>JABWPP010000050.1:40747165-41947165 GCA_016920855.1 Puya raimondii
TCTCTCTCAAGTGAGCAGTCGTACGAACAAGCGGAGGTGGATTCTTCTCGGTCGCATGTTCATTCCAGGGTTTTGTCTTTAGAAAAGACACTGGGACTAATTAGTAAAGCAATTAAAGTAGAAATTGATAGGCTCGCCAATCTAGCCTGGATTATTTTGACTCAATGTTAGTTGGATTCAACAAGTTTGCATTATCAGTAGCAATCCTTACCATTTTAATATCTCACGCAATCGTTGCCGTGTTTGAGACGAAAGAAATACAAGGACCGACAAAATAGATGAAAAAATTTCTTCTAAAATGAAAGACGACAATTATTTCTCTAGAAAAAAACTATATTTACAAAATCTTAATCATCTTTTATATAAAATCTCTCACCTAACTACAAAAAATACAAAATTAAGCCAAATCTAAACATCTAATGGTCAAGAAGTGAAGAGTAACTGCTATTGGGTAAATTGCACTATTACCCCCTGAATTTTTGGCGAAGTTTCACTTTACCGCCCAAACTTCTAAAATGAACATCTAACACCCTAAACTCTAATATTTTATTCATTTTACCCCTTCCGTTAGTTTTCCGTCAAGCTCCGTTAACTGAAAACTGACGGAAGGGGTAAGTTGAATAAAATATTAGAGTTTAGGGTATTCGATGTCTATTTTAGGAGTTTGGGGTGTAAAGTAAAACTCCATCAAAAGTTCAGGAGGTAATAGTGCAATTTAGCCATTACTTGACTATACATTATTTCATTAGAAATAGTTATTTATGAAGTGAGTACTGACAGTCAAATTAGTGATTATGCGAGGTTTTGAATTTATATATTTTTTTATCCTAAAATAAATCATATCACAAATTACCCTACATTTTATCGTATAGAAGCAAAAAAAAAGAAGAATTAGTATGGCTTAAAGATAAGAAAAGAGAGACAACAGCTAGCTAGCTAGCTATGATACTCGAACAACCTACTCTCCTGCTGTACTCGCTAATGTGGTTGATTTACAATAAGTATACTCACTCAGATATAGAGATTTTAATTCTCAGTTAATTTTCTGTAGTACTTATTTTTCGCCTTTATCTCTAGAAGCATTATTGTAGAGAATGAACTTACTCCCCATGAAATTATGCAATGTAATTTTATTATAACCTAAAATCATAATTTCGTACTTCTTTTTAACCAGTTAAATTTTGAATATAACAATATAATATTATTTTATAATAAACAAAAAAATTTAGAAATAAAAATAGTAATGTTAGATTAAAAGATACTTAATATCATCTCATCCTTCAGATATCGGCATCGCACCCTACGTAAGCAATCCAATCCATTTGCTTTTTTTCTTTTTACTTTTTTAATATATTTTTTTTGGAACTATCCCTTTGAAATAATTAATTTTTTTGTAAAAAATTCACAATAATAAATATTTCTGTTACCCCCTGAATTTTTGCAAAGTTTCACTTTACCCCCTAAACTTCTAAAATGGATATCTAATACCCTAAACTCTAATATTTCATTCATATTACCCCTTCCGTCAGTTTTCGGTTAACGGAGTTTGACGGAAAACTGACGGAAGGGGTAAGATGAGTTAAATATTAGAGTTTAGGGTGTTAGATGTCTATTTTATGAGTTTAGGGGGTAAAGTGAAACTCCGTCAAAAGTTCAAGGGGTAATAGTGTAATTTACCCAACTGCTATTTATATACTATTAATAGGACTAGAGCTACTATACTCTTATGAGTATAGACCCCCTTATACTCATAAGTTTTTGACCGTTGGATGAAGGGATGTGCGGTTGGGATGATAGTGGTCCCCGGTTAAGATGATAGTGGTCCCCTAGAGTTGAGTGAGTGGTTGGTTGAGTAGTATGATCAAATGGGTAAAAATGGTCAAAGGGGTAGATCTAACAATCAAAAATTTATGAATACAAAAGGACCTATACTCATAAGAGTATAGTAGCCGGGCTCCTATTAACAGTATCCTAGTTGAACTATATATATATATAGAAATAGGCTCGTGTGCTTTCAAAAGTACGGAGACTTTCATACTTATAAGTTATTTTCAATGACGGGGCATCAAATTTGACAATCGATTCTATTAGACAAGATTTACATGTTTGAACTATCTAGAAGACAAATTTCATATATATATATATATATATATAGTAGGTCTTGTGTGCTATTAGGAGAACGGAGGCTTCCGTACTCCTAAGCCGTTTTCGATGATGGGACTTCTGAATTGACGATCGGCTCCGTTAGACTTGATCTAGCGTATTCGAACTATCTAGAAAATAAATTTTGCGGTTTTTTCATATCATTTACATAGTGATCGCAATGACTCAAAATCAACGGTTGAAAATAAAAATTTCACAAAAAGTTATGATGTATTACTAATATTTTCGATCAGAGATATTGATCTTGTTTTAGATAGTATAAAAAATTTTCTATCAAAATTTAATCTGATTTGAATACTTCTACACCGTTAAACTTGCAAACGGCATACATCAACCATTAAAAATTGTTGATTTTGAATACTTTCGATCACTAGGTAAATGATATCGAAAATTCGCAAAAACTATTTTATAAATACTTCAAATACGCTAGATCATATCTAACAGAGCCGATCGTCGATTCGAAAGTCCCATCATAGTAAAGGGCTTAGGACCACGGAGGCCTCCGTACTTCTAATAGCACACAACTCCTACTATATATATATATATATATATATAATTGAGCTCCTATGCTTTTAAAAGTACCAAGTTATTGGTGCTTGTAGATTTTTGGCCATTGGATTAAGGGATGTGCAGTTATGATGATGTGGGCCCCCTAGGATTGAGTGGGTGGTTGGTTGAATAGTATGATCTAAATGGTGAAAATGGTCCAAAGGGTAGATCTAACGGTAAAAAATTTATAAGCACCTTGTGCTTGGTGCTTTTACAAGCACCATAGCCGGACTATGTATATATATATATATATATATATATATATATATATATATATATATATATATATATATATATATATATATATATATGTAGGCTAGGGCTACTATATTCTTATAAGTATAGATCTCTTTGTACTCATAAGTTTTCGGCCGAGGGATATACGGTTAGGATGATAGTGGTCCCCAGGATAATAGTGGTCTCTTAGGGTTGAGTAGGTAGTTGGTTGAATAGTATGATCTAACGGGTGGAAATGGTCGAAGGGGTAGATCTAACGGCCGAAAATTTATGACTACAAAAGGGGCTATACTCATAAAAGTATGGCTATGTTCTCTTTAACTTAACAACTCGAAAAAATTTAGAAGAATTATCATGACTTAACAAAAAGAACACGATAGTTCAATTGGCGTGTTCTAAAATACGGTAAATGAATTACTATATACAATTTAGAATTTTCTACTAGCCCTCTGTGTCCAGTGTGTGCTTACGTGAACGAGGAGAGTGCCATTTCTATGATTATAATTTTACAGAGATCATTTGAGGGGGATAAAAGTTTAAGGGGGACTAAATGCAAAAAAGTCGGTTGAATTTGGAAGTTCGAGGGTCAAAATAAAACTTCGCCTAAAGTTCGGGGAGTAGTGGTGCAATGTACCCAAGATATTACTATAAAAAAGTGCTTCCCTCAACAGCTCGATCGTAGCCGGAAATAACTACTGACACCTCCTACTCTCCGGGTAATTATACTTTTGCTCCTGCTTTTGGTCAATTGATTTCATTATAGTACTTAGTGACCAAAAGTATTTGAAGCTTATACTATAATAGAAAGCAGTAATTATCCCAAAAAGAAATAGAAGTTTTAAATTAGAGCATTCGCTTTGTGATTGAACTGCTCTCCTATAAGCCTGTAGGTCACACACTAACATCCCAACTTTTGGAAAGAAACTGGATTTGAACCCGAGACCTAATACTAGAGGACAAGGTGAAGGTACCTCCCTCGACCCACAGGCCGGTGGAAGTTTGATTTGGACCCGAGAACTAACACTTAAGTGTGAGGACAAACTACCTATCTCAAACCGTATATCTGTTTTCATTTCCGTTTCTGCTATTAGCTACAATCACCTTTAGTTGAGTATTTATAAATGAGCATATTGCACAAAGTTTCTACTTTGACATAATGCTCGAATTATCTGATTTTTGACCCTACAAATAGAAGCTCCAATTCTGATAACTTTGCTAGCTTTTGTTGTAAAGAGAAACTATACTTGAATAGTCGTGCGTGGGGCCTTTATTGTTGCCATATGGTATGTTTACATTGGCGGGTTAAGATTTAACCCGATACACATGGGATGTGAATCATAATTTATTCTAATGAGTTTATGATAAGAATAAATAATATGTTTCTTATCAGTTAAGAAATATATCTATGAGAATCCTAATCCTAATCTCTATATGAGATTCAGGATATTTTAGGAAGTCCCGATAATCTATAAATACTTCTTCCTTCTCATAAATTCTATATCCGAAAATATAGAGAATCCACAAATTTCTCGGTTCCTCTCTCTCATCTTTCTCTCTGAAATTTTCACCTACGTTCCCGGGGTTTTGGAGTGTGGACATAGAAGAGGGCTCTGGTAACTCTCTTCGATTCGCATCCGACTCGCATCCGATTCGTGACGCAAGGCGTAGACGTGGAAAAATGTGAGATACGTAGGAGATCTAGAACCGTCAACACCAGAACAATCTTGGAGGCTAGTAAAACAAGCAACCCGATCCAATTCCGATTTCTGGATACGTTGGCTATCCATTTGGTATGTTTCTGCTGCCCATTAATTCCTACAATTGGTATCAGAGCCGTATGCTTGTTTTCGTCTTACGATCGTGCTTGTGATGCTTAAAATTAGATAACATGTTTTCTTGATCGATTTTTTATGTAGGTTAGTTCTACAATTTTTTTTCTCGTTTTCTACGTGAAATTGATTAAAAAAAACTGAATTAGTTTTAGTTTTTCCTTTTTGATTGATCATTAAAACACGCGAAATCCTTTTTTTGCTTCGTGCATAAAAGAAAATTTATATTTGTTATATTTTTCGCTTTGTGCATTATCTCAAAAAAAAAAAAAAAAAAAAACTTGTTGCCGATCCGCGCGCGGGAGCGACCCGCAGGGCACCGGAGGGCGGGCTGCGGGCCTGGCCCGGCCTGCCGCGTGCGGGCACGACCCGCAGCTTGCAAGCGGGCAGGCTGAGGGCCCGGCCCGGCCCGTAGTGCGCGGGGGCGACCCGCAGCACTCGGGTAGGCGGGCTGCCTGCCCGGCCTGGCCCACCGAGCGCGGGCGGGCGGGCGGGCTGCCTGCCCGGCCCAGCCCACAAAGCGCGGGCGCGACCTGCAGCGTGCTGGCGGGCGGGCTGCCTGCCCGGCCTGGCCCACCGCGGCGGGCGCGACCCGCATGGCGCGGGCGGGCGGGCTGCTGGTCTGGCCCGGCCCGCCGAGCGCGGGTACGACCCGCAGGGCGCGGGCGGGCGGGCTGCGAGCCCGGCCCGGCCCGTAGCGCAGCGGCAGCGCTGGCACGGGCCGGCCTGCTCTGCAGTTCGGGCCCGCGCAGGCCGACCCGGCCCGCGCGGCTGCAAGCCTGAAGGCAAATTTTTTATTTTTATTTTTTTGGGATTAAAATCTTTTTTGGAATACCCCACACACACACTATTATATATATATATATATATTATGTTCCTATGTGGTACATTTTTTTTGCTTGTGTAGCATGCGTGTGTGGTTTCTTCCTTTTATCTTATGTGGATGCGAACGTTAATACTTGTGTAGCATATAATGATTGCATGATTGTGTGTTCTTGGCACATAAGTACTTGTGTTCTTTCGGTTTTTTCAACAAAATTTATTTTTTGGAAAAATGGGTTCAACGTGTGTAGCATTCCTGTAGAATATTACTTTTTCCAGATGTACATCTTTATAGTAATGTAATAGGTTTTAATTCTACAAAAGGTGATGTAATAATTAATTAAGGCCATATAAGGGAATGTGTTTTGCACATCGTCGATATTTTTCAGATTAAATTTTGGCACAAGTACTTATTTTTTTATCTGTGTGATGATATTATGGAGATGAGTTCTCACAATTTTTTTAAAAAGGAAATGTGTTTTTTGTTTTAATGGATAAGTTCCAAATTTTGGATAAGTTTCGAAATTAATAAAGAAAAAAAATTTAATAAGATTGTAATATTTTGAACCGACACTGGGTGATGATTATGAGCATAGCGAAATTTTCGATCCTGTTGTGTTGGGGATAAAGTTTCAATCTTGTTAATTTTTTTAATGATGTGCCTAATATCCAAACATGTTTCGAATGTAGTGAAATGGCTTTCAAAAACGTCATAGCTGACCTCACCAGGGGTGATAAGCTAGACGAAAAGAATTATGATATTTGGCACAGAAAAATGCAATATCTGCTTAATCAACAAGGGGTTCTAGAAACTCTCTCTGTCAAAAGGATAATGCCTGCCGAAGGTATTACTTCTGAGCATGAAAAAGAGGTCTATAATAAATAGTTCAAGAAAGATCGAACTGCTCGATACACTATGTTGTGTGCCATGCAAGACGATTTCATTGGACAATCTGAGATCTACGAGACTGCCAAGGACATGTGGGACAATCTGAAGATTACTTTTGATCAAACTTCAGCTATGAGGCTACGTGCCTTGAATCTTAAGTTTCAGCAATATATGATGAACCCGAAGCATTCAATGGCTGAGCACCTTCGTGTGATGAGCGCCATGATTCGAGACCTCAAGGCTGCTAGAAACGAGCTCAGTGATGAGCAACAGGTTCAAGCAGTGATTCGCTCACTGTCGGATCCTGAATGGTCCAAATGAAGCTCCTAATGATGCACAGTGAGAATGTTAAAACGTTTAATGATATCTCACGTCATCTCGAGCTTGAGGCAGTGCGCTTAGAAGCGAATTCTTCTGTCGCTCTTGTTACACGCTCTGAGAAGCACGGTGAGATCGTACTCAAGCGCAAGAAGCGTTACAACAATGGAGCGCAGAAGAGTCGAAATCAAACTCCTCAGGATGGAGTTGGAAAGTGTCGCAGAGCCATTTTGACAGAGACCGCCTTGCTATTTCCTTTCATAGTACTTTATTTGGATATAGTACTTTAGTTGATGGTTTCTTTAAATTAGATTTGGAGGATGATTCGTTTGCATTTGTTTCTTCTTCTTTTAATCTCTGTGATGAATCCGTTATATGGCATGCCAGATTAGGTCATATAGGTTAAGAAAGAATTAACATACTGGCTCGAGAAGGCTTTTTGGGGCCTCTCGCCAAAGTTTACCTATCTGTGTGCGAGTCTTGTCTGACTGGAAAGGCATGTAGAAGCCTTTTGGTAAGGCTATTCGTGCCTCTCATCCTTTAGAGCTGATCCACTCAGATATCTGTGGGCCAATGAATGTGCGGGCCGGGCATGGTGCGTGCTATTTTCTCACATTCATTGATGATTATTCCCGTTATGGCTATGTGTATTTGCTTTCTCGCCTATCTGAAGCTTTAGATTGCTTCAAGCGCTTCGTTGCGGAGGCTGAGAATCAAATAGAAAGAAGTGTAAAGGCACTTCGCACTGATCGAGGCCGAGAGTACTTGTCTGATCAGTTCAAGACTTATTGTGAACAAAAGGGCATTAGTAGACAGCTCACTATTCTGGGTACTCCGCAACAAAATGGTGTTACAAAGCGAAAGAATCGTACTCTACTGGATATGGTTAGGTCGATGATGGCGCAAGCTCATCTTCCCATAAGTTTTTAGGGAGATGCTTTTTTGACTGCAGCCTACATCCTTAATCGAGTCCCTAGCAAATCAGTGCCTTCTACCTCATATGAGTTGTGGAGTGGTAGAAAGCCGAGTTTACACTACTTACGCCCTTGGGGTTCAGCTGGATATGTACACAGCCCCTCACATAGATTCGGGAAACTCGGCCCTAGAGCGAGCAAGTATGTGTTCATCAGGTACCCTGAAAATTCGAAGGGCTATGTGATGTATGGTGAGCACCCAGATTGAGGTATGACCGAGATTGAGTCTCGTGATGTGAAATTTCTAGAAAACGAATTTTCAAGCATTGGTAAAATACGGAGAGACGTCGGATTGTATGAGTTACAGGACGACGCTACTCCATCTGCTATTGAGGGTGATCGATCACTTCCTGAAGTCGCTGAAGGAAGTGGTAACGATCCTTCGGCTAGTGGGAGTGCTTCCATAAGTGAGAGCATACCCATAGAAGTCGGCAACCTAGGCCATCAATTGTGTAGAAGTGAACGTGGACACATTCCCCGTCGACATTTTGAGATCGAAGAGGATATTTTCATGTGCACTCCGCTCGATGATGATGAGCCTGCTTCTTATAAAGAAGCACTGCAGACGTCAGCTTGTAGTGAGTGGACAGCTGCTATGAGAGATGAGATGGACTCCATAAGCAAGAACCAAGTATGGGAGTTGGTTGACCTTCCGCCTGGGCGCAAGTCTATTGGAAATAAATGGGTTTTAAAAATTAAGCGCAAGACGGATGGATCAATCGATAAATATAAGGCTCGGCTCGTGGCCAAGGGCTATACTCAGAGGCAAGGGGTAGATTATAACGAGACGTTTGCTCCCGTTGTGCGATTTGCCTCTATACGTTTGATTCTAGCCTTAGTGGCACATCTAGATTTGTAATTGTTCCAAATGGATGTGAAGACAGCTTTCCTCAATGGAGGGTTAGCGGAGGAGATCTATATGAACCAACCTGAGGGTTTTGTACTCAAAGGTAAGAAAGACAAGATTTGTCATCTTAAAAGGTCCATTTATGGTCTCAAGCAGTTATCGAGACAGTGGTATTTCAGGTTTCACGAAGCCGTCACCTCTATCGGTATGTCCATGATAGAGGAGGACCACTACGTATATGTGAAGAAGACAGAAAAGGAAATTATGTTCCTCTCTCTATACGTCGACGACATACTATTGGCTGGAAACGATATGGAGTTGATTAATACCACTAAGGAGTGGTTGTCTCTCAACTTTGAGATGAAAGACATGGGTGAGGCGACTTATGTGCTCGGAGTGAAGGTCATCAGAGATCGATCTAGAAAACTTCTTGGTTTGTCTCAAGAATCTTATATTAAAAGATATTAGAGCGATTTAGGATGCATCACTGTAAACCCGTTGACACTCCAGTAGAAAAAAATCACACTCTGAGTCTTGATCAATGCCCTAAAACGGATAAAGAAAAAGAGCAAATGAGTAGGGTTCCTTATGCGAGTGCAATTGGCAGCTTGATGTACGCTATGATGTGTACTCGGCCTGATATTTGCTTCGCTGTTGGCTTGGTAAGTCGTTACCAGAGCAACCCAGGACCTATTCATTGGCAAGCGGTCAAGAGGATCCTTCGGTATTTAAAGGGAACCAGTGATCTCGTTCTATGCTTTCAAGCTGGGGACTTGAGATTGAAAGGATATAGCGACGCTGATTGGGGCGGTGATAGAGATGAGCGCAGGTCCACTTCAGGCTATGTGTTTATGCTTGGAGGTGGAGCAATTTTCTGGTGTAGTAAGAAGCAGAGCTGCGTTGCCCTGTCTACCATGGAAGCGGAGTACGTTGCTTGTTCAACAGCCGTTCAGGAGGCTGTTTGGTTGAGGAGATTTCTTCAGCACCTCGACATCGTGACTCGAGCTGATGAGCCTGTTGAGATGTTCTCTGATAGCATGGCTGCCCTGGAGTATGTGAAGGACCCCAAGTACCATGGCAGGACCAAGCATATAGACATCCGTTTTCACTACATTCGAGAGATGATCAAGCTAGGTGAGGTCACTCTTAGACATATCACCACCACTAGGATGGTGGATGATCCGTTGACCAAGCCGATAGCTAGGGATATGTTCCAGACCCATATTAGAAGTTTGGGTCTTCGCAGGTTATGATGTATGGACATTATTGTATCTTACGCTTTCTTAATGAAAATATAATTTTCTTCTTTCAAGTATGATTGCGTAATTGATACTAGTAGGCACATATTTCGATAAATCACCAGGCTCAGATCAGCCCACTCACACGGGTGATCACCCTGGCACCTAGGTGGTGAGCAGGATGAGACTAAACAATCATATTAAACTTGAGTAGTTGTAATATGATTGCTTTGTTCATATATGTTATGAATAAAATATTGATATAATTTAAAAGTCGCCTTAATTAGTTTAAGATGAGACTCTGAGGAGTTGGATATGAGAATTCTTCTGTGAAATTTCATATCGAGCCTGTATAGCAGCCGAACTTAAGTACTCAGGTTAGAGAGATGACTTGAGTTGTGTGGTGGTTAGATACCTTAGTGGTACCTAGACCAAGGTTCGTATGGCGTTTTTAGAGCGTGACACATCCTATTGAGTGGGAGCTCCGCCATAGCATACATATCATACTGTATGTGCTTGTCGACCAGTTAGTAGAGTGACATAAGTTCTTTCCTCCATGTCACTGTGTGAGCACTAACACTTTTATGCCCTCGACTTAGAACTACGTTATGAAGTGGAGGTCCGAAGTAACTAACTTAGCGTGTATCTCAGGGTCATGAGAAAATACGATCTCGCGGAGCATGTCTAGTAAAGTGTTTGGACCGATACAGATTAACGTGAGGGGTTGAGGAAGATGTTTCGATAACACACCACGTAAGTCTTGTGACTCATTGCCCGGGCGATTATCTCGGTTGTGTTGCTTGAGATAATCATGAGTACGAGAAACGATTGTGAGGTCGAGCCCTGTCATTACAGGAGAGGGACTTTGTGATGCTTGATCCGGTGTGTGTTGAGACGTCTGGAGCATAGACGAATTAAGTCGGTGATGTGCTATGTTAGTTAGGTGGTGACTTAATATAGCACTCCCGCATTGCGTTTCTTTCGTCAGGTCGCACGCTCCATTACCCGTATGAAGAGAAGATAGAATGAAAGAGAATTGGCCAATGTGGCCAAGTGGGAGATTGTTGCCATATGGTATGTCCACATTGGCGGGTTAAGATTTAATCCGATCCACATGGGATGTGGATCATAATTTATCCTAATGGATTTAGGATAAGAATAAATAATATGTTTCTTATCAGTTAAGAAACTTATCTATGAGAATCCTAATCTTAATCTCTATGTGAGATTCAGGATATTTTAGGGAGTCCCGATAATTTATAAATACTACTTCCTTCTCATAGATTGTATATCCGAAAATATAGAGAATCCACAGATTTCTCGGTTCCTCTCTCTCATCTTTCTCTCTGGGATTTCCACCTACGTTCCCGGGGTTTTGGAGTGTGGACATAGAAGAGGACTCTGGTAGCCCTCTTCGATTCGCATCCGACTCGCATCCGATTCGTGACGCAAGGCGTAGACGTGGGAAAAGGTGAGATACGTGGGAGATCCAGAACCGTCAACACCAGGACGATCTTGGAGGCTAGTAAAACAAGCAACCCGATCCAATTTCGGTTCGTGGATACGTTGGCTATCCATTTGGTATGTTTCCGCTGCCCATTAATTCCTACAATACATATTCCCTTTTTTTTGGTTGAAAACAATTTATAATCTATTTCAGCTTCATATGTTTTGTGTTGGTATAGAATGTTTTGTGCATAGTAGGTAAAAGATATTCTTCACTCATCAGCACGAAAGAGGTTAAAAATATTATGAGGATCTACGACGCATTTTGTCACGCCCCGGGGTCCCTTTAGTAAGCCAATTCGAAATCTCGGGCTACTTTATAAATCAGAGTCAGCGAAAAACTGCCCATTTTTTTTAATTTTATTTTCTCAAAATCTTGACCCCCAAAGGTGCAACAGACCCGCCACAAATATAAAAAATTTCTGAAACAAACGGACAGAGACTCCCCTGTATTTGTACGGCGTAGCACATATACAATCAACAACCAGACCTTCACTCACAACAACATTACAGGATGTACAAGGAGCAAGCTTTGACAACATACAGCTAACGGTTCTTAGTCACATTCTTTCATTCACATTCATTTATTTCTATTATTTGGAAACATCTCCCACACGGAGACTTCATTTGAAAACCTAACTTCAAAGAAAAGCCTTGAGAAAATTTTGAAAATCGTTTCCCACACAGAAACCTTCATTTTGAAAACCGCTACCACAAGAGATAGAAAACCAAGAGAAAATCATTTAAGTCATTCCCTACATAGAAACCTTTATTTTGAAAATGCTACCACGAGGGGTAGAAAACCATCGACCGAAATCCAAACCGATACCATATAAATCCAAAAGCTCGAATATCCAAAATCCAAAGCCATAGGTGTCCAAAAAAAACACGAATATTCCAAAACCATGAGTAACCAAAATCTCATAAATATGTCGTCCAAAAATCCGCGAATAAAAACCATCAACTGAACCACATAAGAACCACTACTAACAGGTATAGGGGGCAAACTATACTATCATATGTATGACTAATACTAAATATGATGTATAGTCAAAAACGTATACCGTAGATCGAGACCTCTACGACGGCCCACTAACTACGACCTCACGCTGCGTCCCGACCAAGCCTGTCTGCGTCACCTGAAAAATAGTGGGGGTGAGAACATGTAAACACGTCTCCCTTCCCAGTGGGTACCGCAAGCCGACGAAGGCAAGCGTACTCACCGATAACCAGGTATAGATAAAGAAAGATCTACAGTAGCAATGTAAGTGTAAAGAGAAGAACTGTAAGTATGCAACGACCGCTACTGTAACTATATGCATCAGCCGGACGAAAGGTCCAAATGTACCCAATCTATACCGCCGTGTCAGTCTAAGGACCTTAGGCAAAAGCCACTCTCCGCTCGCTCACCTGGCATGTAACCCTAGCAGTAGCCGCTGGGCTCACGGGTCAGAAGTACGACCACTTTTCTGAAAAAAAACACTCTTCTGCGGGGGATCAGCCCGCTGGTGTACGTGAAATGCTCTCGAGCTGTGACGATCAATGCGAATATGATCAATGGCCAACTGTCGGCGAATAGCCGATCCTCGGGGCACACCGACCAATAGGTCATCGAACTGTAAGGAAACACGAGTATCGACCGCTCAGGTCAACTAGGATGGAACAACTCAACATCCTCTCAAATGTATGCAAGTACCGACCACTCAAGTCAACTGAAAAGTATAAGGTCAACAACGACAAGGGTACAGGAGAGCCGACTACTCTAGTCATCTAGAATGTATCTACGAGAACCAACCACTCAGGTCAACAACGACTCGTCCAAGAGAACCGACCACTCAGGTCGACAATGATGTATGCACAAGTACTGACCACTCAGGTCAATAATGACACGTCTACGAGAACCGACCACTCAGGTCAACAAAGATAACATGATCATGCATAGATAATCACTACCGCTCTACTTGTATGTCATGACAAATGAAAGATGAACATGCTAAGTAGAGCTAGAGTCAAAGTCATGTGGTGTAAAGGTCAAATACTAGACATATGCAATAAGTAAGAGGTAAGGGTGGAGTCATCGAGTGTGCACCACTGAACCGACTTCGGATCGAAGTATCCACCTGTATCCGTCGCCGCGGCTAGCTCCTGCAAGACGAGAGACAACGACCGGACCTATGATAGGTCCATCGAGTCAGAAACCAAACCAACTAACTCAAAAGACATCGCTCACAAACCCAAAACCATCAGCAAGATCGATTTCTCGAAACCGATTCCCGAACTCACCGGGAATCCTGAAAACACACCGAGATGCCCCCGGGACCCACAAAACGTCCCGAAACACATAGACTCATACCGTGAGTGTCACGCCCCGCCGGCCCTTTAACACCAACTAGGTGGAAAGGATAACCGCACGGGCGCATGCCCCAGACCCGCCGAACGGATAGAGTCCTTTCTACCCGCCCAAGGCGTCACAACACAAGCTTATCCACGATGTTCCAACTAGGAACGGAGTACAAGAGTTGCACAAGGAAAGCATCAACATAAAGAAGTTCTACTTCTATTACATCACAAGGCACAATATACAAGTCCAAAATTTTCTTTTCTTTCACTTTCATTCCATACATCATGTTCCAAAATAGGGGTACAACTCTATGCATCACCAAAATGGAAGGACCGCTATCTAAAGAGCCAAACCCTTGCCTCGCTCCGCCGCCTCACTCGCGGAAGGACCTGGAAAATGGGGGGTGAGAACTATAAACATAGTTCTCAGTGGGTAAGGCCACCCAAGAGAGAAGCTCGACCCACCAGGTCCAATGAAACACCACATGCATAAGTTAGATCATATATAACTATGCAACAATTATTTACATGCTTAGTAAATAAACATAAAAGATGCAACCAAATGAAATATAATCTTTCATTCTCTCCTAGGTTCATCCTATGTCTCACAATGACCAAGTGCTTTTACTTGTCGTTTACTTATGGTTTCGGAATCGCCGTCTCACCATATTTGTTCCAACATTCAAGGAGTGAGCTTGTCACCTCCTAGTTCGAGTAGCGAAATCGTCGCATACTCGGGATAGCGAAATCTTCGCATACCCCGTCTCAACACCGCCATCATATGGCATGGTAGCGAAATCGTCGCATACCCGGGATAGCAAAATCGTCGCACATCCCCCTCGACACCGCCTACACGTGGCGCGGTAGCGAAATCGTCGCATACCCGGGATCGCGAAATCGTCGCCTATCCCATGTCGGCACCGCCAACTCGTGGCATGGTAGCGAAATCGTCGCATACCCGGGATAGCAAAATCGTCGCACATCCCATTCTTTACATTACTTGCCAACCTAAATCTCATGATCTTAGGTTCAAGTCACTAAGTCTCACCTATGTTTGATAACACTAGGCTTACTTACTCATTGCCAACCTAGGTTCCATGACTCTAGGTTCCAATCACATGTCCAACCTATGTTCAATGACACTAGGTTTCAATCTCACATGTTCAACCTATGTTCAATGACACTAGGTTTAAATCTCACACGTTCCAACCTATGTTCGATAACACTAGGTTTAAATCTCACATGCAACCATACAACAAGTATAAATAATTGAATTGTACTTGAAATATCCATCATGCAATAGGAGTTCATTGTTCTACCTATCATGATTTTACCTTTGCCAACATGCAAAATGCTAGGGTTCTCAACACATACCATTTTATTTTTAAATGGATAATTACCCTAGACATGGAAGTGACCTAATCACTTCGGTAAACACAAACCCACCTCAAGAGCTTTCAAATCCTTGTATTCTTCAAGCTCCTAAGTGTCCAAGCTTAGAGTTCTTGCTTCAACCCAAGCTTCTACAAGAAAAATGGTTCGTTACTCATTACGAACCCTAAATCCATCTCAATATGGGAAATCAAGTGTTCTAACATGATTTCCTATGCCTCAATTGCAATTATCGAAGGTCCAAATATTTTTAGAACCTCACATTGCAAAAGCCCTCATTCTACCTAGGGTTTGCATGCATGCAAGCCAAACCCTAGATTTCATGGCCAAACACCCACCATTTGTGGTTTAGGTTGCCAAGGGTTCCCAAAAACTTCATTTCAAAGGATTAAATCCAATGTTTGAACCCAAAACGTGAGGTACTAACCTTAATCACGAAATCCCCAAGCTTCTTCTTGCACCAAGAAGCTTCTTTTCTCCTTTGGAAGCCTTTTCCAAGATCAATCCACCACTTCTCCAAGCTTTTGGAGAGATCTCTAGAGAGAGAAAGTGAGAGGAGAGGGAGAGGAGTAGTGGGGAAGAAGAACCCTGTGAAAGGGGAGTGTTCCCAGCCTCTCAAATACCCCCACGTATGTGAAAAGACCAAAATGCCCCTCTCCACACACAACACAACACTCAGCCCACTCGGGGCATTGTATACCGGTATGCCCATTTGCATACCGGTATACGGGTGTTTATTCCGGTATACCTCAGGGATTCCGCAGAACCCGAGAGCTGCTTTCACTGTTTCGCACACAGTATACCGGTATGCCATTTTCACATACCGGTATACCCCGAAAAATTCCACAAACCCGAGAGCTAGGTTTCTCGGTTTCAACACGGCATTCCGATATACCATTTCACATACCGGTATACCAAGCTCCAATTCCGGTATTAGAGTTCACATACCGGAATCCAGTGCAGACTTTACCAATTCTGCAGTTTTAACTTATCGAAGTCCGTTTTCACGCCTCTTTTGCGCCGAAAACACTTCGCACAAGTCCCGAACTTGGCCAAAGCCTCACATATAGCCTCTTATGCCATTTTCTCACTAGAAAACTCTACAATTTGTAGAAGTTCAGTACGATGCACTGAAATTCAGTGTACTACATTCCACCCCCCTTAAAGAGAGTTTCGGCCGCGAAACTAAAATCATACCTCAGCTGGACTCAGCGAAGAGGTAAGGAAACCGCTCTTTCATCGAGCTTTCCAATTCCCATGTAGCCTCGCGCTCACCGTGATTCGTCCATTGTACCTTTACATAAGGAATTTCACGGTTCCTCAAACTTTTCACCTCGCGATCCATGATACACAAGGGAAACTCCTCATAAGTCATATCCTCATGGAGCTCTATAGGCACATACTCGAGGACGTGCGCCGGATCGTACACATACTTGCGGAGGGTCGATACATGAAACACATTGTGTATCCCCGCAAGTTTCGGCGGCAAGGCTAGCCGATATGCCACGGATCCCACACGTTCCAAAACCTCATAAGGTCCAATGTAACGGGGACTCAACTTACCCCGCACACCAAATCGCTTCACCCCTCTCATGGGTGAGACCTTCAAGAAGACGCGGTCTCCTACCGCGAACTCCAAATCTCGTCGACGTCGATCCGCATAACTCTTTTGTCTAGATTGCGCCGTCGATAAGCGTTCGCGTGCCAAGCGGACCTTTTCCTCCGCTTCACGCAACACGTCCGGTCCTAAGACCCTTCTCTCGCCGACTTCACTCCAATGAATAGGAGAGCGGCATTTTCTTCCATACAAAACCTCAAAAGGTGCCATACCGATGCTAGCTTGATAGCTATTATTGTAAGCAAATTCAGCTATCGGCAAATGAGTAGGCCACGCTCCTTTGAAGTCCAACACACACGCTCGTAGCATATCCTCCAAAATCTGAATTGTCCTTTCCGATTGACCGTCAGTCTGAGGATGAAATGCTGAACTAAAATCGAGCCGTGTACCCAAAGCTTCTTGCAAGCTTTTCCAAAAATGCGATGTGAAACGGGGATCTCGATCTGAAACAATCGAGGTCGGAACCCCGTGCAACCGCACAATCTCGTCCAGGTAGACTTGGGCTAACTTGTCTCCCGACCAAGTGGTGTGGATTGGCAAAAAGTGTGCCGACTTTGACAAACGATCCACCACCACCCATATCGTATCGTGGCCACCTAGCGATTGAGGTAAGCCCACAACAAAATCCATCGCGATATTTTCCCACTTCCAAACTGGAATGGGCAATCCTTGCAATTTTCCCGCCGGAAAGCGACGCTCGGCCTTTACTTGTTGGCATACTAAGCATTGCGCCACAAAGCGTCCCACATCAAGTTTCATCCCCGGCCACCAATAATGCACTTTGAGGTCCTTATACATTTTGGTGCCGCCCGGGTGAATCGCATAGGGAGAAGTGTGAGCTTCTTTCAAGATTTCCCTACGAATGTCCTCAACTTTCGGCACGCACAATCGATTTCGAAATCGAATTGCGCCCATCGAATCTACATGATAATCATCGGCGCGCCCGCTCTCGATAGTACCCCGCACCTTTTGGAGCTCCGGATCACCGGATTACTTTTCCTTTATTTGCTCCAACAAGGTCGGCCACACCTCGAGACTCATAAGTTTAGCGGGGACGCCCGGGGCCACGACTTCCAAGTCAAACCGGCCCATTTCCTTGATTAACGGCATTTGTCCCGTCATCTCAATCGCGAAGTTCTCCACGGATTTCCTACTGAGCGCATCGGCCACCACATTGGCTCTACCGGGGTGGTACAAGATGGTCAAGTCGTAATCTTTTATCAACTCCAACCACCTCCGCTGCCTCAAGTTCAACTCCTTCTGAGTGAATAAATACTTTAAACTTTTGTGATCCGTGTAAACCTCACAATGCTCCCCGTATAAGTAGTGTCTCCACAACTTAAGTGCGAAGACCACCGCCGCAAGCTCTAAGTCGTGGGTGGGATAATTCTGCTCATAGCTCTTCAGCTGTCGAGAGGCGTATGCTATTACTTGTCCTCTTTGCATAAGCACACACCCAAGACCACGACGTGATGCATCATCACTATACACCACATAACCCTCCCCCGCAATCGGCAAGGCGAGTACCGGAGCCGAAGTCAACCTTTCCTTTAGCTCCTTAAAGCTTTGGTCGCATTTCCTCGCTCCAAATATATTTGGCTCCCTTGCGGGTAAGACGCGTTAGTGGACCGGAGATTTTTGAAAATCCCTCCACGAACCGCCGATAGTACCCCGCAAGACCCAAAAAGCTTCGTACTTCCGTGACATTGGTCGGGCGAGGCCAATCCTTGACTGCCTCTACTTTCATAGGGTCCACAGCTACTCCTCCTGCGGAAATTACGTGACCCAAGAAAGCGACCTCACGGATCCAAAATTCGCACTTTTTCAATTTGGCGAACAACTTGTTCTCTCGAAGAACTTGAAGCACAATCCTTAGGTGCTCCCTATGTTCCTCTTCACTCCGAGAGTAGACAAGAATATCATCTATGAAACACAACCACAAATTGATCCAATAGTGGTTTGAACACACGGTTCATTAAATCCATGAACGCTGCCGGGGCATTGGTAAGCCCAAAAGGCATAACCGTGAATTCATAATGTCCATACCGCGTCCTAAACGCGGTCTTATGCACATCCTCCGGTTTGATCTTCAATTGGTGATAACCGGATTGCAAATCAATCTTTGAGTACACCCGAGACCCTTGCAACTGATCGAACAAGTGATCAATTCGGGGTAACGGGTACTTATTCTTGACGGTCACTTTGTTCAACTCGCGGTAATCCACACACAACCGCAGCGAACCGTCTTTTTTCCTCACAAATAGAACAGGGGCTCCCCAAGGTGACACACTTGGCTTTACGAAACCCTTGTCCATCAAATCTTGCAATTGTGCTTTCAATTCCTTCAGTTCCGCGGGTGCCATCCTGTACGGGGCCTTAGAGATCGGCGCCGTACCCGGGAGCAAATCGACCACAAATTCTATTTCCCGGTCCGGTGGCATTCCGGGCAACTCCGCCGGAAACACATCCGAAAACTCTTGGACTATAGGAATGTCCTCAAGTCCCAACACTTCCTTTCGGTCATCCACTACCGTCGCCAAGTAGGCAATGCAACCACTAGCAATGAGCTTTCTTGCTTGCGACGTGGACACCATTGAAGCAAAGAGCGAACTCTTACACCCACGGTACACAAACTCTTTGTGCCCGGGTTCTTTAAACTTCACTATCCGGCTCTCACAATCGATAGTAGCATGATACTTAGAGAGCCAATCCATTCCTAGGATCAAATCATATTCGTTCATTCGATTTAATACCAGCAAATCGGCTGGCATGATCCAGTTTTCAACCCTCACGGGGCAATCTACACACGCGTGATGTACGCAAAAAGTGTGTTCAGGTACTTGCACCGTTCTCGCATGTGTGGCATCTATGATTTCTATTCCATGTGCAATAGCAAATGATCGAGCAATGAATGAATGCGATGCTCCAGTATCAAACAAAGCTCTACATCGAATGCCTTTAATTAACACAATACCTGCCACGACGTCCTCCTGGGTAGAAGGCTCCTCCACCTGAGAGGCGAATACCCGTCCACTGGGCGCTAGTCGCTGGCCCTCCAATGGTCTCGACGGCTGTGCACGGCCCGCCGACATCGCCGCGGGTGGGATGCCCGCAAGCTGCCTCGGTGGCGCAAACGCCGACGCCGACGACGGTGCTCGGCTATCGTCCATCGGGCAATTGTACCGCATATGGCCCGGCTGTCCGCATTTGTAGCACCGGCCCTCACGATGGTCACATTGTTGAGGGCCGTGGGGGCCGCCACAAATCGGGCATTGGGTCGAGGGTCGGTTCCGTTGGGACCCTCGGGACTGATTTTGCGGCTGCGAGTGCTTCGGGGGCCGTTTAGAGTTAGATTGTCCCCCCGAGTCACCCGCCGGTCGCTTCTTTCCCTTCTCTTTATCTTTTTCTTTCTCCCACGATTCGCGCTCCTCGCGCGCACATGCATTCCCGTGCTCCACCCAAAGAGCACGGTCCAAGACCTCCGCAAAGGTCCTAAGTTTGAGGGCGTGCACCGCCCGAAAGATATCCGATCGAAGTCCGCGCACGAAACAATCGACCTTGTCCAACTCTCCGCGGACAACGTGCGGTACGCAATTAATGATGTACGAGAACTCCCTCTCGTACTCGCGCACCGAGCGGTTCCCCTGCTTCAACTTGCGGAACCTTTCTTGAAGCTTCCTTTTCTCAATATCGGGAAAATAGGTGGCGAACACCATACCCCGAAACTCTTCCCACGATGGTGGCGGAAGGCTAGAGAGTCGATCGCGTCGAACCCCCTTCCACCACACCTTCGCCGACCGCTCTAGACAATGAACGGCGAGGTGCACCTTGTCCCTCTCCAAGGTATAAAGGTTCTCGAAGAGCGTCTCGATTGCGTCGATCCATGTCTCTACGTCCCACGGATCCACGTTCTCCCCGCTAAAGATAGGCGGGTTGAACTTCTTGAACCTCATGAGAGCCGCAAGTGCGCGCTCTCGCTCCGCATCCTCCATGTCGGAATCGGGTATAGGGGCACCCGACCCCTCGGCTACAACCGGTGGCGCAGGTGGCACCACGGCCGGCGCCGGTGTCACCTCCTCGGCCGGTGCCGAAGCAGAGGCCGGAGGTACTCCCGATCTCTCCTCCCTAGTCGCAGCCGTCTGCCGCGCCATCTCGTCTTGGAGCCTTTTAATTTGCTCCTCCTGTCGCTGCATGGCTTCGGCCTGTTGCCGAACCACGCCCATTAGCTCGGTCAACTCATTGCGAAGAGCCGAGTTCTCGCCCTCCCCGAGTTGTTCGGGAGCCGCGCCCGATCCTCCGGGCCCAGCCCTCTTAGGAGGCCGTCCACGTACCATTATCCTGAAAACACAATGACTTTGGTCATTTCATGACATTCAAGGTCATTCGCGATATTATATTTCACGAAAATAAGCGTGAACCCAATCTAGGCGAAAGTCACACAAGGGTCCTTATTCCCCTCACTTGGTTTTCATATTGTCGGCCGCCAACATGAACACACTTTGTGAAGAATAAGACACACCTCGAATCTATCTCTATTTCCAACTAGAGGCATAAGGACATAACCCAATCACTTATCTTTCGCCACATTAAAAATCTCGTCACTCACGAGCCTACACTCCTAGGGTCTTTTCCATCCTAGGGTTTCTTAGGTCAACCTAGACCGTTTTTCTACGCTCTGATACCACCTCAGTCTGTCACGCCCCGCCGGCCCTTTAACACCAACTAGGTGGAAAGGATAACCGCACGGGCGCATGCCCCAGACCCGCCGAACGGATAGAGTCCTTTCTACCCGCCCAAGGCGTCACAACACAAGCTTATCCACGATGTTCCAACTAGGAACGGAGTACAAGAGTTGCACAAGGAAAGCATCAACATAAAGAAGTTCTACTTCTATTACATCACAAGGCACAATATACAAGTCCAAAATTTTCTTTTCTTTCACTTTCATTCCATACATCATGTTCCAAAATAGGGGTACAACTCTATGCATCACCAAAATGGAAGGGCCGCTATCTAAAGAGCCAAACCCTTGCCTCGCTCCGCCGCCTCACTCGCGGAAGGACCTGGAAAATGGGGGGTGAGAACTATAAACATAGTTCCCAGTGGGTAAGGCCACCCAAGAGAGAAGCTCGACCCACCAGGTCCAAAGAAACACCACATGCATAAGTTAGATCATATATAACTATGCAACAATTATTTACATGCTTAGTAAATAAACATAAAGGATGCAACCAAATGAAATATAATCTATCATTCTCTCATAGGTTCATCCTATGTCTCACAATGACCAAGTGCTTTTACTTGTCGTTTACTTATGGTTTCGGAATCGCCGTCTCACCATATTTGTTCCAACATTCAAGGAGTGAGCTTGTCACCTCCTAGTTCGAGTAGCGAAATCGTCGCATACTCGGGATAGCGAAATCGTCGCATACCCCGTCTCAACACCGCCATCATATGGCATGGTAGCGAAATCGTCGCATACCCGGGATAGCAAAATCGTCGCACATCCCCCTCGACACCGCCTACACGTGGCGCTACACGTGGCGCGGTAGCGAAATCGTCGCATACCCGGGATCGCAAAATCGTCGCCTATCCCATGTCGGCACCGCCAACTCGTGGCATGGTAGCGAAATCGTCGCATACCCGGGATAGCAAAATCGTCGCACATCCCATTCTTTACATTACTTGCCAACCTAAATCTCATGATCTTAGGTTCAAGTCACTAAGTCTCGCCTATGTTTGATAACACTAGGCTTACTTACTCATTGCCAACCTAGGTTTCATGACTCTAGGTTCCAATCACATGTCCAACCTATGTTCAATGACACTAGGTTTCAATCTCACATGTTCAACCTATGTTCAATGACACTAGGTTTAAATCTCACACGTTCCAACCTATGTTCGATAACACTAGGTTTAAATCTCACATGCAACCATGCAACAAGTATAAATAATTAAATTGTACTTGAAATATCCATCATGCAATAGGAGTTCATTGTTCTACCTATCATGATTTTACCTTTGCCAACATGCAAAATGCTAGGGTTCTCAACACATACCATTTTATTTTTAAATGGATAATTACCCTAGACATGGAAGTGACCTAATCACTTCGGTAAACACAAACCCACCTCAAGAGCTTTCAAATCCTTGTATTCTTCAAGCTCCTAAGTGTCCAAGCTTAGAGTTCTTGCTTCAACCCAAGCTTCTACAAGAAAAATGGTTCGTTACTCATTACGAACCCTAAATCCATTTCAATATGGGAAATCAAGTGTTCTAACATGATTTTCTATGCCTCAATTGCAATTATCGAAGGTCCAAATATTTTTAGAACCTCACATTGCAAAAGCCCTCATTCTACCTAGGGTTTGCATGCATGCAAGCCAAACCCTAGATTTCATGGCCAAACACCCACCATTTGTGGTTTAGGTTGCCAAGGGTTCCCAAAAATCTCATTTCAAAGGATTAAATCCAAGGTTTGAACCCAAAACGTGAGGTACTAACCTTAATCACGAAATCCCCAAGCTTCTTCTTGCACCAAGAAGCTTCTTTTCTCCTTTGGAAGCCTTTTCCAAGATCAATCCACCACTTCTCCAAGCTTTTGGAGAGATCTCTAGAGAGAGAAAGTGAGAGGAGAGGGAGAGGAGTAGTGGGGAAGAAGAACCCTGTGAAAGGGGAGTGTTTCCAGCCTCTCAAATACCCCCACGTATGTGAAAAGACCAAAATGCCCCTCTCCACACACAACACAACACTCAGCCCACTCGGGGCATTGTATACCGGTATGCCCATTTGCATACCGGTATACGGGTGTTTATTCCGGTATACCTCAGGGATTCCGCAGAACCCGAGAGCTGCTTTCACTGTTTCGCACACAGTATACCGGTATGCCATTTTCACATACCGGTATACCCCGAAAAATTCCACAAACCCGAGAGCTAGGTTTCTCGGTTTCAACACGGCATTCCGGTATACCATTTCACATACCGGTATACCAAGCTCCAATTCCGGTATTAGAGTTCACATACCGGAATCCAGTGCAGACTTTACCAATTCTGCAGTTTTAACTTATCGAAGTCCGTTTTCACGCCTCTTTTGCGCCGAAAACACTTCGCACAAGTCCCGAACTTGGCCAAAGCCTCACATATAGCCTCTTATGCCATTTTCTCACTAAAACTCTACAATTTGTAGAAGTTCAGTACGATGCACTGAAATTCAGTGTACTACAGTGAGTCATCCGTCACCTTGAAACACATCCATTTGAGTGTCCGGGGAGCAAACACAAGCACCAAGGTCAACTCGGTCATCGCCAGTTGACCGTAGCATCCGCCGCTCACCTGTCGCCTCCAAACACACGAGGCAACCCCAGTGGCCAAACAACAAGCCTAGACGATGATTTCCAGGGCAACCACACAGCCAAAAACTCATCGCGACGCGAAATCACATTCTATCGGCAATTTCACCGAAAAACGCACCGAAACCCCTTTGTCGCTCATCCGCCGCCTTCGGACTTCGAAGGTGGCGATAGCAATCAGCCAACAAGGCTTGGCGGGGTATCTAGGGCATTCGGATTGCCAACGGGAGAAAGCCACAACAAAACTCGCGTCCGATCGGCGAATTTCCGCCAAACGACGCTGTGGGACCCCGTTCCACACCACAACGGTCCCGAACCTTTGACGATCAGTCAAGAGGTCGCTAACAGTGATTATACGCTGTCTGAGGCTGTGTGCGGGGTCCCCGATGCATAAAACTTGCAATTGGCCCACTAAAGCATTATATACTAATAAAACAATGCATAAGACACGAGTTTCGAGCTCGTTACCCCGATCCGCAGCACAGCGGATCAAACCAACCAGTCGATTTGACTCGTCTCGACACAAGGATCCTCATACTCACTGTCCGGAGCGCGATCGACTGCCGGACGACTTCAAAATAGCAGAAAAACCTTCCAAAAGCATGCTCCCGAAAGCGGCCAAGCCTCGCGCGCGCATCAGAGCTTCTCGGATCACAGGGAAGGTGAGCATGGGTATCCACAAGGTACCCGGAGTGTCGTGCTCACCTTTCGGATGATTGCCAAGGTCTCTGATGGCTGGAAAAGGGAGCTCGGCCAAGACAGGTGCAGGAAACTCCACCTTGGCCGTAGAGGCAAAGCTAGGGCATCAAATCTCCGGCAACCGGCAGCGCGGCGAGGTGGGCCCCGGCCAGGGGAGGGTCACCGCACCCAGAGGAGTCGGCCGGGACCCCTGGCCGGCGGCGGGAGGCGCGGCGGCGGGCGATGGGGCTCAAACCCATGCCGCGGCTAGGGCATCGTAGCACGGCGGCGCAGCGGCTTGGGGGCGGCTAGGGGAGGTGCCGGCGGACCCTCCGAGACCTTCGGCGTCGTTCCGTGGCGGCGCAGCACGGCGGCGGCGGCCGGATCTCTCCCCACGGCCGCACCTGCTCTGCAGGGCTCCGCCTTGGCTGCGGCGGCTCCCTAGCGCACGGCGGCGCCGGGGGCGGCCGGGGGAGGGTCACCGGGGTCAGGGTGATCGGCGGCGATGGTCCCGGTGGCTGGCAGCACAAAGAAAAGAGAGTTCGGGCTCCCTCCTCACAGCACACTAAAAGAGAGAGAGAGAGAGAGAGAGAGAGAGAGAGAGAGAGAGAGAGAGAGAGAGAGAGAGAGAGAGAGAGAGAAAGAGAGAGAGAAAAGAAGAAGATATTGCTTTTCCTTCTTCTCCGGCAGCCAGCGGCGACCCCAGCGGCGGTGGCTGATCCTATCAGGTGGACATGGAGGAGAGGAGGGGGCTTAGGTCTAGGGTTCGGGTTCCAAAAACCCTAGATCCTCATTTAAATCCATCAAACCATTATTCCTAAGGAATAATTACTTCAAAGTCCTCCGAAGCTCGAACTTCACGAACTACTCTCTCTCCACTAGATTCCTCTCGCAGGAAGACCCCCGCCCACAAGATTTCATGCAAAATGATGCACCGATCGCGTTTAGAAAGCAAGAACATCGAAGAATAAAAGCCCTCTCAGTGATAAAATCTGTTTTTCTCGAAAATGGCGTGTTAAACATAAAATCCGTCAGCGCCGTTGGTTCCGGAACAGTCGGACCATCCAAAATGAGCTATGGGATCGTGTAAAACGGACTCCGATACGCATCCGAAGCTAACCTCATTCCTCGATCGCATCCGAAAACGCAGGTTACTATTCACTTTAAGTGAAAACTAATAATCGCATAAAAATTTTATTTTAAATCTTTTTTCGCTGAAATTGGACGGACAAGCGTAAAATTAAAATACACACGATAACACTGAAAAAGTTACCAAACATACAAAGGGAAAAACTCAGTCCTCACACATTTTGTTTTTTAAAGAGCCTTCAACTATAAAACCAAAGTTTGTGAGGTCAAATGTTGATATTGGATGAGGAGGAACTGTTAATAGTTGGATGCATGACATTTTCATACTTGTCGCGCAAATCGACCTTCCTTTGGGAAAAAAAAGAGAAACTGGAAGCTGCTTTGGTTTGTGTGTGTGCGCGCATGCATTTTTGGTTTTTTTTTTTTTTTTTGAAACTTCTGAGAACACTGAAACAGGTGGTGTTAGAGTTCAAAACCGAATAACTTTCATAAGAGAGATGGTGATACATCAAGCAAAGCCTGGTTAGTTAGCTATGTGTATAATCCTCAATTGGCACACGATTTTCATCATATATGTAGTTATTTTAAGTACATAACTAAGAAAACAAATATAGTTTCGCAGCTAGATCTAAGTAAACAACTAAGAACTTAAATTACATTCCAGCCGAGAAGTTCATTCACATACATAGTTTTAAAAAGATACATCATGGCAATCTAATCATAAAAGACTTTAGTTTCATTATTTCTTATTTATTAGATCGCTATCACGAAACCAACCATTTTCGTAAGTGATATGTAAACCTGCACGAAGATTATAACTTGTCTACTTTTTATTCAGATTGATTAGTAGACAGAAATACTAGACTTCAAGCACTCAAATAGCGATCGGCTGCACGAACAATAACGAGATGAATTGTTTAAGATAAGCAGAGTTTGTGAACCCATCCAAGTACTTGTATATCGTTTCCATCACTCGAGCAAAATTAGCAACCTGTTCGATAAGAGGCGTTGGAACATCCGTTGGCTTCAGGAATGCTTGGTTTATCGTTTTCCATGCATCTTCGATCATGGAGTGAACTTTTGCAACGGCTACTTCCTTGGTTGCATTGTGTTCTTTAATGTAGCTGTCCAATGTAGAGGCACAGTGCCCTCTCTTTTTTTCATGCTGAAGAAAGAAAGAAAGAAATTTATTAGAGAATCAGACATCGTTCTGAAGTATTGGAACAAATCATAAAACTTGCAGCATGAACATATGTAATCGAAGTCGTTTTGAGTAGAGTTATCCGGAACATATAAAAATAGAGTTATTTGGAGATTTATCTCAAATAGCATTCAAGTTGAGCTACCGCTTTCGGAAGGGAAACTCATTTTGGCTTGTTGATCCTAGCTAGAAGCTCTAGAGTATTTCGTTTATCGAGAAGCATGCGAAGGCCTACAACTCGTAGAGATAGATCTGTTGCCTATGTATTATTGCCTAAAATAGGTCTAAATTTTGCCCGTGATAATAGGCTCAAGAGATTAATAAGTTGAGTTGGGTGAACCAAATAAGTTGAGTGGAATTGCGGTCCACAATAAACCTAACGACGAGAGGTCCAATAAGAGACCTAGTGTCCAAAAGGGTTTGACTTAGGTCAAAACCCGTGAGCACTGTGCTTAAACTCTAGAGTATGATGGGTGCGCCCTTTCTATCAGCACGTGCTTTTAGAATAGTTGATTAGCACTTATGATCCACAAGATCAAGAGAGAGCGAGATGTTACCTCAGATGAAGTGATGTCATCCATAAGTCGAGAGATAAGGGCTGAAGCTTTAACTGCTGCAGGCACACTAGTAACCCACTCAAATGCCTCCTTTGTTGCAACATTATCCATGCCGACGAAGCAGGCACAAAGTAACATTGGATAAGCGGTGGAAACTATCGAAGTTTGCAAATGTTCTTCGAAGGTCGGCATGTAATCATGCGCATACCATTCGGTCTCCTTAAGATAAGCACTTGCCGCTCTTTTAAACTGAAACCACCAAAAAGAATGCCTTCATTAATCTGATTTCTAATATTACAACAACAACAAAAAAAAAAAATTCAGAGATTCAATTGAATAATGTTGTTGATATAGTGAATTTAGACTTGGTTGAGATTAAATGTAATTGGAAATGTAAGTATTAGAGTTACGAAATAGTAGTTGTGCAGCATATTTTTACACCACATTTAATAGAATTATCAACAAATATTTATCCATTTAAAGATCAAGTCTATGGTTTTAGCTATGCTATTAAAATTGCACTTGCAACATAGTCAAGAATATTGTAGCTCTAACTTATTCGATTTTATTGTTTATGTCAACTAGCAAATTGGATTACAGATATATATTATTTCTTTTATTAGCCTTTTGGCCTACTTGAATGGAAGTTACTTTTGTCGATTGAAAGTAGAGCATTTTTGTCATGCTAGATTGTAATTTTTCAAGGAAGCAACTGAGATTTAACTTTGTAGAAAAAAGAGAATTAATTGGCCATGAATCGATAATTTTTATAAACTATTTTTTGTATTAGAGCTGTTTTTTGAGGAACAAGAGTTAATTAATTAGTTTATTGACTAGGAGCAGATTGATAATGACAGAAACAAAAATATTGCTAAAATTTCGATAAAGCGAGCTGCCAAAAATATGCCCAAAATATTTTCTATCACACTGGTCTTTTAGCTAGGTAATATAGCCATATTAAAGTAATTATATATAATCGAACCCCTTCTTTTCTCTGACTGTAATTATATACTACAGTCGTACCGACCATCCCTAGCGCAAGTGGCAAAGGACTTGGTGGTTGGTACCCGAGGTCCCAAGTTCGAAGCCTAGTTGCTTCACATTTCTAGCTAAGTTTATTTCTAAAAAAAATAAACGAAGCGGGTAGCATGCTACTACTCTCAAAAAAAAAAAAAAACTATACTGCAGTCGTAACTGCATGCAGATTTAAATTTGATATTTTATTTTGAAGTCACACAAGAGCCTTACCTATGCCAATTGGAATTATATTTCCAACTGCAGCAATCGAAGAGAGTAATTTTATATATAAAAAAAAGTAAGCCCAGCTCCCTAATTACCTTCTTTTGTAGGTTTTTGAAAGTCAGATGGAAAGCAAAAAAATAAGTATTTATAGGAAGATTTTTTTGTATTTTAGCTAAGAATTAATTAAAGAGAGATGAAAAAAGAAATTACCATTTCCCTAAGATAAGAAACACGGTACTTGTCTTCAAATGCAAGCTCATCCTCGAATTCTTTGAAGGTGTTGAATAATTTGTGGAAATAATCTTTTAAATATGTAGGTAGCTGATCAATAGGCTCCGAATCCCACCTGCATGTAGATGCCTCTTTTGGGACTTATTAGTAAAATAAAACATATATACAGCAAATTTTAATCTTCCAATTGTAAGATGTACTAGTATTTTCAATGTAATATTGACAACAGATAGAGTATCTTTATACTTTTCTCTTCCTTTATTTTACTTGTTTCATTCCATTTTTATTTTGACATGCAAGGGTGTTTCATATATGCCAATTTCACATAAAGGAAAATAACTTAAGTCATCTTTAATAATTGTATAGGCTAGAGGTATACAATTAAGCATACTTATTAAAGTTAATATACATAAAATTGAAAAAATAATGGATAGTTTCGTCAACCTAGCGAAGACTTAGGAAATGAATTTAACAATCAAAATACCAAAATAAAAGTTGAGTAACAATCAAAATAAAAAGTCATATATACAACCTTTGTATTGCATCGGTAAGCGCTCGACACTCCTCCAAAGTGGCGTAGACATCATAAGTATCATCTAAAATGCATGTGAGTGCTATCACCTTTGTCGCTATCATGCGTGCACGAGAATAATAGGGCTCGAAACATACTCCTGAAATCCAAAAGTAGAGTTCGACTATCCTGTCCCGCAGATAACATAGTTTATCTTTGAGACCTAAATCATTCCACCATCTGCAATTCGAATCCATATACATTTACTTACATGTACAATGCGTAAATTTACTATCAAATCCATATCAATTTAGTGCATTATGAAGTCCGATTGCAGCAAAGTAAAACTATAAAATCTATAAAAAAAAAATTTATCTTAAGAATTTAAGTAGTTATAGGGAAAAATTCATTGGTTTTTGCTATAAAGGATACATGCAACTTACATTGAGATATTCTTGAGCTCCTCACAATGAAGAGACTGCAACAAATTGAAGTCTAACTTTGCAAGCTCAAGTATAGCATCGTCACGTTTATCCTCGTTCTCATAGTCGGATATGTAATACCTTGCCTCAAGTCTCTTCAATCTCCTTGGCAATGGTGTCACAAGAGCGCGCGATACTTCGTTTGCTAGTGGAGTTTCAAGTCATTTGCTTTAGATTCCAAGTGAATTCTCGCAAATGAAATCACTTCTTCGAGTATCTTCTCGCCATGAGTTCCGAGATAAGCCGCATTATAGAGACTCAACAAGCCCCTTGGATCATTACTTAAGGTTTGGGCGAAATCTCCCTTGTCATCTTTGAACTTGTTAAACTCATCTGTTTAAGCACTTCAATTGTGATTATTGATCCTTCATTATAACAGACACTAACATGTGAGATAGACTTAATTACAATTTTTCTCTTTTTTTTTTTCTCAATAACTTGTTCATAATTGTTGTTCCTTTATCGTAATACTTTGAGTAGCTAGCCATTGTAATAATTTTGTCATTAATTGTAGTTGTATATTAAGAAAGTTAAATGTGCAATGTACAGTAAGAATAATGCTATATCCACAACTGTTTTAGCACATGAGATTAGAGACCAATCAACTCTCTAGATTTATGTGATAGATCTTTATAGGTATGTAAAATAACAATAAACTAAATACAAACCGAAATTCAGGATCATAAATAAAATAAAATAACTCACAGAGCGCCATAGAGAAGAAGTTTTTATCAATTTGCGGAAGCGGGAAGTCCGACTATGATTTGAAAGTCACCAACCAAACTTGGGTAATTTGGTTTCTCCTCCTATCTCATGCACTCTCCCGTATGGTGTGGAACAGATGATAATTTTTTACCAAAATGCATATGAGAAGGTGGCAGGACCAATACCCCTTTATATAGAGTCCAAATCGACTTTCCATCAAAGTTTGATTAGGATTCTATTTAACTTAAATAGATGGGAACGGGATATGATATACCATATCAAGCAGTTCTATATCTATTAGGATTGACCTTATCTATAGTAAATTCAGATTTGAATATGATTAATATTGGGCCACATTTATGGAAATCCTAACATTATGTGCTCTAGAGATATCCACACAAAGGTTGTGAATATATCAGTTCTCATATAGTAGTTGTATTTTAGGAATTGAAATTATAAAAATACTTCATGCATCTAAATTTGCGAGTAGGATGATCCAAAATCATCGAACAAATGTGTAACAAAAATTGGAATACCAGCAGAGACCCGAAACCCATGCTGTCTAAGCAACCGAAATTGGAGAGCAACTTCGTGAAGATCAAAGCTTTCTAACTCTGAATTGTAGAGGCGGTCTAATGCCTCGTCGATCTCCTCTTCAAAGTGATAGTCTATTCCAAGGTGTTGGATTGCGTCTATCAAATTCATACTTTCGTGCAAATCACTAGTGGTATGTAGCTTTTTCTTTACTTCTTCCTTTAGCTCTTCAACTTTCTGCTTCATCCATGATTTGGATTTCTGTAATATTATTCATACAAAATTTAGAATGTAATTAGTTTGAGAATATAAAATATGAAATTTAAAATACGAATCTGTTTATTTCATTCCTTTTTCTTGGTAAACATTTACACAATCTTTTTACTAAATTTTATTGGTTCTATATAGAATTCTAATGTTTTCAATCTGGAGAAAAGACTATGTCCACGACACAATTATTATTATTATTGTTTTGAAAGTTACAAGTGAAAACTTGATAGGATATATATTATTTTACCATTAAAAAAAAGTAAAGAATAGGATTATTGCATCTATATACCATACAATATTTTTTATCAGCTATACATGTTTAATTAGGTGTTCGGGAAATCTAGATCAAATGCAATACAAGCTAGTTTGGTAAAATGATTCTCATACACAACAGTAATAAGGGAAAAATATAATAAATCCTTGTAACACTCGATAATATTTGTCATTTGAACTTTCAAAATTTGTAAAAAAAAATTTACATGAAATTTACATCTATTTAATTAGCTATCTAGCCACAGTGTCTCTGAAATTCTGCAACTAATATTGGCATTACGATCAATTGGCCTTTAAATTTTTATGCTTACCATTTTTTTAGATAAGAAATTTTTTACAAGTTATTAATTTGAACTTTATATAAATGTCAACTAGTAAGAAAAACTAATAAAATTAAAATTAGGTGTGTGGCTGATTTAAATAATTAAACTGAAAGTTTATATATTTTATTTTGTTGATTTTATATGTATACATGCATAGAAAGCACAATCAGCAATGGTAGACATAATATACACTTATTTAAATATTTAGAAATCAAATTTTACGATTTTCGATATATGCTTGTGTTAGAAATTCGAAACGACGAAAAATAGATCCAGAAATATAATTAATGCGGAACAGAGAAAAGATAAGAAAAGAGCACACCGAAATTACGTGGTTCGGCCAACGGCCTACGTCCACGGGCGAAGACGGAGCAAATACTTTATTAATGTGTCGAAAGGCGGAGTACAAAGAAGATCTCTCAAAAGAACCAAAAACTTAATTAGATCCGAAATACTGAAATCTGCATCCGTACAAGCGACTCCAAATATTGGCTCGGCTTAATTGATGCTAGAAACTCCTCATTACCGTACAAGAATACCAAGAAAAATGAGGCTCGGATCTCTCTCTCACCCGTACGGACATCTCCTTAATTAATTAGGATGAGATGAATTAGAGTTGGGCTCCTCCACCGTACGGACCAAAAAATTGACTTGGTCAACTCTCTCCAAAACATGCATGGCTCTTAATTTGAGTCGCAGCTTTATTAACTTGGCCGTAGCATGTATTTATAATACATGTCTCCAAACTATAGTCTAATTCTAATTCGATTAGAATTAATCTCCTAGTCGTAATCCATATATACCAAATTAAATCTAAATAATATCTTATCCCAATTAGATTAGGATTTAACTTAAATTTAGATAACTACAAATCTAAACCAAATAATAACAATCTCCACCTTGGTTTAATTTGTAGTTTAGCCGCTGTGTCGAGATCGCCACCAAACTCCACCTTGAATTAATTTCACCTCAATGCTCCTTAACGCTCCATAGTTCTCCGTCTTCTCCAAACGCCCCATAGGGCCTCAAATGCTGCTAACTGCCACCAAGTCCAAACAATGTTTGAACTTGGCAATTGTAAGAGACTTAGTAAACATATCCGCCGGATTGTCCTTAGTATCAATTTTCTTAACAGTCACTGTGCGCTTCCCGATCACATCCCGAACAAAGTGAAACTTTACATCGATGTGCTTCGTCCTCTCATGAAACATTTGATCTTTAGACAAATGAATTGCACTCTGACTGTCTGAATAAACAATCGTCGGATCCCAAGAAGAAGTAAGCTCTCCAAATAAGCCTCTTAACCACATAGCTTCCTTCACACCCTCTGTCATAGCAATATATTCCGCCTCAGTCGTAGACAAGGCGACAATGGGTTGTAATGAAGCTTTCCAACTAACTGCACATCCACCAATAGAGAATATATATCCTGAAAGTGATCTCCTCCTGTCCAAATCACCTGCAAAATCCGAATCAACATATCCAACCACACCATCCTTACACCTCCCAAACTCCAAACAAGTGTTAGTAGTGGTACCTCGTAAGTATCTCAGAATCCACTTAACAGCTTGCCAATGAGCCTTACCAGGATTGGTCATATATCTGCTAACCATGCTCACTGCGTAAGAGATGTCCGGTCGTGTGCAAACCATGGCGTACATGATGCTCCCGACAGCACTAGAATAGGGAACATGTGACATGTACTCCCGCTCATCATCGGACTGTGGTGATAACTCGGCTGAAAGTTTGAAATGCGCCGCAAAAGGAGTGCTCACCGGTTTTGCGTCTGTCATCCCGAAACGCCTTAAAATCTTCTCTATATATTTCTCCTGTGATAAATGCAGTAGTCCTGAATTTCTGTCCCTCTTAATTTCCATACCGAGAATTTTCTTAGCAGCACCCAGATCTTTCATCTCAAACTCACCCTTAAGTGAAGCCTTCAATTTATTAATCTCAACTATGTCGTCGGAAGCAATCAACATATCATCGACATAGCAACAAATATATGAAAGATCCCTTCTCAAGCTTCCTAAAATATACGCAACTGTCACGCTTGCTTCTAGAATATCCGTGACCTGTCATAAAGGAGTCAAACCGCTTATACCATTGTCGAGGAGACTGCTTCAAGCCATAAAGCGATTTTCTTAACAGGCAAACATGGTCATCCTTCCCTTCAACAATAAATCCCTCCGGCTGTTTCATATAAATTTGCTCCTCAAGTTCTCCATGGAGAAAAGCTGTCTTAACATCAAGCTGCTCAAGATACAAGTCCTTCATGGCTACTAATGATAAAAGAACACGAATAGAAGTGTGCTTCACAACGGGTGAGAAAATATCATTAAAGTCAACACCTTCTACCTGACTGTAGCCCTTAGCAACTAAACGAGCTTTATACCTTGTATCTTCCACGCCGGGGATGCCGTCCTTTTTCTTGAAGACCCACTTGCAGCCAACAATTTTCTTGCCTGTAGGCGGTATTACCAACTCCCATGTGCGATTCTTATGGAGCGATTCCATTTCCTCATTCATCGCCACCAACCACTCTGCAGAACTGGCACCAGAAATAGCTTGATTATATGTGGAAGGTTCACCTTCATCTTCTGAATCTTGTGCCACTGAAAGAGCATAAGCTACCATATCCTCGTAGCCGTATCTCTGCGGTGGTTTGATTTGTCTCCTCGCTCTGCCTGTAGCAATGCTCTGCCTCTCAACTTGTGGGGTTTCATTAACTGAGGTGTGTGGCGACTGAATTTGCTCTGACTGAGAAGAATCCTGCGACTGAACTATACCATCGGTCTCTACCTCCACCTGCTTGCTAGTACTCGGGGTCTCATCAAAAGAAATACGGTTAGGATATAACATAGCAGACTCATCAAACGTGACATCCCTACTAATAACTAATTTAGATGATTCAGGACACCACAATTTATATCCCTTAACCCCCGATGCATAGCCAATAAATATGCACTTTTTAGCCCTAGGTTCTAATTTGCCTTCATTTACATGAACATAAGCAGGACAACCAAATATGCGCAAATTAGAATAATCAGAAGGGCTACCAGACCATACCTCCTCCGGAGTTTTGCAATCAAGTGTTGAATGTGGAGATCGATTTACCAGATAGCATGCCGTAGAGATCGCCTCTGCCCAGAAACTCTTCGCTAAGCCAGCATTAGAGAGCATGCAACGTGCTCTCTCTAAAAGAGTTCTATTCATCCGTTCGGCCACTCCGTTCTGCTGTGGAGTATGCCTAACGGTCTTATGTCTGACGATCCCTTCCTTCTTGCAGAATTTTTCAAATTCTGACGAACAGAATTCCAAACCATTGTCGGTCCTTAATCTCTTGATCTTCCTTTCAGTTTGCTTCTCAATCATAACCTTCCACTGCTTGAAATAATTGAACACTTCATCCTTACTTTTTAAAAAGAATACCCACACCTTACGAGAATAGTCATCAATAAAAGTCAACATATATCTAGCACCACCATGAGTAGGAGAGTACGAGAGGGTCCCCAAAGATCAGAATGAATATAGTCAAGAGTACCTTTTGTCCGGTGAACTGCGGCCTTAAAGCTGACTCTCTTTTGTTTGCCAAAAACACAATGCTCGCAGAAATCCAACTTTTCTAAACTCTGACTACCAAGTAAACCTCTCTCGCTTAACTTTATCATACCATACTTTCTCTATGTCAGATTCATATAGCACTAAATTATGGCAACAGTTTGTTATGTAGAGAGACTCCAATTTAAGCCAAAGCCCTGCTGCGGTCTTTTCATCCAAGACCTCACGCAATACCTCATCGGATAGACATAATTGTATTGCCGTAAGAGCTTTGTCATCAATCTCCTCCTTCTGCTCGGCCGTCAAAGAATCGGACATCTTTTCTTTTCCCAACAGTGCCTTCTGCAATCCTTGCTGCGTCAATATAGCACGCATCTTGACTTGCCATAATGCGAAATTGTTGGTCCTGTCAAATTTCTGAATCTCGAACTTCGTCGTCATCTTAATCCTCAAAGGGAATAGAAATGCTCTGATACCAGTTTGTTAGAAATTCGGAACGACGAAAAATAGATCCAAAAATATAATTAATGCGGAACAGAGAAAAGATAAGAAAAAAGCACACCGAAATTACGTGGTTCGGCCAACGGCCTACGTCCACGGGCGAAGACGGAGCAAATACTTTATTAATGTGTCGAAAGGCGGAGTACAAAGAAGATCTCTCAAAAGAACCAAAAACTTAATTAGATCCGAAATACTGAAATCTGCATCCGTACAAGCGACTCCAAATATTGGCTCGGCTTAATTGATGCTAGAAACTCCTCATTACCGTACAAGAATACCAAGAAAAATGAGGCTCGGATCTCTCTCTCACCCGTACGGACATCTCCTTAATTAATTAGGATGAGATGAATTAGAGTTGGGCTCCTCCACCGTACGGACCAAAAAATTGACTTGGTCAACTCTCTCCAAAACATGCATGGCTCTTAATTTGAGTCGCAGCTTTATTAACTTGGCCGTAGCATGTATTTATAATACATGTCTCCAAACTAGAGTCTAATTCTAATTCGATTAGAATTAATCTCCTAGTCGTAATCCATATATACCAAATTAAATCTAAATAATATCTTATCCCAATTAGATTAGGATTTAACTTAAATTTAGATAACTACAAATCTAAACCAAATAATAACAATCTCCACCTTGGTTTAATTTGTAGTTTAGCCGCTGTGTCGAGATCGCCACCAAACTCCACCTTGAATTAATTTCACCTCAATGCTCCTTAACGCTCCATAGTTCTCCGTCTTCTCCAAACGCCCCATAGGGCCTCAAATGCTGCTAACTGCCACCAAGTCCAAACAATGTTTGAACTTGGCAATTGTAAGAGACTTAGTAAACATATCCGCCGGATTGTCCTTAGTATCAATTTTCTTAACAGTCACTGTGCGCTTCCCGATCACATCCCGAACAAAGTGAAACTTTACATCGATGTGCTTCGTCGTCCTCTCATGAAACATTTGATCTTTAGACAAATGAATTGCACTCTGACTGTCTGAATAAACAATCGTCGGATCCCAAGAAGAAGTAAGCTCTCCAAATAAGCCTCTTAACCACATAGCTTCCTTCACACCCTCTGTCATAGCAATATATTCCGCCTCAGTCGTAGACAAGGCGACAATGGGTTGTAATGAAGCTTTCCAACTAACTGCACATCCACCAATAGAGAATATATATCCTGAAAGTGATCTCCTCCTGTCCAAATCACCTGCAAAATCCGAATCAACATATCCAACCACACCATCCTTACACCTCCCAAACTCCAAACAAGTGTTAGTGGTACCTCGTAAGTATCTCAGAATCCACTTAACAGCTTGCCAATGAGCCTTACCAGGATTGGTCATATATCTGCTAACCATGCTCACTGCGTAAGAGATGTCCGGTCGTGTGCAAACCATGGCGTACATGATGCTCCCGACAGCACTAGAATAGGGAACATGTGACATGTACTCCCGCTCATCATCGGACTGTGGTGATAACTCGGCTGAAAGTTTGAAATGCGCCGCAAAAGGAGTGCTCACCGGTTTTGCGTCTGTCATCCCGAAACGCCTTAAAATCTTCTCTATATATTTCTCCTGTGATAAATGCAGTAGTCCTGAATTTCTGTCCCTCTTAATTTCCATACCGAGAATTTTCTTAGCAGCACCCAGATCTTTCATCTCAAACTCACCCTTAAGTGAAGCCTTCAATTTATTAATCTCAACTATGTCGTCGGAAGCAATCAACATATCATCGACATAGAGCAACAAATATATGAAAGATCCCTTCTCAAGCTTCCTAAAATATACGCAACTGTCACGCTTGCTTCTAGAATATCCGTGACCTGTCATAAAGGAGTCAAACCGCTTATACCATTGTCGAGGAGACTGCTTCAAGCCATAAAGCGATTTTCTTAACAGGCAAACATGGTCATCCTTCCCTTCAACAATAAATCCCTCCGGCTGTTTCATATAAATTTGCTCCTCAAGTTCTCCATGGAGAAAAGCTGTCTTAACATCAAGCTGCTCAAGATACAAGTCCTTCATGGCTACTAATGATAAAAGAACACGAATAGAAGTGTGCTTCACAACGGGTGAGAAAATATCATTAAAGTCAACACCTTCTACCTGACTGTAGCCCTTAGCAACTAAACGAGCTTTATACCTTGTATCTTCCACGCCGGGGATGCCGTCCTTTTTCTTGAAGACCCACTTGCAGCCAACAATTTTCTTGCCTGTAGGCGGTATTACCAACTCCCATGTGCGATTCTTATGGAGCGATTCCATTTCCTCATTCATCGCCACCAACCACTCTGCAGAACTGGCACCAGAAATAGCTTGATTATATGTGGAAGGTTCACCTTCATCTTCTGAATCTTGTGCCACTGAAAGAGCATAAGCTACCATATCCTCGTAGCCGTATCTCTGCGGTGGTTTGATTTGTCTCCTCGCTCTGCCTGTAGCAATGCTCTGCCTCTCAACTTGTGGGGTTTCATTAACTGAGGTGTGTGGCGACTGAATTTGCTCTGACTGAGAAGAATCCTGCGACTGAACTATACCATCGGTCTCTACCTCCACCTGCTTGCTAGTACTCGGGGTCTCATCAAAAGAAATACGGTTAGGATATAACATAGCAGACTCATCAAACGTGACATCCCTACTAATAACTAATTTAGATGATTCAGGACACCACAATTTATATCCCTTAACCCCCGATGCATAGCCAATAAATATGCACTTTTTAGCCCTAGGTTCTAATTTGCCTTCATTTACATGAACATAAGCAGGACAACCAAATATGCGCAAATTAGAATAATCAGAAGGGCTACCAGACCATACCTCCTCCGGAGTTTTGCAATCAAGTGTTGAATGTGGAGATCGATTTACCAGATAGCATGCCGTAGAGATCGCCTCTGCCCAGAAACTCTTCGCTAAGCCAGCATTAGAGAGCATGCAACGTGCTCTCTCTAAAAGAGTTCTATTCATCCGTTCGGCCACTCCGTTCTGCTGTGGAGTATGCCTAACGGTCTTATGTCTGACGATCCCTTCCTTCTTGCAGAATTTTTCAAATTCTGACGAACAGAATTCCAAACCATTGTCGGTCCTTAATCTCTTGATCTTCCTTTCAGTTTGCTTCTCAATCATAACCTTCCACTGCTTGAAATAATTGAACACTTCATCCTTACTTTTTAAAAAGAATACCCACACCTTACGAGAATAGTCATCAATAAAAGTCAACATATATCTAGCACCACCATGAGTAGGAGTACGAGAGGGTCCCCAAAGATCAGAATGAATATAGTCAAGAGTACCTTTTGTCCGGTGAACTGCGGCCTTAAAGCTGACTCTCTTTTGTTTGCCAAAAACACAATGCTCGCAGAAATCCAACTTTTCTAAACTCTGACTACCAAGTAAACCTCTCTCGCTTAACTTTATCATACCATACTTTCTCTATGTCAGATTCATATAGCACTAAATTATGGCAACAGTTTGTTATGTAGAGAGACTCCAATTTAAGCCAAAGCCCTGCTGCGGTCTTTTCATCCAAGACCTCACGCAATACCTCATCGGATAGACATAATTGTATTGCCGTAAGAGCTTTGTCATCAATCTCCTCCTTCTGCTCGGCCGTCAAAGAATCGGACATCTTTTCTTTTCCCAACAGTGCCTTCTGCAATCCTTGCTGCGTCAATATAGCACGCATCTTGACTTGCCATAATGCGAAATTGTTGGTCCTGTCAAATTTCTGAATCTCGAACTTCGTCGTCATCTTAATCCTCAAAGGGAATAGAAATGCTCTGATACCAGTTTGTTAGAAATTCGGAACGACGAAAAATAGATCCAAAAAAATATAATTAATGCGGAACAGAGAAAAGATAAGAAAAAAGCACACCGAAATTACGTGGTTCGGCCAACGGCCTACGTCCACGGGCGAAGACGGAGCAAATACTTTATTAATGTGTCGAAAGGCGGAGTACAAAGAAGATCTCTCAAAAGAACCAAAAACTTAATTAGATCCGAAATACTGAAATCTGCATCCGTACAAGCGACTCCAAATATTGGCTCGGCTTAATTGATGCTAGAAACTCCTCATTACCGTACAAGAATACCAAGAAAAATGAGGCTCGGATCTCTCTCTCACCCGTACGGACATCTCCTTAATTAATTAGGATGAGATGAATTAGAGTTGGGCTCCTCCACCGTACGGACCAAAAAATTGACTTGGTCAACTCTCTCCAAAACATGCATGGCTCTTAATTTGAGTCGCAGCTTTATTAACTTGGCCGTAGCATGTATTTATAATACATGTCTCCAAACTAGAGTCTAATTCTAATTCGATTAGAATTAATCTCCTAGTCGTAATCCATATATACCAAATTAAATCTAAATAATATCTTATCCCAATTAGATTAGAATTTAACTTAAATTTAGATAACTACAAATCTAAACCAAACAATAACAGCTTGCTATCCTCAAAAGAAAGATAAAAAGGCTTATTTGAAAACATTACATAGTAATTAGCAATTACATAAGGATTAAAGGCTTATTTGGTTTACCTATTTTAAACTCTAGAATCAGAATGAGATTTACTGATTCTGATATTTGTTGTTTGTTTTACACAAATCCAATTCCGATTCCTATCCACTCTGAAATCGGAATTGCATGCCCAATCCATTTATGGCCCCAATTAGTTTGAATCCTTAATTGATCTATTTCAAGTAAACGGCCACTTAAAATTCTCTCACAAATACCTCTTCCTTCTCTTCCTGAACCAGAATTATTTTTCAAAATTCTAAGTGTCCCAACTATACATTATGATATATATCCATTCCCCAAACAATTTTGCATGATTCATAATTTTATTTTTCATCACAATACAATTTAATTTCATTTCTCATTCTCATTTCAATTATGAACCAAACAAGTCCTAAATCACCCAAATTAAAGCCTCTAAATTAATTCATCTAAACACTCAAAAAGGAAATAGATAAACAAGAACTTACTTGTATGGGTCAAATGATCAGTGACCCAAACTATAACTAATTAGAAAATTTTACAAAATTAGGGCCCTATATCTAAATAAAGAAAGTAAATGCGCGTGAGTTATTTTTAGTAACTTTTTAAAGCTTGAGTGACTAATAAAAATCGATCCAAGGTTCAAGTGGGTCTAGTTTATATATTTTTCCCAAATATTTGCACATTAATTAATAAGCTGTCAACTATAAATGTTACTACCTAGATCCTGAGTATGCATGAACGTACTAAAATGAATTTATAATATAAACTATATTAATTATGGTAAATTTTAGGTGTACACATATAGTATAGAATCTGATCTGATTATGTACCATATTAAACTTAATTTTAGCTTTAAAACTGTCCATAGCATGCTCACTAACTGCTTTTTCTTAATTAGTTCTATTGGAGCACATTTTTGTGCTTCTTTTTTTGTTCTTTGGAAGCATCTAGTGTCATAAGTGAATTGTACATAGATCTCCATTAATTAAATTGCATCGCTGTACTTGTGGATGTGGATTGTTCGTAGCCAAAAATTCATTTCTAGGGCCACGTATTTAGAAAGTACAGTGACCTTAATTAGGGAACCATGTAGAAACAAATTAAGCTCCATAATAGCATACCCATATCCGCCGTGTATAAAAGAACCCCTCACACACACGGAACGACATATCACAATAATCAACTCACGTGTAGTAGTGAGAATTTAATACGAGTTGGAGTATCAAAATATTAAAGCACTATTCTAATGCAATCACTAATTCAAATGAATTAATACAAGTTTGAAGAGTCCGGCTACTATCCTCTTAAGAGGATAGAAGTCTTTGTCCTATCAAATTTTTGACCGTTAGATCTAACTTTTAATCATTTTCAACCGTTAGATTATACTATTCAACCAACCACCCACTCAACCCTAAGGGGCCCACTATCAACCTAATCGTAACCATTCTCATCCTAGCCGCACATCTTTTCATCCGAACGGTAGAAAACTTAGGAGGACGAAGGCTCCCATCCTCCTAAAAGGATAGTAGCTGGATTCCAAGTTTGAATTCAAATATTACAACCCTCCAAAATGTCATCGTCCTACAAGAGTCCTACCTCTAGTCTCACCAAAATAAAGCGGTGCACAGCTAACTACTGCGCTACCCCTTTATCTTTATTATTTATGGAGGACGAAGGGTATTCTGAAAAAAGAGCCAAAAAATTATATAAAATAGTTCTCAGTATATATAATCGCCGTAAAATAACGTTTATCCACACGGTATAGGCATAAAATCAATCAATAGTTAGTATATGCGAAAATGGAAATAATTGTCAACAACACATAATTATCCATCATCATGTCCCTACGTGCATTAATGTCTCTACATATATGTTGACTACATAACATCCACGTATCCCGACCAATTAAGTTCCTTTCAAACTTGTGCCTTACCTAGTGGGATGTCGAGAAATTGCATATCAACCTACATCTCTATATCTCCATCATTTCTATCTCTTTTGTCAAACCATTTTATCTATAGCAAAATATAGTTAAAATTTATTTTTATTTAATTATCTATTATCTATTAACTTATATGAATTCTTAATATTTTTTTGCCACGTGGCAAGTTGTCCTTCACCCTTATCAACATTTGACCTTTTCCATTTCCTTCATCAAACTTTTAGTTAATGCATTTAATTAATACATCTAAACGTTCCCACTACCAAATTTTCAATCTCCAATATTTTTTGCCACGCGGTAAGTTGTCCTTCACCCTCACCAGCATTTGACCTTTTCTATTCTCTTCATCAAACTTTCAATTAATGCATTTAATTAATACATCTAAACGTTTTCACTAGCAAACTTCCAATTAAGGCATTTAAATGTTTCCACTACAATCTACAATCCTCACCTCTCTCTCTCTCCAATTAATTCATTATGATCCTTCCCCTTCCCTCCACCATACTTCTAATTAGTGCATCCAAATGATCCGCTGCCATCTACAATCCGCACCTCTTCATCTCCAATTATTTCATCAATTCTCTCTCCCTCATCTTTTTCTATACACCGTCGCCTTCCTCCCTCCCTCTCTCACTGATGCGCGCCCATCTCCCCCCTCCGCCGCAACCGAAGGGATCGTCATCATCTTCACTATCACCGTTGCTGAAGAAGGTGTCGTCGGTCCTATCCCCGCTACCAATAGTGAGGGACCTTCGGTGACTGTGGCTATTAAGTGAGGTACACAAGAGAATATTTGATATTCTCTTATTATTAATTACTTCTATAGTTTTTACCCGCTGCGAAGCGCGGGCTCCTTCACTAGTTTATTATTTATATTGTAAAAAGTTCATTGTATTATGTTAAATTTTAAAATGCTGGTAACCACACCCTCCTTTGTAGAAGGTATTTATATACCAAAATTTTCAACTAACCAAATAAATGGAATAGAAATAAAAAACTGTTATTTTTTTTTCTTACCAACTAAACACTAATACATGAAAATCTACTTTTCTTTTCCATTGAACCAAAAACAAAAACTAGAAAATTTCCTTACCACAAAAAAAAATTTCTTCAGAAAATAATTTTCTACTATTTTTCAAGGAGACAACCAGGCACTTAGGGAACCATGTAGAAATTGCACTTGCATAAAAACTACTCTACCATTTTAATCCAACTTATTGATTAAATACTAGGCTTTTATTATTATTATTTTGAGAGAGAGAGAGAGAGAGAGAGAGGTAGCATGTTACCTGTTTTATTTATTTTTTTAGAAAAAAACTTTGTTAATAAGCAACTAGATTTTGAACTTGTAACATCGAATGCTAATCATTATGCCCTTTGCCACCTGAATTAGAGACTGCTAGTTATTGATTAATTGTTAGTTCGATTCAACAAACTCACATAATTAATAACAATTTTTAACCTATTAATATCACTGTCCATTTTGAAAGGACCAAATATTGTTGTTCTTGTTGATATTGAACTACATTCTTCGTAGTCGAATTCCCGCTGTGACACACCAATAGTCTTCACATCGGATGGGAGAGAAGTTGTGATTAAAAATATAAGAAATTATGGACCTTATTAATAATAACATTGCTTAAATATTTTGGACTAGTGGCTTAAGTCTAATAAGTTATTACATTTGGTACCAAAGTCAGTTCACCAGTTGGAAGTGGAGTATGTGATGCCCCAATAGGTCCTTGGATGGAAACGGGAGACTATGCATCCTCAATGGGGGGGAGTCTATAACACCCAATAGGTCCCATTTCAAATGGGAACGAGATTGTAATTAGTTATATTAGAGACTATGCATCCTAATAGTAATAACTGGGCTTAAGCATTTTATGCCGGTAGTTTGGTCCCAAAAAGAACGAGGGCTAGATCATTATTATATTAATATATTTGCATATTCAAATTTACGGAATTGTAATTGAATATATATATAAAGGCCTTTTTGCATAAAAAAATCCACTAGTTTTGGGCTTTTGTAAAATTGGGTTGTTATTTTTGATTTTGCAGATTCAGTCTGGATTTTCAGTAAACTGACCAAAATACCCTTCTTACTTTTTCTCTCTCCTCTTTTTTTCTCTCTCCTCTTTTTTTTCTCTCGCTTTTTTTTTCTCTCCGAAGAAGGCGGCGGAGGCGGAGGCGGAACGCCTCGCCTCTGCCCCTCAGGCTCTCGCCTTCGCTCGCGCACACCAGCCCTCCTTGCCTCCGACCCTGCTGAGGCCGCGCCGCGCCGCGACTCTTTTTTTTCCCCCTCTCCGACCCTTCTCCACCCGCCGTCCCCGTCGCCACCGCCGGCGACGAAGAAGAAGTGCTTCTTGGGGCCGAGAAGCACGCTGGCGAGGGAGGGAAAAAAATATAGTTACACTCCGGCGATGGCGGTGGGTCGTGACAAAAAAATTGTAAAGAAAAAAATAAAAATAAAAAATATTGTTTCCCTACTGAAAAAAATAAAAAAATAGAGAAAAAGAAAGAAGATGATGAAATTGCACTATTAAAAAAATTTACACTATTTTTTAAAAAAATTTCACTGTTTTAATAAATGTTGCACTATTTAAGAGAGAAATTACACTCTTTTGAAATGCAATTTACACTCTTTAGGCAAAATTACACTATTTAGGGTAATGTTGCACCATTTCTTTCTCTTCCTCTTCTTATTCCTTCTTCCTCCACTTTCCATCCTCATCCCCCCATCCCTCCCTCTCTCTCTCTTTCCTCACACTCCCAAAATAATTTTGGACCGGTGCGATCGAAGCCGGTGGAGGAGGAGCGGCCGTAGTCGCGGGGGTCGAAGAGGTAAACGGGAAGGAGAGAGATGGAGGCGTCGGCGGTGGCGCGCGGGGCGGTGGTGGGCGGGAACAAGGGGCGCGGGCGCGGGCGCAGGGGGCGCGGGGAGCGCCCCAGGCGCCCCGTGGGGGCCCGGGCGCAGGCGCGGGCGTAGGGGGCGCAGGGAGCGCCACCTGCGCCCACCCGGGGGGGCGGGGGGGGGCCGGGCCGGGACGGGGGGGGGCCCGGGCTAGGCGCAAGGGCGGGGGCCCGGGCTAGGCGCAAGAGCACAGGGGGCGCGTCCCCCGCGCCCCCTGCGCCCCGTGCCCGCGCCCCTAAGGGGCGAAGGGGGCGCGTCCCCTGCGCCCCCCCCCGCACCCCGTCGGGGCGAGCGCAGGGGGCGCGTCCCCTGCGCCACCTATGCCCCCGCCCCTGCCCGCGCCCGCGCCCCTGCGCTCACCGCGTCCCCTGCGTCCGCCCACTACCGCCCCGCGCGCCACCGCCGGCGCCTCCCTCTCCCTCCTTCCCATTTACCTCTTCGACCCCCGCTACTATGGCCGCTCCTCCTACTCCGGCTTCGACCGCACCGGTCTAAAATTATTTTGCGAGTGTGAGGAAAGAGAGAGAGGGGGGGGTGAGGATAAAAAGTGGAGGAAGAAGGAAGAAGACGACGAAGAGAAAGAAATGGTGCAACATTGTGACACCCCAGGTAGTCCTATATAAAAGATATAATAGGGCTAACCTCTCAACCCGGCTTAAGCATTTTGGGTGGTGGCTAGGCCCAAGAGGTTGAGAGACTTAAGCGTGCTAGGACGAGAGTAGTCCTAGGATGGGTGACCCCCTGGAAAGTCAGGGGCGTCACAGTTGGTATCAGAGCCAATTACCAGCCGGAAGTGTGCAATGAGTCTCGGCTGAGCCAGGTGTAGTTATGGGTAGAGCATGGCTCCTCAGGGTTTATGGGTAGAGCGCGTCTCCCCGGTTTAGGCTAGCGAGATGAATCTCACACCGTCCGGTACTTGTGAGTCGGAGCCTGACGTGGACGTCAGGGCTTAAAAGGGGGGGGAGAGATTGTGACACCCCAGGTAGTCCTATATAAAAGATATAATAGGGCTAACCTCTCAACCCGGCTTAAGCATTTTGGGTGGTGGCTAGGCCCAAGAGGTTGAGAGAGTTGAGCGTGCTAGGACGGGAGTAGTCCTAGGATGGGTGACCCTCTGGAAAGTCCGCAGCGTCACAAACATTATCCTAAATAGTACAATTTTGCCTAAAGAGTGTAAATTTTATCTCAAAAGAGTGTAATTTCTCTCTTAAATAGTGCAACATTCATTAAAACAGTGTAATTTTTTTTTAAATAGTGTAAATTTTTTTTGACAGTGCAATTTCATCATCTTCTTCCTTTTTCTCTATTTTTTATTTTTTTCAGTAGGGAAACAATATTTTTTTTCTTATTTTTTTCTCTATAATTTTTTTTGTCACGACCCACCGCCCTCGCCGGAGTGTAACTATATTTTTTCCCTCCCTTACAGGCGTGCTTCTCGGCCCCAAGAAGCACTTCTTCTTCGTTGCCGGCGGTGGCGGCGGGGACGGCGGGTGGAGGAGGGTCGGAGAGGGGGAAAAAAAAGAGTCGCGGCGTGGCGCGGCCTCGGCAGGGTCGGAGGCGAGGAGGGCGGGGGTGCGCGGGCGAGGGCGTGAGGGGCAGAGGCGAGGCGTTCCGCCTCCGCCTCCGCCTCCGCCTCCGCCTCCGCCGTCTTCTTCGAAGAGAAAAAAAAGAGTAAGAGAAAAATAAAGGAGAGAGAAAAAAAGAGAAGAGAGAAAAAGTAAGAAGGGTATTTTGGTCAGTTTACTGAAAATTCGGACTGAATCTGCAAAATCAAAAATAGCGACCCAATTTTGCAAAAGCCCAAAACTAGTGCATTTTTTTATGCAAAAAGGCCATATATAAAAGACGATAGACCCTAATAATAATAACTAAAAGAGTTGTTATTGCTAGTGGACAGAATCGTTATATTAACACGTCTGCCTATTCAAATTTAGTGCGCTTTTTATTTGAAGCAAAACTCCAACCAGCATCTGCGCATGTGGCTAACGGTATTAATGTATATGACGGAAATGTCTTAATATATGATCATTGATATTAACTGCACTCATATTAACTGTTCGGGACAAATCACTTTTCAATCTGACCCTGCAAAAGTAAGAAGAAATGTGAGGGTACACTCGTAAAGTGACAAGAAAAATAATTAACTGTTTCGGTTCTGTCTTTAACAAAATAAGATCTGTTCAGCTCGCTGTCACGGCCTTAGCAATTTCGCTCGCAAAGTCCGTGCGGCGCCCGCCTTCATGCTCGAAAATGGGCAAGCCTAGCTCCCTGTTGTTAGTCCGGACCTTCGCGCCCTACGACTAAGTATTTGCAAAAGAGAAATGAGAGAGAAGTAGAGGTTCCCAAAAAAACTAAGTACTCCACTACTTAGAAAATTAGGATTACAACTCACACATACACATTCTCCTCTCTACTTGGCCTTAGCCAACCCCACAATTTATAGGCACCTAGATACATTGAATCTAGCCTACACTAAACTCACCCATTAAGGTCCATAAATTCACCATTAAGCTACCATAACTCACCCACTATCTCATAATAAAGAGCCCTCATAAATGCTAAGTTAATTCAAGAGTTATCATGACCCTTGGTCTTTGCTTGGCAGTTTTTTGAAGGCTTTATGATAGCAGTTTTTGTAACTCTTCTACTCCCAAAGCGGGCTGGATTCGGGTCTCACCGTCAACTCGTTTCCACCCGTTTTCGCTACGGAGTTGGGCCAAGGACTCAAATTGCCCAGTAATTTTATTAAGTCCCTGACATTCTCCCCCACCTAACGCGCAGACGCCCTCGTCGCGCGCCGACTGCTAACGGTCCGTCGTCGGCTCGCCCCGACACATCGGAACCATGCACGGTGCTGACTCGTCCAGGAAGTTCAGCACCCACAAGTGTGGCATGGGCGCCGCCTTCGACGAAACAAGGAAGTCCATCCCGAGAATCACTCCGAAGTCGTCGAGTGGCCCAACAGTGAGATTAGCTTTGCCCCTCCACGTGCCGACGGCTATCTCCACGTCTTTTGTAACTCCTGCGATTGGACGTGCCTCGGAGTTGACAGCCTTGATGCGACTTGCATCCTTCTCGAGCTTGAGGCCCAACCGCTTAGCCTCCGCCTCCGCGATGAAATTGTGTGTCGCGCCGGTGTCTATCATCGCCCGCGTGCTCCTCCCGTTGAGGATCACATCGACGAACATGAGCTCCCTCCTGCGGAGCTTGTCGTCGCTAGGTTGACCGCGAACTGCATTGACGAGCCTTAGCGCGCCCATCCTCGGCAGCTCGACCATGTCCTCGCCCTCCTCGGCTTGGACTGTAGCAACCTGCTTACTTTTGTGGTTGCTCCTGTTTGGGCAGTCCCGCACCCAATGGTTCTCACCGCACACATAGCACGAGATCATTGCAGGCGGCGGGGCAGAATTCTCCCTTTGCCTCCTCGCGTCGTGGTTTGGCTTGTGCCCCTTTGCGCCCCCTGGATCACGGTGCTCTCCCCCACCTTTGGCCTCGCTTGCCTTCGATGGTTCACCCCGATCGCCCTCGATTCGCACCCGCTCGGGCAACTTCTCCACCAAAGCGACCGCGGAGTTCAAGTCCTTCACGTCTCGCGCCACGAGCTCTTTGTTCGCCCAGGGCTGAAGACCGTCAAGGAAGAAGAAAAGCCGATCCTCATCGGCCATGTTGGAGATCGCCAACATGAGTTTAGAGTATTCCTGGACATACTCCCTCAAGGTTCCCCGCTGTTTGAGCCGTCGAAGTTGCCTCCGCGCAAGATATTCGACGTGCTCGGGGTAGAACTGCGCCTTAAGCTCACGCACGAAGTCCTCCCAAGACTTCAACTCGCATTGGCCCTTCGCGGCTTCTGCGGAACGCCGTCGCCACCATAGCATAGCGTCGTCGGTGAGATACATCGATGCGATCTGGACCTTCTCGTCCTCGTCGTCCACACGCAGCGCCTTGATGTAGTGCTCTATGTGCCACAAAAAGTTGTCGATGTCCTTCTCATCGCGTGTTCCCCTTAAATTTTGAGGCTCAGGGACACGTACCTTCGAAGTAATCTCTCGTTGCGGTTCATGCCCACGCGCCACCGCTTTTTCAAGAATCGCTACTCGCGTTTTGAGGTCCTCGATCTCCTCGGCCCGAGAAAGAAGTTCCTCAACCAACTTCTTTCGCTCCTCGTCGCGACGAGTAATGTTGCCTTGAAGCTTTTCGAGTTCGCCTCGAAAGATCTCCATCGTAGTAGCGATGCTTTCCTCCATGCTGCGGACTTCGTCATTAAATGAGTTAAAAGATTCAGCCATTTCGGTGTACCTTTCACCCATTTTTGCTATGACGTCCTCCAACAGCGCAAGGCGGTCCTCCAACGGTGCGGCATCCCTCGTGAGAGCCCGCGGCTCCTTGCTCTTGCCCCGCTTGGAGGGCTGCCTTGGAGGGTCGCCCTCAACGTCGATAACTCCAGCATCGGACGTTGACATGGTTCCTTACTCGAACCGGCTCTCATACCAACTGTCACGGCCTTAGCGATTTCGCTCGCAAAGCCCGTGCGGCGCCCGCCTTCATGCTCGAATATGGGCAAGCCTAGCTCCCTATTGCTAGTCCGGACCTTCGCGCTCTACAACTAAGTATTTGCAAAAGGAAAATGAGAGAGAAGTAGAGGTTCCCAAAAAAACTTACTCCACTACTTAGAAAATTAGGATTACAACTCACACATGCATATACATTCTCCTCTCTACTTGGCCTTAGCCAACCCCACAATTTATAGGCACCTAGATACATTGAATCTAGCCTACACTAAACTCACCCATTAAGGTCCATAAATTTACCCATTAAGCTATCATAACTCACCCACTATCTCATAGTAAAGAGTCATCATAAATGCTAAGTTAATTCAAGAGTTATCATGACCCTTGGTCTTTACTTGACAATTTTTTGAAGGCTTTATGGCAGCAATTTTTGTAACTCTTCTACTCCCAAAACGGGCTGGATTCGGGTCTCACCGTCAACCCGTTTCCACCCGTTTTCACTACGAAGTTGGGCCAAGGACTCAAATTGCCCAGTAATTTTATTAAGTCCCTGACATCGCGCTCTAATGTACTTACAAATTTGTTAATACCAATAGTTTCGAGGATCAATCTACATCTATATGTGGCTATTTTGTTCACACTTCTTCAATAATGTAAAAGTACAAAGGTAAACATAATGAATTAATTAGATATACTGGTTACTTCTGCAACAATATCAATAAACATATATTTATCTAGAAGCAAAAGGGTATAACATGAAATGCGCTGAGCACACATTTTAAGGTAGAAACGGATATTTTTTAAATTTATAATTATTTTAATTTTTATATTACAATTCAATTTGTTGGCATTAATTTTATAAAGTATATGAGTTATCTTTAATAACTTTTTAAAGTTCGAGTCACTAAGGACAATAGATTCATAGCAAGGGCGACCCAAGCAGCAAGAACAAGAGTAAATCTGGATCAAGCATATGTGAATCGTAAACGTTAACTAGCTATCACAAAAATACGTGTTGATAGGAAGAGTACATCTATCACATTTAAGGGCTCAACCATGGTGCTTGTACTTAAGTGCTCAACTATTGCAGTCATGGACTTCGACCTGACTCAATCCGCCTAAATGATAGGTCTATTATCGGACCTCTTACTATCAAGTTTATTGTGGACCAGCAGTCCCACTCAACTTATTAGTCTCCTGGCTTTTTATCAAACATTAAGTTTATTGTTGGACTTTTTACCGTTAATTCTGCTGTAGACTGCAATCTCACTCAACTTATTGGACTCATCTCTAACTCAACTTATTAGTCTGCTAGGCCTATTATCAAGGGACGGAATGTTGGACCTATTTTTAGCTAAACTCAACTTATTAGTCTCCTGAAATTATTATCACGGAGTAGGAAGTTTGACCTATTTTAGCCAATAATTTTCTCTCGAAAACTTGCAACATTAATGCAGCATGTGGGGATCAAATCCGCACCACTTGTAGATTATAAGCACTAACCAACTATCCCAAAAATATATGCAGATAGAAATGGTGCATCCATCGCACTTAATAACTCAACTACAGCACTCACGATGTTCAATCTGACTCAACCTATCTGGACGTTACGTCTATTGTTGGGTTTCTTGCTATTAGGTTTATTGTGCACTATAGCCCCACTAAACTTATTGGGTTTACCCAACTCAATTTATCAGTCTCCTCGACCTATTATTATGGAGCAGAAAGTTGAACCTTAAAATAATATATATATTTTTTTCAAAATATTTGAACATTAATTATAAGCTATCAACTAAATGTTACAAACTATGTGTATCCTGAGTGCACCCATTAATGTCATAATATATAGGTAGTGTTAAAGTATGTGAACTAAAATGGATTTATGATATAAAGAGTAAACCTTTATTTGCCTCTAGAGATTTAGCGTTTTCTATTTTTTTTTCTATTTTTTTTTTTTGCCATCAAAGCTTAAAGAGTTACAATTTAACAATCCTGTAATTTTATTTTTACTAAAAAGTTTACTACCAAATATGTAGGATAGCAACGTAAATTTTTAATAATCACAAAATAAATAAGTGTGATTTTTTAAATCACAAGATGGCATAGTGAAAAAGCACTAAATATAGGATAGTTAAGTATAACTTTTTGGACTATAAGGTGGCAAAGTAAAATATAAATTAAACCACTGGGAGATACCCGCTTTGTTTATTTTTTTCAAAAATAAACTTAGCTGGAAATGTGAATCAACTACGATTCGAACTTAGGATCTCGAGTACCAACCACCAAATTTTTTGCCACTTACACTTAGGACAATCAGTTCCAGTTTAGATTATTGATTAAATATAAGTTGATTAAACATAAGTTGGATTAAACAAGCTGGCATTATCAATGAGGGATGCTACAAGTACCTCCAAATATATTCTAAAATATTGTTGATGACATGACGATGTTATTATTACAGTCTAATCATCAATTACTAAACTCTAAATATCATTATTAAATTCTAAGCACTATTATTACATCTTAAATTTTAAATCCTAATCCCTCCACATGGATAACGCAACACATCAACAATATAATGAAATACCCAAAAGTGAGGTGCCCAAGCATTTCTTATTATCTATAAAAAAATTTATACGCAGTCGCTGCCGCGTTTGAGACGAAAGAAGCATAAGAATAGAGAAAAAAGATGAAAAAATCTTTTCAAAAACGAAAGACGGCTATTATTTCTCTGAAAACAACTATTTTGACAAAACTCTAATTGGCCTTTATATAAAGACAACTATATATTTTGACAAAACTCTAATTGGCCTTTATATAAAGACGCTCACCTAAGCACAAAAATTATAAAATTAAACCAAATGTAATCTAATTAGCCATAAATATTACAGAATTCTGGTCTAACTCCAAATAATAGAGAAATTCTCAAAATTAATTAAAAAAATTAAAATTACAAATTCGGATGGCTAAACAATTGAATTTAGACATAAAACTAAGCCAAAACAATAAAGTTCGTAAACTCGTACGTCTCAAAAAGCTGTTTCTATATTGGGATTGCACGATAAATATAGACACATGTGCATGAAATTATGGCCATTTTACTATCCCCACGTTGGAACCATATCAACTGGGCCTCAATTGGCTTTGTTTCGACCAGATTTTATCCGATCCCGCTTCTTCATGTAGTCTAAGATCAGATCGTCCACATTAATATCATTATCAATTATGAAAATACTAAATATTTTTCTTCTTCAAGATCTTGACCTACACTCTTCTTAAGTCGTGCTCTCTGCAATTCAAATTTATTTATTAGTGCACTCTTTATTTGAGCCAAACTCCCTCCACGAGTATTTGCACGTCTATCTAATAGTGTCAACGTATGTGATTGGAATGTCTTAACATATCACAATTGATATTAACAAGGCCTAATGTGTTAGGGGCATATCATTTTTTTAGTTTCAATAACTTTCGGAAGTAGAAGAATATTGTTAACTGAATAAAGGTATACTTGTAAACTGACGATAAAAAAAAAAAAAAAAAAAAAAAAAAAAAAAAAAAAAAAACAGTTGATTTGCTCTTCTTTAATTGTATAAAAATTTATAGTAAATATACTGGTTACTGTTGCAAATGTATTAATAAAATATAGGATAAATGGCACGATTGGTCACCAAACTATGAGAGCGGCAAGTTTTAATTTGTTATAATTTTTTACTCTACTTTCAAAATTATGAAAATCGAGTTCTACTGCTCAATTTAGTTAACTGATATATCGCTGGTATAGAAGTGACATAATAATATTGTGATTAATGATGCGACAATAATTAATATGTCAGATCATTTTTATATCAGCAATGCGTCAACATTTAGTCAACTAAATTAAATTGTAAGATTTAATTACAATAATTCTGAAAGTTCAAATCAGAAATTATAAATAAATTAAAATTTGAAGACCAAACACCCGTAAGTCGTAGTTTGATGACTCTAGGAGAAGGAAAAAGGTTTATGTGCATCTAGGGATGTCAATGGGTATGGGTACCCGAAAAATTACCCGAACCCGAACCCGAACGGGTCGGGTTTATCCGAACTAAATGGATATGGATTCGGGTGTGGGTATAGAAAATAAATATCCGACGGGTATGGATACGGGTATGGATTTGTATGTACCCGACCCGAACCCGAACCCGAATAAATTATATATATTTTATTATTTATTTATTTAATATATAAAATACATAATAATTTCTATCTATTGGATCTTCATCCAATGGTACACTCAAATACACTCAAATGCTCAAAAGTTTTGATTTTACTATAATATATTTTCAAATATAGTACTTCGGGTTTGGATTTCGGATTCGGATTCGGGTTCGAGTTCGGGTTTCGGGTATTTGGTCGGGTCGGGTATGGGTATGGATTTTTAAAATCCGTCGGGTTTGGGTCCGGATTCGGGTTCAAATTTGGGGGTCGGGTTCGGGTTCGGATTCGGGTTTTTTAAAACCCGACCCAAACCCGACCCATTGACATCCCTATGTGCATCTAAAGGTAGGGTTGTAATGTGGAATGCGCTGGGCGCACATTCTCTGGGCCGAAACGGGTGATCCGTGTAGTGCCTTGCTGGGCTATCTTTATGCGAACTATGGCCCGATGCAACCTGGGGCGGGATTATTTTTTATGTTTTAAAATTTCTTCTAATTTTTTAAAATTACTTTTAAAAATTTTATAATTAATTTTATAAAATTAATAATAAGTTATTCGACAAGTAATACATTACTTTTTAAGAAAAGTATTCTGAAAATTCGTTGAATGAACCAAATCTATTTTTTTATAGTTAATATAATAAAATTAAAATATAATCTGTTGCAATCTATAATATATAAAAAGTCTAGATACAAAAATTACTAGATTTTTATTTCTTTATAATAAAATTTTATAAATACAGAGCAAAACAAATAGTTATAAGACATTTTCTCCTTAAGTGCTCATTATTTTTAAAATTAATTTATATTATTATAATATTTTTTTACCTCTATTTCTTTATCACATATACCTTTAGAAAATAATCTTAATTACCATAAGCTCTTATATTTTCTTAATTATCAATGGGAGTTTGCAACGTATCCAATAAAAAATTTTAATGCGCCTATTGTACTGTAAATCGACTCTAAAATGTGCATCAAAAATAATTTCTGCAGTACAATAAATTATTTAAATATTTTATATGCACTTCTTTTTTCTTTTTTGAGAGAGAAAGGTAGCGCGCTACCAGCTTCGTTTATTTCTTAAAGAAATAAACTTAGCTAGAAATGTGAATCAACTAGGATTCGAACTCTGGACCTCGGGTACCAACCACCAAGCCCTTTGCCACTTGTGCTAGGGACGGTCGGTATCCAATACTATATCAATCATCTAATATTCGGTATGGTTATTGGTGTATGGAACACTAGTATGCACCATATACAAGAAAAGATTTCTGCTCTATTGAAATTATGAGTGCATCCTATTAAACATCTTCTGTATGGTGTAATGTATATATACACCACATGCTTAAAACTCTTTAAAAAAAATTTTAAAATTAATTTATAAATATAATTTAAATTATTATACTTTATAGATCAAATATATTTAATTAAATTTTGATATTAAAATATTAGTTATCTGACATAAGTTGCAGTGCATAGAGTATTAATATATACCAGATGCATGTAATAATTTCTTCTTTCTCTAATCAATTTTAACAAGATAAAGATATCCTCACATATTCTTCAATTTAAAATAAATTCTTAAACTTTAACATTTTATTTAAAAAAATTTATTTATAGAATAGCTATCAAAACTATTAAGTTTAATTAAGTTTTTAAATAAAGTTATTAAAATAATTTTAACTCATAAATATTAAAAATTAAGAAAATATTAGTAAAAAATTATTTTTTATAATGTACATAAGACTGCTTTATAAATATTTTTAATTTTTTAGCTATAATTTTTTGAATCTTAAAATTTTAGTAAATATGTACATCTTAATTGGTTGAGTTACTATCTATCCGGCTCCGAATGCAGAAAGCGCACGCCCTACACTAGTATTCCATTGCTAGTCATGCCATTTCGGCAGGAATGGGACTACGTGGAGACTCAACATGATCATGGTGGTCCTCAATGTTTTAAATATTAGTTCTTAATATTTTGGCTAAATTACGGAAAACTTTTCTGTAAATATCCGTTTTTTACTTTTTTTTTCTAACTTTCAAAAATCTGTATTTTGCCCCCTTAAAATTTCAGAAATATTTTCAGAGTGGTACGGTGTTAATGAAAAGGGCAAAATGATCAAAATATCCCCACTTCTTATATAAGAAAAAAAAAATTTAATATATTTCTCTCATTTTGAAGAGTATTTTCGGTATAAATTATAAGAAATGGACGAAATATTGATGGAACCCTGACGAAGGGGAGCTAAATGCAACAAATTGAAATGTTGAGAGGGTAAAATATAGATTTTTAAAAGTTAAGAAGGAAAAGTAAACAAGCAGGTATTTACAGGAGGGTTTTCTCTAATTTAGCCTAATTTTTTTTAAAAAAAGTCTTGCCAGGAAAATAGATATTTTATATAAAGAAGAAAATAAGATTGTCTTAACGAAGTCCTGGAGTTGGCCCAAAGGTGGGAAGCAATGTACCGTCTTTGAACCTATCTTTAGTAAGTAAATAAATTTGACAGGTAAACAGGCTATTAAGTAGTTAATTAGTCCAACCTTGCTCTCAATAAAATACTAATCACTTATTTTATAGATTTATAGTTGTTAGTTATTATTTATTAAAAATTATACAATTTCATATTATATATATATAGTAAAGCTGATGTGCTCTTAAAAGCACAAAAGTCTCCGTACTCCTAAACCGTTTTCGATGATGAGGCTTCGGAATCAACAATCGACTCCGTTAGACTTGATTTATCGTGAAGTATTTAAAAAAAATAAATTTTAATATTTTTCGATATCATTTATCGAGTAATCAAAACAGTTCAAAATCAACAGTTTTAATAGTTGATGGGAGCCATTCGTAAGTTTAACGGTATATAAATATTCAAATAGAAAAGATCAACATTTGTGATCTAAACTTTAGTATTGTATCATCGCTTTTTATGAAATTTTTATTTTCAATCACTGATTTTGAGTCATTTCGATCGCTAGGTAAATAATATCGAAGAACCGCAAAATCGATTTTGTAGATATTTCAAATTCGCTAATCAAGTTTAACGAAATCGATCGTCAATTTGAAAATCTCATCATCAAAAATTGCTCATAAGATATATATGAACTGATCAAGTTTAATGGACTGAGGTGCTCTTAGAAGCATCAAGGTATCGATACTATAACTTTTTTGGTCATTGGATGAACCTTGACGACCATTGGGTCATGCACGATGATGGGCCTCAAAAGTAACCATGAGTTCGGCTAGGGAGCTTTTAAAAGCACCAAAATATTGGTGATATACCCTTTTTGGCCAATGGATCAATCCTCGCAATTCTAGAGTTATGCACAATAGTGGACCTTACAAGTAACCACAATTGTTGACTTTTACTCAAATGGCCAAAAGAGTCGATCCAACAGCTAAAAAGTTCAAAGCACCTAAAACTTGGTACTTTTAAAAATATTCCAGCTCAATTGTATATTTATTTACTTATTTATTTATTCATTTATTTATACACACAATTTATATATATGATAATTTTTTTCGCTAAAATCACAATTTCTATTGAATAAAAATCAATTTATTTCTTAAATTTTTGAACTCTATATTTTCAGTCCCATTGCCGTAAACTTCTAGCTTCGTCCTCGGAGGTTACTGGCCGCCGTATCAACCATGTGAGTCGAAAGAGAAGGCGAATGGTCTCATTTGGGATGTCACACACCAACGATTGAGTGTAGGGCTTGGTAGAGAGGAAGGATAACTAAAAAGAGAAAGGGGAAGAAGAAGGTGGAGGAGAAGGAGAGAGAGTGAAGACGAGAGAGGGAGAAATAGTGGTGAAGTTGTAACTCTCCTAGGATTTGAAAATTCTATATATAAAATATAATAGGACTAAATCTCTTAACCCAGCTATATTATTTTGGGCGGTGGCTAGGTCCCACGAGGTTAAAAGAGTTATGCGCATTAGGACTAAAGTAATTCTAGGAGGAATGACCCACTAAAAAATGGGATATCATATGTGGTATCAGAGACAATCATCAGCTAGAACTATGAGATAAGTTTAGGCCGAGTTAGGGTCATATAGCGGGTAGAGCATGACTCCTCGTCTGATGGCCGTTGTGGGTGAAGAGTAACTCCCCACAAGGTCAGCTAACGCTAGCGAGACGAGTTTCACATCGCCTGATGCTGAATGTGCTTGAACCTGACAAAAACATCAGGACTTCAAAGGGGAAGAAATGTGGCACACTTATGATTTAAAATAGTCTTATATATAAGATACAATAAAACTAATCTTCTTAACTCGGCTATAGCATTTTGGACGGTGGCTAGATCTAAGAGGTTAAGAAAGTTAAATATGCTAGAACTAGAGTAATCCTAGGATGGGCGACCCTCTGGAAGCGAGGCGTCACATAAATAGCAGAACGGAGAAGGCACGTGTTGATGGTGGCATGCGACAAAAGGAAGATGAAGAGTACAGAGAGAGTGTTAGGATTTGGTTAGATTTGTAATTATTTCCTAGTTGGATAAGAATTAATATTTAAATCTATTGGAGATAAATTAAGATTTAAATATTAATTACAGTATAAATCCAACTAGATGAGAATAAATATTTAAATCTATTGGAGATAATTAAATATAGATTTAAATATTATTCGAAGTAGAAATCCTAATTATATTAGGATTGGGGTACGTTTTAGAGGATGCATTATAAAAGCATCCTTAGGTGCCTTTGAAGAGAGGTGTACGGTGAGAGAGACATCCTCTTGGGTGGAACCGTACCAGGAGAGAGAGAGCCATGGTTGTATGCACCTAGTGTATGGGTGCATACACCGAGAGAAGTCTTCTTTTGGGTTTATGGAAGACGAGAGAAGGGTAGGAGAGATTCAGAAAGAGGGCTCGGGTTGTAGCTACTCTGTTGCAGAAGAGGAGTCAGGTGTAATCTTCTCTTATTTAGTGAATCTTATTTTACCCGCATATTTTCTGTTTGGTTTTTCTCTCTTTTTTGTGATTGTGTTCAGCTTTTGCTGAGGAGACGGGTTTATGGTAAAAACCCGATTCGACGCTTCCGTTGCGGAATCCCAACAATCGATACCGGATCAACGGCGGTCGGTATCGGAGCAGGTTGCGGATTCTCGAGATCCGGTACCGGGGCGAGTACCGGATTCCCAACAGAGAGATAGTGGAGGAGCAGAGATAAAAGCAATTGTCTCAACTCAGGCAGTCGACCAGGCCTTCCTTGGTGGTTGACTGTCTGATTAGCCCAGACTAGTTTCGGCTTAGCGACTAGCCTCGGTGGTCGTTGATAGTTGCATAATCTGATTTTGTGTAAAAGATTGTGAGCTTTAAAACTTTTGAATCCTTGAACTTAGGAACAAAAGTTCTTGAAATTTTTGAAATATTTTTGTTTAAGATCACTTAATGTAATAAATTAAAAATTTACACTAAAAAAAATTTATGGTCCCGCGGTTGCACTTACACAACTATTTAACTCAGTTGAACACATTCAAAACCTTACTTGCATATACTTGACTATTTGTTTATTGCTTACTGCGATATATACGAGGATTACGTAATGACTTGAGCAATATTGAGCAAATTTACCTGCGCATTTTACTTTTTGTGTGGGACTCACTTGTGTTATCAATTTCGTCTTATTTTTTAACTAAAACTGTAAATAAATTTTATGAATTTTTATATCTGAGGATGTAAAATGTATATTCCACATCGTAATGTAAATTTTTGAAATATTTTTGTTTAAGATCATTGAATGTAATAAATTAAAAATTTACACTAAAAAAAATTATGGTTCCGCGGTTGCACTTACACAACTATTTAACTCAGTTGAACACATTCAAAACCTTACTTGTATATACTTGACTATTTGTTTATTGCTTACTGCGATATATACGAGGATTACGTAATGACTTGAGCAATGTTGAGCAATTTTACCTGCGCATTTTACTTTTTGTGTGGCCCACATTTACTCACTTGTGTTATCAATTTAGTCTTATTTTTTTATCTAAAACTGTAAAGGAATTTTATGAATTTTTATATCTGAGGATGTAAAATGTATATTCCACATCGTAATGTAAATTTTTGAAATATTTTTGTTTAAGATCACTGAATGTAATAAATTAAAAATTTACACTAAAAAAAATTTATGGTCCCGCGGTTGCACTTACACAACTATTTAACTCAGTTGAACACATTCAAAATCTTACTTACATATACTTGACTATTTGTTTATTGTTTACTGCGATATATACGAGGATTACGTAATGACTTGAGCAATGTTGAGCAATTTTACCTGCGCATTTTACTTTTTGTGTGGCCCACATTTACTCAGTTGTGTTATCAATTTTGTCTTATTTTTTTAACTAAAACTGTAAAGAAATTTTATGAATTTCTATATTTGAGGGTGTAAAATGTATATTCCACATCTGATGTATGAATAACATTTTTCTACTTTACATTTTTCACAAATTCCAATAACGATTAAGCACACCGAACCCAATCTAAACCAACTCGTTAACCCATCACCTGGATCCAACAGAATCTGTCAAATGAATCCGTAGCATCTCACAACCGTGATCTAAGGCGAATTAACGGCATGTTTGGTTCATGGCTGGAATGGGAATAAAAAATGAAATTTAATTGCATTTGAATAGGAAATAGAATAACGAATTATCCAAAAATATTTGGTTCATTATTGAAATGGAATCGGAATAGACAATTGAAAGGTCTAGAATTTTAAGAGAGGATTTTGTTATGGAGGAGCAGAGTGATGGTGTGACACCCTAATAGTCCCACATCGGATAGGAATAGAATTGTTATTGGGTATATAAGAGGACTCCACCCTAGTAATAATAATTGATCTTAAGTATTTTGGGCCGGTGATTTTGGCTCGGTAGTTTTGGCTCAACGAGTTATTATTGCTAGCGGGTCGGGTCGTTTTATTTGGTATCAGAGCCAGTTCACCAGCTAGAAGTGTGAGATGAGTCTTCGGCTGAGACAGGGTCGGAATGACAAACTAAGTCAGGGTCGGTGAATGATAGACTAGCAAGACAAGTCTCACATTGCGTGGTGATCTTGGGCTGTGTGTTTAAGGCTGACGAGGACGTCAGGGCCTAAACGGGGAGAGTCTGTCACATAATTGGGCTTAAGTATTTTGGGCCGATGGTTTTGGGGTTGGGTCATTTTAGATGGAGAGAGAGGGGAGAGATGTTTGTGAGAAAGGATTTTGAGTGTTATGCTGGAATCGGCGATTCCAAGATTCACAGTCAGATTGAACCATAAATATATTAGATCATTCTCAACTCAGCATGAAATGGGAATCAAAATTCGATTTCTGTAAAACAAACAACAACTATCGGAATAAATAATTTTCATTCTGATTTTATAGTCTAAAATAGGTAAACCAAACGAGCCCTGAGAATCAAACCAGAAACTAACTTAAAAATGATTCAAATTATTGTTTTTTCAATCTAAATTTCATTTGTTTTTAAAAATGAATTAATCCAAAACTGACCCACCAAAGTCGAAGGTGTGGTTGACCCCAAAGTCAAGATTGCCATCTCTGCCAAACCCCACATGCTGTTCAAAGTTTGCATTCGGACCTGCCAAATTTCCAGCTCCAACCTTTGTCCATTTCTCTATCTCTCTCTATCTCACACAAAAAAAAAAAAAAAAAAAAAAAAAGTATGGAGGACCCCCTCAACTATAGTGCATTCTGAAATAGCCTCCGAACTATTTTTTTGGATTGACGCTCATTAAACTTTTGAATTTTTTGAAGTTAAATAGTTTTAACGGAAAGGATACGAGATTGTATCAAATTCTTTTTATATGCAATTTTAACAAACTTAATTGTTTTAATCACTTTGTAGTCAATGAAACAAGATTAGTTATCTGTTGGTAGCTTATTAATTAACTTGGAATAACTCAAAGTAAAGGTGTAAATCAAAAGAAAAATTGGAAAAACTTTAAATACCACCCCCGTGATTTCGCACTTTCTCACTTTAGTGCCATGTGGTTTAAAGTATATCACTTTAGTATCTTGTGGTTTCATTTTTCTCTTTTTTTTATTTCTTTCATTAATTTTTTCGTTAAATCATATAGAAAAAACTTCAGATAACCCACCTCTGGTTTATCGAGTATTCATTTTAGTACCATGTGGTCTTAACTTTCTCACTGATTTAACGAAAAAATTAACAAAAAGAATAAGAAAAAGAGAAAAATAAAATCATAGGGTACTAAAGTGATACACTTTAAACCACAGGACATTAAAGTGAGAAAGTGCGAAACCACAGGATGGTATTTGAAGTTTTTCTAAAAAAATTAAAGCTAAGAGAGGCCTATTTCAGAAGAATCTATAGTTGAGGGGGTTTACATACAGTTTTGCCAAAAAATATCTACAAAAAAAAAAACTGCAACTATCACAGATTCTGCACACACACAAAAAAAAAAAAAAAGGCGCGTGTTGACTCGACGACTCGTGACGGTGTGAATATGTAAGGGTAATTTCCACTGGTAGTCCCTCAACTTTTATTAAGTTTTATTTTTGGTTTACAAACTTTCAAATTTGATACTCTAAAACCTAAAGTTTGAATTATATTTTATTTTAATCCCTAAATTTTTCAATAATATTTATTTAATTCTAACCTTAGAGTAAAAATTATGAGTTGCACCTAACTATCCAATTGTTCGTGAATTTAGCGATTTTTTATTTATCTCATACTTTCATTTTAATAGCATAATTTTTATATAGAGAAAATTTTATAATTTAATAGACAACTAACTCAGCAGTATAATTTTTATATAGATAAAAAATTATAATTTAATAGATGATATGGTGAAATATGAGACCGGAAAATTAAGGAGTCGATAACTATTTGCCTTTTAATAGAAAATACAATTCAAGGACTCATGTGAAACTTCGTTAAAGTCAGGTACTAGTAAATACAATGTGAAAGTTCAAGAAAAAATAAGAGGCTAAATTACAGAAAACTCCCTATAAATATCTATTTTTTTATTTTTTCTTTCTGAGTTTCAAATATTTACACTTTGACCTCTTAAAATTTCAGAAATATTTTTTAGAGGATACGGCGTTAATGGAAAGGACAAAATGATTAAATTTCCCTTACTTCTTTTATAAGAAAAAAATAATTTTTTTAATATATTTCTGTCATTTTGAAGTGTATTTTCGGTATAAATTATAAAAAATGAACAAAATAGTGATGAAAGTCCTGACGGAGGGGTCTAAATGCAACAACTTGAAATGTTGAGAGGGTAAATATAAATTTTTAAAAGTTAGAAAGAAAAAGTGAAAAAAAACGAATATTTATAAGAAACTTGTCTGTAATTTAGCCAAAATAAAATAAAGTAAAACTTGGGGTATGGTTCAGGGCTAGTGGTGCACATGCAACCTACCCAAATTTTTTTTTTTTTTTTTTTGAGAGAAAGGTAGCACGCTACCGCTTCGTTTATTTTTATTAAAAATAAAGTTAGCTGGAAATGTGAATCAATTAGGATTCAAATTCGGAACCTCGGATACCAACTATCAAGCCCTTTGCCATTTGCGCTAGGAACGGTCGGTAGCCTACCCAAAATATTATATAAAGAAAAAGTAGTGTTGATGCTTCGACAAAAAAGTGCTTCCTCCAACAGCTGGTATGGGTAGTTCTCAGCCCAGAAAGCTTCTCCTTGCAGTTCTTCTCATGGCCACCCTTTTGCTGGGAGCTCAAACAGCTACTTGTACTTCCTACTCTCTAGGTAATTATAGTTTTGCTTCTGCTTTTGGTTTTAATTATTTTCATTCGAGTGCTTGGTACCTACGGTAACAAAAAGCTGTGATTATTTTAAAAAGTAAAAGCTCTAATTTGGAGCACCTGCTTATATTATTGATTCATTATCGGCCTTCACGTCCCAACTTTTCACTAGAAGTAGAGTTGAATTCGAAAACTTGAGGTCGTGGTCAGAATATATACCACCCAAACTCCCCGTAGTTTATTGGTTGGTGGCCTTCACGTACCAGGCTTTCTAAATGCTTTGTCATTTTGGTTCCATTTCCATTTCCTCTTTTAGCAGTAATCACTTTCATTTGAGCGTCTAGCAAACAAGCCGTCCAGAGCTTCTACTTTGATGAAAACCTTAAATCATGAGATTTTAGGCCTAAAAAGTAGAAGTTCCAATTTAGAGAATTTTGCGAACTTTTGCTGCAACGAGAAACTATGCCCGAACAACTTTCAGTATAATGCTTCTCCAGAAAGCACCTTACACTTTCCCTATATAAATATCAAATATCTTTTCCAAAAGTACGAGTTTCAAATACAATTTTGATAGTTAACTTCCTATGATCTAATGGTTTAATTTTTCTCTTGTAATTTATGAAGAAGAAAAGCAAGAAGGAAAGAAGAGCTTATGGGGACAACATAAATGCTTTGGACCACAGTGCAGAAATAACATCAATGGAATGAAGAGGATGAGGAGATCTCTGGGGTTGAGACCAAAAGTGGATATGCCCCCTGCTCCAGTTACTAACAAGATGAAGTCCATGGGTTTTATTGCCCCTCCTCCCCCATCCATTATGTAAAATATTGTTCTTTGGTGGAGATAAATTAGAAACAAAACTCCAACTTTTTTTAAATCCTTGTTGGGACAAGTTATTTAGAATAATTTTATGTGCACAGTATAAAAATTTTCTTGTGTAATTGCGCAGAATGAGATCTTATAGAATAATTTATGTGCACAATATGAGGTGGTTTATATTATTCTAAAATTTTAATTTAAAGTCTGAATATGATATGCATTTCTATATATTTGATCATACTCTTCACCCACCAAATACGATATGCTTCTCATTAATCAAATTGAAGAGATGCGTGAAAAAAAACTGTCATGCATCCAAAATAGGGCCGGCAATCCAGCTCACTGTTCACGAGCCAACTCATATTGGGCTCAAAATAAGCTTGAGATCGACCGCTCATTTAATAAACGAGCTGAACACGTACTGTATTATTTAGCTGGAAATCTTAACGAGCCAAACACGAGCTGGGGTCAGCTCGTTTGTATTCGTCTCAATATAGCTCAAATAAATAAATAAATAAATAAATATTTAAATTTAAATTTACGATTCTAAATATTAAATATTAAATATTAAATTTTAAATTTTAAATTTTAAATTTTAATTTACAATTCTAAATTTTAAATTTTAATTTACAATTCTAAATTTTAAATTTTAAATTCAAATTTAGGTTGAAATTCTTATTCAAATTTTAAATTAAACTTTAAATTTAAATTAAATTTTAAAATAAATAAAAATTTTAAACCAAAATAAATTGCCAAATAGTTTTATAAAATTATTTAGAAAAATTACCTTTTTTATTAGTTTTAGCCAAATGCTCTACAGTTTTTAACAAAAAATAATTTTCTAAACCAAAATAAATTATTATTTTTTGCGTAAATTAGTTCTTAGCATTTTTTTTCTTTCCCACGATCTAAGGAAAAAGTCAAGAATTTAGCAGTCATATTACTGATCTATTATTTCTAACTAAACAAATTATTTCTTTAAAAGATATATATTTCATTATAAATCTTTTAAAAAATATTTTATTATATATTTTTAGGTTAATTGCATGTAGCTCCCTGTAAACATATTGAATAGCAGATATATCCCTACAAACTTCAACTTTTTATTTTTTTCCCTACAAAAGTTCTAACATTTTTAAATATATCCCTACTGTGAGGATCTGTTAGAAAAATATAGTTAAGAATGAGTAAAATACATAACCCTAGTTAGTGACTGAGTTAAATTAATTTTTTTACCCCTCTAATATTATTGAGTAAAATATTTTTTTGCGAGGACATTTCTGTATAATTCTAATAGTTGAAATTTTTAGAGAAATATATTTATAAGGACAAAAATGTTATTTCACTTATCTGCTATTATAAAATAAATAGTACTCTAACGGAACAAATCAGAGGAGTAAATATGAATACCACTGAACTTTTGTAAAGATAAAAATAAAACATTAAATTTTGTAGAAATATATTTAGTAGTCGGTATGTTTATAGAAAACTGTATATAATTAGAAAAAAAGGCTAAATTATATAAAACCCCCTGTCAATACCCACTGTTTTACTTTCCCCCCTGTCATTCAAAGTTTTGCCCCCTTAAAAAATAAAAAATGTTAAAGAAATAAACGAAGCGGGTAGCGTGCTACATTTTTCTCAAAAAAAAAAATATATATTCACAGGGGTACGGTGTGACAAAATAACTAAAATACCCTCATCTTCTTCATCTCCTCCTCCCCAATCTTGCTCATCCCGCATCCCGCACCCTCGCCCACGCCTCTCTTGACCCCAACTCCGACTTCGTGCGAGGACGAGGCGGCGAAGGGCGAGGCGGCGGCCGAGGGCATATGTGTGGGGATGGATGAGGATTTCAGGAATATTTTGGATATAAAAAATAAGATATAAACGGAACCCTAACGGAACACTGACGGTGGATGGCGAAATGAACATTTTTTATTTTTTAAGTGGACAAAATATAGATTTTTGAATGACAGAAAGCGAAAGTAAAAAAGCGAATATTGATAGAGATTTTTCTATAATTTAGCCCAAAAAAGAAAAAAAGTGATATGATTGCTTGGATAGTTTGATGCAAATGATGTCGTCTAACTGCTGCACAGCAGACTTCCTCCCTTCGAAAGGCCCGCGTCGATACCGACCGTTGCTTCGAGAGGAGAGTCCCTTCTAACTGAACGCTCCCTCTTCTACTTTCCTCGGTCTCCTCCTACGCGTCCCCTTCCTCCCCCGCTCACTCGCACTCGCCCTAGGGTTTCCTCTCTCCTCCCATGGAGATGGAGACACTAGCCCCCGATCATCGTCGTCCTCGCCGGACCCTTCTCTTCCACCAGATCTCCGTCCTCCTCCTCACCTTCTCCGCCTACGCCTCCTTCCACGCCTCCCGCAAGCCCCCCAGCATCGTCAAGAGCGTCCTCTCCCCCTCCTCCTCCTCCTCCTCCGCCGCCATTAATGGCGGATGGGCCCCCTTCGCCGGCCCCCGCGGCCCTCACCGCCTCGGCGAGCTTGACCTCGCCTTCCTCTCCTCCTACGCCCTCGCCATGTTTGCCTCCGGCCACCTCGCCGACCGCGCCGACCTCCGCCGCTTCCTCGCCCTCGGCATGCTCGCCAGCGGCGCCGCCACCGCCCTCTTCGGCCTCGCCTTCTGGTGGGACCTCCACAGCCTCGCCTTCTTCCTCGCCGTCCAGATCGCCGGCGGCGCCGCCCAGTCCATCGGCTGGCCCTGCGTCGTCGCCGTCGTCGGCAACTGGTTCGGCAAGTCGCGGGACCGCGGGCTCATCTTCGGGATCTGGAACTCGCACACCTCCGTCGGGAACATCATCGGCTCCGTCGTCGCCTCCTCGGTGCTGGAGTTCGGGTGGGGGTGGTCGTTCGTCGTACCGGGCCTTCTTATCGCCATCGTCGGAGTGCTCGTGTGGGCGTTCTTGGTTGTAGATCCGAGAGATCTAGGGTTTGAGGCTCCGGCCTCGGCGGAGGTCGAGATGAATGATGCTGGGAATGGAGCGGTGGAGGGTTTGGATGGGGAGGAGATTGGGCTTCTCGGACCGGAGAAGTTGTCCGATTCGGGCTCCGCGGAGGCGATTGGCTTCTTGGAGGCGTGGAGGTTGCCTGGGGTTGCGCCCTACGCCTTTTGCCTCTTCTTCTCCAAGCTCGTCGCGTACACTTTCCTCTACTGGTTGCCATTTTACATTCGGCACAATGGTGAGTATCTATTATTTCAATATCTATGTTTTCAATGGAGTTTTCTATTGTTCTCCCTGTTCGATTTGCTCTACATTAAATGGGCATCTGTAGTAATAATGCTTGCTTATCATCTTCTTAATGTACTGGATGTGAACCCACTCAAGTTACACTATTTTCCTATCTTAGAGTACATGGCCTTCAACTAGCAAAAATATTGCACATTGTGATCAAGCTGCAATTTTATTATGCATAAGCAATTTACTTCCAGTTCCTTGCGCCTACGTACAATCCATGTGGCACCGCTACTATATCTCCAAGTTGCAAGCTTGGGTCTACTCTCCGGTAAAGATTGCACATTCTGAGGTTTCGGTTTAGAAGTTCATGTGATCACTATGTCTGGAGGAACTAGAACTGCTTTTCACATGTTAGAATGCAGGCCACCTGTAACTTTTTATTTTATTTTAAATTATAATTTTTTGAGAGAGAATATCAATAGGCAGTTCAGTTTGATATTACCAGCGAAGGTAGTTACGGATTCCTAAGACTCGTTAGGTTGATGTTCGAGTACCCAATAGCCCAGTTTATGAGCAATTATGTGAGATGAACTGCTTGCTAATAGGATTTTTATAATCACCATGGCTAGTCATGCTTGAGATAAGGAAAGGAGTTGAGGGTAGTGAGGGCCATATAGAAGTGCCTGTTTGAAAAGGATAACATGAAGAGAGGATAACATGATAAGAGCTCAGTAACAGAGTTATCTGTCATCTTCTGCCAATGGCTAGTTGGTGAATCTTTGTTTCACATATTAGTTCGTAATTAGTGAATCTTTGTTTCATGTAATAGTTCAGTAATGCAGCTTCTATATAATTTCATCTATCAATTAAATCAAAATATTCCTTGACTTGATAGTAATTTCATGACAGCACCTATTACAATTTCTTGAGATTTCTTATTTTTTGGATGAATATAGCTTTTTTCAATCAATTGCTGCTATTATTTATGTAATTATATCCATTGCTGATGTAACTTTTAAAAAGTTATTTGTTTTAAATATTCCTGATAAATCCATTTGTCCCTACTGATCTTAAGCTGTTATTGTTACTTTTATCTAATAGTCTTCTGTTATTTTTATTTTTATTTAGTAGTTGTCGGAGTGAGTTATGTTTCACCATAAGATGACATGACTCTTCAGAATGTGAAAATTTCATTTATGCCAAAGTCCTTGCCCTTATAGGTGTTGCTGGCAAGCTCGTGTCACATAAAACTGCTGGAATTCTTTCAACAATATTCGATGTCGGAGGTGTTTTTGGTGGAATTTCAGCAGGATTCATCTCCGATAAAATTTCTGCTCGTGCCATCACTTCAGTTCTGTTCCTTTTGTTGTCAATCCCTTCACTTATTCTTTATCGAACATATGGAAGCATGTCGATCCACCTTAACTTAGGCTTAATGCTTCTGTCTGGTTATTTTGTGAATGGCCCCTATTCTCTTATTACTACGGCAGTTGCCGCTGATCTCGGTACTCAAGACATGATTAAAGGGAATTCCCGAGCATTAGCTACTGTGACTGCCATTATTGACGGTACTGGCTCTGTCGGTGCAGCTCTGGGACCCCTACTTACTGGCTATATTTCAACTAGGGGATGGAATAGTGTATTTTTCATGTTGATTGTTTCGATTTCTTTTGCTATTATATTTTTAATACACCTTGCGAAATCTGAACTTGTCAGTAAGATGAGCGAGCAAAAGTAGGAAGAAACTGTGCTGAATCTGATACATACATTGTATAAGTATAGACATATACACATTCTTTTAGTTACATCCTATGAATTACAATTAGTGAGATATTGCTTTTTGAAAATGTATTTGGCTGCCTTTGTGGAATGTCAGGAGAGCTAGGTGTGACATAACCTTCACGGAACTCCTGATTTTATTACATCATAGTTGCATTTTGAGTCGTAGGATAACTAACAACAATTTGCTTCCAGGATGGTAACTATTTAGTACTCTAGCAACTTGTTAATCATTTGGATCTCATTTACTGCTGTCCAATCACAACTCACAAGTTTGTTGCTCAGATCCTTAAATTTCTGAAGTAAATCAGAACAAGGTACATTTCAGTTAGTTGAGACATATCTCCATCATAAATTTTTAATATCGAATTCTTAAATTTGAAGTTGTGGTTGTTTTTCAATGAGATATTTTTACTTGTTTACTTTTGTTTCCTTTACTTACCATTTGATTAAGTTAAGAAATTACCTCACGTATTTGTATATGCATACTTGTAAAAAGATTGTTTTTGCTTTTCATGATTGTGTAGCATGTCAGATAATGATACAAATGCGGATTAATTATAACTGAGGTGGATTCGGATAAATTTGTCCATCCACATGTGGCCACTTGATGCAAAGGAAATATAGGTGGCATGGAATTTGGTGAATCATTGGGCTGTCGACTAGAAAGTTAACAGATATCTTCTGTATTCGGCTATTCGCTTTGTAATCGCGCAATGTGTCTCTAGTTTTTCTATAAAGTATTTAAAGAATATTCAGCAAACAATATATCACTAAAAAAGAATTGTCTAAATAAATTAATGCGTCCTTTTAACAAATCTTGCCCAATCATGAAATTACTACATAAAAAATAAATGATGCTCATGTCATTCTTGGATAGCAATATCAGGTCAATTCAGTTAACTGCAAATGCAAGCTGTATTTACGCCCATATTACATCGAAGAACGATGGTTTTTTGCTTTGTCATTTGCATGATCTCATCTATCATGAAATCTAGCCTTGTTATATTTTTATTTTGCTCCGAAATTTTTATCGATATTCTATGTGTCTTATTTGGCTACCAACTTGTGGTTTCATAATTTGTTTTAATAAGCTTTCTAGTGATGTACTTATTGTTTTGTTTCAAGTACTTATCGTTTTGTTTCTGTCACATGTATTGGACGGTCATTGCATAAATCTGTGTTTCTTTTTCATAGATCCAGAAAGTATAGTTACTGGAATTGCTTTGATTTTGGTAATTTGCTTATTAGGCGCGACTATGCTAACTATATAAGCACTTGTTGCCTATACTCTGTAGTTTTTAACTTCTAAAGTGCTTCCACATCTTTTTCAAATATTTTCTTGGTTTGGTTTTACCTTCTTTTACGAATTTTGTCATAATGTTGAACAGCATTGTTTTGATGAACAGAACAAATTGCTTACAGTAAGTAAACAACTATTACTTTCATTTGTTGTTTCCATAGCTATGAATTGTCAGTATTTATGAAGTCATGCTGATCTCTGCCCATTTTTATAATTTCCGTGAAGTAAATCTAAATTTGACCATTGAGAGAGCTTACTCTCTTTTCTCTCAATGGATTTGTTATATGTAATCTAACAGACTGAGAAACCTTCAGAAGATATGCAAATTCTCTTTCAATAGATTCTAGCAGAGCCGTAGAAAGTGCTTTTCATCTCATCAAGGTTCTTCTATCTGTTTGTTCCTCGCGTTTCATGTCGGAGCAATTCCAAGCACCTTTCTAGTAGCTGTTTGAGAAACAGAAGATATACGGTATGTATCCAATAACAAGCATTAAGCTGCAATTTCTAATTTCAGGACAGTTTATAATTCACCGATATGTTAATGTATTTTTCGATATATTGTTCGAGATCCTATGATATGGTGAAAATTCGGCTATAAGAAATCTATTCCTATGATGTGTTGATCCGTAATTTCAAGTGTTGTGAAACTTGGGTCAAATATTCCGGAATGAGAAACCTTTAGTGCACTAATGAGTGTACACATGAATGAGTAGTATCTTGGGGTTTGCTAGAACTCCATGTATTTGCATGACTATACATAATCCTGAATGATAATAAAGGGCATATTGAGAGCATGTTTATATACTTTACAATATGATTATTAATAATTCCCCTTCCCTCCTCTCTCTGCAAGCTTTCCTGTCGTGTTTTGGCTCCTAGGGCTTCCTAAGGTTTGATTTTGTTGTTTCCTTAGTGGTCAGCTGGTCTTCTTCCCTGATCTTCTTCGAAAACGGCAGGGTCAGATCCACATCTTCAGAGGAGAATTTCTTGCAGTTACCTTCACTTTCTTCTCTTATGTCTGCTTTCTTCTTTTATCCAGGTTAGGGTCTCTTTGTAGTCGGTCGACATGTGGCATTGGTGGCAATATTAGGATGTGACGAGATGTTCGCGTTCTTGGTGCTTCTTGAGGATTTCATGGTCACCAGGTTAGAGATCTGTTCCAGGATTTCAACTGTATCTTCTATATTTTATTTCTGTTCTTAGTGCATGTTAATAAAAAAATGATGATGAAAGCCAATCATTCTCTTCCTTTCTTTTTTATTTGATATTGAACGGTTGAGGTTTTTATGAGCGCAACAGCACTTCAGTCCTTGGTCAGAAAAAAGAAAAAAGAAAAAAAGAACAAGAAGAACATTCAGAATCAATGTCACATAAGCACAAAAGCAACAATCCATATTTAAAAAAGGTATAATTGCCAATATAGGTTATATTCACGTATAGCATCGAAAAGGTCAAATTAAAAAGTAGCCTAAAAGCTTCAATTAAAAGTCATCTCTCCTTTTTTTAAAAATTTCTTATTTTTGTACTTCAATCAATTCATGGACATATGTATCGCTCAAAACAACTATTCAAAAGTCAACTCATTTCTTGAAAGTCAGCTCATATTTTATGTTCTAATTTTGTGCTTTAGTCTTTTCATTGCTGTATGTGTAATGCAAAACCATAATTTTCCAGGACTACATCTTTCTAAATTATTTGCAGAAGTGTGAGAAGATGACTTTTTCTTTTCTGTTTTGTTGAACTTTTCAGTTTGGTGTGGCTGGACATCAAGACTTTTGACAAGTCTGACTAATTTGCTGATGATTCTGGAAAATGTAAGTTGTAAAAGCTCTCTCTCTCTCTCTCTCTAAATTGTTCTCCTTAGAAGAAGAAGAAGAAGAAGATAATGTAAAGGTTATATAAGGCTCTTGCAAGGAGGAAAGCCTAAAAAGATTTCTTGTTTTGAACCTCATTTTGTTTTCACTAAACAATTTGGGGAAACTGTACAAAGACCCCCTCAACTTTTCCAAATAGAATCTTGAAGTTTAAATTTTGACCATTAGACTTCATGAACTTTATCAGAGAGTTCAACAGCTTCCTCTCGTCAATCGTAGTTATTTATTATATGGTTGTTTTAGACGCATGTCTGGTGTATTATCTTATAAAGCTTTAAAACGCGCACACACACAAAATAATCTTCTCTTTCAAAAAATTTAAAAAAAGTAATAAAAATCAAAGATAGATTCAACTCTATTACGACCAGCGCACAAACAGAAACGTGAAATGGCGATCGCAAAGTGGATAAACCAAAAAATAGTAATATGAAATGAACACAAGGATTTACGCGCACAAACAGAAACGTGAAATGGCGATCGCAAAGTGGATAAACCAAAAAATAGTAATATGAAATGAACACAAGGATTTACGTGAAAAACTATTTGTAGGAAAAAAAAAAATTACGGGTGAAGGAGGAGAGAATTTTACTATAAAAAAGAGAGTACAAAGTTTGTGTGTACAATACGCTATATCGCGTCTAGAGCAAAAAAAAGAACGAGATTTCTTAACGGATTACTCGTACCGCAGAGAGGGTTCTATTAAAATTTTTAATGAAGTTTAGGAGGTTTAATTATCAAAATTAAGTGTTTAGGAATTTGTTTATAAAAGAGCTAAAGTTTACGGGGTCTGTATTAATTTATTCAAATAATTTATTTGTGCATCCATCTTTTAATGTTATTATATGCTAAAAGTGAACTCCTATAAAGTCAGGAAAATGAAGGAATATGAAAATTTAGAATTCCGAGGCTTCTTATTCTTGTTTTGAGGGCTAAACAGTAGGGCTGGCAAATGAGCGAGCCGGCTCGTGTTCGGCTCGATATTTGGCTCGCTCGAGCTCGGCTCGAATTAATTTCAAACAAGCTTGAGCCTAAATTTAAGCTCGAAATTAATTTCAAACCAAGCTTGAGTATTACTGAACTTGCTCGAATTAGGCTCGAAATATATATATATATATATATATATATATATATATATATATATATATATATATATATATATATATATATATATATATATATATATATATATATATATATATATATATATATATATATATATATGCTACTATACTGTTAATAGTATCAACCATTTGTTATTAGATTTTCGATTCTTGGATGAAGGGATGTGCGGTTAGAATGATAGTGATCCCCTAGGGTTGAGTGGATGATTAGTTGAATAGTATGATCTAATAGGTGGAAATGGTCAAAGGGGTAGATCTGACGACACAAATTTTGATAGCACCAAGCGTTTGGTGCTATCGATAGCATAGTAGCCGGACTATATATATATATAGTCCGGCTACTATACTATCTATACTATCGATAATACCAAGCGCTTTGTGCTATCGAGTTTTCTGCCATTAGATCTAATATATATATATAGAGTCCAACTATTATACTATCGATAGTACCAAGCGTTTGGTGCTATCGAATTTTTTACCGTTAGATCTCCTCTTTTGGCCATTTCCATCCGTTAGGTCATACTATTCAACTAGCCACCCACTCAACCCTAGGGGGCTACTATCATCCTGATCGCACATCCCTTCATCCAAGGGCCGAAAATCTAATAGCAACCGATTGGTACTATTAGTAATATAGTAGCCTAATTTTTTATATATATATATATACATATATGCTAGGGCTATTATACTCTTACAAGTATAGACCCTTTTATACTTATAAATTTTCGGTCGTTAGATGAAGGGATGTGCGATTAGGATGATAACGGTCCCCTAGGATTGAGTGGGTGGTTGGTTGAATAGTGCATGATTTAACAGATAAAAATCGTCAAAAGGTAGATCTAACGATCGAAAACTTATGAATATAAAGGGGTCTATACTTATAAGAGTATAGTAGTCGAACTCTATATATATAATTATATATAATATATATTTTGTATTTTAATCATATGTATATAGAGTTTGGATTATTGGGCTCACAAAATCAAACCAGCAAAATTCTACTCTAATTGCTCTATCTCTCTTTTTCACTTGCTCGCATAATTATTTTTCCTATTTTTTTAAATATTATAATATCGTATTTCATGCATTCATTTTGTATGTTGAATTATTAGATATTTTTTACATTAAATTTTAGATAATATTTTATAAAAATTAAACTATAGATTGCACGATGTTAAGAATTTCAAGCGGCTCGTTTAGGGCTCGAGCTCGCTCGACTCGAAATTAGGCTCGCTCGAGCTCGGCTCGAATTGATTTCAAGCCAAGCTTGAGCCTAAATTTAGGCTCAAAATTAATTTCAAGTCAAGCTTGAGCTGAGGTAAGCTCGCTCGAGCTCGGCTCGTTTCCACCCCTACTATACAGCGGGGACGGAGCTGTATCGAGGCCCATAGTGACCAGAGCCCCTCTCAAAATTTTAAAATTACTTTCTCTCAAAAAAAAAAAAAATTTTAAAATTACACATCCGTTCCTAATTAATTACGGGTAGTTGAAGCCAAATATTGCGAATTCTGGTCTTCACGGGGGCCAACTTGAAATTTTTTTTTTCATAAAAAGCTTGGTGTTCAGGAAATTTTCCCATAAGTTAAAGAATTATAATAATTTAGATGTTAATTAATAATTAGATTTGACTTCTGAGCCAGCAAATAATTTTTTTTGAATCTTTTTTTATATTTTTGTTCATTGATTTAAATTTTGGCTTCGTCTCTAACTGTACATGTAACGCAATCATATTATGTAGCCATTTTTCTAACAAAATAGTTCATTGCTTGTAGTAAACTATTGGTGAAAATTCATTCCACCTATATTTCTATGAAATATTATATTTTAGGATATTTTCGAAAAAACAAATACCCCTAAAAGTCTAATTTGAACATAATCTATTTGTCTTTTTTTTTGTGTGGAAAGTAAGATTTTAAAATACTCATAATAAGCTTATCCAGTGACTGTATACTCGGTATCTACATACATTTTCCTTTTTTTTTATTTTCTTTATTTTCTTTTTTTTGGGTGCACTATACATACAATAGATGCAGTAATTGCATTTACATTCTAACAAAATTGGAGTACAGCATATTTATCACTCTAAAATATAAAATATTATATATATATCTCTGTAAACTTAAAAATTTTATAAATATATTGCGTAAAGTAGTTAAAAAAAATTTAACTTATTACATTATAATAAATATCTCGCGTCACAATCAGCACGATCAAATTGAAATCCAATCTATTAAAGGTCAGAAGAATATATATAATATTTTAAAGTTTAAAGGGATAAATTATGCAAATTTTCAAATCTGTAGGGCTATATTTTTAATTGTCTCTAGATATTCATTAATTTCAGCTGGCCAATCAATGCAAGATAAGATCTCTCATTCATAGGTCTATCACAAGAAAACCCTTAAAATTATTTTTAAAATTAAAATACATTTTTTTATTAAAATAATAAAACTGTTGGCACAAAAAAATAGATAAAAATAAAAAACAAAAACAAAAACTCTTTAGCTAGGACCAAATTGGAAACATGTTGGGAGCGTTGTTCCCTTCTATTCAAAATCCAGCTCCGTGGAAAAATGAAAATTTTGTCCGCCTATAAATAATTTTTTTTAGAAAAAAGTAGCACACTACCTGCTTCATTCATTAAGCATATAAATTTAGCTACATAGAGTGAGACAGCCAGGACCTTAGAAGGGCGAAAAAGTAAAAAAATAGATGTTTGCGAAAAAAAAGTAAGAAAAATCAACGAAAACGTAGAGATAAGATCGTAACAAAAAAACAGACGTCACCCAGCTTTACAGGACTCAGCCCACTCTTTTGCCAGCACACCAGCCCTATAAATATTTAATTGGCTAATGCTACAAGCAAAAGGATATTTGGTGTAATATTGTGAGATATTATATCATATAATATAATATCAAGAATAAGAATAACTTTTCAACCAAAAAAAGAAAAAGAAAAACAGATGTCAAACAAAGTTTATACATATTGCAAGTCAACAAATAGAAAAGTTACTAAATGGACATTAATTTTATGTGTTAAAAAAAATTATAAAATTTATTTTAACTATCACCTATTTCGATTTGGCCACTTTATCTTTAAAAATTTTGATTTTACTATCTAATATTTTTATTTATTTGATTTGAGCCAATTAGTAACTCCTTAACTTAAAATTTGAGTACTTTGTTTATACTGATTTAGTTAATACATATTATACAATATATGTAACTATAAACTTGTTAAATCAAGCAGTTAGATAAATTTTGTACGAGAATAGCCATTTCAAATCAAACAAAGTGAAAAGTTAGATAGTAAAATTAAAATTTTGAAAAAGATCGAACTATTTTGGCATACCGAGTGACTGACTGGTCCAAGGGAAAGGCAGCATCCAGTTTTTCATCACCAAATCCTGCTGCTTTCTAGCCGGTAGTCCCGAAAATCTGCTTTGCATAAATGTCTCCGATATATCAGGGGAAAAAAAATTTTGATCACCTACCGTTCCTAGCGCAAGTGGCAAAGGGCTTGGTGGTTGGTATCCGAGGTTTCGAGTTCGAATCCTAGTTGATTCACATTTCCAGCTAAGTTTATTTCTAAAAGAAATAAACGAAACGGGTAGCGTGCTACCTTTCTCTCAAAAAAAAAAAAAAAAAAAAATTCCGATCTCTTTCCCAGAGCAATGTTATATTTACAAATAAATTCTACAGTATTTTATAAATTTATTTATGTGATCGTATTGTATTTAATTAGTAAATAAATATCAATCACGAGGTCATTGGTGTGTAATTCACAAAGCAAAAGGACCAAAAGAATTCAACCGTTAATAAAGTTTAAATTTTGTAAATTATTGCTATGATCTGTAAAAGAGTTAATTACATTGTTGGTTCCTAACCATCACCCAGGTTTTTAACTTCGGTTCTCAACCTCTCTTTTTTTCTTTTTCTTTTTTCTTTTTCTTTTTTCTTTTTTGCTATAAGGTCCTTACACTTTATATGTTGTTTCAGTTAGGTCTCGACTATTTCAATTTTTGTTAGTCAAATAGACCGCGCCAACTTCAATAAAGCACTGTCTACTCATATAAATCACCAGATATGGAGTCGAGAATTTCCTAATCAATGTCCCCCATAGACTTTTTCAAATTTTTGAAAGAATTTGGTGGTGCACATGACAGTTCGACGTCAAGGACATCAAATGCTACCAACCGTTCCTAGCGCAAGTGACAAAGAGCTCAATGGTTGGTATCCGAGGTTCCTAGTTCGAAGCCTAATTGTTTCACATTTCTAGCTAACTTTATTTTTAAAGGAAATAAATAAAGCGGATAGCATGCAACATTTCTCTCAAAAAAGCAAAGGGCATCAAATGCTCCAAAAAAAATAGTCGGCATCATGTCCTTGATCAAGATTGGGTTTAATGTGATAGGCATGCATGTGAAAGAGTAGGTTAGGGACCAAAGTTAAAAAAAATAAAATAAAAATAAAAATAAAAAAGGGTAAGCCTCCAATAGCGCAAATAATTATAAAGGTTGAGGATCCGATTTTTTTTTTTGCTACTTTATTTTGCAAAGAAAATTTGAAGTGTGCTCGATTACTGCTTGACTAGTTCTATTAAACTTTTAAGCCTAATCCATCGAAAAATTTTCTATATTTTTTTGGATTTTAATATTTTTTCTGAGAGAAAGGTAGCTTGCTATCCGCTTCGTTTATTTTTTTTAGCTGAAAATGTGAAGCAACTAGGCTTCGAATCTGAGAGATCTCGGCCACCAAGTCTTTTGCTGTTCAGAAATGGTGGAATAATGTGAAAAACAAAAGAAGCAAAAAAAACAAATAGACCCGTTAGATAATATTGCTGTTTAGAAAATCCTAGCAAAGAAGAAAAAGTAAAAAACCACATCAGAACAGACAAAGAAAGCACGTAGGCAAGCCCCAAAATCCTTAACCGAAAAAACAAGAAAAAGGAGGTCTAACCACTTGTGCAGTTGACAGACTGCCCCATCCATGTCTTCTTTTTCTTTCTCCTCCTCTATTAATACATACATACATGCACCACACCAAACATACATAATCAGAGGATTTGAAAAGAAAAGAACAAAAAAAACATTCCTCAACATACACAGAGAGAGAGAAAGAAAAAAAGAAAAAAAAAAGAGAATTGGATGGCGGGCGCGGTGAAGGCGGGCAGCCGGCCGCCGTGGGTGGGGCTGGCGGCAGCGGTGTGGGTGCAGGTGGCGGCGGGCAGCGCGTACACGTTCCCGCTCTACTCCCACTCGCTGAAGTCCGTGCTGGGGTTCACGCAGCAGCAGGTCGCCATGCTGGGCGTCGCCAACGACATGGGCGAGAACCTCGGGCTCGTCCCGGGCCTGCTCTGCAACCGCCTGCCCCCCAGCCTCGTCCTCGCCGTCGGCGCCGCCGCCTGCTTCCTCGGCTTCGGCCTCCTCTGGCTCGCCGTCTCGCAGACCCTCCTCGGATTGCCCTACTGGCTGGTCAGACTTAAATCATCATTGATCCTCTATTACTTTTTTTCTTTTCTTTTTTTTTTTACTTTTTTTTTTTTTTTGGTTGGGTGTTTTGGATTGCGACCGCTTTGCAGAGTTAGGGTCCGTTTGGTCTAGATTCTGAAAAATTAATTTTTATAGAATTAATTTTGGCTTGAAAAATTAATTTTGACTAAAAGCTGTAGGATTTGCTGGTTATTCAGTTTCAAAAGCTGTAGGAATTAACTTTTGGATCCAAAATTACTTTTCAAAAGTTAGGCCAAACACCCCTAAACACCCACTTGGGGTGTTTGGCCTAGCTTTTCAGAAGTGATTCTGAGCCCAAAATCACTTCTGAGCTCAGTAGAGCGTTTGGCAATGACTGCTGGAAAATCTGATTCTGCTTTTCAGAATCAGAAAACTGATTTTGAAGACTTCAGAATTAGAAGCAGAAAAAAGCTGCTTCTCCAAAACTGATTCTGCTTTTGGACTCAAACTTCAAATTTTTATTTTCATTTTAGATTCAAAGTATAAATGTAACTTTAAATTTAAATTTTGAAATTTTAAATTCATATTCATATTTTTAAATTTCAACTTTTTAAATTTAAAATTTAAAATTTAGATTTAAAATTTTATATTTTAAATTTTAAATTTAAGTTTCAAATCTCAAACTTTAAATTTTAAAATTCAAATTTTCAAATTTTAAATTTAAGATAAAATTTAAATTTTGACATTTTAGATTTTAAAACTTAAATTTAAAATTTTGAAAATATAAAATATAAAATATAAAATTACAAGTTTTAATTTTCAAATTACAAAATTCAAATTTTAAATTTTAAAATTTAGATTTTAATTTTAATTTTAAATTTCAGGATTTAAAAATTCAAATTTTAAATTTTAAATTTTGAAATTTTAAATTTATTTTGTCCAAATTTTAAATTTAAAAATTATAATTTTAATTCAAATTTTAAATTTTAATTCAAATTCAAATTTAAAATTATTTTAAAATAAAATTTAGTAAAAATATTAATATATGCAAACATCAGAAAATTTTTGCCAAACAGCTTTAGAAAATCACTTCAGAAAAATCACTTTTATCTAAACTCAGCCAAACGCTCTACAGCTTTTCATCAAAATCACTTCTCCAAACCAAAATCACTTCTGCAGAAATCACTTTTCTAGAAGCTTGGCCAAACAGGCCCTGTCTTTGGATTTGGCTGGTTATTCAGCTTCTGCACTTGCATTTTCTTTTTCTTTCTTTTTTTTATTTTCCTTTGACACTGTTTCTCTCAAATTGAGTTTTCAATTTTCTCTTTTTTTTTTTTGGTATGAATTGGCGGGGCCACCCGCTGAGTTTAAGCATACCAATAAGCGGAGGAGAAGAAACTTATGAGGATTCCCCTAGTAACGGCGAGCGAACCGGGAACGGCCTAATTTGAGAATCGGGCGGCCGCGCCGTCCGAATTGTAATATGGAGAAGCGTCCTCAGCGGCAGACCGGGCCCAAGTCCCCTAGAAAGGGGCGCCGGGGAGGGTGAGAGCCCCGTCCGGTCCGGACCCTGCCGCACCACGAGGCGCTGTCGGCGAGTCGGGTTGTTTGGAAATGCAGCCCCAATCGGGCGGTAAACTTCGTCCAAGGCTAAATACGGGCGAGAGCCCTATAAACATATCGAATAACAAATATATTCCTATAAAGTTCAATATTTTATATTTATTCCTGCAAAAATTTAGTGATATTCATATTTGTCCTTCTGATTTGCTACCGTTAGAGCACTGTTTATTTTTTAATAGAGTACAAGTGAAATGACATTTTTGCCATCACAAATATATCCCTCTAAAAGCCCCAGCTGTTAGAATTATTCAAAAATGTCCTTCCAAAAATATCCAACGGTCATTTTGTTCCTTTCTGCCATCACAAATAATATAAGAGGGGTTAAAAGATCAATTTACCTTATTCACTAATCAGGGTTAAGTATTTTACCTATAGTTAACTATATTTTTCTAACGGATTTTAACAGCAGGGGTATATTTGAAAATGTTAGGACTTTTGCAGGAATAAATATAAAAAGTTGAACTTTGTAGAGATATATCTGCTATTCGATATGTTTATAGGGAGCTTTATGCAATTAACCCTTTTTTTTGTTATGAGTGTGATCAGATGTTTAGAGCAGATATCGTAATCGGCCTTCAAGTTATTTTTTTGAAATAAAATAAATTATCTCATCGATAAAATATGCTATTGTACAAAATCGTAGATATCACGACCTTAATTTCAAAGAGAAAAAAATAAAAATCAAAAAATCAAATTTCTCACTTCCAATGAAGAGTGTCATCAAATTGTAGATGCCACGACTTTTGGAGGAGCAAGAATTAAACTGCTAATTTTTAGACGCATGAAAAAAAATTCGTGCTGGATAAATTATTATTGAATATCTTATTTTGGCGTCTAAACTAGTGTCTCATTGGTTCTTGAGTTTTTGCGCTTGGGATTTCTTTTAGACTCTTTTTGTGTGTGTGTGTGTGTAAATCAAAGGGAGGATTAGGATTGCATTTGCTAATTTTATCTGATATATATTCATCTTTTATTTTTGCCTTATTGGATGCTCAGGAATTACTTATCTTTTAAGTCCCACTTTATAGATATTTACCCATTTCTTAAAATTATTGTTTTTCCTGGATTTCACTGGTTATGGGGGTTTTGCAGTTGGCTCTTTTTTGATATATTTTTAAGTTGTAAATTGATTTTTTTTTTCTTTTTCAATTTTTGATACTTCATAGGTACTTGAAAGTTGGTATGTCGGATACTTTTTTTGTTTTTTTATGTTTGGGACTTTGCTAATTTTATCCAATTTATATTGGTTATTTGTTTTTGCCTTGTTGGTTGGTGAGGAAACTGAACTAGCTTTTTTTGTTCAAATTTGGTATGTTTGTTTTGATGGTTTAATTCATGCCCATTTCACAAAATTATCATCTTTAGGGGGGGCTATTAGGGTGCACTTGGTCTTCTTTTAAATGTTTCCTTTTCAAATTGAGATTTTCTTTTTTCCCTTTCTTTAACTTTTATTTTTATATATAATATATTATCTAGTTCGATAGTGTGGTGGCTGAAAGCACACTTTCTCATTTTATATTATAAAATTACAGTGGCAACTGCCACCAGAGAAATATACAACCACATACTTTTTCAGTAGCGGTGCTACTGTAATTTTATAACATTGGAGGAGAGGAAAGATTAAAAACGCTTTACACATTATCAGTCTAGCCTCACGGGACCGCATAAGCTAATTTTATCTTTTTTTTCTTTTTTGGTCTGAAAATGGTCTATTTATATTTTGACAATTCGACTCATGCTCATTTCACAAAATTAGTACCCTTGGGGTGTTTCTTAATTATTGGTGTCATCTTTTGGATATTTCCTTTGCAGATTGAGTTATTTTTTCCGATAATTAATCGATTGTTTGCTGATTCTATCTAATATATATTGGTCATTTATCCTTGATTTGGTGTTGATTTTATTAACAGAAATTGGACTCATTTCTTTTTGGATCTTTCATACTTATTTCTCCTCCTGAAACATCCTGCTCTGATTCTGAAAACTAACATATACACATAATGAAGGCAGATGAATATGTCTTTAAAGTTTAAATGTTACTTACATCTTCAACTTATTATCCTTTAAAAGTTCTTAAAATTATTAGCATAATTCTTTACCAATTTATTAGAAATTCAATTTTACGGCGCTTCATGTCGTTACTGAAATATACCTTCTTTTTGGAACATTTCTTCTGCTTCACTACAATTTCAGCTTCAGTTAGTTTGTATGCAAATAAGTTTAATCTTTCAATTCAAATTCAGCTATGGATCGCGTTATACGTCGGAACGAACAGCAGCGCGTGGCTAATGACAGCAGTTCTGGTGACCAACATGAGGAACTTCCCTGTCAGCAGAGGCACCGTCGCGGGGATCCTCAAGGGATATTCAGGTCTCAGCGCAGCGGTGTTCACTCCGATTTACTCCGGCCTTCTCGACAGTTCCTCCACAAAACTCTTGCTCTTCCTCGCGCTGGGCCTTCCTGCTGTCTGCCTTGCCATGATGTACTTCATCAGGCCCTGCACTCCCGCGTCAGACGACGACTCGTCTCAGCACGGCCATTTTCTGTTCACGCAGATCTGCAGCGTCTTTCTCGGCATTTACCTTCTCACCACGACGATTTTGAGTAGTTTTCTCTCATTAAGTGATGCTGCTAACTACATTTTGATCGGCATCATGGTCCTCTTCCTCCTCGCGCCTCTCGCGATACCTGTAAAGATGACACTATTTCCAAAAAACAGAAAGAAAGTTACTGCTACTGCCCCTTCGAGTCTGTCAGAAAAGTCGGAGCCGTTATTGGCGGCCTCGCCTTCAGGAACTGCTCTCGAGGACTTACCGGAGGCCGACGATGCGAATGATGTGGGCATTCTTTTAGCTGAAGGGGAGGGGGCAGTGAAGAAGAAGAGAAGGCCGAGGAGAGGAGAGGACTTCAAGTTCAAAGAAGCTGTCGTAAAAGCCGATTTCTGGCTTCTTTTCGTAGCGTATTTCTTCGGTGTCGGCTCAGGAGTCACAGTTCTTAATAATCTGGCACAGATTGGCACCGCAGCAGGCGTCGATAATACAACCGTCTTGCTTTGTATTTTCAGCTTCTGCAACTTCCTGGGCCGTCTCGGCGGTGGGGCTATTTCCGAGCATTTTGTGAGGTAATTTCAGCAAAAATCTACTGCAGAATACAAGTATTATAGTAATCACACTTACAGAAATTGTTCATCCATTTTTCACAGGGCAAGAATGCTTCCTCGACCGATATGGATGGCGCTGACGCAGATCATAATGATCATATCATACCTCCTCTTGGCCTCGCCTTTCACCGCCACTCTCTACGCGACGACTGCTTCATTGGGCTTATGTTACGGAGTCCAATTCTCCGCGATGATACCGACCGCGTCTGAGCTTTTCGGGCTGAAGAACTTTGGCTTGATCTACAACTTCATGCTGCTGGGGAACCCGCTCGGCGCCTTCTTGTTTTCTGGCCTTCTTGCCGGGTATATCTACGATAAGGAGGCCGCGAAACAACATCATGACACACTACTTTTCGAGAGCTCGAGCCTCACTTGTTTAGGGCCTGAGTGTTTTAGGCTCACATTTCTGGTTCTTGCTGGTGTTTGTTGCTTGGGGACTTTGCTGAGTATTGTTCTCACTGTGAGAATAAGACCAGTATATGCAATGCTTTACTCCGGTGGTTCGTTTCGGGTGCCTCGAAGCTTAGGGCATTGATCGGAAAGCGATCGCTTAATCCATTCTTTTGTTGTATGATTTTTTTGGTGTATATATATATGTATTTGTTGCGTTTGTATTACTGTGTTTGAGAGAATATTTTGAAATTTGGGGGTGGTTTTTTGTGATTTTTGATGAGGTTTATGCACAAATTGGTTGAGGAATTAAAATGTGCTCAGAGTGATTGTAACAGATGATTCATTTATTGTATTAAGTTGCTTAAGAATAAAGATAAAAAGATATACAACCTTATATTTTCCAGTTTTTGCGACTTCATCTTTTGCACTCCGGAATAGCTAGTTGAATTACAATGCTTTTTCTATTCGCACTTACTTGTCATTGGTTTATACTCAACTGTACTTAAAAATCAACTAAATAAAGATTTAATTTGGATGACTCTTTTGTTGTAAGTTGTTGAAATGTACCATCTTAAACATGTGGAAAGCAGTGGAAATACTAAATTGTTCGCTGAATAGAATCGCCATCATTCACTCTATTATAATCTGTAAGATCGTTGATGCTAACCACTAATTTTAAAATTCAAGTTACTAGAGTAATACAATCAATTCACTTAAAGTGTACAGACATAGTGTTTACAGGTCTCGATTGTGACTCGACCCAATCTGACCTCCTGCAACTTAGAACATACTTCAGATCGAGCCTGACCTCCCACCATCTCGATCTAACCTGACCTTATGTCACGAGGCAAAATGCTAACCCCTTCATATCGATATTATCTACAATGATTTATCAGTCGAAAATTATGGAGAAATAATGAGAATTGCATGTCGAGTAAATAAGAATGAATTTTTGAACCAGCCGACAGTAGCTTGATCATAACCCATCGAACATTTATAGCGACAACAGCAACAATAGTTATTTGTTAAGTAGTAGCAAAAATATAGCAAGCATGCAATGATGTGTTTTTTCTGGGCATATATACCCTCCTGCAAGGATGCAAAACCTGCAGAATCGCGTGAATATCGATGCAAAAAGTTTGTATTTGTATGCATACCTTGAAAATTACGATTTTTCAATTAAGTGCACTCACTAGTTCGTAAAATATTGCGAAATTTGTTTTTAAGTATAACATTATGCACTAAGAAAAATAATTTGTTTACAAATATATTTTACAATATTTTATAAACTATGCAACTCAATAGTTGGATTTTAGTTTTGAAATTATAAATCATGCTTATCCTTGTGATATACACTTCCCTACTTATTAAATACGGCCACCTATGCTAGTTTATAAACTATTGTAAAGTTTATTCGTAAGTATTGCTTACTAATAAGTCTCACAATATTTTGGACACTATACAACTCAATGGTTGGATTTCAACCTTGAGATTATAAATCATGTTTATCTTCTTATAATTAACACTTCTCCACTAATTAAACTCAGTAAGGAAAATGGTTTGCTTATAAATAAATTTCACAATATTTTACACACTATACAACCCAATGGTTGGATTTCAACCTTGAGATTATAAATCATATTTATCTTCTTATGATTTACACTTCTCCACTAATTAAATACTGCCACTTATGCTAATTTGTAAAATATTATAAAATTTATTAGTAAGTATAACATTACTCAGTAAGAAAAATGGTTTGCTTATAAATAAATCTCACAATATTTTACACACTATACAACCCAATGGTTGGATTTCAACCTTGAGATTATAAATCATGTTTATCTTCTTATGATTTACACTTCTCCACTAATTAAATACTGCCACTTATGCTAGTTTGTAAAATATTATAAAATTTATTAGTTAGTATAACATTACTCAGTAAGAAAAATAGTTTGCTTATAAATAAATCTCACAATATTTTACACACTATACAACCCAATGGTTGGATTTCAACCTTGAGATTATAAATCATGTTTATCTTTTTATGATTTACACTTCTCCACTAATTAAATACTGCCACTTATGCTAGTTTGTAAATAAACTTATTAGTAAGTATAACATTACTCAGTAAGGAAAATGGTTTGCTTATATAAATCTCACAATATTTTACACACTATACAACCCAATGGTTGGATTTCAACCTTGAGATTATAAATCATGTTTATCTTCTTATGATTTACACTTCTCCACTAATTAAATACTGCCACTTATGCTAGTTTGTAAAATATTGTAAAATTTATTAGTAAGTATAACATTACTCAGTAAGAAAAATAGTTTGCTTATAAATAAATCTCACAATATTTTACACACTATACAACCCAATGGTTGGATTTCAACCTTGAAATTATAAGTCATGTTTATCTTCTTGTGATTTACACTTCTCGATTAATTAAATACCGCCACCTATATATATGCTAGTTTCTAAAATATTGTAAATTTATTTGTAAATATAACATTACTCAGTAAGAAAAATGGTTTGTTTACAAATAAATCTCACAATATTTTAGACACTATACAACCCAAAAGTTGGATTTCAACCTTGAAATTATAAGTCATGCTTATCTTCTTGTGATTTATACTTCTTTATTAATTAAATATTACCATCTATACTGGTTTGTAAAATATTATAAAATTAATTTATTTATAAGTATAACATTACTCTAGTACATATGAGGTTTCCAATCCAACCACTCTATAGCTCACTTTTACACATCTGGTTTTATGTTCTAAACATATTCCTGCTTCTAAAGATCTGAGAATTCTCTCCTGCAGATATGTCAATGAAATATGGGTATTCGATATTTACCCAAAGCTAAACCCAGCTGAGACGGCTTTAATCAAAGATGAACGGGAATGGTTTCGATTATAGGGATAAAAATTCAAAATCCAACGGTTATGGTTTCGGTTAGAGTAATTTGCTCGTTTGATCCTCAAACTATAAGTCAGGTGACATTTTGGTTCTCAAATTTTAATTTGTTGTAATTTCTGATTTGAAATTATAAATTGTCGTAGTCAAGCCTCACAACCTAATTTAGTTGGCTAAATATTGGCAAATTATTGATATAGAAATGATGTAAAAATATTATGATTGATGATGTGATAATAATTAAGATGTTGTATCACTTTTATATCAACGATGCATCAATATTTAATCAACTAAGTTGGTTGTGGGACTTGATTATAATAATTCTAAAATTTCGAGCCAGAAATTACAACAAGAAAAAATTTTGAGGGCCTAAGTGTCACCTGGCTCATAGTTTGAGGACCAAACATGCAATTTATCCTTTCGGTTATGATATTTGTTCACTATCTAGATTAAAATTAATAACTTCGATCTCTAATGAAGAATCCGATCCTTTATTTTTAGGAGGTCGTTCGATTTTGATCGTTCATTTTTGTATCTGTTTTATAGGCTCTATTATAATTTTGAAAAATTAAGAAAATCTATTTTTAGGTATTTTAATTAAATGCTCTTGATCATTTTAACAGTATGTAACGTCGATTCAAAAGCTCTGTCATCAAAAATAAGTTATGAGTGCGAAGGCCTGCATATTCATAAGAATATAGTAGCCCTACTTGTTGACTTAAAGGGGTCATCATCATGTCCTGTAGTGGGAGGCTAGATTAGGCCGAGTCGCGTTTGAAATGACGGGAGGTTGAGTTGGACCAAGTCATGTTCGAAGTGGCAGGAGGCTAGTTGGGCCGAGTCACAATTAAGACCCGTGGGCGCTGTCTCTATACGCTTTAAGTGAATTGGTTGTATTTTTCTAACAGCTCGAGCTTTTGGAATAAATGGTTAACGCCGGCGATCCGACAAGTGGTATCAGAGACAGAGGCCACGAATTCAATTCCTGCATGCTACGAATTTGTACAGGTGCTAGAGGGGGAGGAATTGGTGGCATAAAGGGGCCAGAACCTATATACTGCGAATTTGTACAAGTGCTATAGGGGGAGGGATTGGTGGCATAAAGGGGCCAGCATTCTGCCCTGTTGCGGAAGGTCAGGTTAGGCCAAGTCACGTTTGAAATGGTGGGAGGTTGAGTTGCGTCAACTCATATTCAAAATGGTGGGAGGTTGATTTAGCCGAGTCACAATCAAAACCTGTGAACGGTGTATGCTCCGTTAAAGTTGATCTAGATTATTTAAACTATTTTAAAAATAAATTATGGTATGTTTGATATTAGTGATCAATAGCGTTTAATATAATCTAGAGCATATGAAATTTAGAAACCAAATTCATAATTTTTTAAATCTATGATAGAGTTGATCAAGTTAGTATAAAATGAACAGTTAAAGTCGAACGACCTTCTAAAAATAGAGAATCGGGCTATTCAATTCAAGATGAAAGTTATTAATCTTGATGTAGATAATAAATAGAATTTTCTATAAAAAATTCAACTGATTCTGATTGTTCTATACCGTTAAACTAGAAAACAACCTATACCGGCAATTAAAATTGTCAATTTTGATGCCTTTTGATTATAAGACATATGATGTCAAAAGTTTATGAAATTCAAATTTCAAAATATTTAAATGCTCTAAATTAAATATAACGGTATAAATTGTCAATTCGGAAGCTCAAATATCCAAAACGACTTATGAATGCTAACGCAATCGTTGTGCACCCCAATCTTCCAACATTGGATGAAACTGGATTGTGATTGGGAATATAAGACATCATGGACTCTAAAAATAATAACTGAGCTTAAACATTTTGGGTTAATAATTTTGGGCCCAACGAATTATTATTCATAGTGAGTCGGGTCATTATAATCGTGCTCATAATAATATAGCACTTGGACCATATAATATATATAAAATGTGGCTAAAATACTATTGATAGTAGAGGAATAGTGCTTGCTGCCAATTTTTTATCCATTAGATGCCTAGGGTTTAGTGGGGTTAGGTGGGATAGTACTAATCCAATGACTAAAATATTGATAGTAAACACTATTCGATATACTATCAATAGTATTCCAGATGAGCTATATATATATAGAGAGAGAGAGTTTTATAGCAACTATCTACAATATTAAATAGGAATAACTTCAAATACTACCCATGTGGTTTCGTGCTTTCTCACTTTAGTACTCTGTGGTTTAAAACGTATCATTTTAGTACCCTGTGGTTTGGTTATTCTCTTTTTTTGTTATTTTTTCGTTAATTTTTTCGTTAAATTATACAGAAAAACTTCAAATATTTCACCTATGGTTTATCGAATATTCACTTTACTATCCTATAGTTTTAACTTTCTTATTAATTTAACGAAAAAATTAACGAAAAGATAACAAAAAAAGAGAATAATCAGACCACAGGGTACTAAAGTGATATGTTTTAAACCACAGGGCACTAAAGTAAGAAAGCACGAAACCACATGGGTGGTATTTGAAGTTATCCCTATTAAATATAATGTAGGGTATATAATTTTATTAGAAATAAGATTTTATATTTTGTACTGTAATATACTCCTTGCATAATGGTGACGCCTACGGTGTAGATACTACCAGCATTCCAAAATATAAACCAAACTTGAGTTTATAATTCAAAATGACCATATAAAATCTAATAAAATTTTATATTAATATAGACCTATATATCAACTGCAAAGCGCGAATGTTCAAGTAGTGTAGACATGTACATGCCTGTTTCAATCCACATGTCAGTCAAACTTGCACGCAATCATTTGGGTAAGAAAATGCAATCTATACATTCTATATTGCGGTATACATCTTATATATATTTTTTTCATTATAAGATTGAAAAAATTTCTTTAAAAAGAAAAATAAAACTGTATACAACTTATCTTAACTAGGTGTGTCAACGAGCCGAACACGAGCTGGCTCGTTTAAGTATCGAGCCAAAAAGTTTAGCTCGTGTTCAGCTCGTTTATTAACGAGCCGAACACGAGCTGGCTCATAAACAACAAGTTAAAAGGATTAGGAAGGATATATATATAGAAAATAAATTTATGAGATCTTACCCATTAGATTTTGATCTAATGGTTGAAACTTTATATATAAATTGGCTTTTTATAATTTAGGTGGACTTTATATTTAGATTTTATATTTAGATTGGACTAAAAATTAAATAATAAAAATTTATATTTATATATATAATTATTTATTTATATATATAAATATAAATATAAATATAAATATAAATATAAATATATTATGTATTCGAGCTGTTATCGAGCCGAACACGAGCGAGCTGGCCCAGCTCGTGTTCGGCTCGTTTATTAAACGAGTCGAAAAATTCAGCTCGTGTTCGGCTCGTTTACTAAACGAGCGATTCGATCTCGAGCTCACTTCGAGCCGAACACGAGCTGGCTCGCGAACAGCGAGCTGGATTGCCACCCCTAATCTTAACTTTATTCCATTTTGATTCGACTATCTAATCTCTGAAAATTTTGATTTTAGTACTCAATCATTCAATTTGTTTGATTTAAATAATTTTATGACTTTTCGGATACAAAATTTAAGCTAATTATTTATTTTAATAAATATATAGTTATATGAATTGCACAAATATGCTAACTGAACCCGTAATATAAACAAAATATTTAATTTTTGAAGTTAAAGAGTCATGACTAACCGGCTCAAATCGGATAATTAAAAAATTAGTTAGTAAAATCAAAAATTTTAACGATGAGATAGTCCGATCAAAATGTGTGATAGTTGAGATAAATTTTATACATTTTTATCAAAAAAATAAAGCTAAATTATAGAAAATTCCTTTATAAATATCCACTTTTCACTTTTCTTTCCTAACTGTCAAAAACCTATATTTTACCTCATCAACATTTCAAGTTGTTACACCGACCGTTCCTAGCGCAAGTGGCAAAGAGTTTGGTGGTTGGTATCCAAGGTCCGAAGTTCGAATCTTAGTTGATTCACATTTCCAGCTAAATTTATTCCTCCTCCGCCAGAGTTCCATCACTATTCTATTTTTTTTATAGAAGAAGTAAGGGTAATTTGATCATTTTGTCCTCTCCATTAATACCGTGTCCTCTCTGAAAATATTTCTGAAATTTTAAGAGGGCAAAATATAGATTTTTGAAAGTTTAGAATATTTATAAGAGAATTTTCTGTATTTTAGCCAAACAATAATTACAATAAGACTAAGAAACTAATCCTAACTATAAAAGTTTAGGATATTAAAAAAAACTAAGAACTAAAATAAATAAATAAATAAATAAAAAAGGCAAAACATTGGATGGACTATATAGGAGAAAAACTCTGGAGGAGTTATCTTATTATAATTTATATATATACCGGTATCTAATGCTGCAACCAATGAATGAATATGTCGCGAGTTATATGAGGATGATATGATATGATATAACGACCGCATCTGCTGTTGCTTCGCTATCACGGGGACTCGACAAAAAAGTCTCACGCGGTTTTATTATTATTTACTGCCCCTGCTAAATAAAAGCAGATTCCGAAGATGGAAATGTACGGAGATTGGAGGAGAAGAGTGCCTTTTTTTATTTTATTTTTTAAAAAGTATAATTTACCTCCACTTTAGTAGGGGTGTCAACGAGCTGAACACGAGCGAGCCGGGGCCGGTTCGTGCCAAACACAAGCTGGCTCGTTTAGGTATCGAGCCGAGCCGAACACGAGCTGACTCACGAACAATAAATTAAAAGGATTAGAAAGAATATATATACATAAAAAATAAATTTATAAAATCTTATCTATTAGACTTTGATCTAATGGTTGAAATTTTATATATAAATTGACTTTTTATAATTGAGTTGGGCTTCAATTTAGGAGGGCCTAAAAATTAAATAGTAAAAATTTATATTTATATACATAATTATTTATTTATCTATATAAATATAAATAATATAAATATTGAATATATATATTCGAGCTGTTATCGAGCCGAACACGAGCGAGCTGACCCCAGCTCGTGTTCGGCTCGTTTATTAAACGAGCTGAAAAATTTACCTCGTGTTCGGCTCGTTTACTAAACGAGCGATTCAATCACGAGTTGATCATTTCGAGCTGAACACAAGCTGAATTTTTCAGCGAGCTGGATTGCCACCCCTACACTTTAGAGCGTATAAATAATTTTTCTTTTTTTAAAGCTTTATTGCACGGTTGGTCTCTAATCTTTATATTTTTATAATTTTACTTTTTTATATTTTGCTATATGCTTTCTAATCTTTGTATTTTGTTTCAGTTATGTTCCAACATTCTAATTTTTTTAAAAAAAATTGATGGAATAGGACACATTGATACAAATAAACTCATGCTTATTCATGTAGATCATGGTCATAGTTTGATAGCCTCTGGTCAATTTCGACACCGACTTATTTAAGTTTTTCAAAAAGCTTTGTTGACACGTCTGGCTCGATAACTAAGAATATCGAATACTATACAAGAAGCAGTAGTGGTTGTATGCATGGCCGAGGTGATTGTAGGCGCACGGAGGACAGCATTTAGGGTGGCAAGATTGGCCTAGCCGCTATGTGCGAGCACATGGGAGAAGATGTTAGGGACCAGGGTGAAAAAATGGATAAAGGTTAGGGACCAACAATGCAATTAATTATAAAGATTAAGCATATGTTTGCAAACAAAAAATATGATATGAACCAAAATAAAAATTTGGGTAAAACATAGGGACCAATGGCATTGCTCTATTGATCAGGGTGTGTAAGATTTACATCCTTTTGGATATAAAAATTTGAATGCATCGTTTATCTCTATAAATTTAGTTAGTATATTTTATACAATTTACGTAACTATAAATTTATTACAGAAACCAGTTAGCTTAAATTTTATATCCGAAGAGTCATCAAATCACTTAAAGTAAACAAACTTAAATATTGGATAGTAAAATCAAATTTTGGAAAAGTTGGGTAGTCGGATCAAAATGGTCTATAGACTATAGTTCAAGTAAGTTTTATACATTTTTATTTTAATCCTTTTTAAATTCTAATTTTAAAAGTAACTAGCGAATTTTTGGTTGGAGGCAAAATTAATATGTTGTAGCGGATTGGAGCTTCCTAATAAGACGTCGTTGGGAAACTCCCACTAAGGTCTTTTTTAGATCTCTTGAGTTTTGCATAAAAAAAAGTTTCTACATAAGAAACTTTTACAAATAATGGAAAAAAATGGACTTCTCGTTTTCAGCTCGTTTCGAGCGAAAAATGATAACAACACATAGCTCACAAGGACACGCTCCACGCGGTTCACGAGTTGAAGTGCAAACCTGTGAGCTGTCCTGAATTGATGCATTTTGCACTTCAACGCAGCTCACAAGTTTGACGCCTTTCGTACTCATAAGTTGTTTTCAATGATGAAGCTTTCGAATCGACAATCCACACCGTTAAATATGATTTAGATCATTTGAAACTTCTTGGAAACGAATTTCGTAATTTTTTTTGAAATTATAATAAAGTTCATCAAGCGGACATAAAATGAATGGTCAAAATCGAACGATGTCCTAAAAATAGATGATTGGATACTTCAATTTAAGATATGAGTTATTGATCTTTATTAGTCAATATAATTTTTTATCAAAAATTCAACCGATTTTGATTATTTTATACTGTTAAATTAGCAAGTATTTCATACCGGCCGTTAAAAATTATCAATTTTGAGATCTTTTGATCATAAGGTAAATAATGTCAAAATATTATGAAATTTGATTTCTAGAAGTTTTAGATACTCTAGATAATATTTAACGGTATAGATCGTCGATTCGAAAGCTCTATCATTAAAAACGACTTATGAGTAGTATAGTAGCCGGACTATATATATATATATATATATATATATATATATATATATATATATATATATATATATATATATATATATATAGAGCTAGGCTCTTATGCTTTCGAAAGTACGGAGACCTCCGTGTTTGTAAGTTATTTTTGATGATGAAAAATTCGATTCGGCGATCGGTTCCGTTAGACATGATCTACGCTATTGGAACTATCTAGAAACCAAATTTCATAATTTTTTGACTTCATTTATCTAGTGAACGAGTAGCCTCAAAATGAACGACTGAAAATAAAAATCTCATAAAAAATAGTAAAAAAAAGACTCAAATTTTAAATCAGAAGTATTGATCCTGCAATTGATGTTAAGTAAAATTTTCTATTAAAGTTTCATGTAATTTGGATTGTTCTACACCATTGAACTTAAAAACGTGCCACATCGACCGTTAAAATAGTCATTTTTGAGACCTTTTGATCACTTGGTAAATGATATCGAATAATTATGAAATTTGATTTCTAAATAATTCCAATAGCGTAGATCATGCCTAACGGAGCCAATCGTCGAATCAGATGTCCTATCATTGAAAATAACTTACAAGCACGGAGGCCTCAGTACTTTCGAAAGCACAAGAGACGTACTATATATATATATATATATATATATATATATATATATATATATATAATTAGGCTGCTATACTATAATAATATTAAGTGTTTGGTGCTATTAGGTTTTCGGATTTTGGATGAAAGAATATGCTGTTAGGACGATAGTGGTCCCCGGTTAGGATGATAGTGGTCCCCAAGGGTTGAGTAGGCGGTTGGTTGAATAGTATGATCTAAAGGATGGAAAAAGTCAAAAAGATAGATCTAACGGCGGAAAACTCGATAGCACCAAGCGCTTGGTGCTATCGGTAGTATAGTAGCCGGACTATATATATATATATAGCCTTTTTAGCAAACTGACCAAAATACCCCTTTTTCTTTTTTCTCTCTTTTTTTTCTCTCACTTCTTTTCCCTCTCTCGCTCTTTTTTTTCCGCTCCGAAGAAGACCCCGTCCGCGACTGCGTGCGACCCCCGCCTACGCGCGACCCCCCCGCGCCCCTGCGCGCCGCCATGCCCTCGGCGTCCCTGTCCCGGGGGCCTTCAACGACCCTGCCACCGCCGACGTCCTCCTCCGCCTTCTCCTCGACCCCGTCCCCAACTCCTCCGGTGATGATCCATCACCCTCTTCCTCCCCTCCGACGACTCCCGCGACCTCCTCACGCGGATCTCCTCTCCCTTCCACGATTTTGCCTCTCCCGCGTCCGAGGACATGCTCCGTGGCCTCATCAGCTCAGCGATCCACAGCCACCCCAGCGTCGCCACCATCAAGGCCTTCGTCGTGAAGCTTCTAAGGGAGTGGCGGGGCCGCAGCGGTGGTGGAGAAGGTGGTGAGAATGGGAGGAGGAACAAGAAGAGAAGAAAAAGAGAAAAAGAAGATAAACAAAAATGGTGCAACTTATCCTAAAGAGTACAATTGTGGCCTAAAGAGTGTAAAATTTGCACTATTTTTTTTCTTTGGGACAGAAATTACACTATTTGAAATAAAATTTACACTCTTAGCCAACGTTGCACTGTTTGGGTGAAGTTTGCACTATTTTACTTTATCTTCTTCTTCCTCCTCCTTTTCCTCATCCTCGTCCTCTTCCTTCTCCTCCTTTCCCTCGCTGGGTCCCGGACTGGGTCACGAACAAGATGGCGCCCTATGCCCAGCATCTCCGTCGTCGTCGCGGAGAAGGACGACGCGGAGCTCATGCATCCGAAGACGGTGCGCAGGGGAAGAGGTCGGAGGCGAGGCCGCCGTCGGAGGAGAACCCGTTGGTGTAAGAGACCGACGCATGGCAGAGCCGGGGCCCCGCGTTGCACGCGGAGGGAGCGCGGGGGTTGCCCGCCTGCGGGGGCACGGGGGCGCCGGTGGCGCGGGGTGCGGGGGGGTCGCGCGCAGGCGGGGGACGTCGGCGGAGGAGGACGTCGCACGCAAGCGCGGGGACGCGGGGGGGTCGCACGCAAGCGAGGGTCGCACGCAGGTGCGAGCGGGGGTCTTCTTCGGAGCAGGAAAAAAAAGTGCGAGAGAAGAAAAAAAAAAGAGATAGAGAAAAGAAGAGAGAGAAAAAAAAGAGGGGTATTTTGGTCAGTTGCTGAAAATTCGGAGCGAATCTGCAAAATTGAAAAAATTGACCTAATTTTGCAAAAGCCTAAAACTAGTGGATTTTTTATGCAAAAAGGCCTATATATATAACTAGGCTATTATACTATTAATAGCACCAAGTCATTGGTGATATTAGATTTTCGGCCATTGGATTAAGGGATATGCGGTTAGGATAATGTGGGCCCCCTAGGGTTGAGTGGGTGGTTGGTTGAATAGTATGATCTAACGGGTGGAAATAGTCAAAGTGGTAGATCTAACGACAGAAAACTTGGTAGCACCAAGTGCTTGGTGCTATTGATAGCATAGTATATATATATATATATATATATATATATATATATATATATATATATATATATATATATATATATAGAGTGCAGCTACTATACTCTTATGAGTATAGTAGCTGTTGTACTCATAAATTTTTCACCATCAGATCTGCTTCAAGATCTGTGCAGATCTGATGACTAATTCATCTCAATTAATTTTTCTAATTAACTTCTCCACCCTAATTAACTCTCCCAATTAATTTCTAACCCCTCAATTAACTCTTCCTCTTCTTCCCAGTCTTCCCGTAGGACTGCCGCCGCCCACCACCACCTTCCTTTCTGCCGGGATAGCACCAAGGCGTGTCTCGCCGTCAACAAGGTCTGCTGGGCAGGGGGGGCTTCGACTCGGACATCCTCGCCACATTCGACGCCACCGTGGCCGGCGTGGTCGACGTCGTCTCCCTCAGCGCCGGCGGCGTCCTCATGGCCTACCACCTCGACGCCATCGAGGTGGGTACCTTCCTCGCCGCCGAGAAAGGCGTCTTCGTCTCTGCCGCCGTTGGGATCGGCAGCCCCGGTAGGCTCACCGTCACCAATGTCGCCCCGTGGATCGCCACCATCGGCGCCGGCTCCGTGGACTGCCACTTCCCAACCAACATCGTCCTCGTCGATGGCCGCCTCCTCCCAGCGTCGGTTTCTTCGGTCCCCCCAGCCCCGTCCTCGCCCCCAGGCGTCTCCAGCTCGAGGGCTTGCTCGACTCGCAATCGTGGTGGTGGAGGTGGAGAAGAAGGAAGAGAGAGGGAAGGGGGCTGTCGGAGGAGAAGTTGAGGTGGGGGGTTTGGAGAGGCGGCGGTGGTGGGGGTGGGCGCCGGCGGTGCGGGAGGAAAAGGACAGGGTGTCTTACAAGGATTAATTAAAGGGTTAGAAATTAATTGAGGGAGTTAATTAGGATGGAGGAGTTAATTAGAAAAATTAATTGGGATGAATTAGATCATCAGATCTGCACAGATCTTGAAGCAGATCTGGTGGCTAAAAATTTATGAGTACAACAGCTACTATACTCATAAGAGTATAGTAGCTGCACTCTATATATATATATATATATATATATATATATATATATATATATATATATATATATATATATATATATATATATATATATATATATATATATATATATATATAGTCCAGCTATGGTGCTTGTAAAAGTACAAAATACTTGGTGCTTGTAAGTTTTCTACCGTTAGATCTATCCTTTTGACCATTTTCGCCCATTAGATCATACTATTCAACCAACCACCCACTCAACCTTAGGGAACTACTATCATCCTAACCGCACATTTCTTAATCCAAGGGTCAAAAACCTATAAGTACTAATGACTTGATATTTTTAAAAGCATAGAAACTCAATTATATATATATATATAGAGTCCGGCTACTATACTCTTATGAGTACGATCGTCTTCGTACTCATAAGTCGTTTTCGATGATAGAGCTTCCGAATCGACGATCCACACCGTTAAACATTATCTAGAGCATTTAAAACTTCTAAAAATTAAATTTCATAATTTTTTGATATCATTTACCTTACAATCAAAGGATCTCAAAATTGATAATTTTTAACGGCCGGTTTCGGATACTTGCTAGTTTAACGGTGTAAAAGAATCAAAATCAGTTGAATTTTTGATAAAAAATTCTATTCACTATCTAGATAAAGATCAATAACTCCGATCTTAAATTGAAGTATCCGATCATCCATTTTTAAGACGCCGTTCGATTTTGACCGTTCATTTATTAAAGACAGTAGTAAGAATACTTTTTATTATTTTTTCCTACAAACTAAGCAATTATTGTCTGAAAATTCTTTTTCTTTTTATATAAACCAAACATCAAAGGATCCTAAATTTATATTTTCACTGCAAATATTTGTTTCTTCAATAAAACCTTTTTATAATTTTACGTGGATCCAGACATATATAACCTTACTTTTTTGGGTTAATTGCATACAGGTCTCCGCAAATATTATGAATTACGGATATATCCCTACAAAGTTCAACTTGCATTAGTTATCCCTGCAAAAGTCCTAAAGTATTCAAATATGTCCCTATGGTCTGGATCTGTTAGAGAGCTGTTAATTTTTTAACAGCAGTGTTGTGAAATGACATTTTTGCCCTTACCCCTTTCCTCTTCCTCTTCCTCTTCCTCTTCCTCTCCCTCTTCCTTTTCGTGCTGCGGGAGTAGATGGCGGCGGCGGCAACATCGCGGAGAACGTTGGTTCTCTCCTAAGGCGGCGGCAACATCGCGGCGGCAACGGCGGCGGCGGCAACGTCCGCTGCGGTGGCAACGTCACAGACGGCGGCGGCGGCGACAAAGAAGAAGAAGGAGGTGAAAAAGATGAGGAAAAGAAGGATACGAAGAAGAAGAAGAAGAAGAAGAAGAAGAAGAAGAAAGAAGAAGAAGGCGGAGGCGATGAGAAAGATGGAGAGGGTAAGGAAGATGAAGAGGGGCAAAAATATTATTTCAACTTATTAATTAACCATGGTTAAGCATTTTAACTGTGGTTAACTAAAATTTTCTAACGGTGACTGACGGTAGGGAAATATCTGAATACATTAGAACTTTTGCAGGAATAACTAATGCAAGTTGAACTTTACAGGAATATATCCATAATTCATCATATTTGCGGGGACCTGTATGCAATTAACCCTTTTTTTTTTTTGTCTCTCTCTTTTCCATTAAATTTCTCACGGAAAATTTGGCATATTAAATTTCTCACGGAAAAATTGGCATACTTTTTTTTCGTAAAATTACGTGAAAAAAACGTGGATCTCGTTTCGATACGATATATAGTTGTAACAAAATAAAGTTTCGCTTCATGGAGAAATAGAGTTATTAATTTATTATAGTGTATGTAGTATATCGCAAATCACGATATTCTTCGGAGCTTATAGGAGGGGACGGAGTGGATCTATTTGCATCACTGGTGGGCCCCACTGTCTCTATTATTTGAAATAATTGCAGCTTGGTCCACCACATCATCCAAAACCCCCGGCCAATATTTTCCCATCATGGAGGCCTTAGAATCCAAGCAATAAACATAAATTATTCACAAAAAAGTACAAAACTTATCTGAAATATACATTATTTTAAATTTACTATTTAATTTTTTAAATTTTTAATTTGAGAAATGTGCGAGATACCTCATTTTTATTTGTGTATTTTATTATGTTATTGATGTATTAGCATGCACACGTGAATGGATTAAGATTTAGAATTTAGGATATAATAATGGTGCTTAGGATTTAATAATGATGTTTGGAGTTCAGTAAGTAATATTTGGAGTGTAATGCCACTCTTTTGATTTTACTATCTAATGTTTTAATTTATTTGATTTTGAGTCACTCAGCGGCACTTTGACTCTAAAATCTGAATTTGATTTAGTTAGTATATTTCATACAGCTTACGCGAACAAAAATTCACTAAATTAAGTAATTAGCTTAAATTTTAAAGTTAAAATGATATTGACCGACTCAAATCAAATAAACTGACAGATTGAGTAGTAAATATATTCAATTTTATTGTCTTATTCATCATAAATTAAATTCATGTTGTAACTCAATTTTTTTAGAATACATAATGGACTTTGTCCTCCCTAGCGGGCAAAGTCAATTATAAGAGGAAAGAAATAGAAAAATTATAATATTTGACTACGATAACTTTTTTCTTATCCTTTTGAGTGTCGGTGTGAATTTTGCGGTGAAATAAATTCAAAAATTAGGAGAACTCAGTTATGAAGCCAATGAATTGTTATCAAACAAATCGCAGTGAAAAAATAACTTTTACCTAAACTTTAGTTCAATTGATAGTCATTTTCAATCAGAAAATTAGTTATTGGCAAACCAAAAGACCCCTTAGCATGTTTTGCTTTGTCAAGTTGTGGTTTGAATTGTTTTATTTTGCTTTACTTTGTCTCATTGTAAAGATATACTTTTAAATAAGATAGTAAAATGATACATTATATTAATAACATGTAATTAAGTGAAAATTATAAGCCAATGAAATAATATATTTTGTCACTATTTGGTTTAGCATTTTGGTGCCCCATTTAATTCTACGTCTTCACAATGATCTCAACAAAAAAAATTTACATGGTAATAAAGTAAAAACGCGCTAAATCACAAAGGGCAAGTTGAAGTTTTCCCATTATTTAATGCATTTTATAACTTCTACGTAATATATGCACACAAAAAACTGTGTGTTAAAACTAGTTATTTTTCACTTAAAAGTAGATTTTTTAAGGCACCCATTGGTTCAGGGATAAAACAAGAATAACTAAAGTTATCTCTGCTATTCAGCCACACGTGATATTTTTTGGTTGAAATATTTTATTCCAGTCAAACATTGCTATTTTCGGTCATTCCAGGATAGCTTGGGATAAACTATTTCACTCTTTGAGTGAAATAGTATTGTTCCAAGGTTTAATTCCAAACTTTATTAAAACTATAAATTAAACTAAAGTAAATTATATAGACATGATATATTACATATTATAATAAATTATTTTTATTATAAAAATTATTAATTGTACTATATTAATACATATTATTTTGTACTTAAATATTATAATAAATTTACTTATATATTATAATAAATTATTTTTATTAAATTTAAGTTTAAGTAGAATTTGAAAAAGAAATATATTTATAATAAATTAAATTAAATTTTATAAAAAATAAATTATTTTTATTAAATATTATAAGTCATTATTTTTATAATAAATTATTTTTAATAAATTGTATTTTATATCAAATTCAACTATTAATTTTTTTTCACTATCTTTATCATTCCATAATATAAATCAAACATAATTTCAATTTTTTCTGAGAATAGCAGCATTACAGACCCAACACAATTTTACTCTTTTACTGACAAACCGAACCCAATTTTAGTTTTACCGACAATTTTGTCTTTTACAAATACAATAACTTTAATACGTTGACCTTTTTTGTACCGTAGATGAAGAGCCTATTTAGATATATAAATATTTAATTTAACAAATATGTTTTTATTTATTTAAGAATTTTATAGTATTATTAGATGGGTAGTATGGTCAAATTTATACAAAGATATAATATAATCAGTCTTTAGATCGTTTTGTGGTACAAATTTTTCAAATAGTGTAATTTTCTCTTAAACAATATTTCTTCCTCTTCTTCTTTATTATTTATTTCTTGACTTTTTCTGTAGCAGTCGCGGAGTGTGGTGGCCTTCATAGGAAAAGAAATATTTATAATTTTTTCCTTCTTTCTTCTTATGTTTCTTTCACTCTCTACATCCTTTTCCGTTATCACACCCCTTGCCTCGCTCTTTACCGCATCAGCTACCCCCTATCACGATATGCTCTTCCTTTCTATTCTCCTCAAATCCTACAGCACTCTCGTCGCCGTCCACCGCCATGTCCTTCGTTGCAGCCTCACTTTCGTGATTCGTGCTATGTCTGAGCGTCGGAGTCAACGAAGGTATGGGCGAGGTAGGAGAGAGGAGCGCGGTATCGATACGGGAGTGGTGGAGGAAAAGGAGGAAAAGAAAGCTGAAAGAGAAAGAGAGGAAAGGACGGCGAGGAGGGGGAAGACGTCGAGAAAGAAAAAAAGAAAAAAAATATTTTGATTAATTTACTAAATATCTAGATATAATATGTAAAATCTTAAAAAAAGTCAATTTTTGTAAAAATGTATAATATGTGGATTTTTTTGAAAATTAGCCAATATTTTATTTAAGGGTTTTTTGCATACAGGTCCCCACAAATATAGTGAATAGCAAAAATATCCCTGCAAAATTTAACTTTTCAAAAATGTCCCTGCAAAAGTCCTACCGTCTGCAAAAATATCCCTACTGTTATACTCTGTTAGAAAAACTGGGTTAACCACAGTTAAAATGTTTAATCATGGTTAGCTAATAAGGTAAATTGACGATTTTGCCCTCATCCTCTTCCTCTTACTCTTCTCTTCCTTTTCCTTGATCGGAACGCCGCCGTCCCCGCCATCCAGTGGGCGGACCCGAGCTGCCGGCCGTGCCGGTGTACCAGCCTGAACTCCAGCGCGCGCCGCCCCCACTCGCCACATTCCCTCACCACCGGGCGAAGGCGGCGACGACGGCGGCGATGTCGGCGACGAGTTGATCGCCTCGCCCTCACCACTGTACTAGCTTGGGCTTGTTCCTGAAGCCCAGCGGCCGCTCGCGCGGGCGGCGCCCCGCGTACGAGGTGGAGCTCGGGACGTCGACGTTGGGATCGGGGTCCGAGGGGGAGAGCGGGGCGTCGTCATTGTTGGGGTCGCCGGCGAGGCTAGGAGGAGCCGGCGCTGCCGCTCCTCGACGAGCGCGGGCGCGACGATCAACTCGTCAAGGGACGCTGCCACGGGAGGGGAAGCGGGGGCACCGCCGCCACCGCCGCTGCCGGCTTCTTCTTCTTCTTCGTAAGGGCAAAAATGTCATTTCACTCAACTACTGTTAAAATTTTAACAGAGTTCTAACAGAAACAAACCAGAGGAATATATCTGCATAACTTTAGATTTTTGTAGGGATATTTTTAAAAAATTAAACTTTACAGAAATATTTGTGCTATTCACTATATTTACAGGGACCTGTATGCAATTAACCCTTTATTTAATTTAGTAGCCTGATTTGAACGTCATGAATTATATGCAACTAAAGCCACGAGGTGCGCCTCACGTGGGCAACAGTGGGCCCCGCAACCTCGAAATCAGTGGCATGAGCGGTAAATATATGCGCATTATTATGTCCAAAATTGGCAAAAATAATTTTCTCATTGATCTCACGATTCCCTCTATATTTACGAACACACAACACAATACAATTTCAAACGTAACTTTGTACCGAGACCCCTCAAATATAGAGATTTTTGAAAAGACTCCTTAAATCTAACTTTTTTAAAGTTGACATCCTTGTTACTTCAATTCTCTTATTTAAGCTGTTCTAGTGAGCTAACTTAATAATTTTGTCAAACTTGGTAGTTTATACTGTTATTCTTTTATTATTTTTGTTTTGATTCTTATACTTTTAGCGTAAGCATATATTTTAGTCACTAAATGTTAAAAAAAAAATTCTTTTTCTTATCAAATAGAATTTTTGTCTCTTCTATTGTAAATATTTATTTACTTAATTTATTTTACTTTGAATTGTGGTCAGTGATGAAAAATGTAATATATATATATATATATATACAAATTTGGGGGCTAAAGTTTTATATTAAAATAACGGAAATCAAGTTGCCATTTGCGTATAGTACAGGGACTATCCATTCATTTTATCAACTCTAAAAGGAAAGAGATGCTAAGTGTACTAATACACTCTCAACTATGGGCCATTTTAAAATAAATCCCTCAACTTCTATTTTTTTTATTGTGATCCCTTAACTTTTATTTTTTTAAAATTAAATGATTTTAGTTAACATAAAACTAGACCAATCAATGTTTGATAACTAAAATTAATAAAACCATTAAATTTGACAAAATTTGCCATGTAACTAAATATAAAAGGATTAATTGCATACAGTTTTCTGTAAACATATCGAATAGTAAATATATCTCTACAAAGTTCAACTTTTTATTTCTATCCCTGCAAAAGTCTAGTAATATTCATATTTGTCCCTCTAGTTTGTTACCATTAGAGCATTATTTATTTTTTAACAGCAGATAAGTGAAATGATATTTTTACTCTTATAAATATATCCCTTCAAAAGTCCCAACTGTTAGAATTATACCGAAATATCCTGCTAAAAAAGTATTTTATCCAATAATATAAGAGGGGTAGAAAGGTTAATTTAAGTCATTCACATAATAGGGTTAAGTATTTTACTCATGGTTAACTACATTTTTCTAACGGATTCTAACAGTTGAGATATATTTGAAAACAGTAGAATTTTTGCAGGGATAAAAATAAAAAGTTGAACTTTGTGGAGATATATCTGCTACTCAATATGTTTACAGGGAGCTGTATGCAATTAACCCAATATAAAACACAGATAAAAAAAGTTAAAAACTAAGGAAGCATAATAATAAAAAAAAAGTTTAGGCATCAATTTCAAAAACTCCTATAGTTGAGGGGGCCGCCTACATTCTTGCCTCCTCGTACACTATTTCTCCACGTGTCAGATTCGCATTGGACGATATGACCTCTCCATGTTTTGTACCACACAGCTAATCATCCGTACCCGGATTCCGCTGCGATGTGGTCGACAAAAGCCGTCGCCGACGACGGTGGTCCCGCGAGTCGCAACTCCTTATCGATATCCGCAACGTCCTATCACACCATTATATGCATAAGCCATCTGAGGTATCACATGATAAGCTGATCTGCTTATCAGCAATTAGGACCGACTCCTCTCACTTATAAATCCGACACCATTACATCGCTAATAGGATGCATATATATTTTTTTTCTTTTTTCTTTTTTTTAACTTCTCCATTTTTAAAGTCCATATATTATTGCGAGAGCTCGCCGCCACTGGTCGTCGCCTCTCTCTCTCTCTCTTCTCCCTCTTCGTCGAACGATCTCTATCTCTCTCTCGGATTTACAGGTAAAAGCTTGGATTTTCCCCCGATTTTTCTATGTTTTTGTGTGATTTTCCCCCCAAAAAAACCCCCCTTTTTGGCCTTTTTAGCAGCCGTGTCCTTTCCCGGTGTCTTTTCGTTCGGATCCCTCGATTTAAACGACCTCTTGCGCCGTCGATCGGTCTAAAACCCTAGATTTGAGGTGCTGGTTACTGTATTTGAGGTAGATCGAGCAAACAAGGGGTTTTTTTGGGTGTTCTAATTTGGGGTTCTTCTTTTTTATATATATTTTTTAAAAGTTTTGGTTTGGGTTTAATGCGGATGATTACGAATTATGCCTTTCGACTGTATATTTGGTCTTTGATGTGTTCAAAAGGCTTTTTTTTTTTTGGGTTAAAATTTTGTGATTTTTGGGGTTGATCTGTGAATTATTTTGTTTCAGTTTGAAGATTTAGGGTTTTGAGGCTGGGAAAGGGGGTGGCGCGATGTCATCCCTCAGTAGGGAGCTGGTTTTTCTGATCCTGCAGTTTCTGGATGAGGAGAAGTTTAAAGAGACTGTTCACAAGTATGTTCTTTCTGTCAAATATTCAATTTTTAGTTTCATTCAATGTGTTTACTGTTTATCTCTGTGCTTTTATTAAGGGTCTGCCCTGCTTCTGCTTTTCCTTTCAGCTGTAATTAACCTGTAACGGTGCGTTTAAGAATTAAAAAAAATTGGCCATCTCTTGCAACTACAGAAAGTAAAAATGTGATTTTGAGGTTCAGAAAACACAGAAGCTACAAATTGAGCTTCTGATTCTGCTGTAAAGAGAAACTATTGGCGGATTAATTTAGCGCTTCTTCGCATGTGACGTCTCAGACTTAATTAAACTACAATACATCTTGCAATTTAGCCAAACCAGCCCTTAGTAACCTTCCTCTTGTATATTTTTGTAATACAGGCTTGAACAGGAATCTGGTTTCTATTTTAATATGAAGTATTTCGAGGACGAGGTTCAGAATGGCAATTGGGATGACGTGGAGAAATATCTATCTGGTTTCACCAAGGTCGACGATAATAGGTATTCGATGAAGATCTTCTTCGAAATCCGGAAGCAGAAGTATCTCGAGGCATTGGATAAGTAAGAAGTGGCCGCTAGAATATATTTCCTGTGATGCTCATTGGAGCTCTCTGTCTATTTATGTGATAAGCTGATTGAATTTCTTTGCTGCAGGCATGACCGTGCGAAGGCAGTTGATATACTGGTGAAGGATTTGAAAGTCTTCGCATCTTTTAATGAGGAGTTATTTAAGGAAATCACGCAACTTTTGACCTTAGAGAATTTCCGGTATGAGATGTTCTTGTTCCCATGTACAATCCTAGTTAAAATAATGAATGATCGCCTAATGTATGGCATTTTTTGTCTTTCTAGGGAAAACGAACAGCTTTCCAAATATGGCGATACAAAGTCAGCGAGAGCGATAATGCTTGTTGAGCTAAAGAAGCTCATTGAAGCAAACCCACTATTCCGTGACAAACTGCAGTTTCCCAACTTAAAGAATTCCAGATTGCGTACTCTCATCAACCAAAGGTAAGATTTTGTTAAAATCCAAATTAATTATGCTTTTCGTATTTTTTTATACGATCATCTTCTTTGAGAGGAGATGAATGTGTTATGATGAGCTGGAAAATTCATGGCATCTTTGCTTACTCTAATCTTGAAATAATGATGCGAAATGGATACAATGTAATAAGAATGAAAATGTTTTGAAATGCGTACATTCAACTAGTAGAGAATCATTAGACTAAAAATTTTCGGTTCTCAGTTACTGCATGTAGGCACAGATGATCTAGCTTTATCTCATCACTCTCATGTTGGATCCAGGAACTACGCTTCACCATTATTTGTTTTGAGGAGACTCTACGTGCCAAAAATACTTACTTTCTTTCTTTCTTGGTACATCCTGTTTGGAAGTGGCTATCTTGTATATTTTGAGCTAATACCAACTCACATCATGACTCAAGTTTGTGCAACCACTCTGAATCACCTATAGCTTATACTTTGCAATGAACCGAGTGACAACAAGTGCTAAATAGGAGTGCAAGATATTTACCACGTGTAAAGTTAATGTGGATATGTACTTGGCACTTAGATATATTAATTCAGAAGCTTGACTAGTTTCTGTGCCTATATGTGTGTAAGGTGGCAGGAGGAGAAGTGGGATAAGTTATTGACCTGGTCAGACAGAGATTAGCTTAGAAAGCCCTTTAAAGTCAAGGCACTATCTTCCTTCTCGGTTTTAAATGAGCTGGATAGTCCTTTCATAGTTGCAATATGGTAAAAGGTGGTGGAAAAAAACGACAAATCGACGTGTTTGTTTTCGACCACTGGATGTTGCTTATTTTTTCCTCTTGTCGTGAATCAACTGCATATTCGGCTTGGAACTTCTTCTGAGAATTCAGCCACATGTTGATGTTACAATGGATGGTATTTAAGATGGTCCCTTTGGAGAATTGATATTAGGATGGGCACAACACTATACATAAGATCCATTATAGAAACTTCCCACATCAACTTGCTTATTTTGGCTCTTGCAAGCTGCTTGTTGTTGTTTTCTAAAGGATTCGACCCCGAGAGATATTCTCTGTTCCTTGCATCTTCGAGGATAATTATAATTATTGAATAAATTAGTCGAATGCGAGAATACATGGCGCATCTTACCATACACTTCTTTTCTTTTTTATAATAAAATTATGCTTAATATGTATGCCTTTTATCTTGGATAGCTAGCGAATGTGGATTTAAAAGAACTGGAGAGAGAACTTGATTGTCATTTCTTTGGGTTGTTTTTTTTTTTTTTTTTTTTTCCAACAACAGATGCGGATCATGTACTTCTCTCCACATTACAAAAAGTTTTGGTTGTGTATTATTGGTTACTATATCAAATACAATCTAATGTATTGAATAGCTTAGAATATCCTAGAGCATGAAATTCTGCATGCTTTAAGCTCCATGGAAATCATTCTAATGAATGGATTCCCTTAGGGCTCTAGGCATGATCTCAAGTGAATGATAGTCTGCGGAGATTATTATCTATTATGTACATCAACTATTTGAGAAAGGTTGCATGATGCCTGTTTTCCCCGTATTCCAATAGGCAATACTTCTGTCTCCAAATGTGATGAGGACAGCTATCTGCTATCACATATATATATATATTGAATTTGTTTAACTTTTCGTAAATTAACATATGTGCCTTGCAACCTTGTAGCTGTAGTTATTTTTCATTTCTGGTATTTTCCAGCCTTAAAAGGATCATGTTTAGCTTTGTTATCTGTTAAGACTTAATACTTTTTATTCAACAAGCATTGATCTAATTACCAATTAATGGTTTGGCAGTTTAAACTGGCAGCACCAACTCTGCAAAAATCCTAGGCCAAATCCAGATATTAAAACCCTTTTTGTTGATCATTCTTGCGGACAACCAAATGGTGCTCGTGCTCCATCACCAGCCAACAATCCGCTTCTTGGATCCATTCCTAAACCAGGAGGCTTTCCTCCATTGGGTGCACACGGGGTAATTTAGCTGATTTTATATCAAAAGCTTTTGTTTTTTAAGTTTTTTCTTGAAATATGTGTTGAGTAATTAATTTGTTGTGTTCAGCCTTTTCAACCTACACCCGCAGCAGTTCCTACTCCCCTTGGTTGGATGTCTAACCCTCCAGCTGTAACTCATCCAGCTATCTCTGGTGGAGCTATTGGACTGGGTGCTCCTACAAATCCCGGTACTACCAGTTTCTGTACGTGCGATACTATCTATTTACATATATGCTCATGTGGAATCTGATTCTTCACATGGGCTTTTCAAATAATTATATTTTTACATATATACCCTTTAACTTTTAAAATGCCCCGAAGAAAGTGTTTTTTAGTACAAAACCATTTTTTTGTACAAAACTGACTTCCTCTATGAATTGGATGACTCCTCCTCAACTTAAGGTAATGGTACTTATGTAAGAAAATGCACTTTTGAAGTGTATATATAGAAATTTCACTTTGGCAGGTGTATATATGTGAACAAATTATTTTGTGGGAGATGTAAAATGGCACTATATAATTAATGCGTTTGATTTGATAATCTGACTTATCCTCATGTTTTCTATAGCTGCAATATTGAAGCATCCTAGGACACCTTCAACCGCCAACTCTGCCATAGATTACCCGTCAGCTGATTCTGATCACGTATCCAAAAGAACTAGGCCTATTGGGATATCTGATGAGGTATCCTGCAAGTCTCTCCTTCAATTCTGTTTCCATTTTATTCTACTTGTTACTATATAAGAGGGTTAATTAGAAATTAAGCCCCTTATGTTTGACCTTAATTTCAATTCCTCCCTCCAAGTTTCAATTTGTAACAATATAGTTCTTGAGATTTGACTTGATTGTAATATTATCCTCAAATTGCAATTTTAGCAATTTAACCCCTAAAGATTTCAATTTCATCCTTAAATTGCAATTTTAACAATTTAACCCTGAAAGTTTGAGCCCAATTTCAGTTTTGGTTCTCATTGTTTCAGTATTACTAAAGCAAAGTATAGCGATGATTCTGACATGGTGCTTTTTTTGGACTGTAAACTAGCATGGGGACAAAATTGTCATCTGAACAAACTTCACTGCCTAAATTGTTACAATTTAAACTGTCTAAATGAAATTAAGGTCAAACTTTAAGGAGTAAATATGTAACTAATCCCTTCTATAATGACCTTGTAGATTGACGCTTGTTTATCAAGCTATTCTAATGGCATATTTGGATGATTAAACTCTTAATACAGGTGAATTTACCAGTGAACATTTTGCCAGTAACCTATCCTCAGAGTCATAGTCAGGCTATGTACGCACCAGATGACTTGCCAAAAACGGTTGCACGCATGCTAAATCAGGGTTCAGCTCCTATGAGCATGGATTTTCATCCTATTCAGCAAACAATTCTTCTTGGTTTGTCTTCCCACCTTACATACATGTCGCTTCGTCTCACTCTATGGACTTGCTTTTTCCAGTCTGTTTGAATAGAGTTGTTGGGAGAAGCACCAAATTTGTACTAAACGCTTCCGAACAACTTCCTGTTACGCTCAAAGTAAAGCGTCATCAATCTGCTCTCAAAGTATGAGAAGCTGTGTCAGAAGCAAGCTAAACAGGCATTGAGGTCCCTCGAGATCAACACTTCTCTTCATACTAACATTGATCTTGTGTTTTTGTGCAATTTTTCAGTTGGTACGAATGTGGGTGAGATTGGATTGTGGGATGTTGGTACAAGGGAGAGATTAGTTTCAAGAAATTTCAAAGTTTGGGAACTTGCACAATGTACCATGATTCTCCAGGTTTGTCCAATCTATTCACATTACAACTGAATGAAGTATGATTTTGTGCTGCAAATTTCTTTTATTTTATCTTAACAGTGAGAAATTGGAAATTCTATGACCCTCAGGCTGCTTTAGTTAAGGATCCTGGTGTTTCAGTTAACCGTGTGATATGGTGCCCTGATGGCTCCTTGTTTGGTAATTTTATAGTACTCGGAGCTCCTATTTAAGATGTCACGTTACTGCAGAGTAATAAAATTCCTCTTTATCTTTTAGGGGTCGCTTATTCCAAGCATATTGTACAAATATATTCCTATCATGGTGGCAATGATATCAGGCAGCATTTGGAGGTAAGCTGCTCACCTGTTAGCATGTCTCCTCTACTTGTTTCATTGATTGCTAAGTTGCTTATTATGCCTTAATGCTGATTTGCAGATAGATGCTCATGTTGGTGGGGTCAATGACATTGCATTTGCACACCCTAATAAGCAGCTAAGCATAATAACCTGTGGAGATGACAAGACGATTAAGGTTTGTTTCTTATTTTTGGTGGTGCACACACTATTAATCCATATGTCAAGCACAGTTATGATGGATCAATTGTTTGTATTGCACGTTAGAAAACCATAACCAGTAGAATTTTGTGATATCAGGTTTGGGATGCCACTACTGGAACCAAGCAGCATACATTTGAAGGTCATGATGCGCCTGTTTACTCTGTCTGCCCACATTATAAAGAAAGCATCCAGGTAATCTATTTGAGGAATTTGCACTTGGTTATGTTAAACCGCATTTTTCGATGTTGATTTTATGACTGTTACTGCTTACAATGTTATGCTGTTCTTCTATTATTTTGTTTTATTTTTTGTTGCAGTTCATCTTTTCGACTGCATTAGATGGAAAGATAAAGGCTTGGTTGTACGACAATTTGGGATCTAGGGTTGATTATGATGCCCCTGGCCACTGGTGCACAACAATGGCCTATAGTGCCGATGGCACCAGGTTAATTTTCTGTTTTTGTGGTTATTTTTTAGATAATTTAGGGGCTTCTTTTTTTTTCATATTTATTTTTTACTTATTATTTTTTTCTTATATGCTATAGGCTCTTCTCTTGTGGAACGAGCAAAGATGGGGAATCCTACATCGTGGAATGGAATGAGACCGAAGGAGCTGTGAAGAGAACGTATCTAGGATTTCGAAAACGATCTTTGGGTGTTGTGCAATTTGATACTACCAGAAACCGGTATTTAGCTGCTGGCGATGAATTTTTAATCAAGTTCTGGGACATGGATAACACTAATCTCTTGACAACTATTGATGCTGATGGTGGCCTTCCAGTGAGTTTTCTATGGAATCCCATATTACATTTCAGGGATTTCACAATTATATACCTTTTATCCGTTTATGTTTGTACCCATTTACTGAATTTTCATATATACACTTTGAAAATACAGTTTTTATAAAAAATCTCACTGGGGATGTCATTCATGATGGGAATTTGTTTTTTGTCAGAAAACTTAGGCCTCGTTGGGTATTGTGTTTGTATTTTGTTTTTTTGAATAGAATTTTTATATAAAAACGCGTAAGAGTGGACAATGGATTGTTTGCAATCCTTTCATCCAAGATGTTTATTTGGCAACAAAAAAAAAAAAAAACTTGAATAAACTTTTCTTTTGCTTTCAACAGTTTTTAAAATAAGTTGTCATCTATCACTTAGCCGGATGCATTGTAAGCTACTCAATTATAACAACAAAAAAAAAGGGTCTTTCCTGTGACATATCAAATTATATGGAATTAGTGTTTAACAAAATAAAAAATAGCAACGAAACCAAATGAGGCCTGATTCTGGAGAAGGGCATTTTTTTTTAATATACAAGGATATAAATCTTAGAAATTAAGCTTTTGAAGGGCATAAATGAAGATTTAGATATTATTGGGATATATATTTGTACAATTTTCATATTTTCATTGCCCCGCTTAGAAAGCTGAAAAAGATGCAAATTATTGCCTTCTGTTCTGGGCTTCTTTTTACTAGGCGAGTCCAAGGATACGCTTCAACAAAGAGGGTGCACTGTTGGCTGTTTCTACTCATGATAATGGCATCAAGATCTTGGCAAATGCTGATGGACTTCGTCTGTTGCGCTCATTAGAAAATCGCTCCTTTGATGCTTCTAGGGTTTCAGAGTCCATGACAAAGGTAACACCTTCAAACCCTTGTATGGTGCGTCATCTATGCTTTTAAAGAATTAACACAAAGATTACGCTCTACGGTGCAGCCTATGGTAAATCCATTATCTGCTGCTGCTGCTGCTGCTGTTGCTGCTGCTGCTGCGGCTGCAGTTGCAACGAGTTCAGGATTTGCAGATAGAAATGCCCCTCCGGTTCCAGTAGCTGTAATGTCCTGTTGACTTCTGTTTTTTTTTTCCTGTTTTAATTTATAAATCTGATGCTGATATCTGCGCCATATGATTCTAATTATCTGAATATGCTGTCACTTGTTTGAAATCAAATTTGACAGAATGGTGACACCAGAAACTTGGTGGATGTAAAACCTAGAATTACTGATGAGTCAATGGATAAATCAAAGATCTGGAAGCTTACTGAGATCAATGAACCCACACAGTGTAGATCTTTGAGGCTGGCAGATAACTTGAGGACGAGCAAGGTGATTATTTCTTAATATTTTCCCCTTAGCTTCTCCATTTTATGCATATTATCGGCAAGTTTATTCTAAGTTTTCTTACTTTAATGTTTCCTTCATAACCAATGCTGCTGATGCTTTGGAGCTTTTTAACCCATATCTATGAGATAAACTCTCTTACACATTACATTCTCATCATTTTAGGTGTATTTGTATGAAAGTTATGTACGGATATCAAGACTTGAGACATTATTCTTGTGACAGTATGCTATAATGCATATAATAATTGCACTTATTTGTTTTATTTTGTTAAGTTTGCATAAAGGTGAATATGAGGTTGTATATTGTGAATTCAGCCAAAGAGAGGAAATCTGCTTGCCATATATTTAAAAAATATTTTGAGTTATAGGTTGTCTTATTTATGTTTGAAAGGGATTAGTCCCATCTCTCTTTCAACACTGAAGAATGCTTTTCTAAATTAAAATTGGAGACATTTGTGATTTTTCTTTTTTATCGCTGTGGATGTTTCTATATCTGGGATTTCTCTGACTGTTAAATTTGTCCGACTTCTTTATTCACATTGTCCTTGGTAATTTCTTTCTTGAAATAATTATGGCTCCATCTGTAAGCCCTATTTCACCAGTAAGTTAAACCTTCACCTGGAAATCTTCAGATGCATGATCTTACGGCATAAGTGTGAATCAGGGATTTTGAGATGAAGCCAAACAGAACGAACGTATCCCATTGTTTTTCCTTGGTTAGAATGATCTCATTTGTAATTTACCTTTAACAAATGAGGCTTTGTATTAACTTTGCATGGTTTGTGTGCTAATTTTCATGTACAAGATTGTAACCCAGGATATTTTTAGACAACTATGAGAATAATCAAAATGTATTTTATTTTCTCTGCTATTTCTAGCAATCAAAGTTATGAGTATCTTACCTACCTTGGAAGGAGATGATTATCCTCGTAAGTTTTTCTCACAACTGCAGATCTCAAGATTGATTTATACAAATTCTGGTGTTGCAATATTGGCTTTAGCATCTAATGCTATTCATTTGCTTTGGAAATGGCCTCGCAATGAGCGGAATTCTACTGGCAAGGTGAAGATTTAACTCTTTGAACATTAACAATTGGCAATTTTCTTCTGTATTCTATTTCATATATTAGTATTAAACTGATTTTAGATTGGAATATTGGTGATGAGTTCTCTCCTGTCATTTGTTTATAGGCGACTGCGAGTGTTTCTCCACAACTGTGGCAACCACCGAGTGGCATACTAATGACTAATGATATAACTGACATAAATCCCGAAGAAGCAGTTCATTGCTTTGCTTTATCCAAGAATGATTCGTATGTCATGTCCGCTTCCGGAGGAAAGATTTCTTTATTCAATATGATGACCTTTAAGGTAGGAGTAAAACCGTAAAACTACTTCTAATGGACCTTAAATTTAAGACACGATTATTTAATTTTATGCTTCACGACCGCAGACAATGACAACATTTATGGCTCCACCGCCAGCAGCAACATTTCTCGCATTCCATCCTCAGGACAACAATATAATTGCCATAGGAATGGATGACTCTACAATCCAAATCTATAATGTCCGCGTGGATGAGGTATTATGGTGGCAATCAGGAAGCAATTGTTTCGGTCGATTGTTTGATGAAATTAGCACGATGAGGAAACTAACTTGTCCATACCTTTCTCAGGTTAAGAGCAAACTTAGAGGTCATTCAAAGAGAATTACTGGTCTTGCTTTCTCAAATGTGTTGAATGTACTCGTCTCTTCTGGAGCTGATGCTCAGGTTTCGTACTCAACCTTCTTCCTATCAACAAGCACATTGTCTAAAGCATAAATATAAAATACTTGTATTATTTATATGCAGGCGAACACATAATATACAAGCCTTTTTATAAAAAATCCATTTCTAAACTTTGCAAAAATGAGATTTTTTTTAAAAAATTTTATTTTTAGCAACTATAGCCCACATTTAACTTTGAAGACCGAACTGTCGTCCACTACATGACCATGGTGGACAGTTGTTCACCGATCATTTAGAACTGGGCGTTGTTGTCTTCCACTTGTATATCAGTTTGGTTATGAAAATTGGAAACTGGGCTACAGTTTCAAAAATGAAATAACTCACATATTTTACAAAAAAAAGAAAAGAAAAATAATGGATTTTATTTTGGCGAAAGTCTTAATACATATTTCACTAGAAATGCCACTGAAGATTCTTGGGCTAATGCAACTCAATTATATTTCTTGCTGCAGATATGTGTGTGGAGCACTGATGGTTGGGAGAAGCAAAGGAGCCGATTTTTACCGATTCCTTCGGGCCGCACCCCGTCGAATATTTCTGATACGCGAGTCCAGTTCCATCAAGATCAAGTACACTTCCTTGCTGTCCATGAGACCCAGCTTGCCATATATGAAACCACTAAATTAGAATGCGTCAAGCAGGTAGTTTTTTTTTTTTTTTCGTCCTGTCAAAGGTTCTCTTGAGCCAAACTGATGAATTTTTTCATTATGCTTCAGTGGCCTGTTCGTGAGAATGCCGCACCAATTTCGCATGCCACATTCTCATGCGACAGTCAACTGGTATATGCCAGCTTCCTGGATGCTACTGTGTGCATATTTAACGCATCGCACCTCAGATTGAGATGCCGAGTTCTCCCGGCAGCTTATCTTCCACCCAATCTCAGGTAATCTCTTTGGTAGATGTAAGTTTTATATAGGTGAAATTATATAATTTTCTGCATGTCATAGTTCAAGATACATCCGTTTTCCAGGACTCTGCTGCCGCTACTGGCAAGTAACATCTTGTTGTAATAAATTTGATAAATTGATTAATTTAATTAATGTGAAACTGGGTAACGCAAATTTATGTAAAGGTAAGGAATCAGCCTGACTAGAAACAGGAGCTGGATGCGTAATATTGGTAGAAAGTAATCAACCAGAGAAAAATAAACAATTAAGTTATTCTATTTCATGTCTTTCGAAAAGACAAGTATATTAATTTCACTAGGTTTTCCAGCGCGAATGTGCATCCGCTTGTGATCGCCGCCCATCCATCCGAGCCGAATCAATTTGCTTTGGGCCTAACCGACGGCGGCGTGCATGTTTTGGAGCCCTTAGAATCCGAAGGCAAATGGGGAGTACCTCCGCCTGCCGAGAACGGATCGACGAGCAGCTTGTCCACACCGCCCCCTGCCGGAGCCTCAAGTTCCGATCAACCGCAGAGGTGATCGAACAAGCCGCGAGCAGCATAATATCTAATCCTCTCTTATCTATATATATTATCACTCTTAATAGTTGAGTTGCTGAGGTATGTTATCTCTTTCATGCTTTATATATATATGGAGCATTATATTATTCTAATTTAACCAAAATTTATCTCTTTTTCTTTCTCCTTTTCCAGTGGGGTGGGAAAAATAGCAGGTGTAGATGGCTTGGATGGGCTTAAGTTAGATAAAATTTTGGCCATTTATGCTCTTTGTTGTCTGAGATGTTTCATATGTTTGGGTGTATAAGGAAGTAAATATTTAGTAGTGATCAAATATTATGTGTATGTGCTAGAAGTGTTTCCTTTTTGGCAATGGATGAGTTTATCATCTCAAAATTAGATTCTTTGTCCTCCTTTGCTGCATGATGTGTCATATATGCTCTGAAATGCTACGCCAGTTATTAGTGTTTTGAAACAGAGTTTAGTGGGGCATGATTTGAGGGGTGGGCTATTGCTGAAAACAGGATCATTTTCACAATGTGTATTTAATCTCAACAAATTTACTTTTCAAAGATTAAATCCACTCTAGCTATGCCCCTAACAACATGATCCCAACTGATCATGCATGTTCCAGTTCAAGTCCATAGAAATAGCTACAATTTAAACTTGCCTTGTTTCTCTTGATTTTTGAAGCAGCTTCTTTATTCCGAGAAGCAGGGAAACTAATATTTTGGCACTTTTTTGCTATAATGGGCAAGTTGAAGGTGATCTGTTGGGCACAAAAGATAGGAGCTCTTAGTTTGAACATTTTGTTTTTGTTGTGGGTGGAAGTTGCCGGTGATGGCGAGAAATTTAGAGCTAGTTTGGTCCTGCTTTTGCTTTTGCTTTTGCTTTTGCTTTTAACGGCAACAATCTCTCGCCAGATGAAATAAATTCTGATTCTGAGAAGTAAGAACTCAAATTTGGTGCTTCTGATTCTACGGTAGAAATGGAAGTCTTTTCCATCAATCAGTCTGATGATTCTGCTTCTGACTGAAACAGCCTTTTCTTTTTAGCAAAGAGATCCCAGTGGATCAGAACCCAAGCTTTTGTAACCCCTTTTCTTCTTTATCTCCTTTTGAAAGGACTGATTTATCCCCCAGGAACATTTTATTTTCTGGAATGAAGCTGTTACTTCATAAAATGACCACATTTTTGCTCCAAGATAAAAAGTCTTGAGGAAGGACTTATTCTATGGTAGTTGAAATGTAGTTTTCAACAGTGGTTTTGAGAGGAATAATTTCATCTTCCAATCTTAACCTATCTTCTTTTTTCTTTTTTCTTTATATAAAGAAAGGTAAAAATTAATGGAGACACCTCAACTATATCACGTTCTGTAATAGCCCCTAAACTTTATCACCATAAGTATTTGGTCAACTTCCTAGAATCCTAGGTGCAATTTTGTAATCCAAAAATTTATGTAAAAAAAACTATAAATCTTGAAAAATATATATAAGTATATTCCTTCTATATTTCTCATCGCGATCGATCATTTTCACCAATCAGTGGCCCTATTTAGGTGTTGATAACCATTTGATTGAGAAATTCTCGACCCCAACACCATCATTAGACTTTGCTTTACAAAAATTAAGACTCCAAACCAAATTGGAATCTTGGTCTCTTAACTTCAGGGGCTGTATTTTTATGTTTGAAACTCTGAAGATGAAAGCGAAATCAGGGTCAAATTTCATGGGCTTAATGTCTAATAATGATCAACCTAAGTTCAATTTGAGTCTCATATCTCTTCTCTTGAGGCAGTGCTCGACTATGGTATCGATTGATCGGCCGAAACATTCTATCAACAAACTTACTAGTCACCAACAAGGTTAGGGCGTATGCGCATTGCGCGAAAGGATCAGTAAGTCACTAAACCAACTAAAAAGTTTTGATACATTTTACTTTGATTAGTTTTACAGCAAGGGTAACAATCACCCTACTACTGAACAACTTTACTGGGGCTACAACTACTCCAGTGTTAGTGAAAAATGGTATTTCCTCTAACCAAACATTAAAGAGAGAGGTGCACCACTTAAAACACTTAAAGATTGGGCTTCTACGTAGCCAAAAAAATGCTACTAAATGGAAAGGTCTTATCTGTCGATTAATTCGAGCAGGAACATTCCTAAACTCCATCCGATCCAAGTTGCGGCGACACTACCTGTAATTGTAGCTCCATTTTCAATTGTATTTGTGCACATTCCATACTTTAATACCCCTGCTTGTACGTAGTTTTCTTACCAATGAAATGATCATTTTGTACCATAGGTAAAGAGATACTTTGACCATCATAATCATATAACTACAATAGGTAAATGTGATACTTGGTTTTCCAATTCTATTCTAATATCAGTATCATGGTAATTTGCAGCAGAGTATATTGAGAATAAAAAAGTTAGTGTGAAAATAGAATTTGGCTAAATGCATGTAACAATCCGACCACTAACAATAATAATTTGTTGGGCCTAAGCCACCGATTCAAAATATTTAAACTCAAATATTATTACTATAGTACATAGTCCCTTATATTTTTAATCACAATCTCGTTCACATCCGATATAAGATTATTGGGTCTGTGACACCCCAATAGTCTTATATCGGATGGGAATAAATTTTTTATTGGAATATAAGAGACCACACACCTTAATACTAATAACTGAACTTAAGTATTTTGGGCCAGTAGTTTAGACCCAACGAGTTATTATTGTTAGCAAATCGGATCATTACGATGCAACAATATATAATGAAACTGATTTTATTTATTATCGTATCAGGTATTGGATAAATTATCAGAGATAAAAATTTTGTTCAAATCTGAAAATTCTCAATGATGAAACACCTTGCCTGAACTCTTTGTTGGAGATAACAAGAAATGTTATACTTACTGCGAAAAAATTTGTGAACCAAAATTTTAACGATACAGTAATTGATTTTAAATGTCATTTGCCTAATCTGAAACTCATCAGAATAATAAAAAGAGAGGATAACGCGAGTTCTTTTTTTCTCCCTTTTAGCCTCTTTATTTTCTGCTTATTTGAACATTAGAACTATTATGTTGAATAGTGGTTTCGGATATCAAATGTCAAAATAAATCATTCGGTAATAATATGTGTTGGATAGAGATTTTTTTAGAGCGGTTAAAATATCAGTGCATGTTAATTCAGAACTTTAAACAGCTATTAGAATATCGAAAAATTAGATAATAATTAAGCATTAGAACCTAATACTTGGATATGACATCGAAACAATTGATATGATTTGTTTGGGTGTATAAATATCTTTTCGGGCATATATCGTTTGTCTATCCAAATTTTATGGACAATTAGTTGTAGAAAGTACCAATGAAATATGCCCTTAATTGCATAGCATGCAAAGTTTTATAACTTATTTTCTCATAAAATGACACATCATCTCTTGAATGGGATGCAGTATTCTGAAAAAATATTATAATTATATGCATCTTATAAGAAATTAAACTAAATTCATAGATTAGATTGCAAGGAAAAAAAAATATATAAAATAAAAAAATAAAAAAAGTTCATAACACTCAAATTATCATTAGAAAAAGACAGATGTGACAAGCATCAGATACCCCCTGTATTTTGGTGCTGAGATCTTGGATTGACAGGTTAATGAGATAGAAAAGGACATGCTTTAAAAATGGTGAGTAAAGGGACTTATGAACAACTCCACCCATAAATGAAAGAGATTCCACTTGGGAAGATAATTTATTCTAGGAGAGGACATTGAAAAGGATGGTGATGTGTTGGAGGGAAAAAACAAAAAAAAAAAAAAAAATCCTTTCTTGTTCTAGAAAATATTTTTAAAATATTAAAATATGTTCACATTGCAAATGCTTTTGAAGATTATGAATAACAGTAAATAAATTCTAATAAGCAGTGAATTATTTTTTTATTAAACTGTAACTTATTTTCTATTAACTAGTGAACAAATAGTATCGAGCATTAACTATTTTTATTAAACAATGGACAAATTTTGTTAAGCAGTAAGTAGTTTAATAGTAAGCAGTGAATAAATTCTTTTAAGCAGTATTCGATCTTGTACTGTGCAGTAGACAAATTCAGTTCTGCAATAAGAATTTTTATAAAAAGCAGTGAACAAATTCTATCAATCAGTAAATTATATAAAATAAGAGTTTAGATGTGGCCAGTGGATCGAAATATAAATTTTTTACTAAGCATGAAAATTAATTTTTGGATATTTTAAATGATTTAAATTATGTTCAACTGTTAGAAATATTCAAGAAGAAAAAGAAACAGTAAATTAAAAGAGCATAAAAACTCTCTGTTCTTCTATGTTCTCCGTTAACACTAATATATATATAATTTTTACATTCCAAAATGACAACTTTGCCAATCATAGAAATAAAATATTATACAATCATATATATGGTAGAGTAGCACAAATTATGTTGTAGAATCTTCCTCATATGGAAGGTTGCAGGATCTTCTTCATATAGAAGGCATATGATATTCAGATGGAATGTCCAATCTCAATCAAGAAATAATATTTCTTCAATCAAGGAATAATATTTCTTCAACATCCCCCCTCAAACTCAAGGTGGCATACTAGATGTCAACTTGAGTTTGGACAATAAATCTCTAAATCGCATAGTAGAGTGAGATTTGGTGAAAATATCCGCGAGTTGATTAGTCGATGAGATTGAACAGAGGTGGAGTTTACTCTGCACTAGATGATGCCCGATAAAGTGACAATCTATTTCAATATGCTTAGTCCTTTCATGAAAAACATCATTATGTGCTATTTGAATAGCACTTTGATTGTCACAATATAATGGAGTACTTGAATGTTGAGTAACACCCATGTCTGCAAGTAGCCAGCGAAGAAAAAGTAATTGGGTGGTTGTATCAGCAAGTGCACGATACTCCGCCTCAGTGCTAGAGCGAGCAACAACATTTGCTTCTTACTATGCCAAGAGATGAGAGAGTCTCCTAATAAAAAGCAATAGCCAGTGGTGGATCTCCTATCTGTTGGATCCCCTGCCCAATCGGCATCCGAATATGCGCGAAGTTCCAAAGACGAAGAAGAAGAAAACTTGAGCCCATGAAAGAGAGTTCCTTTAATATATCTTAGAATGCGAAGAACAGCAGCATAATGAACTGATCGTGGTGAAGCCATAAATTGACTTACCAAATGCACAGCATATAATATATTTGGTCGAGTAACTGTAAGATAGATAAGACTACCCACTAATTGCCTATAGAGACTAGCATTAGCGAGTGGCTCTCTGTCAGTTGGACGAAATTTAATATTTGGTTCTAATGGTGTGACGCTCCAACTTCCCAGGGGGTCACCCATCCTAGGACTACTCCCGTCTTAGCACGCTTAACTCTCTTAACCTCTTGGGTCTAGTCACCGTCCAAAATGCTTAAGCCGGATTAAAAGTTTAGCCCTATTATATCTTATATATATATTATAGGACTATATGGGGTCTCACATTCTCCTCCTCTTTAAGCCATGACGTCTTCGTCAGGCTCAGACTCACAAGTACTAGGCGATGTGAGACTCGTCTCGCTAGCCTAAACCAACCTTGTGGTGAGCCGCGCTCCACCCACAACAGTCAACAGTATGAGAGCCTCGCTCTCCCCGCTGTATAATCATGGCTCAGCCGAGACTCATCTCACACTTCCGGCTGGTAATTGGCTCTGATACCAACTGTGACACCCCAACTTCCCAGGGGTCACCCATCCTAGGACAACTCCCGTCCTAACACGCTTAACTCTCTTAACCTCTTGGGCCTAGCCACCGTCCAAAATGCTTAAGCCGGATTAAGAGTTTAGCCCTATTATATCTTATATATAGGATTATCTGGGGTCTCACAAATGATGTATCAGCAATTTTGCTATCTGATAGTCCAGCTCGAGATAAGAGATCAGATGCATATTTGACTTGAGATAAGAAATAGCCATCAGAGCTCGATGTTATTTCAATGCCCAAAAAATAACTCAGTGTGCCCAAATCTTTCATTTCGAATTGTTGACTAAGAGAGTATTTGAGGTCTTGAATGCCTTGTATATCATCACCAGTGATGATCATATCATCTACGTATAGTAGTAGAATGATAATACCCTTTGTCGATTTTCGCAAAAATAAAGCTGAATCGTATGGGCTAGAAGAAAAGCCAAAACGACTGATTGTAGAGTTGAATTTAGAAAACCAGGCTCTTGGAGCTTGTTTCAGCCCATATAATACTTTTCGAAGTCGACAGACCTTATTTGGAGGATGATCCAAACCAGGAGGTGGTAGCATATAAACTTCTTCATCAAGATCACCGTTAAGAAATGCATTCTTAACGTCCATTTGAAAAAAAGACCAGCGGCGAATTGCAGCTATCGCAATAAGAGATCGAACTGTGGTGAGGCGAGCTACTGGAGCAAATGTTTCTTCATAATCGATACCATATTCTTGAGTAAAGCCTTTGGGTACAAGGCGATCTTTATAGCGCTCAATCCTATCGTCAGAGCGAGTTTTGATTTTATAAATCCATTTACAACCGACAGATGAGCAAATTGATAAGGCTAGAATCTCATCAACGAACAAATCCTCTCGAACCACTGAAGTATATCTTCAGTGCGCAAGGGGAAAAAAAAATCACTATCTCCTCAAAAGCATTGCTCTAGTACCATGTTAGAAATATTCAAGAAGAAAAAGAAACAGTGAATTAAAAGAGCAGAAAAACTCTCTGTTCTTTTATGTTCTCCATTAACACTAATATATACATGATTCTTACATCCCAAAATGACAACTTTGCCTATCATAGAAATAAATATTATACAATCATATACATGGTAGAGTAGCACAAATTATGTTGTAGGATCTTCCTCATATGGAAGGTTGCAGGATCTTCTTCATATAGAAGGCATATAATATTCAGATAGAATGTCCAATCTCAATCAAGAAATAATATTTTTTCAATCAAGGAATAATATTTCTTCAACACGGTGTCAATCGCCGATTGAAAACACTATCGTCGAAAACAAATCGATAGTAAACTGAGCCGTTTACTATCAATATTAGCACAGCAATACTCTTATATTAGTTCTTAACAACTTTCCAACCCAAAAGCTTTATAAATTAATAACAAACTAGTCATTCCAAATATAAATTAGATAACATTTTTTATAGAGAAAAAAATATATAAACAAAAACTTTAGGGAATAAATAAAATCATACCAAGATCAAATTTTTAATAAAAAAAATTATTGATTAGATAATTAATGTAAAAATTATTAATCTAATTATTTTGATTTATACTCGCTTAACTTTTAATTATTTTATTTGTATTATTCCATTCAAATAACTCAAGAGTTTTACTGAACCTAATAGTAATTCAGTTGGGGATTTAATTTTTGAGCTTTTTGTAAGTAAGTTAACAACCAATAATTATTATCTAACAGAGCTATTAAATTTACCATAATATTTTATTTACTTAAATGAAATGACTTATTCAAAATAATTAGAAAGTTCAGAATATATTAAAGAAAATATTGAAAATGGAAGGACTTTATTTCACCAAACAATTATATCAACCTAATTTTATCCCAAAATTGCTTTTGAATGGGCAACATTTTTTGTGACAGTGAAAGCTATTACTTTGGCAAGCTTTGGTTTGAGTCCCCTTTTCTTTTTTTGAGTGGTTGGTGGAAGAAAAGGAGCCAACTTTATTTAGATGCCTCTTCATTTATATTATAATTCCATGTGAGAGTCACTCATCAAAGCATGTACCATGATCTCTTTGTTCTTTGGTGGGCTTGCTTCTAGAACACTCCAGAAAGCATATTTAGGTATTTTTTTTTTGGAGAAACATATTTAGGATTTATTTAGGGTCAATTTGCATAAAAAATCATCAGTTTTGAGATTTGTATAAGTAGGCCACTATTTTAGATTTTATTGATTCGGTCCGAATTTTTAGTAAACTGATCAAAATATCCTTATTCATTTTTCTTTTTTTTTTCGCTCGTTCATTTTTCTTCTTCCGCTCTGGTTCATCTCCGTCCTCGCCGTTTCTTCCTTTCCTTCTTCTCTTGCTTCCTCTCTCTTCTTCTCCTCCACAACTGCCCCCATATCGACGTCGCGCTCTCTTCTTTTTTTCGCTCGTTCGTTTTTCTCCTTTCCCTCCGGTTCATCTCTCTCCTCGCTATTTCTTCCTCTCCTTCTCCTCCCGCTTTCTCTTCTTTCTCCTCCTCCTCCTCCGCCCCTACATCAATGCTACGCTCCATTCTTTTACTTCGCCCATAACTCTGTCGACGTCGGTTCGAATATAGTATAGATCACAGAGGTAAGCTTGCGGCGAAGCGCATGGCCGCAAATGGCGACGACGACGAGGATACCGAAGGATTTAAGGACGACGGGAGAGTGCATCAGACGGGAGCGGAGGCTGCGGCAGAGGGGGAGGAAGGGGGCCTGATAGAGAAAAAAAAAATATAGAGGGTGGAAGAAAAAAAAGAAGAAATAATAAAATAAAAAATAAAAATATATTTTTCTTTAGTTTTTTCAACAGGCAACTTCATCATCTTCTTTTTTCTTCTCTGGTTTTTTACCTTTCTTGTAGCAATAATAATACATAATGGTCTTGTCAAGAGAAAAAAAAAATTCTTTACTTTTTTTTTATTCTTTCTTTTTCTTTTTTTTTCCACCTTCTACATCTTTTTTTGCTATTGCGTCCCTTTCCTCGCCCTCTGCCACAACCATGGCTCCACCTATGCGCTCTTCCATCGTCCTTAAATCTTTCGGTATCATTGTTGCTGTCACCATTAGCGGCTATGCGCTCTACCGCAAGCTTACCTCCGCGATCTATACCATATTTGAGCCGGTGTCGACAGAGATGTGAGCGAGGCAAGAGAGCGGAACATAATGTCGATATATGGGCGGTGGAAGAGGAGAAGGAGAAAGGAGAGGAAGCAGAAGGAGAAGGAAAGGAAGAAATGATGAGGAAAGAGATAAACCGGAGGGGAAGGAGAAAAACGAACGAGCGAAAAAAAGAAGAGAGCGCAGCCGTGGTGGTGGAGGAGGAGGAGGAGGAGGAGGAGGAGGAGGAGAAAGGAAAGAAAGCGGGAGGAGAAGGAGAGGAAAAAATGACGAGGAGGGAGATGAACCGTAGCGGAAGGAGAAAAACGAACGATTGAAAAAAAAGAAAAAGAAAAAGAGAGAGCGCGGCGTAAATGTAGGGGCGGTGGAGGAGGAGGAGAAGGGAGAGGATGTAGGGGGAGAAGGAATGAAAGAAACGGCGAGGACGGAGACAAACCTAAGCAGAAGGAGAAAAACGAAGGAGCGAAAAAAAAGAGAGAAAAAAGAATAAGGGTATTTTGATCAATTTAATAAAAATTCGGACCAAATCTACAAAATTCAAAATAGTGGCCACTTTTGCTAAATCTCAAAACTTGTGGATTTTTTTATGCAAAATGGCCTTTATTTAGACATTGGGTACCAAAATAATTTTAAGCGTACTCTTTAAAAACAAACTTAGTCTAAACTACTAATAAAAGATAGAGTTTATTTTTTTCTCCTTCCGGAAATGTCACTATCTTTTTTAATTATATTTGTCCATTCATTTTAAATGATCATCAAGCTTATTTTTGCCATTTGGATCACATCCAATGGTTGATAATATCCCAAAAATAATATTTCGTTGTCTATAATCTCATCGATATAATATTTTCATTGACTATTATCTCATCGTAATACTCACTCTATCAAATGATGATTTATTCTTAAATATTAATTTTATCTATTAAGCTAACATTTTCAGCAGGCCTCTTAATATTATTTTCCATACTTTTTTCTCTTTTCCTTCCACACTTTCTCTTCGCAGTTTACATGTAAGTCGTCATCCTCGCCGGCCGACACATCGTCATCGTCCTCCTCACCGGAATGTTGTCGGTTGTTCGCATGTCTTTGTCGGTGTATCATTGCTGCACATCATTGTCAACGCAACATCAACACTCCACGAGCAGACAAATCGTCGCATTGGCACATCATCAGCACTATGTGTATTGGCGTGTTGTCTATATTGGCACGCCATCTAATCTAGGTGTTTTTTCTCACGCGCGTCAAATTTAGATGATATCTTAAACTTCTATAATTCCTATGTTACAATAGATCGTATTAGCTATATCTATTAATTATAATGTTTGTTTTGAAGTCTTTCATATATTTCAAATTTTTTTTGAATCACCCAACCTAATCTTGAATATTAGTTGTGTCTTGTATTGTTTGAATCAATATTATTATTATTTTACTAGAATAGATTATATAAATTGATAAAAATATAATATTTCACACAAAAATATAATATGTTCTTTATATCAGATCATTTATTATCGTAATTTTAATCTAATTCAAGCTAAAGGGGAATAGAAATTTTAAAACCTACCGATAATAATCGCAAAGAATCTAACAACATGAAACTAAACAATTTTTTTTTTTTTGAACAATCTAAAAATTAAATAAACTTAAAAAAATTCAAAAATTAATTAATTTTTTTTTAATGTTAATTTTTTGTGCGACGTGCATTGGAAGTACACTAGGCTAGTATTTTTTGAATTATTAAATAGCATAAAAGGATAATCATACGACACAAACATACAAGAGATGTATAGCTCTCGACAACAATCAACTCCACTAACCTGTGATTGCTAAAAAGATATATATTTAAAGCAATATTAAAGTAGCATAAGCTCAGGACGGTGAGTACAGTAAACAAAAAGAAAAAGATAAAAAAGAAAACCACTTAAATTCACTATCTGAATAATGAATTTATTAGAATCACTCACCAACGTAAATTCGTGAGGTTCACTACATGACATTAGTAAGTAATCACCAACGTTACAACCAATGTTTTAAAATTAAAAGAAATTGGGTCAAGAGTCATACAGTGATACCAAAATAACGGCATAAATATGTAATTATTATTTTTAAATTTTATTATAAAAATATATATAAATTATTATTCTGGTATCATATATAATTATCCAATATTAATTTTTAGACTAAATTAAGTATAAGTAATTTTTCAAATTTCACTTTTTATAAAACTATTCTGTACTAGTAAAAAATATAATCAACTAAGTTAATTTTAAATTGTTAAATTTTAATATAACTTGATAAAAAAACTGACCGACTTTATTAAAACGAACCAGTTTACTGATTTAATGGCTGAACACTGATTCAAACGGTTCAAAACGGTATTTTAACTTATTCGGTTCAAATAGTTGAATCGGACCGATCGAACCGGCTGATTCGACCCGATTTTTAAATCACTGATAATAAAAAAGAAAATAACATACCCTTTAGAACTTCAGCCGCATTAAAGATCACCATCTAAACGGTAGCCAGATAAAACACCATCTAAACTTTAGCCATATCATGTATCACCTTCCCAATTCAAACTTTAGCTCTTTCAAAAATCTTAAAATATAATTGAATAAGTGATGTAAAAAATTAAATCATGAACCGCTACATATATATATATATATATATATATATATATATATATATATATATATATATATATATATATAGAGTCCGGCTACTATTCTCTTAAGAGGATAGAAGTCTTTGTCCTATCAAATTTTTGACCGTTAGATCTAATTTTTAATCATTTTCAACCGTTAGATTGTACTATTCAACCAACCACCCACTCAACCCTAGGGGGCCCACTATCAACCTAACCGTAACCACTCACATCCTAGCCGCACATTTTTTCATCCGAACGGTAGAAAATTTAAGAGGACAAAGGCTCAAATCCTCCTAAAAGGATAGTAGCTGAATTATATATATATATATATATATAGAATGAGACAACTATACTATCTATACTACCGGGGTTCCGGTACTATAGTTGCTTTTTCGATCTTAGGGTGTTCAAATCAACGATCCACACCGTTGAAACTGATCTAGGGTATGTAAAATTTTTAGGAATAAAATTTTAGTTTTTTTTCGATATCGTTTACTTAGTAAATAAATCATGTCAAAATGAACGATGAAAATTGAATAATCCTTAAAATTTGAGTATAGGAGTTTCGAATTCAAGATCAAGAATGTTGACCTTCATCTATGTAGTTTAAAGTATTTTCTATCAAAATTTGAATAAATTTAGATTCTTCTCCACTGTTAAACTACAAACTCGCCATAATAACTATTGAAATTTGACAATTTTGAAACGATTTGATCATAAAGTAAACTACGTCAAAAAATTATAAAATTTTATTTCTAAGAACTTCAAATATTCTAGATCAATTTCAACGGTATGGATCGTTGATTTGAACACCCTAAGATCGAAAAAGCGACTATAGTACCGGAACCCCGGTACAATAGATAGTATAGGAGACTAGCTATATATATATATATATATATATATATATATATATATATATATATATATATATATATATATATTATTGATTTATCAACTATATTTTATAAAATCCTCATTTTTACTCATATCGAATTCAATGTAGACACATCATGCATAAAGATAAAGAGGCAATCAAATTAACTTATAATATTACCAAAACCTTCCTATGATCCTTCTACACATTAAAAGTAACTATCATAGCCATCAGCTTCAACATTATCATTATCATCATCATCATCATCATCTACCAAAACCATGGGAAAATCTACTCACCACCATGCCCATTAAGCTAACACCTGGCCTTCACCTACACAAAACCTGCCAACTAAACCAAAACATACAGATAAAAAAGATGGAAATAAGGAGTGATTTTCCCCTCTTTTTTTTCTTTTTTTAATTTATGATGAACCATCATCACATAGTCCTAAAGGACTCCTTATTTGTTTTTGTTTTCTCCCTTTTTTTTCGTTAGAAGATCTTGAAGAGAAGGCCACCATGTGTGGCAAAGAAGGGCGCGAACACGAGAGATTCAACTGCCATGAGCTTGATGAGGATGTTAAGCGACGGCCCAGATGTGTCCTTAAGCGGGTCTCCGATGGTGTCGCCGATCACTGCAGCCTTGTGGGCGTCCGATCCCTTCGGGCCGAGCGTCCTCGCATGCTCCGTTGCCCCGGCCTGACCAACACAAAATATTTATTTAAGTGAATTGTCAATAGGGTGTTTTTTAATAGAACCCTCAAATCTTTTTTTTTCTCCTAATAATTACTCAGTTTTGTTCTTATTATATTGTATTTATGGGGATTCCTCTGAAGTTAAACTGCTCAACAATCCACTCGGCCAATGGAATAATTAAGAATCAAAATTAGAGCAGTTTGCGAGTGTGAAACAACCGTGGTACTCGAGCTTAAGCTGTTAGAGAACGGTATTTATATATTTTTATATTTAACACTTCCTTTCATGTCTAGGCTCGAGACTTTTTGCAAGGCCCATGACGTGAACCTAAATTAAATGGAAGGAAATTAAAAATAGCTTGAGTAAGGATCTTCCCATGAAACAGGAGCAGGAAAAGTTCAAGACTTTTTACTCTGATACCATGTGAAACAACCGTTATACTCTAAAAGCTTAAGCTGTTAGAGAATGGTGTTTATATATTTTTATATTTAACAATGAGATGCCAATAAAGAAATTTAAGAAAAAAAGGAATTTTCTTTCAAAATGTGCTCTATTTAATGGGTTACATAAACATTCCACCTATGTTAAAAAGAAAAATTAAATGCGAGAGAATGTTACCTCGATATATTTCTTCGCATTATCCCACGCCCCACCAGTGTTAGATGCAGATATAGCAATCTAGTGAAACAACAACAACACCAAAAAAAAAAAAAAAAAAAAGAGCATTCCTCAGACTAATGTAATGAAAATGCAAAAGAGAAGAGGAAAAGGAATACTTGCATATATACAAACCTGAACTCCAGAAACAAGAGAACCAGCGAGAACCCCAGAAAGGGTTTCGACACCAAAGAGAGTTCCAACAATGAGGGGAGTGAGCATAACCAGCGCGCCGGGAGGGATCATCTCCTTGATGGACGCATCTGTAGAAATCTTCACGCAAGTAGCATAATCGGGCTTCGCAGTCCCTTCCATTAGGCCCGGGATGCTGTTGAACTGCCGGCGGACCTCCTCCACCATCTTTAAGGCTGCACTCCCGACACTCTTCATAGTCATAGCTGAGAACCAGTAGGGGAGCATTGCACCTACAATAAGCCCAATGAAGACCTTTGGTGTTAGGACATCGACAGTTGAGATGTTTGCTCGGCTCACAAAGGCACCAAAGAGAGCGAGGGAGACGAGTGCAGCGGAACCAATGGCAAAACCCTGGAGGATAAGATTAACGGATTAGACATGTCTTTGGAGGCAGAATTTCAACTACAGCATGCAAACAATAAACAAACAAAGGAAACTTCAGAACATACATCGTCTAGATCATGAAAACATGTGAAATTAATAAATTATCGATCCTTCAGCTACCAAATTTTGTTTCCTTTGACCAATATTATTTTGCAGTCCAAATTTAATTCTTTGCACCTAAGCAAGTACAATAACATTACATAGTTGTTTGATCAAATCAAACTTTTAAGTAAATTTGCAATGGAAAAGCTAACAAGTTTTTCACACCAAATTAAAGTAAGTGGGTCAATTTGCAATAGGGAGATAGAACTTTTTCACAATATTAACCTAAAAATGAAATTAAAGATGATTGAAGCATAAAGCTACCTTTCCAATGGCAGCAGTAGTGTTGCCAGCAGCATCGAGAGCATCAGTTCTCTCGCGTATTCTGTGACTCATTCCAGCCATCTCTGCAATCCCTCCAGCATTGTCACTGATGGGGCCATAAGCATCGATGGCGAGACCAGTGGCGATGGTGCTCAACATGCCAAGAGCAGCAACCGCTATGCCGTACATGGCAGCAAGGCTAAAACTGACAAAGATGCTGACAGCAATGGCGAAAATTGGGATGATCACAGACTTGTATCCTAAAGCAAGCCCAAAAATGACATTTGTAGCAGCTCCGGTTCTGCAGGAGTCAGCAACATCTTGTACAGGGCTACACAACGAAGAAGATGATACGGTAAGATACTAACTGGACCGACTCAATTTCAAAAGATCAACGCCTGTTTGGCCTGGCTTATAGAACAACTTCTCTACTCCAAAAAGCAGAAGTTTCTGAAAACCAAGTGTTCAGCTAAAAGAATTTTCCCACAAAAGCAAAACCTTCAACTTGAAGCTTGTTTTTCTACCAGAGCAAGAAGTTAAGGAAAAAGCTGTTAGTGCTTCATCGAATATCTCCACTCAAGCCACCTTTCTTCAGAAGCTCCAACTAGGCCAAACAGGTCGTCAATTAAATACAACTAAGAACAAGTTATAAAAGGTATCTGACCTGTATGCATTGCTAGTATAATATTCAGTCACAAACCCAATAACTAGGCCTGCCCACAAGCCAACTGCAACACAGAAGAACAATTGCCTGCAAATACCAATCCAGGGAAAATTAAATGGCAGTCGAAACATAACTCGCCTAAGCAACAAGGCAACTATGCAAAATGTATCTCACCAATTAGTGACTTCCTTCTGCTCACCAAAATTGAAGATGGTGAACTTATACGGCAGGGCGAGCCAACTAACTATGGCTATGCCGACAGTCATGAGAGCAGTGGAGATAATCAGCTGTCGCTTTAATGTGGGTTCAATCTCCTTCACTTCCTTTATCTCGAAGAATTCGGTTGCGAAAAGGGTGGTAATGAGACAAACTATAATACCCATGGAGCTAATAAGCAAGGGGAAGCACATTGCGGTAAAATCATGGTTTATTCCAAAAGAAGATATAGATGCAATGACAAGAGCGGCACAGGAAGATTCAGCATAGGAGCCAAAGAGGTCAGATCCCATTCCGGCAATGTCTCCCACATTGTCTCCAACATTGTCAGCAATAACCTGAGAGATATTTTTCAAAGTCAAATGAGAAATCTTCTATATTAGCCAAGAATAATTAGTTGCATTGCGAGAAGAAGACATTTTAAAGAATGAAACTTACAGCTGGATTTCTTGGATCATCTTCTGGAATGTCCCTCTCGACCTTCCCAACAAGATCCGCACCAACATCAGCAGCCTTTGTATAGATGCCTCCCCCAACTCTCCCAAAGAGAGCCATGGAAGACCCACCAAGACCATAGCCAGTAATAGACTCAAAGAGACCTTCCCAATCGTCACCATAATACAACTTGAATAGGTTAATAGCAATATAAAGCACCAAGAGCCCATTAGCCGCAAGCAAGAAGCCCATCACTGCACCGGACCGGAATGCAGTGATAAAAGCTTTTCCGACCCCCTTCCTTGCCTCCAAAGTGGTGCGAGCGTTTGCAAAGGTTGCAATCTTCATACCGAGGAATCCAGACACGACGGAGGTGATCGCACCAAGCAAGAAGGAAGCGGTGCTAAAGATGGCGTTAGCGAGGGCAGGTTTGCAGTACTTGTCCTTGCTGTAAGTGCATGGCTGGCTCTTCGTGCTAAAGCCCTCCACGGAGCCGAGGAAGAGGAAGATCAAGACAGCGAAAGCAACCATGAAGATTCCAACGTACTGGTATTCCGTAAAAAGGAATGAAGTAGCTCCTGTTCATAGAGATAAGTTAGTAATGTTCATTTATGTAAATCGTATGGCAGACTCTCGCAATGTTTATTACCATTTGCATCAGTAATATATGAAAGAGGTAGAAACAGACCAAATTAACACATCTCAGATGGAACGTCTATTTGGATGTTGCAATGCAATATTGGTGATAGATAAACTTGGACAAAATTAAGAAGAGAATAAATAACCATGTCCGTACACACAAACTTAAGTCTTTTCACGCACAATTGGGAAGAAGAAAGGAAACAACAATTACAGAATTAAAGAACAAACATTTTTGCGAGTCGGGTCATGAGTGATCATTGATTACAGACCCCTAATCCTTCACTTCCAACTATTTGTGGGTCAGCTCGGGGAACCTATCCATCTGAGTACTATTTTAGGCACTATTCTTCTTCATACCAAGTGAATTGCAAACCAACGACCAAGCATACAAAAAGGGTAATTTGCACGTTTGGTCCTCAAACTATGAGGTAGGTTTAAGTTCACAAATTTTAATTTATTTATTTTAGTTCACAAACTTTAATTTATTTCAATATCTGGCTCGAACTTTCAGAATTATTGCAATCAAGTCCCACAACTCAATTTAGTTAACTAAATATTGTCACATCGTTGATATAAAAAATAATACGACATCCTAATTATTGACGTATTATCAATCACAACATTGCTACGTTACTTCTACGTTAACGATATATCAATATTTAGTCAACTAAATTAGATTATAGAACATGATTGCAACAATTTTGAAAGTTAAATGCTGGAACAACTTCAAGAATAACAGAGTTAATATGCAGCACAATTTGATCCAACTGTTCTCATTTAGATGCTCAAGGAAACCACTGTGAGCCGTATATCACGAAGAATCAATCCAAACCTACTATTATCTCAAAAAAAATTTAAAAAAAACTACTTGTACGTCCATAAAAAGATTTTTTTAAAAAAAACAAATGTGGGTTCCAAGCCCAAAATTCCACGTGACAATTCTATATCCTGAAAAGCTGAATACAAAGTAAAAGAAAATAGTAAGAATTTCCTGAAGACATAGCCAGCCAATAAGTCAAATATAAAATGAAGGAATAGCAACATCAGGAGCCAAAAAAAAAAAAAAAAAAAAAAAAAAGGCAACGTGCTACAAAAACATATTTTTATCGAGTTTAAAGGAATGTAAATAAGAAGGTAATAATCTATTCAGGGCACACAAAAAAAAAAAAAAAAACCCTTTTTCCCCGCTTCCTAAAAGCTTTTACTACTAAAATAGTACCCAATAAACTAATATTTAGCAGCATACAATAGAAGGAAAAATAAAAATAAAAAAAATCTTTGAGTCGACAAATTAAAAATAAGCTAAAGCTCTTCTTTTTTCTTTTTGTCTTGTCAAAGAAACCCAGAATCATGAATTAAAAAGCGAGGTTAAAAAAAACTGAGTTCAAGTTGAAATTTTTACGTAAATAATTAATTTGTCTTGCTTAACTCAACAACCATTAATTTTTATTTTTATTTTACTTTTTAACTGCCAACCAAGTTGAAATATTTTTCAACTTTTTAGATCACCCAAAATTCAGGGAGCTAACGGGCTAAATTCCCCCCGTAAAAAACGCATTAATCACAAGGTTCCAAAAAAAATTTGAAAAAAAACAAATTTTCTCCCGAAAAATCCCACCAGGTCTCAAAAAATAAAAAAAGCGCCGTAATTATCCTCGAAGGGTCTCAAAATCCTAAAGCAAAAAAAAAGGGAAAAAACCTCTCTCACCTTCGGAAATGGCGCTTTGGATCTCGGCGCACTTGGCGACGACGTCGCGGTTGTTGATCCCCTCCTCCTCTTCGATCAGGAAGTCTTCGTACCCATTCTTATCGCCTCCCACGCCGCCGTCGCCGCTCCCCCTTTCCGGCGGCGCCGCCTCGTTCTCCGGCGAGAGCCGAACCCTAGCGACGAGGATCCACTGCACCAGCGCGTACGCGATCCCCACCGCGGCCGCGGCGGGGATCAGGATCTCCGCCGCGAGGTCCGTCACGATCGCACCCCCCATTCCCCCAAAACCTCGCCGGAGATCTCACTTTCTCGTCGTCTTCTTCTTCGTCGTCGTCGTCGGCGATCGTCGGCGGCAGAGGAGGTGGAGGTGGAGACGGAGACGGAGACGGAGAGGGCTAGGGTGTTAGGGTTTTGAGGGTTTTGTGAGGGGCGTGTGTTTCTCTCTCCTCGATGCGTAGAGTGTAGAGAGAGAGAGAGAGGTGGTGACTCGCCGTGCCTCGTGGCTCCGCGTTCCGAGCGCTTTATATAGAGCGAGGAGGGAAGAGACAAAACCCCAAAAAAAAAAAGAAAAAAAGAAAAAAAGAAAAAAAGATAATAATAATTGGATAAAGGAGTGTCAAGTGAAGGGGTAAAATGTATGGGTAGTCCTTGTGCTTTCCTTTCCTCTGTGTAGTCCCTCCACTTTTTTTTATTTATACAAAATCACACTCTTATAGTCCTTAAATCATATATCAGCTACATTTAGTCGTCAAATTTTAATTTATTATTATTTTTAATTTAAATTTTATAAATTATTATTATTATATTTAAGTCTCACAATCTAATTTAGTTAATTTAATAATAATGCGTCGCTAATGTGATTGTTATATTGTATTTTAGGTATTGCAACGTTATCAACCATAATACTATTGAATCATTTGACATGCCATCGTTCAATCTAAATTAGACCGCGGGAATTCATCGTAACAATTTGAAAAGTTTGAATAAAAAATTATAATAAAATACAGTTTGATAATCAAAATATCATGCGCGTCATAATTTTGCGGACAAAGTGTAATTTAACCTTTTTTTTAGATCTCATGCAAAATTTTTTTATGAAAATACTCGTTTGATAAGTACTTACAAAGCTTTTCAATGGTGACAAAAATCACCACTAAAGTTTTACTTAGTCATACAGTTTTAGTATAATGTGTCAAAGTACAACGTATACTGTTATATACATTCTAATAGATTCTTTTCTCAATGCATGTCTCATCAGAGAACTCTAATTTAAATAATGTGCAAAATCAGGTATTGTCGTATTTACGTACGTGTTGTCGTGTTTGCAGTACGAGTATTACATATTATGATACTACAACACATCATCACGTGAAGCTAAAATACTTCTCAAGCGGTTGTTGCTGTGCCACTTTAAAGCATTGAAAGTAGTAACTTGTAAAACGCTTTAAATTTTTTGAAATGTACTAAAGTATCATCTTTAGCAAGTGCTTTTAAATATATTTTTCAAACAAGTCCTTAAACACTTTGTTTTACTGAATTTCTAAATTCACAAACTACATTTTAGTTTTTGATTAAAATCTATTATTAGGTAAATGAAACAATTACTCTATTAAAATTTATAATTTTATTGTAATTAGGGAGCAAATCTCATTCGTGCAAAAGTTTATGGACTAAAACGCCAAGTGCGAAAGAGAAAGTACAAGTACTATTTATGCATTTTAGCATAATTAGCATTTGAGGAATTTAAAGGGAAAAAAGCCTTAAATGTTAACCAATTATTGAAAGTGAGAGCAAAAGTGTATTGGGATCCCTCAACTATAGAAAAGTTTGAAAGAGATCCCTTAACTATTTTTTATTTAATGAAGGCTCTTTTTTGTTTGATTTATTATATATAGTTAAAGTTTAAAATTTTAGACTAAATTACAGAAAATTTGCTTATATTCTTTCTAACTTTCAACAATCTATATTTTGCCACCTCAATATTTCAAGTTATTACATTTAAGCCCCCTCCGTCAGGGTTACAGTACTATTCCGTTTATTTTTTATAATTTATATCAAAAATATCCTTCAAAATGACAGAAATATATTAACTTTTTTTATATAAAAAAAAAGTAAAAACAATTTAATCATTTTGTCCTCTTCATTAACGTCGTACCCCCTGAAAATATTTTTAAAATTTTCAGAGCGGCAAACTATAGATTTTTGAAAGTAAGAGAAAAAATAAAAATGCAAGTATTTACAGAAAGATTTTTTGTAATTTTGCCAAAATTTTATTATATTTAATGACTTCATCCGTTATCAATTTTAGTTAGTCCAGATATATTCGCTAAAAACTAATTAAGATTTTATATTAGGTAATATCAAATTTGTTATAAAAAAATATAAGTTAAGGTGAGCGGTCTCCGTACATTTTTACAGAGCATTATTATTATTAGGAAAAAGCTAATAAGTAGGAGATAATTATACGTACGGAATGGGCTTTGGATAAGGCTTCGGAAACTGTTCGGAAATTTAGGAGCGGAGAGATTGGACGGTCGAGATTCTCGAGAGAGCAACGGACGGTTGTGGTGAGATTTCAGCTGGTGGTGAATGGATTAGGGCTGACGTGGAGACGCGAGGGATTCGTTTTTTGAACGGCACGCTTCCCGGTTCGCCCTTTACGAAAAGGGGTAATGCTTTATCCGATTTTCTTACTTCGATTTTTATCTCTCTTACTTCAATTTTTATCTTTTTTAATTTTAATTTTTTTTTGTTTTTTGTTTTTCTTTTTCCAAATAACTATTCTTTCGGAGAGTTCAGATTTTGCATCTCTTGGAACTACTCCCGTCCTAACACGCTTAACTCTTTTAAACTTTTAGACCTAGCCACCGTCCAAAATATTTAAGCCGGATTAAGAGTTTAACCTTATTATATCTTATATATAGGACTATCTGAAGTCTCACAAAAATGATATCGGTCCTCTAGGACTCAGTGGGTGGTTGGTGGAACAGTAATGATCCAAGTGTAGAGATAATCAAAGAAATAGATTTAATAGCTAAAAATTGGATAGTATCCACCGGCCCAAATCTCTCTATCTCTCTTTCCATAAGTGTAAAATTTATATCTCTGCTTTCTTAGATTTACAAAACTCGCTTTTGTTTAATAAACTGGAGGTGTATAAGCAGCATTGCTGCTTTTTTTTTTTTTTAAGAGTCGTGATGGAATGCTTTTGGAAGCACGAAAGCTTCTATATGTCTATCGTATTTCGGTAATGAAATATTTGAATCAACGATTGGCTGGTTTGTAGCATAATTTATATTATCGGAAGTAGATAGAAACCAAATTTTATAATTTGTCGATATCATTGATTTGGCGAATGAATAGTTTCAAAATGAATGATTAAAAATAAATATCTCCTATAAAATAATACTTGACTTAAATTTCATATCAAAGTTATCAATTAATTAAAATATTACCTAATTTGGATCGTTATATCTATACTATATATAAAAGAGTATAGAAATTGACAGACGGAATTCGAGATGGACTAAAAGAATATTCCATACATATTATAAAAATAAATAAATAATTATAATTAACAAACTAAAAACAAATCAAAACTAATCAAATTTAGAAAATAAATTAATTGAAAAATAGACTCATGCAGCAATAACTATTTAAATTTAAAAACAAAATTAGATTTTATTTTATATAAAATTTATATTTAAATTTAAATTAATTAATAAATGTGATAAACTTTATATTATTAATAAATGTGACATGTACTTTGAATTTTGGTCCATTGACGGATCCACTTTTTGGCTGAAAATTTTTTTTGCTCCTCTTTTTTCTTACGCAAACAAATAACGTAACTATTTTAAATTTAAAATTAAAATTTAATTATACGATTTTTATTTGAATTTATAAGTTTTTTAATTTAAATTAATTTTTTAGTTTAAGGCATGAATTATTTTAAATTTTAAATTAAATATGAATTATAATTTGGGTACTTTTAGTTTAAAGCACATACTTAAATTTTGGTTCGTCAGAATTTAAAAACATATAAAAATATTAATATATATTAAAAAATAGTAGAACTGTATAATTATAGTTGACAGTAATCATTGAAATTTAAGTTAAGATATTATAGATATTTTCTTATAAGATAAAGATAAATTACTTTTTAAAATTTAAATTTTTATTATAAATATTTGAATAAATATGATGCTATTTGAGATAACTATTAAAAAATTATAACGTGGATTTGCACGTGCACTCAACTAGTACTATTAAACATACAAATACGTCACATCAGTTATTAAATTAGTTGATTTTGAAATATTTTGATCACTAGGCAAGTAATGTCATTAAATCATATATTTTGGTATTTAGATACTTCTAATAATATAAATTATGATTTATAAAACCCATTTTCTGTTCGTACGCCCCAACATTGAAAATCAAAATGAAAGTACAAAAGTCTTGGTGTTTTCGGAACAACAAAAGCCTCCATGCTTACAAAAGCACGAAGAGTGGACTCTTTCTCAAAAAAGAATTTCTATATAAAACTATAGGAGTGGACAACAAATTATTCGAGATTCTTATATCTATGATGTTTGTTTAATAATAGAAAAACAATTTGAAAAACCTATTTTTTGACTTTTAATTTATTTTTCTTTGAAGTTATCATCTCTCATCTAATCAGTCTGGAAAATTTGAAACTAGTCAATCATAGTTATGTCGATGGATACGGATATCCGAAATTTTATCCGAATTCGAACCCGAATAGAATGGATTTATCCGATGCTAAATGGATATAGTTTCGGATATGGATATCAAAAACAAAAGCCCGACAAATTTGGATTCTGGTATGGATTTTGATTGTATCCGATCCGAATCCGAACCCGATCTGAACCCAAATTTATTTTATATTATATATAATATGTATATAAATGTTTGATATTGTATTTATATTTGTATTTAAAAATTTAGATTTAATGTAATATGTTTTGAATTATTGAAAAGAGAAATAATTATTTCGGGTTAGGATTTTCGGGTTCGGGCTCGGGTTTGGGTTTGGACATGAATTTTTAAAATCCGTCGGATTTGGGTTCGGGTTCGAGTTTCGGATTTGGAGTCGGATTCAGATTCAGATTTTTGAAAATCCGTCCCTAATCCGACCCGTTGACATCCCTAGTCAATCATAACAATAACAATAAGGAAAAAAACTGTCCCCTAGGATATCCAATCATATAAGGTTTGTATTTTAAAAAATTAAAAAACTATCATGATACCAAATAACTGGGCTTTAGACTCCTACCTAGGGGTGTAAAACAGGCCGGGCAGCACCTGCGCCGCCCGGCCCGGCATCGCTACTGTAGCATCCGTGCTGAGCCTACCCGGCTAGACTTTCCGGGCGGTGCTTGGCCGAGTATTTGTGGCCTGAAGGCCCGGTACGGCACGGCCTGTGTCGGGCCTGGTCTGTGCCGGGCCGGAAGGCAGGCCCGCGGCCCGGCACGACATGGCCCAGGTATTAATAAGGGCCATTAGGCTTATAGACCTATTGTTTTCAAAATTTTAGGCCCGGCTTAGCCTGGCCTATATAAATTTTAGGCTTGGCTCCTAGGCCTGAGCCTAGAAGGAAGTTTATATTATAACACTTACACCATATCATCTATCCCTAACTAATCATATCTCCTTTTTTGAGAGAAAAATATAATAAAAATATATTTTTAATAACAATAATGGGATGGGTGAACCGAAGAGGAGGAATTTCATTGGCTGGGGACGCCACATCAGCAATATAACTAGTGCATTCTAGACTTTTTCCTGAGCCTAGGAGCCAGGCCTTTATCCAAGTCTAAGGGTCTGGGGTCTGCCATGGCAGTCCCTTGGTGGGTGGCCCAACGGCTGTTGAGCCGTTGGAATATTTCTTTTTTTTTTGGGGGTTTTTTTTGAAAAAAAGGGTAAAAAGTTAAAGAAATGTAAGTTAAAAAATTTATATTAAAAATCTATATAATTGAAAAGTTAAAATTATTGATCTAAGTTTCAAATTTTATATAATATTAAAAACTATAAATCAAAAAGTTATAATTTAAAAATACTTGTCTCATTTTCTAAAAAAAAATAATTTTTAAAGAAAAATATAACAAAAGACGGTTGGAAAGAAATTTTTAAAAAAAACCCTATTAATGGGGTGGTACGAAGCCCCGCCCCGCCCCGCCCGGCCCGGCCCGGCCCGGCCCACATTACACCCCTACTCCAACCCGATTGCTATTGATATTTGTTAAGGAAAAACGGAAGAGAGAGCATTTATAATATTATGTTTAGCCGTACGTTTTACAATAGAATCACAAACCTTGTACATTGATCAAATCAATTCGATTTGTATAACATGCTATTACTTACGATAACAAACGAAATATTTCATACTTAAAGATGGTAAATTGATTAGCTCGATTTGGCTTAGTTTTTTGAAAATTGCCACATGAACTTGCTAAATAAGCCCAAAATTTGATGGTACTAACTAAACTTGAAACTGAAATCAAAATTAATCGGCTATAGAAATTGCTAATCAGCAAATAATCCGCCAAGAAGCTGAGAATACTCGCAAGAAACCGCCGACCCAAAATGTGTTAATAATCCACAAACAGAGTTATCCATTCTGATTCTGATCTAAAATAAAGAAAAGATGAACCCTACACAGTTATTATTAATACATATAAACAAAATCATTTGAAAAGCAATCCTCTCATGAGTTTCAAACACCTTCGGTATGTTTGTTTGTAACTGACTTTCAGTTTGAAATTGACTTCCAGTGAAGGTTAGGAGAAAGTTATTTTTCCACCATTGTTTATTTGATGGGAAATCAATGATTTTGAAATTCAAGTTTTTTTTTATTTTGTTGTAACATAAGAGTTGACGTTCTCCCACTTTCATGTCTTTGTTTCATTGAAAGTTCTTACACGAGCACATGAGAGTATATCAGCCGATTCTTATGAGTTATTATTTTTTTTAATCTTTTGTTTTTGTAATTGACTTCGCTATCCGTCAGAACAAAGTCAAGTATGGCATTTCGAAAAAATTGTGTTACAGCTGAACGCAATTTACGACAAACCAAACAGCAAAAATGAATACTTGTCAACAAAAATCACTTCATCCGTTTTCACTTTCAGTGAAACAAACAGAACTCCGCAAACTACAAGAAATGTGACAACAATGCCAGATATCTATAGTAATCCAGTTACGGACCATTAAATGACTCTCCAGCAGGTGAATATCTTCAGTCTGCCATCACTCAGTTGTGGACTTCCTCCATCTTTCTCAAACTGCAGGTTTCTAAGCCCACAATCTTGAGTCCATAATTAACAAGCTATGATCATCTCCAGGTATCCACTTTCGAATACCAACCATGCTTTATAACTTACCCGAGTTTTTCTAAATCGTAAGTTTCAGTGTAGTGCCTAAGCATCGGCTTGCGATGCCAATGTTTATGGATACGCTAGTCTGTTTGTTTGTCCGTAACTGATTTTCAAGTTAAATATAAACTTCAGTTGAACTATAAAGGTTAGTTAAAAATTATATTTCTAAAAAAAATATAATTCCTAGCGCAAGTAGCAAAGGGCTTGGTGGTTGGTACCCGAGGTCCCGAATTCGAATCCTTAGTTGATTCACATTTCAAGCTAAGTTTATTTCTTAAAAAATAAACGAAACGGATAGCGTGCTACCTTTCTCTCAAAAAAAAAATATATATTTCTATTTGTTTGAAGGGCTTCGGCCTTCGGAGCTGTGGTTATCATTTTTTTTATATTTATTTTAAGTTTGTTTTATCAAATATTTCTGTACTATGTAAAAAAGAGTGAAAAACGTTATAACAGTTAATTTTTTTTTTCTCTCCTGTAATTAACTGTGTCCTGTGTAGGGTGAAATCAATTATAACGTTTTGAAAAAGTAAGGTTGTGGGCGAATCTAATTTGCGGCGCATCAAACACCGAAAGTGACTATGTTTATGGCCGAAGACAACTTTACTCTCCTCCATGTTCGGTGAAATAAACATGCTGTATTTTACACCAGATATAAAGCCGAATATGTTTTTGATGATGGAGGAGAAGAATTTGAAATCTGACACGCCGAATCCAAAGCTAGGCTGCAGAACAAACAAAAATATACGACTACATTATTGATGTATCAAAGATTCAAAACGATACACTAATCTCCCATCATTGAGGTTAGGGGTCAGCATCTGATTCCGTTTTTGCAGTTTTTTCAAAACAGAACCGAATCTAATTAGAAGTATGAACCGAATCGAACCGAACAGAAATAATTCAGCTGGCTCGGTTCAACTTATTTGGTTACGATGAATTTTTTTTTTTTTTCGTTTAAAAAGATTTAAACTACTTTACAAATAAGATATAATCATAATTGTTTTTATTTTTAAAAATTATTAATTTAAAGATAATAATAATTAACATCTCTAATTATTTGCTTATTATAAATGATTAATACATATTTATTTTAAATTTAAGACTAATGTACATTAAGTTACTTAAATTTTGGTTAAGTCAGTTTTTTAAGATTTTAATCCTTATTGAAATCTAATTACAAGTAAAATCGAGCCATACCGACTGATTACGGTAATTCAATTTGAACGGAATAATGCATATCCCTAGGTGTGATGCCCAGCATTTGTCTTGATGCCCAAACTATTCATATGTATAGATTTAGGCATTTTCGACGGGTTTTTGATTGGGCCTGGCCAAGCCCAAATAGGTCCGAACAATTTTGGGCCTAAATTTGGTGGGCCAATCGGTGTCGAAGTCCTTTTTCGAGTACCCAATGTCCGGCCCAAGAGAGGAAGAGCCCAGTGAGCCTTATTTATGTTAATACCCAGCTCCGTGCCTCGCACGTGCACTACGATTGTAACGATATGCATTGATTGTCGGTGTCCCTCTCTAACGATCCAGCACACTAGTATTAAAAAGTTGGGATAACTTCAAATATCATTTCTGTGATTTCGTGTTTTCTCAATTTAGTGTCATATGGTTTAAAACGTATCACTTTAGTACCCTGTGGTTTTGTTATTTTCTTTTTGTTATCTTTTCGTTAATTTTTTTGTTAAATTAATAAGAAAGTTAAAATTACAGGATAGTAAAGTGAATATTCGATAAACCATATGTGAGATATTTAAAATTTTTATGTATAATTTAACGAAAAAATTAATGAAAAGATAACAAAAAAATAGAATAACCAAACAATAGGGTACTAAAGTGAGAAAGCACGAAACCACATGGGTGGTATTTGAAGTTATCCCTAATAAGTTGTTGGGCTCAAACAACGATCGAGCCCATTACTACTAGAAACTTATTGAGCCCTAACCATCTGCCCAACTTTACTTAAGCCCAATATATTAATGGGGCAATTGCTTATATACTCCTAAAAATTTTCAAACTTTTTTATTTACCCCGTTATGCTCGTCTCCATTAAATAAATAAAAAAATTCTGAATTTAAAGTTGAAATTTTTTGGTTGCATGTAATACTTTCTCCATCATTAATTTGTATGATTTTCCATCTAGCCGGGCATTATTCTCTACTTGAGACTTTTCTAGTCTCGCTACTTTTAACTTTCTTCGTCAATGATGAGACATGTGATGGCAACATTATCGAACCATGCATAATAACCCAATCACAAAGAGGAGAAATAAATCCTAAGGACTAGGAGAAAGTGTGGTTAATTTGTTTTTGATACATAAATTTTAAATTATAAAAGAAAACTTCCAACAAATTAGATACTACCGACCGTTCTTAGCGTCTGTTTGTTTTAACATAGATAGACTATGTTGAAATGGACTTCAGGTTGAACTAGAGTTTATATGATAATAAATTCATCTCCGCTGTTTATTTTTATAACTATAGAACTAAAGTTCTGCAAATTTTACAGTTTGTTAATTAGCAGAAAGTGAATGACGTAAAAAATACAGTACCACACTTCTTCTGTTTGTTTTACCGAAAATTATTCAATCCCACATTTCTGGTAAACTTACCTCCTATATGACATTATTGCTTTTTATATAGCTTAATAAATAAAAATTATAGTATAATAAATAAAAATATTATGATTATAAATTTTAATAATTATAACTATTAAAATAAAATTATATTGATATTTCTATATAATTATAAAATAAAATTTAATATAATTATATTAATTTTTTGTATATAAATTATAATAATGCAATAACAAAATTCTAATATTAACATTCAATAAATTAATTTTTATTGTATTTTAAATATGCAAATTAAATAAAAGAGATATTAAAACTTAACTAATCAAACTCCCTCGTATTTTAAATATGCAATCCACATAAAAGATTAATTGGTACCATAATCCAATATAATTGGATGTAATATAACTAGAATTACCCAAAATATCACACCCAAAATGACAACTGTTGTAATTAACATTAGAGAGAGAGAGAGTAATCAAAATAACAATTGCGTACTTAAAATTTTCAATTACCGTCTATAGCATATTCGGCGGTAGTCAAGCTCAAGAGGTTAAGAAGATTAAGGGTGCTAGAATTGGAGAATTTTTAGGATGGGTGACCTCCCTAGGAAGTGGGACGGGTTGGCTAAGGCTAGTGAGACAAGTTTCACATTGTCAAGTGGTTGTGAGTTTCGAAACCTAACTATAGCATGTTAGACAGTGATTAGGCTCAAGAGGTTAAGAAGGTTAAGCTTGCTAGAATCGGAGTAGTTTTAGCATGGGTGACCCCCTGGGAAGTGGGCCGGGTTGGCAAAGGCCAGTGAGACAAGTCTCACATTGCTGAGTGGTTGTGAATTTTTAAACCCGCCTATAGCATTTTGGGGACCCAAGAGGTTAAGAGAGTTAAGCATACTAGGACTAGAATAGTCATAGGATGGGTGACCCCCTGGAAAGTGGGGCGCTACAGTTGGTATCAGAGTCAATCATCAGCTGAAAATATGAGATAAGTCTCAGCTGAGCCAAAGTTATACAATGGGCAGAGCGCGACACCTCGACTGATGAACGTTGTTGGTAGAGTTCGGAGCCCTATAGGATTGGCTGAAAGCTAGAAAAATGAGTCTCACATCGCCTGATACTTGTCAGTCTAAGCCCGTCGAGGACGTTAGGGCTTAAAAGGGAGGAGTGACCCCAGGTTATCCCGACTTGTGAGGTTCCTCCCTTCAGATTGGTTATCGCCTTTATCTCTTTATCAGTTAGTTGTGGATGTGGTTCAGTTATACTTTGGTTGATTGTCTTGCATGTTTGGATATGGTTCGGTTTTTATGTGTTGATTGCATGCTTAGACATTATGGATGATGTTGCTTACTAGATCTTTAATTATGGCTTAATATTGTGTATCTCGGATTTCTACCCCTCGTGGTAGCGGTTTTCAAAACTGAGGTTTCCGTGTGGGAAACGATTTTCGAATGGATTTTCAATCGATCGGCTTTTGGGATTTCAAAAGAGAGTTCTCGTGTGGAGAACGATTTTCAAAGGATTTTTAAATGATTGAGATTAGGGTTTCAAATAAAGCTTCTGGGTAAGGAGCAGTTTTATAGAATGATCTGTTGTTTGTGCATCGCATCATCCTTCGCCTAAGGACTTGCTTAGATTCATACATATTTAAGGACTGGTAGCTGTATGAATCTTATTGTGTTGTTGTGGTTTGTGTGATGAATGAATGGTGGTTGTGATCCTGTTTGTATGTTGTGTACGCCGTGCAAATACAGGGGGGGCTTTGTCCGTGTGGACAGTGGGCCCTGTATTTGTGGCGGGTCTGTACGTGGCACGGGCTAGGCTTTCAAAAAAAAAAAATGACACGTATTTTCGCTTCTAAAACTGGCCCGGGGCGTGACATAGTCCTACATATAAGATATAATAGGACTAAAACTCTAAACCTGACTATAGCATGTTGGGCAGTGGTTAGGCCCAAGATGTTAAAAGTGTTAAGCCTACTGGAATTGGAGTAGTTCTAGCATAGGCGACCCGTCCGGAAGTGGGGTGGATCGGCTAAGGCTAGTGAGACGAGTCTCACATTGTCAGGTGGTTGTGAGGTTTTAAACCCGGCTATAGCATATTGGGCGATGGTTAGACCTAAGAGGTTAAGAAGGTTAAGTCTGCTAGAATTGGAAATGTTCTAGGATGAGTGACCCCCCTGAGTGGTGCGGGTGGACTAATGCTAGTGAGACAAGTCTCGCATTGCCAGGTGGTTGTGAGTTTCGAAACCTGGCTATAGCACGTTGGGTGGTGGTTAGGCTTAAGAGCTTAAGAAGGTTAAGCGTGTTAAAACTGGAGTAGTTCTAGAATAAGTGACCCCCCAGGAGGTGGAGCGGGTCGGCAAAGGCTGGTAAGACAAGTCTCACATTATCAGGTGGTTGTATGTTTCTAAACTCGGCTATGGTATTTTGGGCAATGGCTAGGTCTAAGAAGTTAAAAGAGTTAAGCGTGCTAGAATTAGAGTAGTCCTAGAATGATTGACACCCTGGGAAGTGGGTATCACAAGTTGCATCAAACAACAATATTTGTCCACATTGATATGATGATCGGGCATTTGCACTCGAAGTGCCGGCATCAATTGCCTCATCGCAAAGCCATGATTGTGTACAAGAAAAAATTTTCTTTGGGTGAACAAAAAAAAAGAAAAAAGAAAAAAAAAAAACCATCACAAAGAGGAAAAACTCCTAATAACTAGCAAACCTGGTCCTAGCTAGTTTAGGATTGCAGTATTGGAACACACTTACTTTTATAATTTGAAATCAACTTAAAAGCCTTTTGTGACGCCCCAACTTCCCAGGGGTCATCCATCCTAGGACTACTCCCGTCCTAGTGCGCTTAACTCTCTCAACCTCTTCGGCCTAGCCACCGTCGAAAATGCTTAAATCGGGTTGAGAGTTTAGTCCTATTATATCTCATATGTAGGACTAATCTGGGGTCTCACACATTTCTTCTCTAGTTATTTTATTTTTTGAAATAACAAGAATAATAATAATAATTTATTTATTTTTAATTATTTTCAATTATTCTTGAAATTATTTTCAATTATTCTTGAAATTACCACCAATCACATTTTTAATTATTCTTAAGAATGAATTTTTTTTTTAACAAAACATAATTTCAAACTTGTTCTTATATATCTCAAAATAACAAATTATCCAAAGAATAAAAAAATTTATTTCTAAAAAATTTTAACCCAACCATACATAGCCGAAAAGATAATAATAGCCCTGCTCAACGATACGTCCAATATTGAAAGTCGTACATATGATTTTTCAGCTTTGGATAGTTACTTGTTCACTTATGTATGCAAAATTTGTGGACTTTAAGGTGCCAAAGCGACAAATTCACAGGCTATACATAACTGGCCCCAATGAGCTTCATATTAGACATAAATATCATGCCTTTGGCGAGCTTCAACGTGCACACAAACATGGGGCTTTACTATCACCACTCCAATAATGGCTTTTCACGGCGATCGCTGATCATCATGCGGATTGCACTACTAATAATGATAATCATGATGATGTTGAGTAGCAAATTTGGTGTCGGATGCCCTCTAGAAGAGTACGAAGCGCTTTTACAATTCAAAGCTTCTTGCAACGGAGCGTCTCCTCCGTCGTGGGGAAGGCTGAGAGATTGCTGTCGCTGGGAGGGAGTTATTTGCAGCAACAGCACCGAACAAGTGTCTGAACTGCATCTTTCACGTATTCTTTGGTGGTATCAATCAATAGAGAATGGGATTATAGGGAATGGGATTATAAATGAAGACCAAACATGGCAAATGAATTTGAGCATCTTGTCCTCATTCCGTGAGCTACGACACCTTGATTTATCTTGGAATCATTTTAAGGGCCCCTTTCCAAGCACCGGTAAGCCATTTACTCCTTCTGGAGCCATTTGCTTCGATGTTATTATAAATACAGTGTAGTTGAAGATTTATACGGTACTTAAAAAAAATATACAACAAATATAATTGTTTGCATTTGCAAATTTCTATTTTTAATACACGGGGTGGTGAGATTACCCCCCTTATGTAGGGAAGGAAAAAAAATTGTCTATTTTAAAGTTATTAGGAAGGTAATCTCGTACTTGTTTAAAATTACTCTCTCTAAGTGCTACAGTTAAAATTGCAGTCAATTTGAACGTAGTTTCAATTACTGTAGTTGAGCCTCATTTTTTGCTAGCATATTTCCAGTCTTTCGCTCTGAAAATTTCCAAACGAACAATTTCAACGAAATCTTCTCATATTGCTACAACAACAATAGTTGAACTCAAATGTATTAGAATAAACACCAAATTTGAATCTGCATAGGATTACAACTATAGTATAGTTATAATTACATGCAACCGAACAATTTCTTATTATCGTTTGTTGGGTTTTTTTTTTTTTAACTAGAAGTTAACAATTTCTCCTCTTTTTTTTGCATTTTCTTTTCTACTTTTTAAGATTTCTAGGTGCTATATTATTATTACTAGTTTAGGCCCACGCTTCGTCGGGAAATTTTTTTATATTTTTTTAATTGTAGACATAAGAAATTTATCTAAATTCTAAATTATTTTGAATAGATTATTTAACTTTGTTTACTACATCAGTAAGCATAGTAAGCAAAATAGTACTAATAAAAAAGGGAGAATATAAAATAATGTGTTTTTAATATCAATAAAAAGTACGTAGTTTCCTATATATCGAAGCTAAAATTGATTTGAGATAAAAGTATATAGGTAAGCAAAATAGTACTAATAGAAAAGGGAGAATATGAAATAATATATTTTTGATGTCAATAAAAAGTACGTAGTTTTCTATATATCGAAGCTAAAATGGATTTGAGATAAAAGTATATAGGAATATATTTCCACATTTTCCGTCGGGATCACAAAAAATATAACGCAATCGACTCACCGCGATAACGCAACGTACCTGGCGTACCCGCAGGTACGGCAGAGCGACAACTCTCTGCACCCTTCGGGACCTGTAAGAGCTAGGTTTGCGATAGGATATATGGCACAGCGCTGGAGGAGAGAGAGAGGGAATCGCGGGTGAAAGAGGAGACGGATCGGTAGAGGCAGCGGATCGAGAGAGGATCGAGAGAGAAGGGGCGGGCAACATGTAAGCCCGCCCAAGGATAGAAAGGGGGAACGGATCGCGGGCGAGAGAGAGATGAGCCATTGGGAGAGAGAAGGGATCGAAGGTGCGCGAGAGGGAACGAAAGAGGCTACGGTGCAATTGGCGCGCCGAAAAATTGTAGTGGTGACGTGGCATCGGTTGATTGCTAAGGGCCTCAAGGGAGATGTGGCTTGTGGAAAGAACTCTCCTTTTAATATATCTATTGATGATTACAGACATATCAGGCCTTAGTAAGTTAGTAAGTCCTCCATTTGAGCAAGATGAAAATTACTATTAGAACTTGCTATATTTTCATAACGAGCACTCATTAAGAGTATTGAAGTCTAGAAATCAATAATTCAGAAAGCACACTAGCTGTTGAAGGTAACATGTTGTATTCTACCGTAATAAGTTCTTTAATAGGAAGATATACAGTGTTGAGATCACAATCAACACTTTCTCTTGTTGACTAATGCCTTTCTTGTGTCTTCTTTACAGCCTTAGCAGGATCGAAGAAGTTAAAAATCCTTGATCTTAGTGGAAACCAACTTACAGGAGAGATACCAAAGTGTTTGAGAAATTTACCTTCTCTCGAAGTCTTGAATTTGAGCCGAAATAGTTTAAGTGGGTCACTTTCTTTAAAAGGTATGGTTTCTATACAGCCATTTCAAAATTACTACATGTCTCTTTAATTTGAGGATTATGTGATATAATATGTATATCTTATTATCATGCATGTACAGTTCTTAGAGAACTAGAAAACTTGCGAGAGTTGCACCTTGAACATAATCAGTTCGGCGGAAGTCTTCCTCCAACTCTGGCAAATTTGACATCCCTTCAGCATATTGATCTTTCATATAACTTCTTGGAGGGAACTATATCAGAGCAGCTCTTCGCAAGGCTTGTCTCACTTCAATATCTAGACCTTTCATACAACTACCTCCAGGGAAATTTTTCACTGCACTCTTTTGCCAACATGTCAAAGCTTGAAGGAATCATACTCTCAAACAACACAGGACTAGAAGTGCATATTAATAGTTGGAGTTCAATTCAACAATTACAATTGCGAATTCTTATGCTGTCAAGTTGTAAGCTGGATGAGAATGCCATTCGGACCCCTCTATTTCTCTGCACTCAACATCACCTCGAAGTACTTGACCTCTCCTACAACAACTTAATGGGAAACATCCCGACTTGTCTGCTCAACAACAACACCAAAATGGAATATTTGAACTTCAGAAGTAACTTATTAACAGGACCAATTCATCTCCCGAGTCGTCACATAGAAAGTATGAATGCAATCGACGTCTCCATGAATCAGCTCAACGGCTCTATCCCTAGTAACATTAGTATGGTTTTTCCTTATCTGACTGCTCTTAATTTTTCATCAAACAATTTGAATGGAAACATCCTTTCATCATTAGTCAACATGACACAGCTGCAGATCTTGGACATTTCCAACAATAATCTCATCGGTGAAGTACCAGCTCACCTAATTAGTAATACCCAGTTAGCCATCTTGAAGCTTTCCAATAACCGTTTGTATGGGAAAATTCATGATCTAAATTGTACGAGGGCTAATGTAAGCGTTTACTTAGATGGTAACATGCTATCGGGAACATTATCAAGCAGCATCTTAAGTGAAGTATATTTTCTAGATGCTCGGAACAATAGCCTAAACTGTTCAATTTCAGAAGTTATTCATGATACATCTTCCTTAAGTTTTCTTATTCTCAAAAGAAATCATTTCCATGGACAAATTCCACAAAGCTTGTGCAATCTAACAGGGCTCCTGGTATTGGATCTCTCATACAATAATTTTTCTGGTTTGTTACCTCTTTGCTTCCCTCCAAGCATAATTTATCTCAATTTGGCTGGCAATGCTTTGACCGGAAAAGTTCCAAGTGTTCTTTTTGATAGTCCGCAACTTATAGTGCTAGACATTAGCAAAAATTACTTTTCAAGCCTAATTCCAATACAAATAGGAAGTGAGCTTGCAATGAAGATTCTTATTCTGAGAGAAAATTCTTTTGAAGGGCTAGTGCCTATTCAGTTGTGTAAGTTGCAAAATTTGCAGGTATTAGATCTATCACACAACAACTTTTCTGGATCAATACCATCTTGCCTAGGTACAATGCCATTCAGATTCATTGAATCACAACCCTCCTCTCGATTTCGAAGTCCATACAAGTGGACCATTAATCAAGTTATCTATTCATGGACAGTCGCTGACTCTTTAAATTTGTCTATTGTGCTGTCATATGACCTTGTGGAGGAACTACAAGAGGAAGAATTTACTACCAAAGGCAATTTGTATTGGTATCAAAGGGATGATTTGGTTTCTATGACCTTAATTGATATATCAGGAAATATTTTAACAGGAGAAATTCCACCTGAAATAGGCAATCTTAGTGGACTGGTATCACTAAACTTGTCGTACAACCGACTTACTGGTCCGATCCCTGAAGCCCTGTCGAACTTATCTCAGATTGAGAGTCTTGACATATCCAACAACAAGTTAAGTGGCGATATTCCTTGGCAATTAGATCAGTTGAAATCGTTGGAAGTGTTCTTAGTAGCTCAAAACAACTTGTCTGGCTGCATACCAAATTTTCACGATCAATTGGCCACTTTTAATAAGACTACTTACGAGGGTAATGCTGGCCTACACGGACCTCCATTAGATCAAACATGCACTTCTGCCTCAAACACAACAGCATCACTTGAAGAAGAAGATACAGAGGTTAGTAGTATTGACAGAATCATCTACTATGCAATATCTACAGCTGCATATATAGGAGGTTTTTGGATTTCAATAGCTTTCTTGTTTTGCATTCGTTGCGGACAGAGTGTGCGCATTAGGCTGGATAGTTATGTTGATTTCTTGTATGGAGAAATTTCAATGGTTGTACATAAATTAGTTTCTATGAATCGAGGTGGAAATAGAAATAGGGAAAATTGTGTATAATAAAATGTAAATTTTTTTCATTATATATAGTGAGAACTTCTCTTGTATACTACACATTGTTAAGACTTTTGAATGTATGTATATACTGCTAACTTGTTCTATGTATTGGAAAAAAAAGCAAAAGATGTGACTCATAATATACTAACATTATAAAGGTATAGTAGCTTCTTGATTCTTATTGTGGATCGTTGCACTGCGCCTATAGGCCTTGATTATGGCTTAGCATAACCCAAACTCTATCATGTAGCCAGCAGGCAACTTGCAGGCTTTGATTGTGACTTGGCTCAATCAGGTCTCGGCCAGATAGGCAGGATGTTAGCTCATTTAACTCAACACTTATTGACCTTATAAATTGCGTAATGCTATATAATACTACAATTTCTTCATTTGAGTACCGATCCCTATTTTCCTTCGTGTGTTAAAAAAAATGTCTCAATAAATATTTGTTAACTAATCCTACTGTACCTTACAATGAACAAAGTTGACAGATTAACAAACATTGAGCTAGTATACTATTGACAGTATAGAATAGTATTTACTATCAAATTTTCAACTCTTGAATTATTACTATTCCACCAACCCCCCTAAATCTTAAATCATTATTCTCATACTATCAATAGTATTGTAGCTTTACAAGATTAACAGTATATTACTATGAAATATTCTATTCTGACATACAGTTTTACAAACTTTCGATAAACTTATCAATTTGAATGATTGGATTATATTATCGACTTTATAATTTTTAAACAATCCCCCACAAGCTCATCAATTTAAATGATTAGATTATATTGTCGAATTTATAATTTTTAAATAATCTGCCAGCATATAACACTTAAATCTCACACTTTTGACTGATATTCGGCTTTGATGCCAAATATAATGACCCGGGCAATTAGTACTAATAATTTATTGGGCCCAAATCATCAATCCAAAATGTTTAAGTCTAGTTATTACTACTGTGGTTCATTATCCTTATATTTTTAATCATAATTCTTTTTCTATGTGATATGGACTATTTCGGGCGTGTTCGATTCAAAATAAAAAATGAAATCAGAACGAAATTCGAAATGAACAGGAATCGAAAACAAAATGATAAAATATCCTAATATGATTGATTCAGAATAACAATCGAAATCGGGATGGTCAATTCATGCTTTCAATATTTAAAAAAAATTGATTATCAAAAAATAATTAAAATTAAAATAAAAAATATAAAAATAATTTAAAATTGAGTTTGTACCTCAAAACATAAAATTAAATTTATAATTTAAATACAAACTGAAATTTAAATATTAAAAATTTATATCAAAATATTGAAATGATAAGCCAAAATTTTAAATGTAATTTTTAAAAAATTTAAAATCTAAGATTGAGTGGACAATTCAAAATATAAAGCTAATTTTTATTTGATTCAAATTCAAACTTATTAAATTTAAATTTAAATTTATAGATCAAATTCAAAATACTTGATTGAATTTATATTTTAATTTAATTTCTAAATTAAAATCTAGAATTAAAAGTTTAATTTCTAAATTTGTTAATGTCAAAAAATTAAATTTAATATTAAATAAAAAATATAAAATATACATAAGATACATTCTTTGGTTTGGATTCAACTTCCAATCCAGCCTTCTAAGTAAGCTGGATTGAGAAAATGGATGATTGAGGGATTTCTATTCATCTGAAAATCGAAATCGGAAATGAGACTCTGTATACCAAACACCCACAAACGAATTGGTCTGTTCCAATTCTAATTTCTAAGTGAAAAAAGGGCACACAAAACACGTCCTTAGATCATTACTAATTAATTTGAAGGAGGACAATAATAAATACTTGGCTAATTAAGCCTTCTGTTGATGGTGCAACCTGTTAATCCGTACTAGAATAGTGATAAGTACGAAATCAACTATATCCTGTAAATTTGTTAATAAATTGCACTAAAAGTCACCTTATACCTCAAAGTAAAACAAAATAAAAAAATTTCAAAAAAAATAATATCTAATCTCTGATAAATATGACCTTTGACCTTATTTCCATAGATAACACATCGCCTCTGCCCCTCACGCCCTCGCCCTCGCCCGCGCACCCCCGCCCTCCTCGCCTCCGACCCCGCCGAGGCCGCACCGCGCCGCGATTTTTTTTTCCTCTCCGATCCTCCTCCACCCGCCGTCCCCACCGCCGTCGCCGGCGATGAAAAAGAAGTGCTTTTTGGGGCCGAGAAGCACGCCGGCGAGAGAGGGGAAAAAAATATAGTTTCACTCCGGCGAGGGATGGATCGTGAAAAAAAAAAATTATAGAGAGAAAAAATAAAAAATAAAAATAAAAAAAATATTTTTTCCTACAGGAAAGACTAGATCATACAAGAAGGAAGAAGAAAAAGAAATTACACTGTTAAAATAAAATTGCACCGTTTTAAAAAAAAATTGCACTGTTTTAAATAAAAGTTGCACTATTTGAGACATAAATTACACTCTTTGGAAAGAGAGTTGCACTTTTTAGGCCAACGTTACACTATTTAGAAAAATTTTGCACCATTTCTTTTTCTCTTCTTCTTCCTCGTTGTACTATTTCTCCTCGTTGCACCATTTCTTTGCACTCCTTCTCCCCAACTAAACTCGGATCCGGTCACCTCCCTCTCCGGGCCGTGCGGCGCGGGGCGGATCTCGAGGAAGCACTCGGAATTGGGGGGAGGCGGGGAGGAGGAGCACGACGACGACAAGGAGAAGGCCTCAAAAGAGGAGGAGGAGGAGGAGGACGAGGACGACGACGGGCGCGGAAGCGGGCGTAGGCGCAGCCGGCATGGGCGCCGGGCGCGGGGGCAAAGGGGGCGCAGGGAGCACCCCCTGCGCCCACCCTGGGGGCGCGGGCGTGGGGCGCAGGGGACGCGCCCCCTGCGCCCGCCCGGTCCCACGCCCCCGTCCGGGCCCGGGCCCCTGCCCCTGCCCCGGCCCGGGCCCGGGCCCGGGCCCCCGCCTGCCCCCCCCGGGTGGGCGCAGGGGGCGCTCCCTGCGCCCCTTGCGCCCGCCCGGCGCCCGGCGCCCTCTGGGGGCGCAGGGGGCGCGTCCCCTGCACCCCCCCCGGAGGCGCCCCCCGCGCCCCTGTACCTGGGCCCGCGCCCCTGCGCCTGCGCCCGCTTCCGCGCCCCTACGCCCGCGCCCGTCGTCGTCCTCGTCCTCGTCCTCCTCCTCTTTTGAGGCTTCCTCCTCGTCGTCGTCGTGCTCCTCCTCCCCGCCTCCCCCCGATTCCGAGTGCTTCCTCGAGATCCGCCCCGTGCCGCGCGGCCCGGAGAGGGAGGTGACCGGATCCGAATTTGGTTGGGGAGAAAGAATGCAAAGAAATAGTGCAACGAGAAAGAAGAAGAGAAAAAGAAATGGTACAAAATTCTCCTAAATAGTGTAACGTTGGCCTAAAAAGTGCAACTCTCTTTCCAAAGAGTGTAATTTCTGTCTCAAATAGTGCAACTTTTATTTAAAACAGTGCAAATTTTTTTAAAATGGTGCAATTTATTTTAACAGTGTAATTTCTTCTTCTTCTTTCTTTTTGTATGATTTTTAGTCTTTCCTGTAGGAAAAAAAATTATTTTTATTTTTATTTTTTATTTTTTTTCTCTCTATAATTTTTTTTTTCACGATCCATCCTTCGCCGGAGTGAATATTTTTTTTCCTCTCTCTCGCCGGCGTGCTTCTCGGCCCCAAGAAGCACTTCTTTTTCGTCGCCGGCGACGGCGGTGGGGACGGCGGGTGGAGGAGGATCGGAGAGGGGGAAAAAAAAATCGCGGCGCGGTGCGGCCTCGGCGGGGTCGGAGGCGAGGAGGGCGGGGGTACGCGGGCGAGGGCGAGGGCGAGGGCGTAAGGGGCAGAGGCGAGGCGGGCCATTTCCGCCTCCGCCTCCACCGCCTTCTTCGGAGAGGGAAAAAAAAGAGGAGAGAGAAAAAAAGAGGAGAGAGAAAAAATGAGGAGAGAGAAAAAATAACAAGGATATTTTGGTCAGTTTGCTGAAAATTCGGACCGAATCTGTAAAATCGAAAATAGCGACCCAATTTTGCAAAAGCCCAAAACTAGTGGATTTTTTATGCAAATTGGCCAATAGTTTTTCATTTATCTTTTCGTTTCTTTTTCTTTTAACTAAATAACTGTGATGGAAAATTATTTTTCTCTTTTCAGAAACCAAATACTAAAAAGCGTATTATATATGTATTAAATTTGAACGTTCTTTTGTTGTTCTTATTTCATAATTGTGAGATTCAGTGTGACATTACAATAGAAGTCTTGTAAAGTGAGAGCTGTAATCGACTTTGATCTTACTTTTTTCAAAAGACCAAGGAATAATGATTAAATCAGTGCCTTGAGGAGAATAAGGACCGGATTGAAATAGGCAAAAAAGCCGAATCAGAATAAATTATCTGTGTCATCTTAGTTTGTTTCTCTTCTTTTTCTTTTTCTTCGTCTTCTTCTTCTTTAAATTTGTTGTGCAAATTTTATCTTAGTCTAAATTTACTTGAATTTTTTATGCCAACTAATTCACCTTCCCCCCTTAGTACCTACTTGAACCTTCATTTGGTATCACAATTGCGAACTACGTATCTCGTGAGATGGCAACTTTCAATACTAACATTAAAGATCACTCCATCTTCTATCCTCCCTTCTTTAACAATAGTAACTACATACCAACTGTCATTAGTGCAAGTGGCAAAGGGCTTGGTGGTTGATATCCGAGGTCGCGAGTTTGAATCCTAATTGATTCACATTTCCAGCTAAGTTTATTTCTAAAAGAAATAAACGAAGCGGGTAGCGTGCTACCTTTTTCTACGCAAATTTTTCTAGAAATATTAAATTTTGATCTTTGGGACATTATAGAAAAAGGTTATACTAAGCATACCATGACAACAAATATGTGGAAGGCAGAGGATAAGACTAAATTTAATTTGAACTATAGAACGATGAACGCTCTTTATTGTGCTTTTGATTCAAATGAGTTCAACTAGATTTCTAAGCATAGGAATCTTCAATGAGATAACTGTGTAAACCGAATGTAGAAATAATACGATTCTTAATAATCTTATTACTATGAATGAAATTCTCCTTAAACTTTCAATATATAGGAACCTTAGATAGTGCAATTCAAACGCCCTATAAGACATGATGTTTTAACTAGAAGCCCCAGATGCCTAGCTTGTAATTATACTTTTAAAAGTACATCCACTCTCACCTATACTATATATAAAAGCACGTATTTTAATTTTTTTGTACCCAAAATAAATAACGTAACGAAATAAACTATTAATTTCTCTTTTTCCTTCAACTGCTAATATTTTTTTATTAAATATTTTTATCATCCAATATCTTTCTTTTTAAGGTGAATATTTTTAGATTAGCTTTATTCTATCTACTAACGTTTTATTGTTATATTAACTTTTTATTGATTGCAATCATGTAGTACACTGAATTTCAGTGCATCGTACCGAATTTCTACAAATTATAGAGTTCCGGTGGAAAAATAGTATGAGAGGCTATATGTGAGGCTTTGGCCAAGTTCGGGACCTGTGCGAAGTGTTTTCGGCGCAAATGAGGCGCGAAAATAGACTTCGAAAAGTTAAAACTGCTGAACTTGTGAAGTCCGCACTGGATTCCGGTATATGGATCTCAATACCGGAATTAGAGTGAATAGTACCGGTATGTGATGAGGCATACCGGAATACGATGGTCGAAACCGAAAACCCAGCTCTCGGGTTCTGCGGAATCCTCCGAGGTATACCGGAACTAGCACACCCGTATACCGGTATGCAAAGGCACATACCGGTATACAGTGTTACGAAATTTCAGTTTTGGCTGGTTGAAGGTGTTAAGTGTGGAGAGGGGCAAAATTATCTTTTCACATGTATTGGGGGTGTATGAAGGGCTGAGACCTTCTCCCCTTCTCATTTGTCTTCCTCTCTACTTCTCCTCTCCATTTCTCTCACTTTCTCTCTCTAGAGATCTCTCCAAAGCTTGGAGAAGTGGTGGATTGGAGCTTGGAAAAGGCTTCCAAAGGAAAAAGAAGCTTCTTGGTGCAAGAAGGAGCTTGGGAAATTCGTGGTTAAGGTTAGTTCCTCACGTTTTGGGTTCAAACATTGGATTTAATCCTTTGTTATGAGGTTTGGAAATTCTAGGCAATCTAAAACACAAAATGTGGAGATTGGCCAAGAAATTTTGAGGTTCTACATGCATGCATGTGAAACCTAGGTCAAATGAGAATTTTTGCCTTGGGAGGTTCTAAAAATATTTGGACCTTCGGGAATTACAATTGAGGCATAAGAAATCATGTTGGAACACTTGATTTCATGTATTGAGTTGATTTAAGGGTTCGTAACGAGTAACGAACCGTTTTCTTGTAGAAGCTTGGGTTGAAGCAAGAACTCAAGGCTTGGACACTTAGAAGTTTGAAGAATACAAGAATTTGAAAGCTCTTGAGGTGGGTTTGTGTTTACCGAAGTGATTAGGTCACTTCCATGTCTAGGGTAATTATCCATTTAAAGATAAAATGATATGTGTTGTGAACCCTAGAACTTGCATATTGGCAAATGTAAAAATCATGATAGGTAGAGCAATGAGCTCCTATTGCATGATATAGAAGTCAAGTATAATTCAATTATCTATACTTGTTGCATGCTTGCATGTATGAATAGAACCTAGTATTATTGAACATAGGTTGGAACATGTGAGATTGAAACCTAGTGTTATTGAACATAGGTTGGAACATGTGAGATTGAAACCTAGTGTCATTGAACATATGTTGGACTTGAGATTGGAACCTAGAGTCATGGAACCTAGGTTGAGAATGAGAAAGTAAACCTAGTGTTATTGAACATAGGTGAGACTTAGTGACTTGAACCTAAGGTTATGAGACTTAGGCTGGCAAGTGAAAAATGTGAACAACGGGATGTGCGACGATTTTGCTATCCCGGGTATGCGACGATTTCGCTACCATGCCATGAGTTGGCGGTATTGAGCGGGATGTGCGACGATTTTGCTATCCCGGGTATGCGACGATTTCGCTACCATGCCATGAGTTGGCGGTATTGAGCGGGATGTGCGACGATTTTGCTATCCCGGGTAGACGACGATTTCGCTACCATGCCATGAGTTGGCGGTGTCGACACGGGATGTGCGACGATTTTGCTACCCCGGGTATGCGACGATTTCGCTACCATGCCATGAGTTGGCGGTGTCGAGATGGGATGTGCGACGAGGTTGCTATCCCGGGTATGCGACGAGTTCGCTATCCATGCCATGCGATGGCGGTGTTGAGACGGGGTATGCGACGATTTTGCTATCCCGAGTATGCGACAAGTTCGCTACTCGAATTAGGAGGTGACGAGTTCACTCCTTAAATGTTGGGACCATTATGGTGAGACGGCGATTCCGAAACCATAAGTAAATGACAAGTAATTGAACTTAGTCAATGTGAAATATAGGAAGAACCTAGGAGAGAATGATAATTTACAGTTCATTTGGTTGCATCCTTTATGTTTATTTACAAGCATGTAAATAATTATCGCATAGTTATTTGTGATCTAACTTATGCATATGGTGTTTCTTTGGACCTGGTGGGTCGAGCTTCTCTCTTGGGTGGCATTACCCACTGGGAACTATGTTTATAGTTCTCCCTTCCGCGAGTGAGGCGGCGGAGCGAGGCAAGGGTTTGGCTCTTTAGATAGCGGCCCTTCCATTTTGGTGACATATAGAGTTGTACCCCTAGTCTTGGACTTTGATAGTATAGAAAATTTTTATTATATGTATGAATCTTGTATATTCCATAGTTTTGGAACATGGTGTATGGAATGAAAATAAAGAAAAGAAAATTTTGGGCATGTATAAATGTGCATTGTGATGTAATAGAAGTAGTACTTCTTTATGTTGATGCTTTCCTTGTGTAACTCTTGTACTCCGTTCCTAGTTGGAACATTGTGGATAAGCTTGTGTTGTGACGCCGTGGGCGGGTAGAAAAGACTCTATCCGTTCGGCGGGTCTGGAGCATGCGCCCGTGCGGTTATCCTTTCCACCTAGTTGGTGTTAAAGGCCCGGCGGGGCGTGACAAATCAATAATCAAATTTAAATTTAATTTCAAAAATATATCTAAATTTAAGTATTATTTGATTTTAATTTTTTATTTATCTAAATTTAGAGTTGAAATTTAATTCTGAATATCAAATTTGAATTTACGATTAAAAAATTTTAATTAAACTAGAACAAAATTAAATTTTAAATTTTAAATTAAATGTGAATTAAATTTTGATACTTTTGTTTAAAATACATAGTTAAATTTCAATTTCATCAAAATTCAAAAAATATTATAAAAATATTCAATATATATATAAGAAAAAAATAGAACAGTATAGGATATTGCAAATATTTTCTGATAAAATATAACCGATAAATTTATTTTTTAAAAATTCATTTTCTTATTATAATTTTTTGAATAAATATGATACAAGAAACTGTTAAAATAATTATGACGTGTATTTATACGTACACTCAACTAGTATTTTAAAAGTAAAAATACTTTCAAAACTTTTTGGTGCTTTATTCCTCAGAGCTATGAAAGGGGAGCGGGAATCAAGACCACCAAAAGAAGTACCGGTGAAAGTTTCCACCACAATTTTGTATCACTAAAGAAGAAAAGTTTTAAAATATTTTTAAAATTGTAATACCCTTTAAAAACTATGAAAATGAGTGCGTTTAAATGTTGCAATCCTAAACTAGGACTACATCAACCCTTTTTTTTTCCTAGCTGAGAGGTTTTCTCTTTGTGATAAGCATATTGCAGTTTAGCCAAAGCAATTTAACTCGATAAGATTTGGAAAAATCTAAGTCCAAAAAGATTAAATAACTTGGCAAGATCAGAAAAGTTTAACTGGAAAAAAATTATTTGCTCGGCAAGACTAGAAAAGTTTTAAGTCAAGCAAAATTATTTAGTCAACAAGACTAGAAAAAAAAATGCCACTATTGATATAAAATGCATCAATATATAATCCAATCTCTAGTAATATCCAATCATGCTACTTTTGGTCACGAGTACCTCAGACTCGTACCATAGCAAGTCAATTAGCAGGGCTGACATCCATACCCGAAGGTATAGCATGGTCTCAAGGGTTGATCAGACCACTCTACCGGTAAAAAACACTATAGCAGGGTCCAGTCCGCTGGTGTACATGACGTGTATAGCAGGTGCATAGCGGTCACAATACATAATGCTCAAGTATCTCATGGTCAAACAACGGACAATTGACAATAAGCAGAGAAACTCCTAACCAGGATAGCAACAGAGCTACTGAGACTAATCACATCTATAATGTCTAAGAAACTATGATCACCTATTCTACGAGTCATCCAATAACTGAAAACATAGAGTCCAAAGTAAGGAATAAACGACGAACTAATTCATGAGTAGGTATAAAGATATAAGCATAATGTGATACAAGTATGAAATAAATAATTGATAATAGCAGGAATAATAATATCAATGTTGATAATGTAAGCAATCAGGTTCTACTATACCAATATCCAGATCGGAGCACCCACCTAAAACGGAGAAAATCGAGCACAGGATCGTTGTTAGGTGGTCTAGACATCACCCAGACTTATGCCAAACACAAACAGTTAACAGTCTAATCAGCCCCTAAATGGCTATCAACCAACAACGATACTTTCACTGCATCATTTTCTACCAAATGATCTCCAAATCTGAATCTGGTTCTTGCACCAGTTATACGACCGGCTCAACTAGTAAACGCAATTATCAAAACACCCTAACCCTACCCGAAATCACTGCAGTTAAGGTGTTAGGGTAGCTGCACAAGAATTGTGCGATAGAGGGGTTGTCCACGCCAATTAGGCCACAAGAGGTTCCAAAGCACGCCAAGTTTGGTGTGGGAATCAGTGGGACAACAAACATACCACTGTTGGTTTTCAACTCGTGAGGGACCTTCGGAAGGATTCCAACATATTCCGACGATTGCACACACAAATAGTGCGCCATAACGACGTTTTTCGGTCCCGAATTGCCCCGAAAGTGCCATTTTTGGCACCTGGGCAGCACACAATCACTTAAATCAGCCCCGAGGGTTAATTTCACTCAGAAAAACGACTAGGATGGGGTCCCGGAGCAATAAGCTCATCCGAGAGTACCTGTCCAACTAATTCCGCCAAAAAGGTCCGATTTAGGTTTACTGTTCTCAGTTTCAATAACAAAAAGTTCACGAGGTACACGCTCAGCCTGGACATGTCCCAAACTCTTCTTTTGAAATGTCGGATAGCGTGAAAGCGTACGTGTACTCGCACACCAACTGAAAGCGAATTCAAGCTCCTGAAGCCCTGAAAAATGCCGAATTCAAGCTCCTGAAATTCTGTTGCTGCAGAATTTCAGCATCGGCTGAAAACGTGCAGCCGGTGGCGTCTTCGGATCGGCCGGGGGCAGCGAAGGCGACACATTTCCATCGGAGGAGAGGTGACGACGATGGGATTAGTCGGAGGAGGAAGTGTGAGTGCTGCGATTTGAAGAAAAAACTCCCCGCTAGTCGCAGCCCGCACGACAGCAACGAATCACCCAACAACGTCGGCGGCTGCGGAGAGAAGCTGCCAGACAGGGAAATCCAACAGGAGGTCGGCCGACGGCAGGGGGAGAAGCGGTGAGGAGCTGATCGATTAAAAAAGAAAACGCCTAGGCCGAAACGCGGACCTGATTAGTCACCTAGGTTGGCGGCTCATACATATATTGGTTCAGTGTGTTTCTCTCTGAGGGCATGTTTGGTTCACCTATCTTAGACCATGAAATCCGAATGAAAATTATTAATTTCAATGGTTGTTATTTATTTTAAAGAAATTGAATTTCAACTTCCATTCCACTATGGAATAGAAATGACTAAATCTATTGATGGTCCAATCCGGCCTTGAATACCGGATTGGTCCATTCCAAAGTAAACTACTCAAAATTCTTTTTTACCAACACTTCTCCTCCTTTCCCTTCATCACTTTCCTCTCTTTTAATCAAAACACCCTTTCAAAAATTCTAGATTTTCATTCCGATACCCATTCCACTAATGAACCAAACGTCTTGCGATGATTCGTCATTCCATTTTTCATTCCAAAGCAATCCAATTTCATTTTTCATTTCTATTCTAATCGCGAACCAAACATGCGTTGAGTGTAAAATTCATAGAGTTCTTTATTCTCAATTCCGTTGAATATTTTGCGAGAAATTATATTTTGAAAGTGAAGCGGTCATTTTCGCATAGTTTTATTGTGCGTATATTTCATTTCCAAAATCTTGCAACTTTTCATCCGAAATTTTCTTTTCGACGTAACTTTTTTTTTTGAGAGAAAGGTAGCACGCTACCCGCTCGTTTATTTCTTTTAGAAATAAACTTAGCTAGAAATATGAATCAACTAGGATTCGAACTCGCAACCTCGGGTACCAACCACCAAGCCCTTTGCCACTTGCCACTTGCCACTTGCCACTTGCCGAAATTTTTTAAACTTAGCCCACTTTTCGACGAAACTTTGCTTCATACTTTCGCCTTTGAGTGTAATTTAATGTTGTCTTTTTTTATTTTTCAAACATTTTAAAAAATTTATATAAAATGTCGCACCAAGCGCGACCTGCGTAGAAAATTTTGGTTTAGTCATCTTTTAAAATTTTCAGTTTCTAATCGGTTTTTGCTCCGAATCCTCGTAAACTTCTCCAAGTTCTAAATTATCTTGAATCAATACAAATATATCATATTAAAACTCACGGAGAGTAAAATTTACATAAAACAGGTCAAAATCATCGATTCTTATAATTAAAACCTTGGGTTATACATAAAAGGTTGTATAAACTTTTCCATAAAATAAAAAAGCCCAAGTACCATCCTCCTAGGATGACGAAAACCTCTATTTTATCCAAGTCATTTTTGATAATGAGAAATTTGGAACAATAATCGGCATAATTAAAAATTATCTAAAATATATGAAGTGCTAAGAACCAGATTTTAAATGGTGAAGAGTTCTATACTCTTTTGACTGTAAAGATCGATATTCCAAATAGGTTAAAATTTTGACAAAAAAAAAAATCTCTTGATTTTAAATTGAGAAACTCTAACACCTATTTTACAAGGTCGTTCATTTTTGGCACATAATCGTGGCCATTTGATGAACTTAATAATAATGATCTTCAAAGCTCGTGAAATTTCATTCTTAGTCATTTCAGATACCTAGACCATTTTGGATTTTCCATTATAGAAAACAACATAATAAAATGAAAAGTCCCCATCCTCTTGATGTTTCAACCTTGGAAATTTCTTACTGGCTTATGTTGGCCAAGTTCCTGGACCTTATATAAGGTGCCAAGCAACTAATTCATAAACTAATTGGGCCTGCATTAAATTTTGATTTGTTTACTTCAAGTCAACCGACCAATAGAGAAACCAATAGAAATAAATGAAGCAATACCTTTCTTGATAGCCATTTGGTTGGCCTATTTCCTTGAGACCAACGAGCTTTAGATATAATATACATGCATATATATCATGCCTTTGCAGAGCTTCAGCACAACAGCATGGGGCTCTGCCGCTGCCATTCTAATGGCTTTTCATGGAGCGCACTGATCGTGTGGACTACGCTGGTAACAAACATTCTCAATAGCTTCTTCGGTGTTGGATGTCCTCAAGAAGAGTACGAAGCTCTTTTAGAATTCGGAGCTTCGTACAACAGAACAGGTCTGTCGTCGTGGGGAAAGCAGAGAGATTGTTGTCTCTGGGAGAGAGTTATTTGCAATAACAGCACCGAACGAGTGACCGAACTGCAATTATCAGGCTTTATGTCATACCAACTAGTAACATATGGAATCCTTGATGTCCAAAGTTGGAAATTGAATTTGAGCATCTTTTCTTCGTTCCGCGAGCTACGGCTTCTTAATCTATCTGCCGATTATATCTCAGGCTCCCTCTCAAGCGCCGGTAAGCCGCTTACTCATTTTCACTATGGTTAATAATTTCTTATTGCTTTATTGCTTCTCTTTTTCTTCTCATCAATAAAATGTTGAAGTTCTTCATTCTTATTTACAGACATATCAGGACTTGATAAGTTGGAAGTCCTTGATTTGAGCATAAACGAAATTACTATTACTATCCCGCCATCTTTCAGAACTTTACGCTCGTTAAAAGTCTTGAACTTGGGGGATAATGATTCAAATGGCACGCTAGCTACCGAAGGTAACATGTCGTACTCTACTATAATAAGTTCTCTAATGGGAAGATATGCTCTCCTGAAATCGTAATCAATATATCTTCTTGTTGATTTATGCCTTTCTTGTTGTGTTTTCTTTCCAGCCTTACTAGGATTGAAGAAGCTGCAGGTGCTTGATCTTGCAGGAAACTATCTTACTGGAGAGATCCCGATGTCTTTGGGATATTTGACATCTCTCAAAGTCTTGAATTTGGGAAGAAATAATATAACCGGATCACTTCCTTCAGAAGGTACAATTCTTGTACTTCCATTTCAAAATTTCCATATACTACTCTTCAGGGATCATGCACTAAAAGCATGCATATCTTATTATCTTTTACAGTTCTCCAAGGACTAAAGAACCTACAAGAGTTGCAGCTTCAACATAATAATTTCAACGGGAGTCTTCCTCTAACTTTAGGAAACCTTTCGAGCCTTCAGCATGTTGATCTTTCTTATAACTCTTTCGAGGGAACTACACCGGAGCAACTCTTCACAGGACTTGTCTCACTTCAATATCTAGATCTTTCATCTAACAATCTTCACGGAAATTTTCCATTGCACTCTTTTGCCAATATGTCAGAGCTTGAAGGACTCATACTTTCAGACAACAAGGGACTAGAGGTGCATATTAGTAGTTGGAGTTCATTTCAACAATTACAATTGCGAATTCTTATGCTGTCAAGTTGTAAGCTGGATAAGAGTGCCATTCTCACCCCTAATTTTCTCTGCTCGCAACGTCACCTCGAAGTACTTGACCTCTCCGACAGCCACCTGACAGGAAACATCCCGACTTGCCTACTCGACAACAACACCAAAATGGAATACTTGAACTTAGGAAGTAACTTATTAACAGGACCAATTCATCTTCCCAGTCATCGCAGGAAAAGTATGAAAATAATTGATGTCTCTATGAATCTCTTCGTTGGCTCAATCCATTCTAATATTAGTATGGTTTTTCCTAATCTGATGGTTCTTAACTTGTCATCGAATCATTTAACTGGAAGCATCCCTTCATCATTAGCTAACATGAGACAATTGCGGATATTGGATCTTTCGGACAATCGTATCACCGGCGAAATACCAGCTCAACTGATGAGTAATAGTACCCCATTTGCAGTCTTGAAGCTTTCCAATAATAATTTGCATGGGAAAATACCTGATGTAAATTTTATCGGTTCTAGCGCATGCTACTTAGATGGTAACATGCTATCAGGAACATTACCAAACAACATCTCAAGGGATATAAATTTACTGGATGTCCATGACAATAAGCTAGATGGTTCAATTCCAGAAACCATTTCGGAGGCATCGTCTTTGAATTATCTCATTCTCAAAGGGAATCATTTCCATGGACAAATTCCGCAACGCTTATGCAATCTAACGGCACTTTTAGTATTGGATCTCTCCGACAACAATTTCTCCGGTTCTTTACCTCCGTGTTTCCCTCGAAACGTACTTTATCTCAATCTGGCTAACAATGCTTTCACTGGAGAAGTTCCGCGTGTTCTTCTCAATTTCTCGCAACTTCTAGCATTGGACATAAGCAAAAATCACCTTTCCGGTCCGATTCCAATGCAAATAGGAAGTGAGCTTGAAATGAATATTCTTATTATGAGAGAAAATTCTTTCAGAGGACAATTGCCTGTTCAACTGTGCAATTTGAGAAAATTACGCATATTAGACCTATCACACAATGAGTTTTCTGGATCGATACCATCTTGCATTGGTACAATGGCATTTAGAATCACCAAATCGGCTTTACTTCTTCAACTTTCGGACCTTTGGTCCTTTGCATTTATTTACCATCACTGGTCTGTTGGTCACTCGTCTATCGACCTAACCTACATCTCCACTGGGGAGCTACAAGTGGAAGAGTTTAGCACTAAAGGCAATTTGTATGAGTACCAAAAGGATGGTTTGGTTTCTATGACCTTAATTGATATGTCAGTAAACAAATTAACAGAAAAAATTCCACCTGAAATAGGAAATCTTAGTGGACTTCTATCTCTAAACTTATCCTACAACCAACTTACGGATCCGATCCCTGAAGCCCTGTCAAATCTATATCAGATTGAGAGTCTTGACATATCCAACAACAGATTAAGTGGTGACATTCCTTGGCAATTAGGCCAATTGAAGTTCTTGGAGGTGTTCTCTGTTGCCCAAAATAATTTATCTGGATGCATACCGAGTTTTCGAGATCAATTGGCCACTTTTGGTGAGGCTACTTACGAGGGCAATGTTGGCCTACACGGACCGCCATTAGACGAAACATGTTCTACTTCATCAAACACAACAACATCATCTGAAGAAGAAGATAAAAAGGTTAGTAGTATTGACAGAATCATCTACTATGCAATATCTACAACTGCATATATAGGAGGTTTTTGGATTTCAATAGCTTTCTTGTTTTGCACTCGCTGCGGACGGAGTGTGCGCATTAGACTGGATAGTTATGTTGATTTCTTGTATGGAGAAATTTCAATTGTTGTACATAAATTAGTTTCTATGAATCGGGGTGGCAATAGAAATAGGGAAAACCGTGTGTAATAAAATGTAAACCTTTTTCATTATTTATAGTGAGAACTTCTCTTGCTTCCTGCACCATTATTTAGGCTTTTGAATGTATATATATACCTGCTAACTTGTTTTATGTATTGGAAAAAAAGCAAAAGATGTGACTCATAATGCACTGACATTATAAAGGTATAATAGCTTTTTGATTCTTATTATGAATCATTGCACTGCACCTACAGGTCTTAATTGTGACTTAGCATAACCCAACCTCCATCATGTAGGCAGCAGGCAGCTTGCAGGCTTTGATTGTGACTTGTCCCAACCAGGTCTCGGCCATATAGGCAAGATGCTGGCTCATTTAATTAACTCAACACTTATTGACCTTATAAATTACGTAATGCTATATAATACTACAAATTTCTTGATTTGAGTATTGATCCCTATTTTCCTTCGTGTATCAGAAAAAAATGTCTCAATAAATATCTGTTAACTAATCCTACTCTACCTTTCGAAGAACAAAGTTGACGGATTAACAAAAGTTGAGCTAGTATACTATTGATAGTATAGAATAGTATTTACTATCAACTTTTTCATCCTTAAATTATTACTATTCCACCATTGAATTATTACTATTCCACCAACCCCCACTAAATCTTACGCATCCAATGGTCAAAAAGTTGGTAGTAATTATTATTCTCATACTATCAATAGTATTCTAGCTCTACTAGATTAATAGTATATTATTATGAAATATTCTATTCTGACAAACAGTTTTACAAACTTTCAATAAACTCAACAATTTGAATGATTGGATTATATTATCAACTTTATAATTTTTGAACAATCCCCCACAAACTCATCAATTTAAATGATTAGATTATATTATCGAATTTATAATTTTTAAATAATCTGCCAGCATATAACACTTAACTCTCATACTTTTGACTGATATTCCACTTTGATGCCAAATATAATGACCTGGGCCATTAATACTAATAATTTATTGTGCCCAAATCATCGATCCAAAATGCTTAAGTCTAGTTATTAGTACTATGGTTCATTATCCTTATATTTTTAATCATAATTCTTTTTCTATGTGATATGGACTATTAAGGGCATGTTTGATTCAAAATCGAAAATGAAATCGGAATGAAAATCAAAATGGATAATAATCGAAAATAGAATGATAAAATATCCTAATATGTTTGGTTCAGAATAATAATCGGAATTGGTATGGTCGATTCATGGTTTCAATATTTAAAAATTTTGATTATCAAAAAATAATTAAAATTAAAATACAAAGTATAAAAATAATTTAAATTGAGTTTGTACCTCAAAAAATAAAATAAAATTTATAATTTAAATACAAACTAAAAGTTAAATATTAAAAAATTTACATCAAAATATTGAAATGATAAGCCAAAATTTTAAATGTAATTTTTTAAAAAATTAAAATTTAAAATTGAGTGGACAATTCAAAATATAAAGCTAATTTTTTATTTGATTCATATTCAAACTTATTAAATTTAAATTTAAATTTATAGATCAAATTCAAAATGCTTGATAGAATTTATATTTTAATTTAATTTCTAAATTAAAATCTAGAATTAAGAATTTAATGTCTAAATTTAATAAAGTCAAAAAATTTAATTTAATTTTAAATAAAGGCCAATTTGCATAAAAAATTCAACGATTTTGAGTTTTTGCAAAAGTAGGCCACCTTTTTTATTTTTGCAGATTCAGTCCGGATTTTTAATAAACTGACTAAAATACTCTTATTTCTCTTTCTCTTTCTTCTTTTTTACCCTCGTCTTTTTCCGTACGGTTCGTCTTCCGCCTCGCCTTTTTGGATTTTTCACGCTCGTCTTTTTTTTTCTCTCGTTCTTTTTTTTCTCTCCGACCCTCATCGCGTCCTCCACCGCCTCCGCGGCCCTCGGCGATGGTAACGAGGACGGCGCCGCCTCCTCTTCCTTCGCCTCCGCCTCTGCCTCCGCCGGCGCCGGCGCCGGAGAAGGAGGACTCGGAGCGAGAACGGATGAGGACGGAGCAAATGGAGGTGATGAGTCGTGACCGAGGCGGTGCTCTCTGTCGCCCGTGAGGTTGAGGACGAAGATGCGTCCGCGCTTCTCTAAGGAGCGAAAAAGGAAGCAGAGGATAGAAAAAAAGAAGAATAAAAAATAAAAATAAAAAAAATAAAAAATTAACTCCTCAACATCACGAGCGACAGCGAGCACCGCCTTGGTCACGACCTCATCGCTTCCGTTCGCTCCATCCTCTCCCGCGCCCGCTCCATCCTCACCTGGAGGCACGCGCGCCGGCAAGCAACCTGGAGAAGCGCCTCGGCCTTGGCGGCGCCCGGACGCGCGCGCATCGTCGAGCGTTCGGAGCAGCGCCTCGGCCTTGGTCTTCCTCCTCGCGCTCCCGCCGCCGCCCTCCGCCAACTCCCTTATGAAAAGAAGAATAAAAAATAAAAAGAAAAAATAAAGAAAATTTGTTTCTTCTTAAAAGATCATTATTTATCATCGCTACTATAGAAACGGCCAAGAATCAGAGAAGAAAGAAGATGAAGATGAAGTTGCACTGTTAATATAAAGTTATACTGTTTTAGAAAAAATTGCACTATTTGAGAAGAATGTTACACACTTTGAGATAAAAATTGCACTCTTTTGGCGAAAGTTGCACTCTTTATTGTAATAATGCAAATTAACATTTAACAAAGGTGTGCCCGCGCCCTCGGGGTCCCGACCTGCTTGATCAAGGACACGCTCAAGGCGGCAGCGGCGTCGGAGGCGGAGGGGGGCGTCGGCGGTTGCGGGAGCGCGAGGGGGAAGTCAAAGGCCGAGGCACTTCTCCGGGCGCTAGAGTGCGCGTGCTCGTCCGGGCACCGCCGCCTCGTCGATCTCTTTGACGAGTCGGATTTCTTTTCACAGCCGCCGACGACTTTCTAGTCGTCGATGTCGATGTCGCAGTCGAAGGCTTCCAAGGCTTCAAATAATGAAGGACGCCATTGGTAATATCACACCATTGTTAAATGTTAACTTGCTTTGTTAGAAAAAGAGTGCAATTTTCTTTCAAAGAGTACAATTTTCGCCCAAAAAGTGTAGTTTTCGTCTCAAAGAGTGTAATTTTCGTCTCAAAGAATGCAACGTTCTTCTCAAACAGTGCAAATTTTTTCTGAAACAGTGCAACTTTATATTCACAGTGCAACTTTATCTTCTTCTTCTTTCTTCTCTATTTCTTGGTCTTTTCTGTAGTAGCGATGATACATAATGGTCTTTGAAGAAGAAAAAAATAATTTTTATTTTTATTTTTTATTCTTCTTTTTTTCTATCCTCTGCATTTTTTTTTTCCGCTTCTTGGAGAAGCGCAGACGCGTCTTCGTCCTCAACCTCACAGCGACAGCGAGCACTGTCTCGGTCACGACTTCATCGCCTCCATTCACTCCGTTCTCACCCACGTCCGCTCTGAGTCCTCCTCCCCCGGCACCGACGGAGGCGGAGGCGGAGGCGGAGGAGGCGGCGCCGTCCTTGTTACCGTCGCCGAGGGCCACGGAGGCAGTGGAGGAGGCGATGAGGGTCGGAGAGGACAAAAAGAACGAGAGAAAAAAATAAAAAAGAGAAGCGTGAAAAATCCTAAAGGGCGAGGAGGAAGACGAACCGTACGGGAAAAAAAATGTGCGTGGAAGAGCGTGGAAAAAAAAAAAAGAGAGGATTAAGGGTATTTTGGTCAGTTTATTAAAAATTCGGACCGAATTTGCAAAATCCAAAAAGACGGCCTACTTTTGCAAAAACTCAAAACCGATGAATTGTTTATGCAAATTGACCTTAAATAAAAAATATAAAATATAATTGAGATATTTTCGTAAATATATTCTTCCGCTTGGATTCAACTTCCAATCCGGCCTTCTAAGCTGGATTGAGAAAAGGGATGGATTGAGAGATTTTTATTCATCCGGAAATCGGAATCGGAATGAGACTTCCGTATACTAAACACCCACAAACGGATTCGTCTACTCAAATTCCAATTTTTGAGTGAAAAAGGGGCAAACAAAGCACGCCCTTAGAGCATTATTAATTAATTTGAAGGAGGACAACGATAAATACTTGGCTAATTGAGCGTTCTGTTGATGGGGCAATCTCGAAATACCATAATAGTGATAAGAACCAAACAACTATATCCAGTAAATTTATTAATAAATTGCACTAAAATTCACCTTATACCTCAAAGTAAAACAAAGTAAAAAAAAATTCAAAAAAAAATAATCTAATCTCCGATAAATATGACCTTTGACCTTGTTTCCACAGATGACACCCTCTAAAAGAGACCCTAAGAATGCTTCTGCAGCATTTTATGGCTTCACATGAATATGTAGGGCTTTGCTCATTGATCTTTTGGATATGCTCCAAACATAAATTTGAATTAAAGAAAAGAAAATTAAATAAGAGAAGCACAACGAAAACGAACAAAAAGTACATGACACAATCAATTATTTTAAAAGTTTAAAATGTCGAGAACAACATTCCCGAATATTTTACATTCAACGCCTACAATGAAAGTAAAGGATCCTTTCAAATTTGATGCCTCATATCTCTCTCCCACAGCTCTTATTCTATTCTAAAAATATATTTCAAAGGTGATCAGTAGAATAATTCTAAAAGCCCTCAAAAACTGCCCACAATATATGTAAAAAGTGTCTCAAATAAACAATATTTGTGAAAGGAAAATTTACGGAAACTAAGATCAGATGCGAATTAAAACTTTCCATGTAAAAATTCGCAAGAACAATGTAAATTTCAATGGAAACAGTTAAAGAAAAATTAGAAAACTATAGTGAAGGGGTCATATCCATTCAACCAACCACAACATATCCAGTAAAATTTCAAATAATTAAGAAAAATATTTTTAAACGAAAACTATAAAACATTTTACAAACATTTACAACAAAACAACTTACATCGAAAAGAATTTGAACAAAAATAATTACTTTATTGCTTTTGGACTTCACTCCACACTGACGAAAATATAGCAATGCTTCTGCTCCGATAACACTCTCCACCCACTTAAAAAATACAGACAAAATATATGAAAAAAAAGAGAGAGAGAATATAACCTAAGTAACTATATCTTTTTCGGGGGATCCAACTGTGAAAGAAAATGACTCCCTTCCAATTTGCGAAGAGAGGTGAATGTTGTTTGTGTATATAGAATGAATATATAAGAATACATACATCATTCTGCTACCAACCCAAAAACGGAGAAACCCGATCGGAAAGGTTAGCTATTACAAACCCAGCAAAAACCTATAGCACAACAAAGATATGGACCATGAGCGAGAAATACTGTTTAAACATGCATGCCTTGACAAACCGATTTGGAATCATGAACCGAGCGACATGTTCTACCGTGTTCTGGTCTCTTCGCCTGAGAATTTGTCGAATTTCGGCATCTTCCAGTTTATTGAATACGAGTATTCTGCATCGATATTTGTGAGATACGTGGATGTAAACACTGGTCGCATGGCCGGCCTCGCCCCTACACCGAATGTGTTCCTAATTGCCTTTTTTATTTGAGCGCAAAGCTTATTGTTCCCCGCCACAGGGGCGGGAGCCGAGGCCTGAATCCCGTTGGGCCCTAGAGAAGGTGGATAATTCTGCGTTGCTGGGTTATGACCCTATCCTGCATTCGGGCCTTGCCCTCCAACTCTTATGCCCACGTTTTGAGGCTGATAAGCTGGTAATGAAGATGGAAGAGGCAAATCCCATGCAACTTCCGGCTGTTGGACGATGTTCACATTCATCGGCCTATGAGCAGCCTAGAAGGGCGCCATTTGAGGCTGCACTGGCGGGATCACCGACAGAACAGGATTTCATTGCACTGGCGTATTCTGATTGATCACCAGAGGTCCCTGTGGAACTCCGTATGCCTGCTCATTTTGGGTTAACAGTTGCCCGATACGAGTGATGCTCTCATTAGAGGCCGTAATAGCAGCAAGCACTACGTATGGACGGGCAGTTCTCTACTGACTATTCTGATCCAGGATCTGAAGCACTCATGTCATTTGCCCGAGTGCACTAGCCAGACTCGGCTCCGGCTGAGCCGAGTATCTGCTACCTTCCGCACCTGAAAGTGGCGTCGATTGATGCTTATTTGCATTTTCGACGCTGCTCGCTTGGTCATTCCCTGAAAACCTAAGAACGACTCTATTGCGGAGGTTCATAGCGTTATCGTCAGCCATTCAGTATTTAAATATATTTACCTAAGTGTCCCACCGAGTGTGTCAAAAATTTGTTGGGAGTGCGTCGAGATCACAAACCGTTGACCGAGTTAAACAATTGACTAGGTCAAACGCGCCTGCTGGTTGCCGAATCGGCTCCTAAATTGACCCTCGACTGCGCCCCGAGATCAAGCGATTCAGTTGAGGAGGGATCGGCTCATTTGGGTTCTTTTTCAACACGTCAAATGGACCGAATGTGAAACAACAAACTTCAAATGAACCGAATGTGAAACAACAAACTTCAAATGGACCGAATGTGAAACAACAAACTCGGCTGAAAGAACTGAACTGTTTGTACTTCCACTAAAGTCAACGATTTACAGGACTCGAGACTTAGACGTAAACTTACTCCTAGAAAGCTGTTTAAATGCTGGAAATGGAGGGGTTACAGGCTACTCCTAGAAAGCTGTTAAATGCTGGAAGTAAAAAAAAAATTTGAAAATACTGTGGTCTCTTGTTTGCATGAAGGACTTCTATTGTAGGCGCATTTTTCCTATTTATGGTGGTACGTTTCCTGCCTGCGGTTATTGGATACTTGGCATCGTGGAGAATAATTTGGCCACGTCTCCTGTTTTTTAGGGATGCACTGGGGTGAGTTGCTTGCTGGCTACGACATCTCCTCTCCACATTCTCAACCGTTTCCGCCTAAATCTCGCTGGTATCTAGGCGTTTCCTTGTCGGCTCCCGGTGTACCACATGTCATCCTCTGATACTGCCCATGTCAGCCGGTCATGTGGACAAAGCCGCCTACCACGTGACGTCACATTTCCGCACCAACACCTTCAATATTATATTCACTAAACTATAGACTTTTAGGGCCTGTTTGGATACTCCCTAAAACAGAGTAATAGTCCAACTTACAGTGTATTTTTTACAACTCTTGAAATATTACAATGATCCTGTTTGGATGACTTTTGGAATTGTAGAAAAAACAGAGTAATAGACTCAAAACGGAGTTTTTCTGGAGGAAAAAAAAAAGAGCACAAACCACTTTTTTTTTTTTTCCAGAGAACTCATTGCACCTCTTTCTTCTTGCCCCCTACATCTTCCACCACCTCCTTCTCCTCGACTTCGCCGCTGTCCCACCGCCCTCCGCCGCCACCGCCGCCACCGCCGCCCTCCGCCGCCGTTGCCCTCCTCCGCCGCCACCGCCGCCACCGCCGCCCTCAGCCGCTGCCCTCGGCCCTCAGCCGCCACCGCCCTCCGCCGCCGCCCTCCTCCGTTGCTGCCACCGCCCTCCACCGCCATCGCCGCCCTCTGCCGCCGCCCTCCGCCCTCCGCTCTTAGCCGCACCGCCCTCCGCCTCCAACACTGCCGCCGCCCCCCCCTCCTCTGTCGTTGCCGCGGCCCTCCGCCGCCCCCGCCGCCGTTGCCCTCCTCCGCCGCCACCGCCGCCACCGCCGCCCTCCGCCGCTGCCCTCGGCCCTCAGCCGCCACCGCCCTCCGCCGCCGCCCTCCTCCGTTGCTGCCGCCGCCCTCCCGCCACCGCCATCGCCGCCCTCTGCCGCTGCCCTGCGCCCTCCGCCCTTAGCCGCACCGCCCTCCGCCTCCAACACCACCGCCGCCCCCCCCTCCTCTGTCGTTGCCGCGGCCCTCCGCCGCCCCCACCGCCGGCGCTGCCGCCGCCGTCCTCCACAGCCGCCCTCCGCCCTCCACCAAACACCAAAAATTTATTTTTTTTACATCAAATTATTTTTTTCCGGACTTGAACCAAACAATAAAAAACGGAGTAAAAAATTATAGAGTTTTGAAGTTTTTGTACCAATCTATTACAGCAAAATATAAAACTCTATTTTAAATTCCTACGGTTGCCAAACAGGCCCTTAGTTGTAAAGTTTGAAAATATTGTGACTAAATTGGTATCGGGCCCAAAGTTGAAAGACAAAGAATATAATTAAACCTTTCTGACCGACCTAATAATTCTTGACTCCTCGAGTCAGGCCGACCTAATAATTCTTTTTGACTTAGACTTTTCTAGTCTTGCTGAGTTAATTAATTAATTCTTTTTTACTTAGATGTTTCTAGTCTTGCCATGTTAAATTTATTTTTGACTTAGATTTTTCAAAACTTGCCGAGTTAATTAATTAATATTTTTTATTAGATTTTTTTAGTTTCTTTGGCTGAACAAAAAAAAGCCTATCACAAATTAAGAGGAAAAAAAACTCCTAATAACTAGCAAAAAAAAAAAAAAAAAAAAAAAAGTTTATATGATCCTAGCTAGTTTAGGATTGAAGTGTTCGAATACACTTGCTTTTATATGTTAATCGTATAAAAATTTGAAAACAACTTTAAAGCCTTTCTTCTATATATAGTTTTTATTTTATTTTTTGTAACATTAATAATTATTATTATTATTATTATTATTATTATTATTGTTAATAGCAGCAGTAGAACTACTATTATTATTATTATAACAAAATAACACGTATTCTAACATAAATATTAAAATATATTATTTTGCATTATATATATATTTCATTATTCTCACTTATGCTTGAAATAACCACCCAATGCATTTTTAGTTATTCTCAAGTATACAAAATTTTAACTAAATACAATTTTGAACTTATTCTCCTATATTTCAAAATAACAAATTATCCCAAGAATAAAAAAACATAGCCTGCAGAAAGAGAATAACAGCCCAACTCAAAGATATGTCCAATATAGTGAGTGTTATATATATATAATATCTTTGGCCTTGAACAGTTGCTTACTGACTAATTTATGCAAAATTTGTGGACTTTTAGGTGCCAAGAGACAAATTCATGAGACTATATAACTGGCCCCATGCAACGAGCTTGATATATATTAGATATAAATATAATGCCTTTGGCGAGCTTCGCTGCATGCACAAACATGGGGCTTTACTATCACCACTCTACTAATGGCTTTTCACGGCGAGCGCTGATCATCATGCGGATTGCACTGGTAATAATAATAATCATGATGATGTTGATGAGTAGCAAATTTGGTGTCGGATGCCCTGTAGAAGAGTATGAAGCTCTATTAGAATTCAAAGCTTCTTGCAACGGAGCGTCTCCTCCGTCGTGGGGAAGGCAGAGAGATTGTTGTCGCTGGGAGGGAGTTATTTGCAGTAACAGCACCGAACAAGTGACCGAACTGCATCTGTCAGACCTTTCGTCGTACCAACCAGAAGGGACAGAAACGAATGCGACTACAATTGGAGACCAAAGTTGGCAATTGAATTTGAGCATCTTTTCTTCATTCCGTGAGCTACGACATCTTGATTTATCTTCGAATTGCTTTGCAGGCCTCCTCCCAAGCACCGGTAAGCCATGCACTTACTCCTCTTGGAGTCGGTTTGGTTCAACGTAATTATAAATACAGTATAGTTGAAAATACATACGGTATTTTAAAAATATAATAATTATAATTATATGTTTTTTATTTGGTTAAATATAGTGGTAGGTATAAATACTTTGTTTGGTTATATACAGTTGAAAAGTGCATTTATGAATTTCTATAGTTTTATACACGGGGCAGTGAACTTACCCCTTATCTAGGAAAGGGAGAAAAAAAAAGTTCTATTTTAAAGGTTATTAAGGAGGTAATATAATTTTGCTTTTCTTTAAAATTACTCTCTTCAAGTGCTGCAGTCAGAACTGCGTCCCAATTTGGACAAAATTCCAACTGCTGCAGTTGAACTTTCTCGTGCAGTTGCAACTATAGTGTAGTTGCAAGTATATACAACCAAATAATCTCTTATTTTAGTTTACTAGTTTTCTTTTACTAGCAGTTAGTAATTTTTTTTTTTTTTTTTGCATCTTCTTTTCTAGTAAGTAAAATTTTTAGGTGCTATATTATTATTATTTACCGAAACATCAGGCCTTAATAAATTAGTAAGTCCTCCAATTGAGCAAGATGAAAATTACTGTTAGAACCTACCATCTTTTCATAACTAATGCTTATGAAGAGTCCTGAAGTTGGGAAACAATAATTCAAAGAGCACACTAGCTGTTGAAGATAACATGTTGTATTCCGCTATAATAAGTTCTCTAATAGGAAGATATATATATATATATGCTGTTGAGATCGTAATCGATACTTTCTCTTGCTGACTTACGCCTTTCTTGTGTCTTCTTTCCAGCCTTAGTAGGATTGAATAAGCTGAAGGTTCTTGATCTTAGTGAAAACCAACTTACAGGAGAGATCCCGACGTCTTTGGGACATCTGGCATCTCTCAAAGCCTTGAATTTGAGCCAAAATAATTTAAATGGCTCACTTCCATTAAAAGGTATGGTTTTTACACCCATTTGCCTCTTTTGAGGATTATGCAATATAATAATATGTATATCTACAGTTCTCCAAGAACTAAAGAACTTGCGAGAGTTGCGCCTCGAACAAAATCAGCTCCATGGGAGTCTTCCTCCAACTCTCGCAAACTTGACATCCCTTCAACATATTGATCTTTCGCATAACTTCTTGGAGGGAACTATATCAAAGCAGCTCTTCACAGGGCTTGTCTCACTTCAATATCTAGACCTTTCATACAACTTTCTTCATGGAAAATTTTTGCTGCACTCCAACATGTCAAAGCTTGAGGGAATCATACTCTCAAACAACAAGAGACTAGAGGTGCATATTAATAGTTGGAGTTCAATTCAACAATTACAATTGCGAATTCTTATGCTGTCAAGTTGTAAGCTTGATAGGAGTGCCATTCTCACCCCTAATTTTCTCTGCTCTCAACATCACCTCGAAGTACTCGACCTCTCCGACAACAGCCTGACAGGAAACATCTCGACTTGCCTGCTCAACAACAACACCAAAATGGAATACTTGAACTTAAGAAGTAACTTATTAACAGGACCAATTCATCTTCCCACTCATCACATAGAAAGTATGAACACAATCGATGTCTCCATGAATCAGCTCGGCGGTTCGATCCCCTGTAATAGTATGGTTTTTCCTAGTCTGTTTGCTCTTAATTTTTCATCAAACAGTTTAACTGGAAACATCCCTTCATCATTAGTCAACATGACGTGGTTGTCGGTCTTGGATCTTTCGGACAATCATCTCACTGGTGAAGTACCAGCTCACCTAATGAGTAGTAACACCCCATCAACAATCTTGAAGCTTTCCAATAACAATTTGCATGGGAAAATTCATAAACTAAATTTTGCAGGTTATGGTGCATGCATTTACTTAGATGGTAACATGCTATCAGGAACATTATCAAGCAGCATCTTAAGTAATGTAAGTATTCTGGATGTTCGGCACAATAACCTAGACGGTTCGATTTCAGAAGCTATTCTGGATACATCTTTCTTAAATATCCTTATTCTCAAAGGAAATCATTTCCATGGACAAATTCCACAAAGCTTATGCAATCTAATGAGTCTCGCCATATTGGATCTCTCCTACAACAATTTCTCCGGTTCTTTACCTCTTTGCTTCCCTCCAAGCATAATTTATCTCAATTTGGCTAACAATGCTTTGACCGGAAAAGTTCCAAGTGTTCTTTTTAATCTCTCGCAACTTGTAGCACTAGACATTAGCAAAAATTACTTTTCAGGTCTAATACCAATGCAAATAGGAAGTGAGCTTGCAATGAAGATTCTTATTCTCAGAGAAAATTCTTTCATAGGGCAAGTGCCTATTCAGTTGTGTAACTTGCAAAATTTGCACGTATTAGACCTATCACACAACAACTTTTCTGGATCAATACCCTCTTGCCTTGGTACAATGGCATTCAGAATCACTGAATCATATTCCTCCTCTCAACTTTTCTATCTATGGACCTTTGATCATGATTTATATGGATGGACAGCCGCTGACTCTTTAAATTCACCTATTACGCTCTCATACAACCTTGCGGAGGAACTACAAGAGGAAGAATTTACTACCAAAGGCAATTTGTATTGGTATCAAAGGGATGGTTTGGTTTCTATGACCTTAATTGATATATCACGAAACAAATCAACAGGAAATATTCCACATGAAATTGGAAATCTTAGTGGACTTCTATCTCTAAACTTATCCTACAACCAAATTACGGGTCCGATCCCCGAAGCCCTATCAAATTTATATCAGATTGAGAGTCTTGACATATCCAACAACAGATTAAGTGGTGACATTCCTTGGCAATTAGGCCAATTGAAATTCCTGGAGGTGTTCTATGTTGCGCAAAACAATTTATCTGGATGCATACCGAGTTTTCAAGATCAATTGGCCACTTTTAGCAAGGCTACTTACGAGGGCAATGTTGGCCTACATGGACTGCCATTAGACGAAACATGTACTACTTCGTCAAACACAACAACATCATTTGAAGAAGAAGATAAAGAGTTTAGTAGTATTGATAGAATCATCTGCTATGCAATATCTACAACTGCATATATAGGAGGTTTTTGGGTTTCAATAGCTTTCTTGTTTTGCACTCGTTGCGGACGAAGGGTGCGCATTAGACTGGATAGTTATGTTGATTTCTTGTATGGAGAAATTCCAATGGTTGTACATAAATTAGTTTCTATGAATCGAGGTGGCAATAAAAATAGGATAAATCGTGTGTAATAAAATGTAGAACTTTTTCATTATTTATAGTGAGAACTTCTCTTGTTTACTACACCATTACTAAGGCTTTTGAATGTATATATACTGCTAACTTGTTTTATATATTGAAAAAAAGGCAAAAGATGTGACTCATAATGCACTGACATTATAAAGGTATAGTAGCTTCTTGATTCTTATTGTGGATCGTTGCATTGTGCCTACAGTTCTTGATTGTGGCTCAGCATAACCCAAACTCTATCATGTAGCTAGCAGGCAACTTGCAGGCTTTGATTGTGACTTAACCCAACCAGGTCTCGGCCACATAGGCAGGATGCTGGCTTATTTAACTCAACACTTATTGACCTTATAAATTATGTAATGCTATATAATACTACAAATTTCTTGATTTGAGTATTGATCCCTATTTTCCTTCGTGTGTCAAAAAAAAAAAATGCCTCCATAAATATCTGTTAACTAATCCTACTGTACCATTCGGAGAACAAAGTTGACGGATTAACAAAAGTTGAGCTAGTATATTATTGATATTATATGAATAGTATTTAATTACTATCAACTTTTTCAACCTTGAATTATTACTATTCCACCAACCCCCCCTAAATCCAAGGTATCCAATGGTCAAAAAGTTGGTAATAATCACTATTCTCATACTATCAATAGTATTCTAGCTCCACTAGATTAATAATATATTACTATGAAATATTCTATTCTGACAAACAATTTTACAAACTTTTGACAAACTCATCAATTTGAATGATTGGATTATATTATCAACTTTATGATTTTTAACAATCCGCCGCCGCAAACTCATCAATTTAAATGATTGGATTATATTATCAAATTTATAATTTTAAACAATCCGCCAGCATATAACGACACTTAACTCTCATACTTTCGACTGGTATTACACTTTGATACCAAATATAATGACCAGCTCATTAATACCAATAATTTATTGGGCCCAAATCATCAACCCAAAATGCTTAAGTTTGATTATTAGTACTATAATCCATAATCTTTATATTTTCAATTCATAATACTTTTTTCTATCCGATATGAACTATTAAAGCGTTAGAAATTAATTTGAAAGAGGATGATAATACTTGACTAATTGAGCGTTCTGTTGATCGGGCAACCTTGAAATCTGTGCCAGAATAGTGATAAGTGCGGAATCAACTATATCCAGTAAATTTATTAATTAATTGCACTAAAAGTCACCTTATACCTCATAGTAAACAAAATAAAAAAAAAATCAAAAAAAAATTATTAATAAATTGCACTGAAAATACAGAATTAACTATATCCAGTAAATTTATTAATAAATTGCACTAAACGTCACCTTATACCTCATAGTAAAACAAAATTCAAAAAAAAAAAAAAAAAAAAAATCTAATCTCCAATAAATGTGACCTTTGACCTTGTTTCCATAAGATGACACCCCCTAAAAGAGACCCTAAGAAAGCTTCTGCAGCACCCTTCAAAACTGAGGCCATTGCAAATTTTATGGCTCTACATGAATAAATAGGGTTTTGCTTGCTGATCATTTGGATATGCTCCAAATATAAATTTGAAATAAAGAAAAGAAAATCAAATAAGAGAAGCGCAACGAAATCGAGCAATAAGTATGTGAGACAAACAATTACTTTAAAAGTTTAAACTGTCGAGAACAGCATTTTCGAATATTTTACATTCAACACCTTCAATGAAAGTAAAGGATCCCTTTAAATTTGATATGTCATATCTATCTCCCACAGCTGCTATTCTATTCTAAAAATAGATTTGAAAGGTGATCTGTAGAATGATTCTAAAAGCCCTCCAAAACTGCCCACAATATATGTAAAAAGTGTCACAAATAGAAAATATTTGTGAAAGGAAAATTTACAGAAACTAAGATCTGATGCGAATTAATACTTTCCATGTAAAAATTCGCAAGAACAATGCAAATTTTCAATGGAAACAATTAAACAAAAATTAGAAAACTATAGTGAAGCGTGATATGCATTCAACCAAGCACAGCATAACCAGTAAACTTTCAAGTACTCAAGAAAAAATATTTTTTGAACGAAATCTATAAAACATTTTACAAACATTTACAACAAAACAGCTTACATCTAAAAGAATTTGAACAAAAAGAATTACTTTATTGCTTTTGGACTTCACTCCGCACTAACGGAAACAAAGCAATGCTTCTGCTCCGATAGCACTCTCCACCCACTTAAAAAAATACCCAAAAAAAAAAATTTAAAAAAAAAAAGAGAAAGGGAACGATAGCCTAAGTAACTATATCTTTTCCGGGGGTTCCATCTGTGAAAGAAAATCACTCCCTTTCAATTTGCAAAGAGAGGTGAATGTTGTTTGCGTATAAAGAATGAATACATAAGAATGCATGCATCATTCTGCTACCATCCCAAAAACCGAGAAACCCGTTCGGAAAGGTTAGCTATTACAAACCCAGCAAATACCTATAGCACAACAAAGATATAGACCATGAGTGAGAAATACTGTTTACATATGCATGCCTTGACAAGCCGAAAGTCGTAATAAAAAATAAACTAGGAATTCAATAAAAATGTCGATGCCGCTTGTTTGAATAGTACAAGTGAATTCGTAAGCACTACGTACTAAAGTATCAAATAGAATAAAGAGGAAAAGGGATGGTAGAAATTTCATAGGCCAACAAATTTAAATTACTAATCATCGGGGAAAGTTCCGCTGCTGATTCTAGTTCAATTAGTTCTAGTTGTAATTTATAACTCAAAATTATTTTACAAATGAATGTAATTTCGTCATTTACACTAGTATCAGCCATTTTGGATTGGGCCCTCCAAGCCGTCTTTAGAGCGATTCTAGTTAAACAAAGTGGTCGATTTTAAACCCTAGTTTCAGATCAGCACTGAATGGATTCGAAATGTTTCGATTTCCATTTCCAAGTTTTGATTGGAAACTTCAAGCAATGCCTAAAAGGTGCTGACAAAGTCACCCTCAAACACTGATTATACAGCAATATCTAGTAGTAGGAAATGTAAATATAGGTGTTACCTTGCTAACACAAAATGTGAACAAGTACGTTCACAAGAGAATTTCTCGCAGGATCGCTTGATTTCAGTTTGTATAAGATAGACAAAATATAACAGAATAGAACCTATATAAGCATAAATGTAACCCCTGATGAAAATGAAATACTATAGAATCACCTGAGCTGAACCTAGAATATAGATTGCTGAATAATGCCGACCATGAATGACCATGTCAGCAACCATTGCAAGGGGTATCGTAAGGGACATGCCTAAAGTGGCTACCAATGGAGTAGTCCAAACAACACAGAGAGCCCTGCATATGGGTTATCCTTGATTAGGTAACATTTTCATGGGAACTCATAAAAGGCGAAAGTTGCTTCACACATACCAGAAGTAGTCGGAGAGTACACTGCCAAAAAAGCCATTAGCTAGCACTACCTCGTCCAATTTAGCAGAATGGGGAATTGTGAACTTGGGTTCAATCCCTAATGCAGTCAAGGGCCACACTGAAAGAGAGACAAAAACGAAATACTAGATTGACGCAACTATGATATAGAAGAGCATGCTCATCGATAATCGATAATAGCATTTAACCCCCTTATGAGAGAGGAAATTACTAAGCAAACTAGTTTATCAAGAAATGAGTCAGCAACAATTCAGCTAAAAGAACAGGATAGTTTATCAAAATTAATGCTCCATTTCATCAATTTCAGATCGTCCAAATGCAACTCATGGTAAGAGGTTTTCAAGCTGTCTGCCAACAGAGGGGTAGTACCACAATAATACCCTGTCAGACCATGAAGCAGCACATATTTACAAGATTTCATAAAAGATTTTGAAATAGCAGTACTTCAGGAATGCCATTACCTGGTACTAGCAAACACCTACTTGAAAATCATCCCCTCTCAAACGTTATATAATGTTTTATATAATGTTTTAGAACAAATACTGGCAGATATTCTTTTCTTTTCTCTTAGCTTCCCATATGCACCAAGAAGCAAATAACCGTGGGTCCTGCAGCGATTGATCGCTGGTGTACCAGATAAGCTAAACAAATAAACACTATTTTACATTTCAAAACATATCATAGCATAGGAAAAGAAGAAATATATACATATCTATAGAGAGAGAGTATGGTCAACCAATTAAGCGTACCACCCTTTTCTGCGAGCGAAAGTTGGAAGTTCTCTAAGTAAGATGAAAGTGTGCATTAAAGAGAAACCACAGGTGAGCCCAACAACTCAGGAAAAAGAAGGGGGAATAGGCAGTTAGAAAAAACTTCGTAGGCAATTTGTCGAGGCATTCATCTTGTAGATCGACATTGCAAACAAGTTGAGATTGACAAAGGGACTTTTGACAATTGTCTGACTAAAGGAAGATTGTTTAAAGTTACAAACAATGGAAGCGGAGACTCAGCTAGATCCACGTGAGGTCTGTGATGCATAGCTAAAAAAACGCCAGTTGAGATTATTAAATTAAGTGGAGATTTTCCGACTATGAAGAATCAGATGTATTCAGAAGAAAATGACTACTTAGAAGTTTGAATGCAATACAATGAATTCAAAATGTAATGATTCTAAAAGCAAAGAAGTCTAGAGATATCAGAAAAGAACAACATAAGAGTCAAACAAAGGCAAAAAAAAGCACTTTTAAAACTCATTTACAACATTCATGACATGAATCATATGTCCCTTCACATGCAACATGATAGTACAGTTACCAGCTTGATGTAGCTATATAATGCAATGATAGACCTTACCAAGCCACCAGAGAGCTACAAGAGTGAAGAGTCCAACATATCCAAACAGCTTTTGAACATCAACTCTTTCTCCCTCCTCTCCAGAGAACTTTTTGAGAAGAACTGCAGCATTGTAAAACAATCTGGTAAACTATATACACTCTATTCCATTAGTAGAGAAAAAAAACGAAGGGCAAAGAGGAAGAAATCCAACCAGTAAAAAGACCGTATGTCACAGCAGAAAGAAGACCAAATAGATCACCAGCAAGAGACCTCTCCCCATTCCTGCATAATATGGCATGCTTGCTGAAGATTAATCTTTGGCAATCACAAAAGCAGCTGGTATTATAAATATCTTACATATTCTCAATAAATTAGCTTAGCTTTATTTCAGAACCTTAAGCATGAAGAGTACATATTAATTAATCTCGAATATAAATAACGAAGAACAAGACATACGCAATGAGCTTACCCAGAAGAGCTCAATTGCGACTCATCTGATGCCCAAGTCTTGCCCATAGTTGTCATTACAACCCCAGCCATGCTGACGAAGACAGCAACAACTTTTGCTGCATTTAAGGTATCTTGTCCCAAAAGTATGCTGATGAAAAGAGTAAAGAGCCCGGAAGTAGAAGATAGTACAGTAGTGCTTGCAACACTGGTTCTTGCAAGTGCTGCATTTGATAAATACTACAAGGATCCGATATACGAGATGTATAAGTAGTGCTTCAACTCCAACAAAAATTGCAAGCAAATTATATTCATTAAGTAGATAAATTCTATTGCTTTCTGCAAACATTCTTAAAGCAAAGAAAAATGAATGGAAAAGGCAACAGCAAATCCACATTCTTTTATTCAGTTTAGTCCCTTTCATGGTTGAAGATTTCCAACTTTTAATGAAACTAGCCTTATTCTAAGGCAGTATAACTTTGCAACCCAACCATGAAATAAGACGTGTTGACTATAAGAATAGGTTGTTGAAGACATATATGACACTTAATCCATACCAAGATTGAAACAAGTTGTGACCTAAATAAATAAAAAAATTTAAAAAAATATGGTTCACCATGAACATAAGATATGGCTATATTATGAAGCGGGTCAAATTATCTCACCTCTGTGACAAACCATATGGGGGCAAGATAAAGTGCATATGTTGCAATTTGCCTAGTTGAAAGTGGTACATTTTCCTTCAGAAGCTCAGCATTAACTTCATCTCTAAGTTCAATGATGAATGGATATTCTTCATTACATGCAGAAAGGTTTATATCACTGTCTTTTTTAGTTAAAGGGCTCTGAATTTCCAATTCCAACATCTTTTGCATTTCACTGTGCTTCAAAGGAGAGTCAAACCCTGAAGAAGATTTATTCATCATTTTCGAAGTTCCACCACTTCTACAACGCCTTCTCCAAATATTGCACAGCCAATCCTTTAGAAATGCTACTGGTAGATAAATAACCATAAGAGAGGCTCCCAAATATGTTACAGCAAATGGTTGTTTGTAGTCGGTGAATATACCCTGTGCAGCAGTGGTAAACTCAATGGTTAAAAGGTAACGATGAGAATGACAACATACTCACAAATATTACTAGAGTAAGAAATTAATGCTCATGAAACCTATTGAACTTACAAGCCATTAGAAAATTTTGATAAGTTTACTGCAAATAACCAAAAGGTTCAATCTCAAAAAATTCCAAACTACATAACTCAGCCAAAACCAAAATATCACGCCAGGATAACTCTGTCCTCTCATAACAGAAAAGAATTTAAACGGTTAAGAATTTCAACTCAATATCATGCAATTTTAACAGCTCGTTTAGTGGTCACAAAAAGGAGTGATCAACAGTTGGCCAATTTCTATACAATCTCGAACGGTTTTTATTAATAGAAGAACTGAAGAACAAAGTCGAAATGATAACTTAAAATTGTAACCGGACCTTTGGTTCCAACTCTACAAATAATCATGGGCTCTTAGTGACTAATTGAGTGATCGAGTAATAAATGAAATTTTTTTCACATGAGTTCTCTTCCATTTCAAGTGTGAGTAGAGTTCAACTACATGTGTGAAGCGGGTCCACAAGGTGGTGCTCTCCGATCTAATTAAGGTGTGAGAAGTTGATTTCTCACTGGATAAGATCCATTGCGATCTCAAATCTAAACTCTAACCTAACACGGAGCCCCAGTCCACCTTTCTCTTCCCTGCCACTCAAATCCCACCAACCTACAGAAAGTTACTTCCTTCCCTCTTTTCAGTCAGCTTCCACTAACAAGTGGCTCATAATTTTGGAAGATGACTCATAATCTACTATGCCGACATCCTCTCGAGAGCTTCCATGTCATCATCATGTCTCATTTTCAACTCTCTTTTAATCTTAAGACAACCTTCCACCGTGTCATCATCACGATCACGACTTAATATAAAGATGGCTCTAACACAACTCGTATTTAAGAGAGCTCCATCAAAAAGTGGATAATAAACATTCACGAATGGCCCTCAACCTGATACCAAAGTTCTCCGCTAAGGATGATAATAACTATATAACTCTTGATTATCGATTTTAAATTCGATTTTAAACATTCATCAACAAGCTTCTTCCTTCTTCTTTTTTTTTCTTTCCGACATGCCTTATAATTCAAAAAAAACGTGACAATGTTACTCTCATCGATTATTGTAAAGAAAAAACTTCAAATACCACCCCTGTGGTTTCGCACTTTCTCACTTTAGTACCATGTGGTTTAAAGTGTATCACTTTAGTACCTATGGTTTCTTTTTTCTCTTTTCGTTGTTCTTTTTGTTAATTTTTTCGTTAAATTAATAAGAAAGTTAAAACCACATGGTACTAAAATGAATATTCGATAAATCAAAGATGGGTTATCTGAAGTTTTTTCTATATGATTTAACGAAAAAATTAATGAAAGGAATAAGGAAAAGAGAAAAATAGAACCACAGGTACTTTCTAAAGTGATACACTTTAAACCATAGGGTACTAAAGTGAGAAAGTGTGAAATCACAGGAGTGGTATTTGAAGTTTTCTCTATTGTAAATTCATAAACGTAACACCTCTTAGCATAACATTTATTAAAAAATGTGATCTTTCCATCTAAACCAGCTGAGATATGCTATGAAATTACATCAACAGGTAAAGAAATCATCTAAAAAAAAAAAAATACACACTCAAATCGTACACAAAGTACAAATCATAAAATTTATTAAATTCACAAACCTGGGTAACTTCGGCGGAGGTGACCCAAATCACAACAACCGCCCCAATGAGGACCAATCCCGCCTTATACTTCCAACTCATCTTCCTCCTCCTCTTCCTCTTCCTCCTCCTCCTCCAACGAAACCAAACCCTAAAACAACACGCAAATTACCCCGAAACCCTAGACGTCACCGAGATCTCCTCTCCATCTCCGCCACGTTCTTCCGAGCCGTCGCCGATCCCCCCCAAAGCCGCGACCCCATTGCTAACCACTTCGAATCACCTCCTCCTCCTCCTCCTCACTCCTCCTCCTCGCGTCTCCTCCTCCTCCTCCTCCTCCAATGGCGTTGGCAACGTAGAGAGGAGGAGAGAGAGAGAGAGAGAGAGAGAGAGAGAGAGAGAGAGAGAGAGAGAGAGAGAGAGAGAGAGAGAGAGAGAGAGAGAGAGAGAGGGAAGGGGAGGGTTACGGGATCCAGAGGAGGAGGAGGAAAGGGAAGGGGATGGGGATGGGGATGGGGATGTGGATTTTGGATTCTTACCAACAATAGCGGTTGGTTTGTGGCGTTGTCGGAATTTAGTAACGTCGCCGGCTCCGCTTTCTCTACCCTCGCTTTGACTCTCCCGCACTTAATTTGGAGAAATTATTGCCCGCACCTGCTGTACCCGTTATGTCTCGTGAACCGCACTCGTAAAATTTTATTATAAAGTTTTGGGATAACTTCAAATACCACCCATGTGATTTCGCGCTTTCTCATTTTAGTATCATGTGGTTTAAAACGTATCACTTTAGTACCTTATGGTTTGGTTATTCTCTTTTTTGTTATCTTTTTGTTAATTTTTTCGTTAAATTATACATAAAAAAACTTCAAATATCCTACCTATGATTTATCGAATATTCACTTTACTATTCTATAGTTTTAACTTTCTCATTAATTTAACGAAAAAATTAACGAAAAGATAACAAAAAAAAAATAACCAAACCACAGGGTACTAAAATAATACGTTTTAAACTATAGGGGCACTAAAGTGAGAAAGCATGAAACCACAAGGTGGTATTTGAAGTTATCCCTAAGATTATTTTATTCGGATCATCTTATATATATTTCAGTAATCTTGATACCAAAGTTAATACTATTCCGAAAATATCCTTACGCACATTTATTTCAAATTTAAATATAAATCTTAAACTTAAGTTTAAATTTAAATTTAGATTTTAAATTTTATATTTGTTAAATTTAGATTTTAAAATTTTAATATTTGTATTCAAATTTTTAATTCAAAGTTCAGATCAAATTTTGATTGCGAATTAAATTCTAATTTTGGATCGTTCAAATTCAGTTTTTGAATTTAAATTTTATATTCCAAGTTATGTTTTGAATAATTTAAATTTTAAATTTAAAACTATTTTAACTCTAAAATTGAATTTAAATTATGAATTCATATTTTATTTTGAGTTTAGATTTGACATTACCGGCCTACCATACGAAGTCGCGGGTTTCGTGCCAAGTAATACTGTCTGTACATTTCTAGACTCGATGTATATTTTATATTTTGTTCATCGAAAAGCTCTTTTTTCCTTTCTAGTGTTATCAATTTTTTTTTAGTAAAATTTATTTGAATTTTGATGAGCCTTCGAATGTATAAATTAAAATATAAAAGTTACATCTAGGTAAAGATATATAGGCGGCATTGCTCACTTATTTATTAATGTATTTGGGGAATATAGAAGGGCTACATGTTCTCTCTCTCTCCTTTGTTTTTCGTTTCTTTCTTTCTCTCGAGCTCTTAATATGTAAAAAAATAGAAGGGTTACATGTTCTCTTAATTTGCACTCGTTGTACTTTATGTCTCGTGCACTACACCTAACTTTTTTACAAAAATATTTTTAAATTAAAATTTAATTTAATAGATGCAATAACTCACTACAGCTTACAATGATTTGTTGTTACTCAAAGGATTATAACTATCCAAGTGATTTACCAATTCTCGCATGTGTATTGCTGACTTCTTAAATAGTATCTTAGTACTCTTTCTAAGCAATCCTCAGATGTTATCTTTAAGATCTGAAGACTCTACATATACTTAGCAAAAAATTTAGTAGCCCCGAAACTATTGGACAAATTTTAAAACCTATTATCTAGGCATCATGTAGTTTTAAAATTTAACAATAAAAATAAACCACCGACTGTCCCTAGAACAAGTGGCAAAGGGCTTGGCGGTTGGTACCCCAGGTCCCGAGTTCGAATCCTAGTTGATTCACATTTTCAGCTAAGTTTATTTTTAAAAAAAAATAAACGAAGCGGGTAGCGTGCTATCTTTCTCTCTCAAAAAAAAAAAAAAACAATAAAAATGAACCATTATTTGACGCATCATAAATCTGTTTCTAAAATTTACGATTTTGACTAGCCTACATGCTTTTCTCAGAAAAAGAAGAAAAAAAAATTATGATTCTGATAATTTTGAATATCTTAGAATATATTTAATGAAAAATTAGATTCTTATTTTGAGGGCTGTACAGTCAAATTTGTTGGCATGGTGTACATGATGTATTTATACACCAGGTGCAGGGAATAACTACTTCTTGCCAGGGGGTCGGCAAGCTAATAAAAGAGAGTGCATCTTTTAAGACAAATCCAGCTGCTGTTACACTATTTGCCTTCTTGTGGGGAATAGGGCTTTTTTACAATTGGCCCCCTAAAAAAATTTTATTTTAAAAATAGTCCCGACAAATTTATAATTGTAAAAATAGCTCTACCCTTTCCACGCAGACGCCACGTCAGCACCACGCGGGCGGATGGGCGCCGGGTTGGCAAGTTGAACACGGTGAACCATTCACCGTGTTCAAACACGGTGAATGGTTCACCGTATTCAGTTACTTATACTGCCCCGAAAAGGTAGTATAGATCAATCCGCGCGAATAATAAAAAAAATACGGTGAACCATTCACCGTATTTGAACACGGTGAATGATTCACCGTGTTCAACTTGCCATTCCACCTCCCAGCCCGCCCGCGTAGTGCCTGCGTGGCGCCTACGTGGCAAGAGTAGGGCCATTTTTGTAATTATAAATTTTTTGAAATTATTTTTAAAATAAATTTTTTTTAGGGGGCCATTTGCAAAAAAGAGCCCCGGGGAATATTATCTTGTGGGAAGAATGTGCAATTTTTTAAGTTGGGAATGAGAATTAAATATTCTGCAAAAGTGGGGGGGGGGGGGGCCTAAAGTCCTTTTCTTTGCCAACTTGTGATTATGATATTAAAAAGTCATGTGTGATAAAAAAGAGTACAAAATTTGTTATAGATCTAGTGTCAAGAAATTTTGTGTGCACCACTTAATTTAATTATTATATATCATTTGAATATACATATTAAAAATATTATTTTCTACTAGCTTAAGTTTATAAAGGATAACAGTTATTTTATATAATTTAACATGCTATAAGAACAGAAGATCATAAATTTCACATTTCGGGCATATCAAAATGTCTCAATGTCTCGAGCTCGGACGTGAGAAGAAGTGTTGAAAATCAGATCGTGCAGTTTTGTCTGAAGCTTTCCACACTGGGTCTTTCCAGAATCAGCACTCACAGTGGTAGTGAATTTAATAATGGATGTGAGAATATTGGGTGGGGTGGATATGGTGAGTTAGGTTCTTAAAAAGGAAGTCCCTTATTAGTTAGGGAATTTTGTATCATTAATTCCATTAGGAGATTCTTTCTCTTGTACTTATTAAAGGATTTGGTTGAACTTTATTATTTCCCAATAAAATTAGGTAAATGTTAACTAATGTTAAGGCATCTAAATCTCTATTAGTATATTCCATGTATGTAGGTAAAATGTAGTATTTCTTTCTATTTTTATGTTTTATAAAAGAGTATAAAAATTTATGATTTTTAACTCGTGCAATATATATATATAGAACACATTTATTATAGGCTAAAATACAGAAATTTTTTTTATAAATATTTACTTTTTTATTTTTCCTCCTTGGCTTTCAAAAATCTACATTTTGTCTCTTTAAAAAAAAATTCAGAAATGTTTTTAGCTGGGTATGACGTTAATGGAGAAGCCAAAATGATCAAATTGTCCTTACTTCTTTTATAAGAAAAAAATAATTTTTTAATATATTTATGTTATTTTGAAGGGTATTTTCGATATAAATTATAAAAAATGGACTGAATAATGATGGAACCTGACGGAGGATGGCTAAATATAATAACTTGAAATACTGAAAGGGTAAAATATAGATTTTTGAAAGTTAGGAAGAAAAAATAAAAAAGCGGGTATTTATAAAGGAGGTTTTCTGTAATTTAGCCTTTATTATATGCTTACACATTCAAGTCATAAATGTAAAGCATAATTTAATAAAAGTTCAATTTAAGAAATAATACTGGTGACATTTCCAAATTACTATATATGTGGCCAATAAATCTCATAATAAATTTCTACAAAAATAATAGATTTAATGCATGACTTATCAAGTATAATATCAAAGCCAACTTATTAAAAGTTTATAATTTTAAATCACATAGGTACATATGTACAAAAAGGTGAAAAGAGTAAATTTTTAATAAAACCTATTGGTAATTACGCAATTTTATCACAATATATGTGAGAGGAATAACTTTATAAGGACTTATTAGAATTAGAATTTAGATAATTTTGTAAGACCACATATGCCAAGAAATAAATAAATAAATAAAATAGAGATTAAAGTAATTCATATTTAAAAAGATTAGAGTAAGTAATATTTAAAATAAATTTGGTTAACGAGCTTATTAACAATTAGGTTATGTTGTAAAGTTATATATCTAAAAAAATTAAAAATGTTGATAAACTACTTACAAAAATAAGAAAAATAGAAATAGTGTAAAATAAGACCGTAATCGACACATGTCACCTTGCGGTTACCTTAACAACTATGCTATAACGTTTGTAATAAATAATAAAAAATGATATATGTACACCCTATATAGAGTGTACATCTTACACCCTTGCATCCAGAAATTTACAAAATTTTATTAAAATTTCTAGTAAAAAAATAAAAATAAAAAATAAAGCTCATAAATAAATCTTAGTATGAGATGTTTAGAGTGTTAAATTTACATCTACATTGCTGCTGTCCTGGATCCAATATTTGGGTATTTATATAAAGAAAATATAAGTACATACATTTCACAAGATAAATTGTTTATTGAATAAATAAATTATTTTATATTTGTATTGGCACTCCAAATAATCCCATCAATTGTCTACATCACTCCATTGTTAATGCGTATCATAAAAATTACCAAATTATGTATCCTAGCTTTAAAGATTAAAATTATCATTGTTGTTTACCTTTCATATTTTTTTTTACCCCCAATCATGTATCCTGCGTTTCTCTCTATACTTGAAAGGAAAAAAATAAATAAATAAATCCAAGTTCGACATTGACTAAAAATATAAGCATATTTCGCAGATGAAAATTTTCAAATTTATCGTACTTCATTGCAAGAATTTTGGTGCCGATCAGCATAATCTAGCACAGTAATATACAATCAAATAAATTCCATTAGAGTTAAATGGAGTTATCTTTCATTTATTTAAGTCGATTTCTTTTATTAGGTTTCATTGTGTCATCTAGATTTTCAATTTTGTTTTCTATTTACCAAAATTTTAATATTTATTCATTTGTTTAGTCTCTTTTTTTTTCAAATTTTTAGGATTTCTCTATATGCAATAACTATTTAAAAATTAAGAATTTGATTTAAGACTATTTTTAGATATATTTGCATTAAAAAGGATTTTTAAAATCTTGGAATTTGATTTATAGTAGGTTTATATTGTGACGGCTATAAATATAATTTTTGGCTTGTAATTTAAAAAGAGAGATGAGTAATAATAATAATAAAAAATTGCTGTTTCATAATTTTATTATGATTTTTGTCTTGTCATGTGTGTTTGATAAAATTCTTTCTTTCATAAAATGTTCTATCTTCTCTTTAATTTCCTCCTCCCCTTCCCTTCTTTTCTTTATTTTCCTCTTATTCTTCATCTAAAATTTCCTTCTCTAATTTGCGAGAAATTGCTACAAATTTTTCTAAATTTTTACCTATTTATTGACTATTTTCTAGTAATTCTTTCTTAATTTCTGAAAAAACAACAATTTAACAATAATTTTGTAAAATCTGAAAATTACTTGAAATATTTTTAAAAATTTTGAAGTTCAGTTTTATATAAATTTTGGACCCCTCGCTTGCAAGATAAAGTAGAATTTAACTACTTTTATTCCGCATCACATCACAGAGTGGAAGTGTGGATAAGCTCGCGACATTAGTGCCAAACAACGGTGCCTGCACATAGAAAGGAAAAAAAAATTATAAAAAAAAAAAAATGCCAAAGCTGTACTGTACCCCTTTCGGGGGCACATTAGCACGACCCGTGACAATGACATGTTGATTCTCGCTCCATTAGTTAGGATCTGTTTTGCCTAGTTTCAGAAAAATGATTTTTGCTGAAGTAATTTTGATTTGAAGAATTACTTTTAGTTAAAATGGGTGGGGTATTTTCATCGAATCTGACAGAAAAGTAATATTTCTGAAGTAATTTTGTAAAACTATTTAGCAAATTTTCTGAAATAAGTTCATAAAATTTTAAATTGTAAATTTTAAAATTTTAAATTTAATAGTTAAAATTTGAATTTTAAAATTTTAAAATTTTAAAATTGTAAATTTGAAAGTTGAAATTTCAAATTTCAAATTTTAAATTTAAATTTCAAAATTTTAAATTTTAAATTTTAAAATTTCGAAATTTTAAATTTTATATTTTAAAATTTTGAAATCTAAAATTTTCAAATTTCAAATTTCAATTCTAAATTTGAATTTTGAAATTCAAACTTTAAATTTAAAAATCAAAATTTCAAGTTAGAAAATTTAAAATTTAAAATTTAAGATGTTGAAATTTAAATTTAAAATCTTAAATTTAAATCTGAGATTTGAAATTTAAAATTTAAAATTTGAATTTGAATTTAAAAATTTAAAAATTTAAGATCTCAATTTGAATTTATAATTTGAATCTAAAATCAAATTTTAAATTTGAAATTCGGACCAAAATCAAAATCAGATTTTAGGAAACAAGTATTAGCTGCTTCTAAATTTGGAGCCAGTAAAATAAAAGATCTAATTCTAAAAATCAGAATCAGATTTTGCCCCCAAAAAAAAAAAACAAAAAACAAAAAAACAAATGCTACTTTAAAGGAAAAAATCACTTTTGGCTCTAAAATTACTTTTCTAAAAGCAAGATCAAACACCCCTTTAGGCTGATAGACCAATCTGTAGTTCTGTACCATGTTTTACAGTTTTCGGGGTCTCAAAAAAGCAGTGGATTGGCATCAACAGCTCACAAACCTCTACAGCACCAATGGTTTTGTCCTCCACACATAAGTACAAAAAAAAACACAACCTAGACTAAGAACACACCAATTTTGTTCTTAAAAAAAATGATAGTATATCTTATCAACAGATTACTTCAATGAGGAAAAACAACTTCATACTCTCCCGCGACTTCTCAGGTAGTCCATCCTTATCTTCCAAAGCTGTTCGCCGACTTCTTTCATCTCGGGTCTGTCGCCTCGGGTAGGAGCAGTGCAGAGGAAAGCCAAACTGAAAATCTTCTTCAGGATTTCCTCATGTACTACTTCCTGTAACAAAGGGTCCAATATGTCCCTCACTAGGCCTATGTTATACTTGTTAAAAGCCTGCGACAAAAGCATCAAAAAGATTTCAACAAAATGTAACACATAACCAACCTGCATTAGAAGTTTTAAGTTTCAGATTCAAATATTATCTTACATCTTCGAGATCTTTACATATAAACAGTCATACATATCCTTCAAGAATAGTGGCTCTATAAAACCGTTTTCTGTGAGTAAACCAACTTTCCCCAATCAACTGAAAAAGTTTCCAATTGAAGATAAGGGCATTTTGTAAGAAACTTTACATGGTAATTTGTAGAGTAGCTGATCTTTTGCAAGGATACAAATGTAAAAGCGGCTAAATTTTTCATGAAACGCATGCTCAAATCAATATATTCTTCGAGCGGTAGTTATGAATGGCTTATATAAAGGGAAGTAGTATTTACCCATCTGACAGTAATCCTCTCAGCAGGGCTTCTCTTCAGCTCTACGGGGCGGCGAGCAGAGAGAATTTCCAAGAGCAATATACCGAAAGAGAACACGTCGCTCTTGACGGTGAGATGGTTCGTCCTCAGGTATTCTGGGTCGACATACCCGGCTGTTCCTTTCACATTGGTCTCAATGTGAGTCTGGTCGGCTTCTGTTGGACCTGTCCTTGCGAATCCAAAGTCCGCCACCTTGGCTCTAAAGCTATCTGTTAGTAGAATGTTTGACGATTTCACGTCACGGTGGATTATGGGCTTCTCTGGAAGTACGAAAAGAAACAAAGAATAATTATCAACAATTCATATCAAGAAGCAGCTATAGCAAATGATTCAGAAAGAGCGCCATCACAAGTTCAAAAAATTAAAATAAATGAACTCTTAAAGGACATGACATCAGTTCCGTCTATTTGAACAAACAGAGGTGCCTATATATCTAACATATTCTAAGAAACACCAGGTTCTTACACACATACACACTGCAGTCAAATGAGAGAGAGAGAGAGAGAGAGAGAGAGAGAGAGAGAGAGAGAGAAATCTACTCAGGTTTTTTTTCTTACTTGAGAACATTGCGAATTCAAACTCAATTAGAATTCAGGAAGAGCCATTTTTCATCTCACTCTCTCTCTCTTTTGCTTATAGGTTATGTGCAAGAGTATGTCATATACTCAGGGTATGAAATTTCACCTGCATATAGGTGGAGATAAGTCAGTCCATGAGCAACATCAATGGCTATTTCCAGCCGTTGACTGAAGTCCAGAATCCTCCCACGCTGACCTGCAAATGGATTAGCACATAGAATAGTTCTAATTCAGACGCAGGTCATACAATGAATGAATGAACGAATTATCAGGTTGTGAAGTTTACCATCTAAATGCTCCCTAAGAGTGCCATTCGGAAGATACTCGGAAATGATAATTCTTTCACTTCTATTTTCGAGGTAGCCAAGTAATTTGACTAAGTTCCTATGCTCGATTTTGGTGAGCAGTGCAACTTCATTTCTAAATTCCCCATGTAAAGCAGCAAAGTGTTCCTGCCCAAAAGAGAAAAAGTTAGTCTTAGATATTGTTGGATTTTCTATTAGTATTCTGACATGTAATAAGCTTTTCCAAATTCAAATCCATTATTTCCATGACCATTTAGTTACTTTTTGTTTTTCCTCATTCTTAAATTTCCAAGTGCACAGTAAACTGTCCTTATTCCTACAAACATTCCTCGAGTCTCCTCTGTATGTGTTCGGAGGTGATAATATTTCCATGTTGAAAACTAAACTTTGGGTAAATAGCTAATGTTAAAAAGCGATAATTATGGAACAGCTAACTAGAATTTACCGATTCTTTGTAAGAGAAATTCATTATGACTCCAGCATTGCATGAGGGACTGCAAGTAATCTGCCCCCCATTCCACCTTATAATTTCTGTCCAACCATCCGGAAGGGAAAAAAATAAAAAAATTAAATTAAATAAAAAACAGACTGCAACCCATTGGATGAGGGTCGAAGTACGAGATGGAATGGGGGAGCATTTACTACATGGTGCATGGGCTGGTGTGGCGCATCTGGTGCAGGCAATAAATTCTTAAAAGTTGGAGATCACTAAATCCTCAATTTTACTATGTAATCCCAGTTACAACATAACATTATCCTCTATCAGCCAACGAAACTAGCTGGCGAAGAACAAGCTAGAAACATCAAAATATAAAATCATAGAATTGCCTATGACTTTTCCAGAGTAAGCTTTTAACCATCCGCTAGACAATGTTTACAGCAAAGTATACAAAAGAACAGTTTATTTGGTGAATCTCTAATGAAGTTGGAAGAAAGATGAAGATCACCTTTTTTGCCCTTTTAATAGCAACAGGCCTCCCATCAGGAAGGTCAGCTTTGTAAACAGTTCCAAAGCCACCGTCGCCTATTACTTTTGCAGGTGAAAAATTATGAGTAAATTTAATAATCTGATTGATGCTCAGCTGCAGTGGCCCAATAGCAGTTGGTTGTTGAGACAATGAAAATCTAGAAGGACTTGGAGGTACTCGCAGTGGAGTTCCAGGAATTCTATCAGAAGATGATCCCAGTTCAGAAGAATCCACTGCATCATCAAAAAGCAATCTGTCAGAGAAGTAAAAGAGAAATGATGCCTCACACATGGTAGGTAATGATTCAAATTTCGTATGGTCTATAAATCCTAGGTCATTGGTGAAAGTATATATGCCTTCAAGCCATTCAGAAAATGGCGCACCGCAGTAAGCTAATTTAAGAAAAAGAAGTGATACAAAAAGGAAGGATTTGTAACATCATTGTAACTTCAGCAGTTACTGAGCTAACAATTTGAGCTATCGCCTTTTGTTCTCCTCACATCATCAGACTGTCAGAAAAGAATATATAACATAAATATCGTCTGTGAAAGCATATCAAGCTGCTTAGGAGTACGGCCAATCGACTTCGAAAATACCTTGAGATCAAGGTGGTGTCAACTATCAAGTGAGAAATTACGAATTTTAGTGAATATTTCTGATACTGTATCAGAACGAAAACCCTCCCCACACTCTACGGGAAGAAACCATAAATGTTTTCCTTTTTTCTAAAAGCAAGAGAGCTCCAGATTCATTTACATATTCTCTTATTCTGCAATTCATGTATTCAAATTGAGGAATTTGCTAAAATTCAGGGTTAATATGAGAGAGACAATGTTTTCCGAGTTACAGTTCCGAAAACATCTAATTTCAAGATATTTGATGAAATTAGTGAAAAAAGAACGCATATCATTTAGACTTAACCTTTTAAACATCGTTCATCCATCAACCGAAAAAGACTCAATCATGAGAAATTTTGGTTTTCCAGACACTAGCCCTTCTTTTATTACACTAAAGATTTAACCCTTAATTTGTTACATAGTTTCTCAGGAAAATTTGTTTACATTACTGAACATTTCCATCAATATAGTGAAAACGATCATAAGAAAAGCACATTTAAAGGTAACTAGAATAGATTTTTCTTTTTTCAAAACAAAGAAAAAGGAATTTGGGGATCATTTGTCCAATTAACTGAAAATATTCTACAAATGAAAGGGAATGGGGAATGTATGCAACATACATACAGTTGAGGAGAAAGAATAGGAGAATATGGGGCATCAGATAAATGCATTATTAACAGCATGGAATATAATAAGACAATGCAAAACTGGCTTATATGGGAAGTCTTTATAACAAATACGCACTCATGAGTACTTACTTGAATTCATATCTCTGGCTAAAACCGGATCCTCACTTATATCCATCCTTTTCGAGCCGAAGCAAGGACACATAAAGGTAAAATATACAAGAAACATCCCTGGAATAGCTAGCATAACATGATCTGACCCCAATGTATAACTATGATGTTTTCACTTTTTGCCTTTTTGTAGCTTTTCCTTTAAGTTAGCTCATGAAAGATAAGCAGAAGAGTCCTCTTCTATACCATTAAGCACGTCCACTGCAAACAGAAACAGAAAGAAAGCAATAATAAAGAGTATACTTGATATATAAAAGCCTCAAAATCAATCATAAAAATAGAATGTCCAAATAAAACGACGGCATATTTCAAAATAGATACCTGAACTAAAAATATTTTGATTTTATCACCTCATTTTACAATATGTTTGGTTTCAAGTACCTCTCCATCAAAACTTAGTATTTTTTACATGCTTTTATGAAATTTTTTGGAGTCTAATGAAATATTCTGTTACTGGCTATAATAATCTACAACTTTTCTGATGGAGACCATTAAATTTAAGTATATTGACAGAATATTCTAAATTTCTAAAATCCAAATAAATATAAGGTTAGGTGGTAAAATCAAAATTTTCGAAGTTTAATATACATTTAGCTTAGCTGAGGCCTAACATATCGTATTAGGCCCATCTTACGAGAAGAAATGATTTATACTTTCACTTATTTGGGTGTTTTTTTTTTTGATGTGTTAGCATATACGATTTTCAACATAGAACAAAAGGAAGGCATTTCATTTCATGATCACAATTTTACGAAAGTAAAGCACTGTTCTGCTATTTTTTTTAATGTTTACAAGGGACACTGTAATTGAGGTCACTGGTAAATATTGTACTTAGATTGGTCAAACTCAGCCCGAGGCAATTAGGAATTACAAAATGATGGTTGAATTGACCTACCATTTAAGACGATATAATGTCCAGCCACAATGAGAAGTACAATTGAGGCAGTTTTTACCCCTAAGATAGTTAAATCTTGTATCCTGCTCTGAGGCCCAAAGACCTCTCCTTTAAACAACATAGCAAATTTAAGGGGGGGGACAATCAATTTTTTGTCTTTAACAGGAACCCAAAGAGGTACTTAACAAGATGTAGTAAGAGGGCCCATCAAGGGATTGAAAGTGCCTCTCATCTCCCTTTTTCCTCTCGCTTTCCTCCCCACCAGGTTTCTCTCTCCTTTTTATCTTTTCCATTTCTTTCTCAATTATTTTCTTCACTGCAGTTTGAAGCAAGTAGGCTGTACATCAGAACCAAAGTTCATCAAACCCTCTTTACCACTTGATGCTGGGTTATAACAACCCCAGCAAAACTTATCTTCCTACACCATAAGGAGGCCAACCACCACAAATTTGTAAAACAATAAAATACAAATCGTTGCAATCACTCAAGATCTTTGTTTACGATTGCACGAAATTCGATAAGGGCTGATTACCTTTCAATGAGGAGGTCTGAAAGCTGATATCTATTGGGTGCTTACGTCCCGCATCAGAAATACCATGATTCTTCTCGTACATTAAAGGCCAACCTATTAATTTTGCTATGCCTCCTTAAAAGGTTGAAGGACTGAAATTGACCCACTCATTGACCATGAACCCTATCTGTTTAAGAGTTGTTTCTTTATCTTCTGCAATTACCTGCAGGTGGTAATGATCATCAGTTTTAAGTCACCTATTGAAGTGATATCTATTCCAACGTGAGTTGCGACTCATCAAGCACACACATACATATGTACTTCGCTGCAGGGTTGCATCGAGTAGGTATTGCAGGCATGATAGCTTAGATGTTCAAGCACGAGGACCAAATGAAAGATCGGACCAAAACTATAAACATTGATATGGGTGACTACAATTGTTTGCAGGACCAATGTAACAATAGTAAGCTTTAAGTCTATCATGGCTAAGATTAAAGGGCTATCAATTATCTAATAGAAAAAGCTCAAAAGTAATATGATTAGAAAGCGAAAGAAAGGATCAGATGTTGAAACAACTCAGAGAGGAAAGTAGGAGAGAAACTTATCGCCTTCTGATTACTTAAAAGAAAATAGAGATAATGAAACAAAAACATCATCTAATTGAATTAAGAGTTACTCAACATATCAATCAAGAACTATTTGAGTTTGTTAACTTGCCCTTCAAACTAGTTCATCACTAAATTCTCAAAAGCATCTCATGCTACACAAAAAAAAAGGGAACGAAATTACAGTTCACGCAAGATTGCAACCGCAAAATTAAATTTACTACTACAAAACTTACCTCAAAAATTGACGCACATCACCAGCGAAGAACACAAATCACCAGATCCTTCCCTAATTCTTCTCCAAATCACAAGTGAAACAACGCCTACTATACAATCCCAACTCCATCTCCCACATCAAACCCACATCACTCCACCAATCGCTATAATCGGAACTAAATAGCGAATACCTAACGACCAAATTCGGCAAATTCGCCAAATTTCGGGGGTAAGACCAAAGAAACAACCTAAACCCTAGAAAACTCCATCCGAGCTCAAATTAATCCCCTGAAAAAGCTCCAATTCCTTGATTAACATAAAATCCCCCTTTAATAAGCTTCAGATCCGATCTTTATACTACGCAAGAATCATCTTCGGGGATTCGAAGAGAGAGAGAGAGAGAGAGAGAGGTGATGTGTACGATTGATTGAATAAGATGGAGTTTGCGTCAATACTAATGACGGCGTAAGCAAGGGGCGAATTTGACCGCTGGGGCGCATTGAAGAAGACTTGTGTTGACTGTAATCAGGTCAACGCCAGATCGGACGAGGGGGGAGTGGAAACGGAAATATCGGGCAAGAGAGAGCCCCTAGGATACTGCCACGTGTGGAACTGGAATGAGATGGACACGCGTATGTAGAGTACTAGTTGGAAAGGGTGTTTGGTGATTAGCCGTTGGATTGTATCAGGCAGTGTGTCGGTTTGGTGAGAGTTCTTCGGTGTACCGCGTCTTCGGTGTACCGTGTTATATATATACAGCAGAGAAAACGAACAAATGCAGTCAATTTTTTGATAAACCATATCCGCATTCATATTTTCCTTTAGATTCGAATTCGGGCTTTTTTTGCATTTAGCCTCCTCACAAAAAAAAATTTCACAAATAATTCTATAAAATTTATAATTGTAAAATTGGCCCTATCCCCTCCATGCAAGTGCCACGTCAGTGCCACGTTAGCGGCTGGCTGGAGTAGTGGCATAAGTTGAACACGGTGAATCATTCACCGTGTTTAGACACGGTGAATGGTTCACCGTGTTTAAGCTAAACTACACTGTCGGGCTGTTTGAGTTCTTCTGTCCTGCTGGATTTGGCTATTATTCAGCCCCTCCAAACACGGTGAATGGTTCACCGTGTTTAAACACGGTGAATCATTCATCGTGTTCAACTTAACCCTCCACAAACGCTGAGGTGGCGCTTACGTGGCGCCTGCGTGGCGGGTATAGGGTCATTTTTATAATTATAAATTTTATAGGACTATTTGTAAAAATAAATTTTGTAAGGGGGCTAATTGCAAAAAAAGCCCTGCGAATTCAGATGGGAAACATATTGGATGTTAAATTTTTATTATTACATTCACTAAAACCAAAATTCGGAGTAGGATATGAATATAATTTATATCCGGATATTATTCGAATAATAGTATATATATTAATATGCATATATAAATATGAACTGAAATTAGCGCGAATAAGGCATAATGCAAATAGAGTTTTACACTCATCTTCAAATTTTTTATATCTATATTTATTCATAAAATTTAATATTTAATAATCATAAATGCGATTTTAATATAAAACTCATAATAAAGTAAACAAAGAATATAATAGAAAATCACATTATCTCCCTCCCTACAATATATATTAATATTTTTTTTTTATCTCATGGAGGTGAAAACAGTTGAATATATTCAGATTTGTTTTGAAACTATAACTGTATCCATATTTTTTTGGGGTGCGAATTCGAATACAAATATACGTTGGATGCTAAATTTTAACATCTGTGTTCGCTTCATATCGAATCAGGTGTCGGATTTGATCAGAGTTTATCCTAACCACTTCCACTCCTATATATTTAGCAATTTTAAATATAAAGTTATTAGTCTAAAAAGAATTTTTTTGGAGAGTTAGGGTATTTATAAAAGTACATATTTTTAACTTTTGGGCTCTCCAATCCTTATTATTACTATCCCAAATAGTAAATCTTTGACATCCAAGGGAACAAAAGTTAGAAATATGGTATTTATAAAAGTATTCCACTCTATCTTCGAACAAAAATTTGTATTTGTAAACAAGCAAATATGTATCTATGATATGTGTGACTATAATATTAAATATTAAAGAAATAAAAAATAGATTACGAAGTAACTCACGAATAGGGGTGAAAGTGGATCGGATATTATCCGAAAATATTCGTTTCCATATTCGATAATATCCGAATCCGGATAGAAAATATCCGGATCCATTCGGATATGGATAAGGATATGATTTTAGAGAGTAAATTTTTTCCGGATATCCGAAAAAATGGATATGGATGTGGATATCTGGACTTTTAGTATTATTATTTTTATATTCTTTATATTTTTGAATCCGTCCGGCTCAATTTTGTCCGTCTGGCCCGTCCAAATCTCTTTCCTCTATAGTCGATCTCTCTTGTCTACTCTAATTTATTACCAATCAAGATACGTAGGGATGATTAATACATATTGTGAAAAAATAAGATAAATTTTTATATTATTCGTTTATTTTATAATAAGTTATATATTAAAATTATATATTTTATATGTGAAGAAATAAAGTTAGGAAATAAAGTAGGAAAATAAAGTAAATTTTTGTGTTTCTCGTTTATTGTATATGTGCATATTAATGTATATTATTATCCGAATAATATCCAGATACATATCCGATCCATATTCGAATTCGAAATAATATCCGACCATATCTGATTCCGTTTTTAGCGGATATGATAATAAAAATTTAGCATCCGAAAAAAAAAATATGGATGCGAATATGATTTCATCAAATATCCGACCATATCCGATCCGTTTTCAACCCTACTCACGAAGCCTAGTAATTAATACAACCATTTACTCCAATATTCTGGTAAGTTTGTTACCATCTAAGTATAAGTATACAACAATTGGGATTTGAGAGGCTGCTGCCAATTTGTATATATTCTTACTAACAGATAGGGGGTGGAACTGGGTCGGGCTTGGGTCTGGGTCGGCTCATACTATGCCCAAACCCGGCCCAAAAATATATCGAGCTTTGGGTCGGGCTTCTACCCAATTTTTAATAAAAATTGAGGCCCGGCCCAGGCCCAAGCCCAATGCCCAATATCCATCGGGCTTTGTGGAGGCTCACTTTATTCATTTGTCACATAGTACATATATATTTTTATTGTATAAAATTAAAATAAAATAAAATATCCTTATATAAATAAATAATATATATTATATATGATGTTAAATTATATGTATATAACTATATATAATAATACGTACTATATATATTTGCTTATAGATATATATAGATATATATAATTATATATAATAATACTATTTATAAGAGTCCGGCTATGGTGCTTGTAAAAGCACGAAGAACTTGGTGCTTGTAAATTTTTTACCGTTAGATCTACCCCGTGGATCATTTCCACCCGTTAGATCATACTATTCAACCAACCACCCACTCAACCCTAGGGGCCCACATCATCCTAACCGCATATCCCTTAATCCAATGACCAAAAATCTACAAGCACTAATATATTGGTACTTTTAAAAGCATAGGAGCTCAATTCCTATTTATAATATATTCTTATATAGGAACTAAATTTTTAGTTATATGTATAACATATCCTCATATGTATTAATATATATCCTTAATAATATTATACCTAGATAATATATTATATCATTTATTCTTGGCCTTTTTGCATAAAAAATCCATTAGTTTTGGGCTTTTGCAAAATTGGGTCGCTATTTTCGATTTTGCAGATTCAGTCCGGATTTTCAGTAAACTAACCAAAATACCATTCTTACTTTTTCTCTCTCCTCTTTTTTTTTTCTCTCGCTCTTTTTTTTTCTCTCTTAAGAAGGCGGCGGAGGCGGAACGCCTCGCCTCTGCCCCTCACGCCTTTGCCCTCGCCCGCGCACCCCCGCCCTCCTCGCCTCCGACCCTGCCGAGGCCGCGCCACGCCGCGACTCTTTTTTTTCCCCTCTCCGACCCTTCTCCACCCGCCGTCCCCGCCGCCACCGCCGGCGACGAAGAAGAAGTGCTTCTTGGGGCCGAGAAGCACACCGGCGAGGGAGGGGAAAAAATATAGTTACACTCCGGCGAGGGCGGAGGATCGTGACAAAAAAAATTGTAGAGAAAAAAAATAAAAAAAATATTGTTTCCCTACAGAAAAGAACAAAAAATAGAGAAAAAATAAGAAAATGGTGAAATTGCACTGTTAAAAAAAAATACACTGTTTTAAAAAAAATTTACACTGTTTTAATGAATGTTGCACTATTTAAGAGAGAAATTACACTCTTTTGAGATGAAATTTACACTCTTTAGGCAAAATTGCACTATTTAGGATAATATTGCAGCATTTCTTTCTCTTCCTCTTCTTCTTCCTCCACTTTCCATCATCATCCTCTCTCTCTCTCTCTCTCTCTCTCTCTCTCTCTCTCTCTCTTTCCTCACACTCCCAAAATAATTTTGGACCGGTGCGGTCGAAGCCGGAGGAGGAGAAGCGGCCGTAGTCGCGGGGGTCGAAAAGGTAAACGGGAAGGAAGGAGAGGGAAGCATCGGCGGTGGCGCGCGGGGCGGTGGTGGGCGGACGCAGGGGGTGCGGCGAGCGCAGGGGCACGGTCGCGGGCGCGGGTGGGGGCGCAGGGGGCGCGACCCCTGCGCCCGCCCCGGCGAGGCGCGGGGGGCGCAGGGGACGCGCCCCCTTCGCCCCTTGCGGGCGCGGGCAGGGGGCGGAGGGGTGCAGGGGACACGCCCCCTGCGCCCCTGCACCAGCCCGGGCCCCCGCCCCGCCCCCCCCAGGTGGGCGCAGAGGGCGCTCCCTGCGCCCGCGCCCGGGCCCCCACGGGGCGCAGGGGGCGCGTTCCCTGCACATGCGCCCGCGCCCCGCGCCCCCTGCGCCCCCCCCCACCACCCCCCCCGCGCACGCCACCGCCGACGCTTCCCTCTCCCTACTTCCCGTTTACCTCTTCGACCCCCACGACTACGGCCGCTCCTCCTCCTCCAACTTCGACCGCACCGGTCCAAAATTATTTTGGGAGTGTGAGGAAAGAGAGAGAGAGAGAGAGAGAGAGAGAGAGAGAGAGAGAGAGAGAGAGAGAGAGAGAGAGGATGAGGATGGAAAGTGGAGGAAGAAGGAAGAAGAAGAGGAAGAGAAAGAAATGGTGCAACATTATCCTAAATAGTGCAATTTTGCCTAAAGAGTGTAAATTTTATCTCAAAAGAGTGTAATTTTTCTCTTAAATAGTGCAACATTCATTAAAACAGTGTAATTTTTTTTTCAAACAGTGTAATTTTTTTAACAGTGCAATTTCATCACCTTCTTCCTTTTTCTCTATTTTTTGTTCTTTTCTGTAGGGAAACAATATATATATATTTTTTCTCTATAATTTTTTTTTGTCACGATCCTCCGCCCTCGCCGGAGTGTAACTATATTTTTCCCCTCCCTCGCTGGTGTGCTTCTCGGCCCCAAGAAGCACTTTTTCTTCGTCGTCGGCGGTGGCGGCGGGGACGGCGGGTGGAGGAGGGTCGGAGAGGGAAAAAAAAAAGAGTCGCGGCGTGGCGCGGCCTCGGCAGGGTCGGAGGCGAGGAGGGCGGGGGTGCGCGGGTGAGGGCGAGGGCGAGGGCGTGAGGGGCAAAGGTGAGGCATTCCTCCTCCGCCTCCGCCTCCGCCTCCGCCTCGGAGAGAAAAAAAAAGAGCGAGAGAAAAAAAGAGAAGAGAGAAAAAGTAATAAGGGTATTTTGGTCAGTTTACTGAAAATCCGGACCGAATCTGCAAAATCAAAAATAGCGACCTAATTTTGCAAAAGCCCAAAACTAATGGATTTTTTATGCAAAAAGGCCTTTATTCTTTATATAGACAAATATATTATATATATAATTAAATATCTTATTTTGGTAACTAATATATTGGGCTTTCGGGTCGGTCCCGAACCGGGTTTGGACATGTCTAAATAGGCCCAAAACTTTTTCAGGCCTAAATTTTAAAGCCTGGCTCATGCTCAAAATTATAATTTTGATACCCAAAGTTCGGCCCATACATGGCCCATCGGGTCGGACCTAGTTTAGGCCCAGGCCCAATTCCACCCCTAGTAACAGACTATTCATAATTCTTATTAAGTTTGAAAATGACAAAACTTTTTAATCACTAATATTGTGATACTAGGTAACTATCTGCGCTTCGCTGCGGCTAAATAGTTTGCATCTAATTTATGTAAAGACTTTTAAACAATAATTTTAAAAAATACAAAAAAAAGAGAGATAATTTATGCAGAAAATTTTAAACTCTTGCAATAAAGTGCATTGGTATTTTTTTTTGGTTTTAAGAAGAAGAGGACGTTGTGTACATAAAATGATCTTCTTCTTTTTTTTAAAATCAAATAGCTAAATGACACTTATACAAATACATATAATGTGCAGGAAAAAAAGAAAGTAAATTTTTTTATCAAAAAAGATTGCAGACAGGTCTCAGCATCTTTTTTTTTAATTTTACATAAAAAATCATAATAAAAGAAAATATAATGGGGTACACTTTGGAGTAAGCAAAGAAAATAAAATACTCCACCACTTTTCTTGTTTTGTTTCTTTTTTTTACTCCCGAAGCAACCAGCTAAAATTAGCTAGTGGGTTGCGACATCGGCTTGAGCGGCGACGATGGCAGCGGCGTTGAGCGGCGTTGAGTGGTGTTGAGCGGCGTCGGCAAGTGCGGCGACGTCAGCTGCTTCAGTCGACGGCCGTGGCGCCGATGGGTACGGCGGCCTTGACGGCATCGGCGGGTGCGTCGGCGGCGGCGGCGGCAGTTTCTTTGGCCGGCGTCGGCAATTTTTTTTTATTGTTGCTGCGACTACGGCGACGCCGGCGGCGTATTCGGCAGCGGAGGACTCGGCGGCTTCGCGGCAGACGCAACTACAAATTCCCTTTGTCAACTATTTTTTTAATTAATTTTTTTAAAGCTCTCTCCTCACAGTGCTATTTGTTATTCTTCATTTTTTTTTCTCTTTTTTTTGTTTTACTATTCTCTGTCTCTTTATTGGCCTGAGTGTGTAACTGTGGACGACGCCCTCCTCGTCACAGCCTTGTCTGCGGATGTGTGTATGCCTCCCCCTGTGGCCTCATTTCTTGGATGAGCCTTTTATAGGATCTCTTCAAATCTAGATAGATTTGAGAAATCTGTAAGGATTGCATGGGGATTGTGAGTAATCAATATTATAAAATTAAAATAATTTATGTTCAACACATTTAATTTAAACTATTTAATAATTATGTAGATTTTTTTATTTATTTTAATTGGAAGAGAATCTGAGGCAATCTTTGGGATCTTGGAGAGAGAAGTAGAGGGAGCAAGGAATAGAGAGAAAGAGAGAGCAAGAGAGAAGGAGAGAAGCAGTTTTTTTTTCCTTTTTTTTTGGCGATCCTCTCTTTTTACTTTTTTTTTTATAACTTCTTCCTCATAGAAGCACAGTGTAATTTTTTTTTTATCACAGTAGAATCCATGACATTCGCTTGATGTAGCCAAAGCCTCCCCCATACTGTCCGCGGATCTCACTCGCCCTTCCTTGGTGTTCTATTTATAGAGTCCCTATGGTTGGCTCTTCATGAATCCAAAAGGCCCGAAAGAGAGAGGAGAGAGGAGGGAAAGGGGAGTGGGGAAGAGAGAGAGGGAAAGAGAGAGAGAGGAAGGAGATTGTGATCCCGAATTTTTCGGAATATGATATGATTTTTTTCCTTTTTTTTTACCATTGAGATGAGAGAGAGAGGAGAGAGAGGAGAGAGAAGGGGGTGGGAAGAGAGAGAAGGGCCCGGAGGAGAGTGAGGGAAAGAGAGAGAGAAAGAGGAGGGAGATGGAGAAAGCACCACGTGGCATCCAAAATGTGCCAAATTAAGTATAGTATATGATGATTTCTAAACCTACATTTTATTTCCTCAAAATTTTAAGTTGATGCATTTAGCTCACATTTGTTAGGATTTTGTCACTATTCCATCATTTGTTTATAATTTTTACTAAAAGTACTTTTAAAAATGACATAAATATATTAAAAATTAATTTTTTTATAAAACAAGTAAGGATAATTTGGTCATTTTGCCATTCCCACTAACGCCGTAACCTTTAAAGATATTTCTGAAATTTTAAGGCAATAAAATATAGGTTTTTAAAAGTTGGAGGAAAAAAGTGAAAAAATGCGTATTTATAGAAAAGTTTTTTATATTTTAGTCTTAAAAAAACTATTTAAAAGCAGAAAAATAAAAAATAAATAAGTAGTCTACATAATATATAGCTGAATAAAGGTGAATTCAAATTTTAAAGTCAAAATGGATATGCTTTTATCTTATTTTTGTAGATATATAATGCTATTTAGTTTAATTTGACCTCTATTTGCAGTCAAAATAGATCAAATTATAATCCAGTTTTATTTAGTCTAATTTAAGTAAAATACTAAGACAATTCTATCTTATAAAATTAAATCAAGTTAAAAAAAAATACTTAAATATTTTTAACTTATAGATTTAAAGTTTGACTGATTAAAAAAAATTATGTTTTAATATTTAAATGTTTTTTTTTTTGCAAGGGCAATCACCTGACTTTATAAAATCACTCCAAAGTTTTATGTTTTGTATGCATTATATTGATATTGATTACATTGATAGATACTTGATTGATAATGCTTTGGAATTTCATAGCATTGGATATTTTTATTATTTTGTGAAAAATAATGTTTATTTTTTGAAAAAGATGTTTAGATATCGTTTTGGAGTATCAGTAAATTAGATAAAAATTATATATAACTTTGCTGTAAAATTTTTTAAAAAAATCTTCTATACCTTCGTGCTTATTGATGTAACGCTGGAATGCACTAGCCATATAACATATTGTAATATTAGTTTAAAAATTCGTTTAGTTGATGGTAATTATAAATACAGTGTACTTCGAGATACATCCTACTATACTTAATTTGACACTCCTTCAGGACACGTGTCATGACCATATTAGCCCATTCCACGTGTCAAGTTTGTGGGTGTTACAAGGGAGCTGGGGCCCTCTCTCTCCCCTGTCTTTCCTTCTTCCAGGTGGACCCTTTTTCTCCCCTCTCCCGGTGTCCCTCTCTCTCTCAACCCTGCTTCTCTCTCTCTCTCTCACAGTAACTCCCTCTCACCCAACCTTTCTCCCCTCTCTCTCTTGCACGGTTTCTCTCTCTCTCTCTCTCTCTCTCTCTTAGGGCTTTCGGATAGGATCCATCATTGTGGTGACCTCTAACCCTCTGGTGGCCCCTAATCCTATATTTATTTGGCCCCTACAAGGGTCAAAAAATAGGGGTTTTTGACCCCTATTCCAAACCAGAGCCAAAGAAGGGAAAAAAAAAGAAGCAAATTTTTTTTTTTAAGTCCCCCACTCTCTCTCTCTCTCTCTCTCTCTCTCTCTCTCTCTCTCTCTCTCTATTATGTCTCTTCCTATTCTATTTCTCTCTCTCTCTCATTAAAAAAAATTTCGTGCAGGGATTCGGCCGGCTTCCACGGCGACGGCGACTTAGGCGGCGACGACATCGGCGACGGCGGCGGCTTAGGCGGCGACGGCGGCGGCGGCTTAGGCGGCGACGACAAAGATGTTTTTTTTTCCCCTCCATCGACAAAACCCTAAACCCTCCTCCCTGAGCTCGACAATGGCGATCTTGAAGCCGGAGAAGCCCCAACCCACCCTCACCGCCACCACCACTGCCGCATCTTTCTCCGCCGAGGACCTCGACCGCCTCAAATCCGAGGTCGCCTCCTCCCTCGGCCTCGCCCCCCTCTCCTCCGCCGCCGCCGGGTTCGGCGACTCCGACTTCCGCAAACCCGTCCCCGTAAAAGCTCCCAAAACCCTAGCCCCCGATCCCGGCGAGCCCATGGAGGACGACGACCGTGATCTCAAGCTGAAGCAAAAATCGAAGCCGCACCCCTTACAAATCGGCCCTTTCGATCACGAGGACAAGAAAATGCTACCCACCTATCCGCTGATGAAGGCGAGCTCACTCTCGGCGAAGTGGTACGCCGACGCGGAGGAGGTGGCGGCTAGGGTTTTGGGGCAGGAGGTGAGGATGAAGGCGTCCGCGGCGGCGATGGGGATCGAGGTGATGAAGGTTGGTTTTGGTTGATAATTAATTATAGGTGAAAATATAAAACATTTATATTAAATTATGAAGACCATTTAGAGTCGATTTTTTAACTTTTTAAAATTTTAGTTTACTATCTAATTTTTTGATTTGGGTGATATAAGTTGTGGATTTTATCGAACTTTTTTACAAAATAACCCTCTAAAATTTTACAATTTGCTCCCTCTATTGAAAAGAGTGTCAAATTAAAAAAAGGGACTGTGCTCTTGCTCCCTTTTTGGAACGCTGCTGCCAGCGCCGTCCGTCTGCCGCCCGTCCTCCACCACTGTTGTCAAAGTCGCTGCCGACACCGCCTAAAGTTATCCAAGCCGACGCCGTTCGCTGCCGCGCCCGCCGCCGCCGCGCACGCCGCCGTCGTGACTGAAGCCCCCCCTGCTACCGCGTCCCCCGCCATTGTCGCCGGAGCTGTTGCCGACGCCGTTCGAAGTCATTAAAATGTACCCCATAATATTTTTGATTTTTTTCCTTTTCTATTATAATCTGCTTAATCTTAAAATTTTTGAATAAATTGAAATACTATCTGCCCGCAGCGAAGCGCGGGTGCTACACTAGTATAGTTAATTTGAGAGAACCATCACCACCTCTCATGAGGCCACGTAGCCCATGGAGGCCTTAACCAATAGGGTAATGCCACGTATTCATGAAATTTTTTGGATATGCCCGGTTTATCGTAGATCAATCGTGAAAACCAATAAAAGCTTGCCACTTATAATAAATTATTTTTATATTTTTATATTATATATACTATATTATATTTTATTTTATCATATTAATTATTATTTATATTATTAATTATTTAATATATCTTACGGTGTATGAAATATTATTGTACACCGGGTGCAAGCAAAACATTACACTATATAATTTGACACTTTTTCCCCCTCACCAGATCCCCTCTCTCTCTCTTCTTTCTCTCTCTATTCAATCCTTCTCTCTCTACACTTTGGCTCTTCCTATTTGCCTCTTCACTTCCCGAAGAGCCTCTCTCCCTTAGCATCTCTCTCTCTCCTCTCTCTAACCTTCTCTCTCTTTCTCTTCCAATTAAAATAGAAAAAAAATCTTGCACAATCATTACAAAGATTGTATAGATTTCTTGCTCCATAAATACCTCAAGATCTTTCTGAAGATCCTTTAACAATCTTCAAATTTTAAAATTTTAAATTTTAAATTTTATGTTGTAAATTTTATGTTCCAAACTTCAAAATTTAAAATTTAAATTTTATGTTTCTCGAAGCCCACACCCCCCCTGGTTTCCGAGGTGCCCCCTCCCCCCTACCCGGTTTTCGAGACGCCCCTCGACTCTCTCTATTTCTCCTCCCATGGTCTCTTTTGCTCTCTCTTTCTCTCTCTTCCTTTCTCTCTCTCTCCAAGATCCCAACCCCACAAACAAATCCCGTAAAATTCGGGATCACAAATCCCACGTTCATATCTCCGAGATCCTTTCGAGATTCATTCTAATCTTCACCAGATTTGATCTTTGAGAGCTCTATAAATAAAGTAAAAGAAGGGGATCCGTGGACAACGCGAGGGGGAGGCTTCGGCTGTTGCCATATCCACGAATGGCATAGTAAGGATGGAGTAAAAAAAAGAAAAAAGGATACACTGTAATGGAGAAGTAAAAAAAAGGGGTGAAGAAGAAGAGGATAAAAACATATAAATCCAAAAAAAAAAGTTTTTTAAAAAAAGTTTTAAAAAAAAAGTTTTAAAAAAAAAGTTTTATATAAACTTTTTTTTTTGGATTTATATGTTTTTATCCTATTCTTCTTCACCCCCTTTTTTTACTTCTCCATTACAATGTATCCTTTTTTCTTTTTTTTTACTCCATCCTTACTATGCCATTCATGGATATGGCAACAGCCGAAGCCTCCCCCTCGCGTTGTCCACGGATCCCCTTCTTTTGCTTTATTTATAGAGCTCTCAAAGCTCAAATCTGGTGAAGATTAGAATGAATCTCGAAAGGATCTCGGAGATATGGACGTGGGATTTGTGATCCCGGATTTTACGGGATTTGTTTGTGGGGTTGGGATCTTGGAGAGAGAGAGAAAGGAAGAGAGAGAAAGAGAGAGCAAAAGAGACCATGGGAGGAGAAAAAGAGAGAGTCGAGGGGCCTCTCGGAAACCGGGTAGGGGGGGAGGGGCGCCTCGGAAACCGGGGGGGGGGGGGGGGGGGTGTGGGCTTCGAGAAACATAAAATTTAAAATTTAAATTTTGAAGTTTGGAACATAAAATTTACAACATAAAATTTAAAATTTTAAAATTTGAAGATTGTTAAAGGATCTTCAGAAAGATCTTGAGCTATTTATGGAGCAAGAAATCTATACAATCTTTGTAATGATTGTGCAAGATTTTTTTTCTATTTTAATTGGAAGAGAAAGAGAAAGAAGGTTAGAGAGAGGAGAGAGAGAGATGCTAAGGGAGAGAGGCTCTTCGGGAAGTGAAGAGTCAAATAGGAAGAGCCAAAGTGTAGAGAGAGGAGGATTGAATAGAGAGAGAAAGAAGAGAGAGAGAGGGGATCTGGTGAGGGGGGAAAGAGTGTCAAATTATATAGTGTAATGTTTTGCTTGCACCCGGTGTACAATAATATTTCATACACCGTAAGATATATTAAATAATTAATAATATAAATAATAATTAATATGATAAAATATAATATAATATAGTATATATAATATAAAAATATAAAAATAATTTATTATAAGTGGCAAGCTTTTATTGGTTTTCACGATTGATCTACGATAAACCGGGCATATCCAAAATTTTTTATGAATACGTGGCATTATCCCATTGGTTAAGACCTCCATAGGCTACGTGGCCTCATGAGAGGTGGTGATGGTTCTCTCAAATTATGTATTACTAGTGAAGGAGCCCGCGCTTCGCAGCGGGTAGAGATTAAAAAATATAAAATTTTATATTCAAATATAAAATTATAATATTTATTATATAATATTTTTTAAAAAATAATTAAGTAAAAACGAAATTATACATGCGAAAATGAATAACTAATTTTTAAAGAAATAACATCTTAGGGGGTGTTCGTAAGTCAGGTCAGTTTTTGTTCTTGCCACTACTTAAATTGCGTTTGGATTTTTCTTACAAAAATTATATAAATATAAAGAAGAGGATTAAGATGAATAACTATTTGTCATTAAGATATTCCTTTTAGTCTGTTAAATTAAGTAACCCAACCGCCGCGCTTTGTCCGCTGCTGATGCCACCCCAAGCTGCTGTTGCCGTCGCCACCCAAGCCGCCGCCGCCGACGTCGTGACCACCGCTGGCACCACACAAACTGCCACCCCCGTCAGGCAAGAAATAAAAAAAAGGAAGAAGTAAAAAAAATGAAAAAAGAGGAAGGTACAAAGAAGAAGGAGAAAAGTTAAAAAAGAAGGGAAAGAAAAAGAAAAGAAGGTAGGAGCTGTGTTTTTTTTTTTTTTGGCCCAACGTTGCCGCCATCTTGTCTGTGGGTAATGCCGCCCAAGGCGCGCCATCACTGCTTTGACCGCCGTCACCGCCATCGCCGCCGTGAGTTGTCCGCTATTGATGCCCCCCTAAGCTGCCGTTGCCGCCGTGCCCGCGGTTGACGCCACCGAAGCCGCCGCCACCGCTCAAGCTGCCACCGCCGTCGCCAGGCAAGATGCAAAAAAAAGAAGTATAAAAAAAGAATAGGAATGCAAAGAGAAGCAGAAAAAGAGAGGGAGAAGAGTTTTAAAAAAAAGAAAAAAAAAGGAAGAAGAAAAAAAAAGAGAAGAGGAAGGTACAGAGAAGAAAAAAAAGAGAATGAGAAGAGTGAAAAAAAGAAGGAAAAAAAAAAGATAGGAGCTGTATTTTTTTTTTTCTTTTTTTGTCCGATGTTGGCGTCGTCGTGTCTATGGCTAACGCCGCCTAAATCGCCGGCACCACTGTAACCGCTGCCGACACCGCCGCCGTCGTCGCCGCCGCCGCCGCCGTGACCGCCATTGTCGCTGCCCAGGCCACCAGATGAATGAGAAAGAGAGAAGGCATAAGTAGAGAGAGTAGAGAGAGAGACGCTTTGGGAGAGGCTTGAGAAGAGAGAGACATTGGAGGAGGTTAGAGAGAGAAGGTTAGAGAGAGAAGAGAGAGAGATGCTAAGGGAGAGAGGCCCTTCGGGAAGTGAAGAGGCAAATAGGAAGAGCGAAAGTGGCCTTTGGGAAGGGGAAGAGTCAAGAGGTCCAAATAGAAAGGAAGGGTAGAGAGAGAAGGATTGAATAGAGAGAGAAAGAAGAGAGAGAGGGGGGATCGGGTGAGGGGGGCGAAGAGAGAGAGGGGGCCAGCTGGAGAGGGGGGAGGGGGGAAGAGAGAGGGGCTAGCTGAGGGCTCGCCACGTGGAATGGAGAGGGGGGATGGGTGCCACGTAGGTTGTGAAGAGAGTGTCAAATTATATAGTGTAAGATATACATATACATGATATGATTTCTACTAGCAAGTTAAAAAACTCTGAGTTCTTTTCTATGATTTTAAGTTTTAACCTAACTGAATTCAGAATTTCATAAAATTCTATAGAAATCTCATACTCTAATTTATTTCTGCTTGAATGTCAACTGTAGAATTTCACAGTAATTTTATCAAATATGAGAAAATTACTAATAAAAATAATAAATTTATGAAAACATGGAAATCAAAATTATATATTAAATAATATCAAATTGAGCTACATTTAGACTGTATCTTATCAAAACATTGTTAAACAAAATTACTATAAAATTTAATAAATGAAGGTCAAATTACTAATCAAATGACAAATAAAAATTAAAATAAATAAAATTAGTGTACAAAATTAATAAAAAAATTTAAGTTTAGTAATTTAGTTAAAATTTTTAATCTATTTTTTTCTTCTATTTTACGAATAAAAAGAAGAGAGGCCATAACATCTCGAAGAATAATGTTTTGCAGTGGTAAAAAGATATAACTTTTATCGCATAATTTAACACTACTATAGGTTACAGACCTATTTTGAGCCTGTCCAAATAGTGATATAGTAAACAAACTTATCTCATGATATTTAGACTATTCTCTATTTAGAGCCCATCCAAAAAAATCCTAATTTCACAACTTTACTACATCGTTTACAACTTCTCAATTTGAGTTGCATGGCGAAGATTCGAATATTTTGAATAGGGAGGATTTTTGGAATATTGCAAGTCGTGAAACAAACGCCCTTTCACATGTCTTCTAATCATACATGTCTTTCGTCTTAAACGTGTTTTTTTAAACATATTGTTAATAAAAGATATAATATAAAAAATATGAAGTATTTAACCCTTCTAAAAATATATCTTTTCATTGATGCCCCTAGAAATATTGTAGTACCATAAGTAACACTCTAATTTTGAAAAACCTTTAAAATTACCCTCACAAATAACTTCCCATTCAAGCTGAAATAGACTGTAATTAAATTCCTTTTATGCCCCTGTTTATCTTATCATTACTGCCCCTTAAATATTCTATCAATCCATCATTAATTAATTTTATAAATGCCCTTTAATTATATTTATTAGAAATTTAATTGTTTTTTTGAGAAAAATTAAATAAAATATTGTTGAAGTCTTTTAACCAGATGCTAATAAACAATCTCACTAAGTGAATTAATTATTTTTTTGAAAAAATCAAATAATATATTGTAGAAGTTTTCTCATTAGATGCTAATAAATAAATCTCATAAAAATTGTTAACTAATCTTTTAAAATTAATCATAAAAACTAATATCAAACTAATTGTGGGATGTTATCTAAAAGTTATGGAATAATTTTACATAAATACGACTATCTCTACTTAGATTTTTGTTTACTTAAGATGTTGATCTAAAATCCAACATGATATGTAAAACTTGACTTATAAACCAATCCTGATAAAAATAAAAAGTGTATAATCCAACCGCATAATAAAGCCTTTCATATCGTATAAGCAATATGCGGTACAGATTGAGTGCTATGACGTATTTGCGACCACATGATAAACATTTTGGAATATTTTTGACCGCATGCTTTCTGTGACACACCTAGCATTTAGAATAATCTTATATATAAGATATAATAGGGCTAAACCACCTCTTAACCCAGCTATAATATTTTGGGCAGTGACTAGACCCAAAAGATTAAGAAAGATAATCGTGTTAGGATGAGTAATTCTAGGATGGGTGAATACCTGAGAAGTAGAACATCATAGTTGGTATCAGAACCAATCACCAGCCAGAAATATGAGATGAGTCTCGACTAAGTTAGGGTTATACAGCAGGCAGAGTACGATTCCCTAGCTGATGATCATTGTGGGTGAAGTGAGGGTTATACATCGCATGATAACTGTGAATGTGCTTGAGTCTGACAATGACGTCAGGATCCTCTGAGAAGTAGGGCGTCACACGTTCTAAAATACATGCGGTCAAAATATTCAAAATAAATAAAAATTAAAGTTTGTAGCGAATATATCTTGATCTTACTAAACATCGATTGACTAAAATTTTTATTAATATTTAATCAAGTAAATTAAATTATTAAAATTAATTATAATAATTTTAAATATATTTAAATTAAAATACATAATAATTTACAATTTATAATTCGCGAACAAAAAAGTGCAATTTATAGCCCTTCACAATGTTACGCTCGTTCTCCCCCCAAACCGGTCGGAGGGGAGCGCAGCTCTCACGGTCTAACCTCTTCTCTCTCCCTCCTACCTGGAAGCCCGACACTCCCCCCAAAACCCTAGTTCTCAAAACCCTAATCCCCCATCGCCATTTCCATGGCTCTCCACCTCAAGCTCCGTCCCCAACCCCCTCCCTCTTCTCTCCGCTCCCTCCATCGCTTCTCTTCTTCCTCCTCCTCCTCCTCCTCCTCCTCTCCTCCCCCCTCCTCCAATGGCGACTCTTCCACCGACCCTTCCCCCTCTCCCCCCTCTCCCCCCCTCCTCCTCCTCCTCCTCCTCCTCCTCCTTCGTTCGCCTCCTACTTCAGCGACATCAAGGAGCGCCTCAAATCCCCCTCCTCCCCCCCCCCCCGCCGCATCCCCACCGACCCCCCTCCGCCCCCTCCCCCTCCTCCTCCCCCTCCTCCTCCCAAACCCCCGCCGCCTCCCTCGACGAGATCCGCAAGCACCTCGCCAGCTTCCGCCTCCGCTCCTCCCCCGCCGCCTCCGATCGCCCCCCTTCCTCCTCCGCCATCTCCTTCCAGGAGCTCTTCAAGAACAACGTCCTCAACCGCCCCCCCGCCGGCGGCGGCGCCGCCGACAAGGCCTCCGGAGGTGATAACCTCTCCCTGGACTCCATCCGCGAGAGCCTCCGCCAGTTCCGCCCCGCCCCGTCGGACGGGCTCTCCGGCCTCCGCGCCCTGCAGGAGAGCCTGCGGAAGCGGACGGCGGAGTCGGAGAAGGATTCGACGCTGATCGGAGCTGGGGGGACCCTCCCGGACTCGATCTTCGGGAAGGAGATGAGGGAGAGGAAGGGGGACGGGGAGGGAGAGACCAAGGCGCTGAAGACGGAGTTCGTGAAGATGTATACCTGCGATGAGCTTGGGGAGAAGCTCAGGCGGCTTCGGCCCGAGGAGGCGGCGAAGGGTGGGGCGAACTGGTTCTCTTTGACCGAGCTTAATGAGAGGCTCGCGAAGCTCCGGGAGTTGGAGGAGAAGGAGACGGAGTCGAAGCTGGGAGGGGTATCCTTCAGAGACCTCAGGGAGAGCCTCGTGCGGCTTAAAGAAGCTGATGCAAATAAAAAATCCAATAGTAAGCCTTCGATATGGTTAATAAATAATAATGTTCAGCTTTTAAGGTTGTTATGGACTTCGGTATTTATCTGATGGTTTTTATGATTCGAGCAGTGCAGAGGTTATCGATCTTGGCGAACATTGGTATTGGTGGGCAGGTGACGCCAACGTTCATGCTGAAACCACCTCAGGAGCAGTTATTAGAAAGGGTAAGGAGTTGGTGTGTTGATTAGGGTAGTGGGCTTGATGCTTCTTGTGCCTTTTCGTGGCTTGAAGATGTGAAAATAGACCCCCCTTTTTTTGTAGTACTTCCATCCGGATCACATGTCCTCAGCAGAGAAGTTGAAATTGGAGCTCAAGAGGGTCAGAGATGAGTTTAAAATGTCCGATTCAGATTGTGGTTCTGCACGAGTTCAAGGTAAAGAACAAATCAGAACTTCCGTTTGTCATACAAATCATGCTTCTTTCTTTATAAATTATCGATTAATTGTTTCCATTTTTGTAATTGTAGATATAAGTGAATGTTATATAATATTTAGTGAGACAACAAAGACTTAGTGCCAATCCAAGATTCATGGACTCGGTCAGAGTTTTATGCTTGCCAAACATTAGAAAGTAACAGATTGAGATTGTAGAGTCTTAGACTAATTTTATCTATGGGCTTTACTGTTGTACCAAAAAGAATTTACTTCTAGTTTTTGGGTTGTATAAATATCAAATTCAAGAATTTAGATTGCATCAAATTGTGGCTTTTATTACGGATATATGCTTTGACATATATAATGGTACCATTTGCGTTACAAAAATGGTGAGGCTTGTGAGCAAAGGAAAGTCACTTCTTTCTGTACAAACTACATGAACAAGAGATATGGGAACCAATCAATAATTGGAAAGTTCAGTAGTTAATTTATATAGACAATTTTTTGACCTTCACATTTTAGAAAAGAAACTTCCCAGGTCACTTTAGTGTAACTATGTTTATTTAACCAACTGTCTGGTACCTTTCCCTTATAGTGTCCTTTGATTGCTCACGTGTTTTCAGTCAATCCTAATGATATGATGATCAATAGGGTTTCATTGCTTCAGAATCTTCTTTATTTTGACTTGAAACTTGGCTTGTAACTGAGTCATCATTGGGTCTAGTGGCCAATTTGTGTTTAAATCATAACTCATCTTGAATTGCGTTTTTTTCTTTTCCTTTCGTGGTTTCAGGTGAATCAGCTTAGTCTCTTATTCACGTATTGTAGGGGAACTATTGGGGATTTGGGGCACACTAATTAGGGCTTATTGAGAGACTTTTTGCATTTGGATTAAAGCGAAGTCTGAATACAATTAACTTGATTGATGATTTAGATAGTTATAGTGTTATTGTATTTTATGGGATAAAGGTTTTAATTGACCTTTTTGAAATGTAGTTAAAGTGAGATGAATTAAATTGTTGTGGAAGTGTTAATCACTGGCTATGTTGGTAGTAATGATGATGGTGGTTGCACTTGGTTTACTAGCAGCAACATTGTGATGCCCAGCAGGAAGGATTTAAGTGCCGTGGTACAGAGGTTGTGCCGAAAACTCGTTGGCACGGTAAGACACGGTGCCTGTCGGGCCGTGCCGATGCGTGCTGGTCACAAAAAATACATGTATGCTGATACATAATGGTATAAAATATTTATTTTTTTTAGCAATTCTAATTGCTTATTATGTATCGTTATAAAATCTTTTGAACATTATTGAGGAAATTACTTATTAATTTAAAGAAAAGAGGGTTTTGAGTTTTGCCATCGACAAGGGGGGCTGTATCGTGCGATATTTTGTTGGCACGATATGGCATGGTGGATACGGCCCGTGCCGATGGACACTTAAATCCTTACCTAGCAGTATCTTGTGTTGGTGGTAACCAAGTTGTTTTGGTGTGGTCCAATGTGACATCCCTAGGATTTAGAATAGTCTTGCATATATAAGGTATAATAGAACTAAATCTTTTAACCCGGCTATAACATTTTGGGCAGTGACTACATCCTACAAGTTAAGAGCGTTAAGCGTGTTAGGGCTAGAGTAGTTCTAGGATGGATGACCCTCTGGGAAGCGGGGCGTCACAGTTGGTATTAGAGCCAATCACCAGCTTGAAGTGTGAGGTGAGTCTCGGTGAGCTAGGATCATATAGCTGGCCGAGCGCGGCTCTCCGGTTGACTACCATTGTGGGTAGAGCGCGGCTCTCCAAAAGGTCGGCTAAGGCTAGCGAGACGAGTCTCATATCGCCTAGTGCTTGTGAGTATGCTTGAGTCTGACGAGGACGTTAAGGTTTAAAGAGGGGAGGAATTTGACACTCCCAGAATTTAGAATAGTCCTATATATAATGTATGATAGGACTAAATCCTTTAACCTGGTTATAATATTTTGGACGGTGGCTAGGCCCAAGAGGTTTAGAGGGTTAAGCGTGCTAGGGTTAAAGTAGTTTTAGGATGGGTGACCCCTGGGAAGTGGGGCGCCATAGGTCCACCAGTGAGTATAGTGGTTGTAGTGACAATAATGAATCATGACTGTGAAGTTGAAGAATTAGGGCCATGTAGCACTTTTACCAGGTCTTTAAATTTTTTGTTCTGGGATTTTTGCGGTTTGAAGAAATTTATTCACTCAGAAATCAATTCAAAGCAAATCAAGGCTTATACCATCGTCCTTGGTTTTGCTTCTTGACAAGCAATAAGACTCGAATAAACTTGAAATAGCACTAAAATTGGATTCCAGTCAAATTACTGATTTGAGGCTTTAAACCCACTTATTGTGAACGGCTGGTTTTTGATGGAAAGATTTACAATTCAATACTAGATTTGATGACTCAAGTTCTCATAGGGTTTGTTTGGATGCCTGAACAAGTTATCCAGTGCTAATTTGTGCATTATCAGGATTTTCTTTTGTGATTGTCATTTAAGAGTTTGCTTATATTCTCTTACACGGTCTTGGCAACAGTGATTTCTTGGAATAATGTATTTCACTCATGAAGTGATTCTGATTCATCTTGTTCCAAGAAAATGAATGGGAGGTTGAATATAATACGCCATTGTAAACATCTGAGAATACTCGTCTGCTAATGATAGCATTCGTCTTGAGTGAAATACTTTGAACAAGACTTCATGCATCTAGATAGACACTAAGATTTTAAATACTGTAGTGTTGATGGGTCACATAGGCCCTCTTTGAAGTTAACAGGATAAAGTTGATACTCTTAATAGTAAAAATTTAATTGTAGAGATGACTTTTAATGCTTTTTAGATCAATGAATCTTAATTTAAATAGAAGTTTAGATCTAGATTTTGACGCCTTAGCAGTGCTAATATTTAACATAGATGGGAGTAATTAATCTCTGCAGTTTGTGCATTCAAATGACTTTTAATGCTGTTTAGATCAATGGATCTTAATTTTTTTAAAAAAAGTTAAGATCTAGATTTTGATGCCTTCACAGTGCTAATGTTTAACATAGATGGGAGTAATTAATCGCTGCGATTTGTGCATTCTTACATCCGGTGCATCGCACCCTCCCATCTATTCATTTCATATTTTATAGTAAGTCTATCCACATTATCCAATCATGACAGCTTTTCTAATCTAAAATCATAGCGAGTTCAATGATGATTTGGATAGTTGGAATTACAAAATTGGATGGGATGGATGGTTGGTAGGTTGCGGTTCACTAGGTGTATTGGATGCCCCAGGTTATGAATGACAACTTTTTTGATTTGAAAATCAAAATGAGTTCAAATATGATTTGGATTGTTAGGATCACAGTGTGAGGTGGGTTGCATGGTTGGTAGGTTGTGATTCTAGTTGTACGCATGCACTAGGTGTAGGTAATACTTTTCCCGTCCACCAGTAGAGAAATTTTCTAGCATGCATAGCTGGTTCGTTAGCCTTCCACACTTTTCATCCACCATCCAATATTAAGAATAAAGAATAAGAATAATGCTTTTATTGGATAATGAATTATGTAAAGTTTGCAAAATGAGATAGCATGGATTGCTACTGCATAAGTGGTGCATGAACGTACAGATGTCAGATGTATAGGTGCATGCTATAGCTTTTCCCAACTGTATAGAAGTTACAGCTTGTTAACAACGGTATTTTAATTATAAGTGTATATTATGAGTAATGCTACATGTCATCCTAAAAGATTTCTCATAATGTTGTTAGTGAGTCAGTATTGTACACATGGCAGTTAGTGATTGATTTAGCTTTTTAATTTTTAGACATGAGTCACATGGCATACAAGGCACCTTATCTAAAAGTTAAACCAATCATTATCTTACATGTGTATAATGCTTACTCATCAATAGCATTTTGAGGGACCTTTTGGGGTACATAAAGCCTTACTCTTTGGAAATAGAAAGGCATTGCTCATGATCTTAGTAATATGAGGCACATGAGATAGAGATTGTTTCTTTTCTTAATTTCCTTAATTATATATGAGAGAGATTTATCCCAATTGCAAGTAAGATTTCCATGAGATGGCAAAGATAGGTTATCTCAATTAGAAGTAAGATTTGCATGGAAACATAACGAAATAGAAAATTGGACTGACAGAACCTATAGGCCGCTGATATTGGCTCAGAATATTAGGCTGTATTCTGTCATTTTGAGATAAGGGATCAGGACTATCTTGATTCTAGGTGTATTTCGGGAGCAGAGAGCATACCAGGAGAAAAAAAGGCAGACCCAAAACTTACTATTCACTCTTTTTAATAGAGTATGATTGGAAGGCGTCATATTCCTAGCTCTATTGCGTCAGGCCGGTTCTAACTACCATGCCATTCTCAGGCCCAATAGTGACAATGGCTAGCAAAGGTAAGACCTAGATCCTAGGTATTTTTTATGGTTGCCTGGTCGGTGAAGACATAGTTTGTCGAGTGGGGAAGAACAAAACTATTTGGTATTTAGGATTTGCGTCCCAGAACTGGTGTGGGCCATGCTAATGGAACAAACAAAAGGAAAAAAAACATATAGGGATAATAAGGAAGGGAATGGATGCTGTTAAAACTATAATAGGATAGTGAAAGCATGCTGGATATATGATGAAAGACCACTTTAGAAAGAACTATCAGTATAAACCTTAAAGTTATTAATGAATTGCAACTATGTAAATTAATTTGAGGTTTAAATAACAAAAAAAATATTTTTCTGTTCATTTAATGAAAGTAAAATTATCAGGCTTGGTTGGTAGTCAATTATAGACCCAGATCCAGCTAGAAATTCTGGTGGATCATATCTTAGACACATTCATAGCCTATGTGTAGGACTGTCAAATGAACTCATTTCTCATGAACAGCTCGCGTTTGGCTCGAGAAGTGGCTCAAGAAGGGCTTGCTTGATTTGCTTGTTTATATGAGATGTTAAATATGGTTAACTATATACGACCAAAATCTTAGCTTATCATCATTTATGTGGAGAAAATAATCTAAGATATTATAAAATTTAATTCTAGATAATTAATTTAGTACTATGAGTCGCATGGAAAGTACATTTGCAAGAATGGAACTCAAACTCAAAGGAATCGACAATGTCCTGACAAGCGGTGGAAATCAATCCTGCTCTACTAGTACTATGAGGCGAAATCAGGGAAAAAGGCTTGATGCCTACGTGCCGATATATTATCTGATAACAATGTCATATAAACCAAAGTTGGATTAATGATTGAACCACCGATCATGACCTGGCAAACCTGAAACAAAAAAAAAAAAGAAAAGAAAAGGATGTCAGTGAATAGGTATTTTCATCATTGTTTCAGAATGTTGTCTAACTCCTCGAACCCATTATAGTTGATTACAACTGATGCTATTTAAACTGACTAAGCTTTTACTGAAAATATGCATTATTCTCCACTTGAGTTTCTCAATTACAAACTGTTGGGACTTGGAGTTGCTTCCTGGATGGTATTCTCAGAGCTTGTAATCATACTTCATGGTCATATAGATTAAATAGGTTGCTTTACTCGGCCAAGTTGAACTTCTGCCCCTTGTATAAGGATGTCATTTTTCTTTTTTCCCTCTACAATCATTATTTGCAACTTAATACACGGATAAAATGAAAGATATCAAGGGCAAAATGTCCACTTGTTGAATGTAATGTTGACTTGAATAACAGAAACTAATTTGCTAGTCACAAATGAACAGGTAAAACAATAATATAATTCCCTTTCTATATTTTATTCAGGGGGAACTTTTGGTCTTCTGACTAATGACACCAGTGAAATTTTGTATACCATGAGTGGATGTGTAAAATGTTGCGAGCTGATTATAAGGTTTGATGCACAATCATGATTGATTTAGTTTGGTGAAAGACAAATTCTTAGTAAGTGGTTGTTAGGCAATGGAAGCTGGTTGTTCAAACTGTGATACCATTATACTCATGTGTAATAAGATTATTGTAGGAGGTTCTTTTCATCTGTGTATTATTTTTGTGCGGGGTCCAGTGCTCACTTAAATTCGTTGCTCTTCCATCTGTTTAGGATGCCAAGCCTAAGCGATTATTATTTCGTTTAGAATTATGAAATCTAGGTTATTAATCACCTAGTTGACATGTTTAACTAGAGTGTCCTATGCTGTTCTTTGTTTTTGCAGTGGCGCAACTAACGACCAAGATCAAGCATTTGTCCACCGTTTTACATAAGAAGGTGAACTGGGGACCCTTTTGTCATTTCCATCTTCACATCTCTCTAGCCCTTATGACTACTTTCCCCGTTGACCCTGTGCGATAATTATATTGCTATTCAGGACAAGCATTCGAGAAAGGGACTGCAAGAAATGGTCCAGAGGAGAAAGAAGCTTCTCAAGTATCTTCGAAGGACGGACTGGGACTCTTACTGCATGGCACTATCCAAGCTCGGCCTTCGGGATGTTCCCGAGTACAAGCCACCTGATTATAAGATGAAGAACTAAATTTGTATACCGGAAAGACGACTTACCTTCTCCTTTGAGGGGGACCACTTCTTCGATCTCGACAGCCTGCACGGAGGAATGATCTAGCTTGAAACAGAGATTCAACCCTACCTTTGCGGAGTACGTGTTGTAATAATGATCAAAACTGATCGCCTTTTTCTTTAATCTACCTTAATAGAAACATTTGATTTTGCTTGCTTCAATAGAGTTTCAAGCTGTTTGTAGAAGTTCATTTTCCCGTTGACCCTTCTTTTTATGGGTTTTTTGCAGCCATTCGAGTTTATTTATGTTAGAAAGATCTTCTTTTGGCTAATGTTTGTTAACTAAAGTTTGTAAGTTATTATTGCGATTGTGGCGACTTGATTAAGTAGCTGGTTATTTCTATGCAAGCGCTTATCTTTTAGGGATAATTGCATATGGCTTTCTGCAAAGATATCAAATATTAAGCAAATTTTTACAAAACATAAAGTTATCATATTTGTCCCTCCAAAATTTTCTCCGATCTGCAAATGTGTCCTTCTGTTACCAAGATGTATTATCAGACTTTTTTACCTTATATATATATATATATATAGAGTTGAGCTAGAATACTTTTGGAAGTATCATGGGAGTGGTGCTTGTGGGTTTATAGTCATTGGATGGAGATTTGAAGGGTTGAGATGATGGTGGTAGGTGGTGGTAGGTGATGGTAGGTGGAATAGTGTTTGATCTAAAGACTATAAGTAATCAAAAAGTAGATCCAAAGGCTAGAAATGTGGAAGCACCAAGAGGTTGGTGCTTCCAAAAGTATTCTAGCTCAACTCATATATATATATATAATTTGTATTATAGTGCTGAGTCTCGTTATCTATCTCTCTCCATGGGCGTAGTACGCCCATGGCAATGGCGATGCCTACAGTTGTGGCGGCCTCAAAGTCGCCATCGGTCGTGGCGTACACAGTTTTTGTAGGGACAAATTTATAAGAGCGAAATGGTCATTTCATGCATCTATCGTAAAAGAACTAAATGTGGATCAATCGGCAGAGCAAATATGAATGTATCAGACTTTGGGAGGAATATATTTGCAGATTATAAAATTTTCAGACTTTTGGAGGAATATATTTGCAGATTATAAAATTTTCGGAGGGATAAATCTGATCACTTAAGCTTTGTGGGAATTTATTTGTTATTCTATATTTTTACAGAAAGTGGTATGAAATTAACCCTATCTTTTATATTCTCATAATGTTTCTTTCCTATAGATGTTAGAATATAACATTTCTTTCCTAAAGATGTTTGTATAGACTAGTAGTTGAAATTTCGTGAAAGTTATAAGAATGTGACCGAAATATTATTGATATTATGGGAATAGTATTGGCTACCTATTTTTTTATCATTGGATGCCTAGGTTGAGCGGTGGTAGGTGGAATAGTTCTAATCTAATGGTAAAAAAATAGATAGTAAATACTATTCATATACTATTAATAGTATACGATCCCAAGAGTTGGGAAATAAATATTTTTCATATACTATCAATAGTGTACTATATATAATTGGTAACGGAGGATGATGATGTTTATAGGGCACAAGAGTTGCACAGGAGAGAGTGAATTGCTTCTGTGAGGACTTTGTAGGAGGCATTGAGTCACCATAGAGATTTACAGTTGTTCCTGGCTTGCTTAAACCTAATTAACCCTGCAAATTAAACAATGTTAATATGTTTTGAATGTTGTGTAGGCTCTTATTTTGGTGTTTGAATAAAATATTTAATAATAACTAATTCGATATGAAGATATGAGTGGAGATAATGTCTTATTGATAGTACTATCAATTTTTTATTACTTGAATGCATAATAGTTTCATCATCATCAAATACTAAATTTTATGCATCCAAAAGTTAAAAAATATAGTAAATATTGTTTCTCTATTATCAATAGTCCACATTGCATAATTTACTTAATATCCATTGTGTATATAAGTCGTCGAAGTGTTAAGACAAATTTTGCCAAATTGATTTGTTTGGCTAATACATATTACATACCACGTTATTGCACCATACCGAGCTACTTATTAATCTTAGTTATAAATAATTCATTTATTAATTGCTTACTTTGGAAGTAAACAAGGCCAGCTTGCATGGAGATTAGGGTTTGCATAAATCCCTATGCTTGAAGCCATTAAATGCCTTTGACTTTGTGGCACATGGAGTCCTATTTCTTTTTTAAAAAAAGGGCTTTTTTTTGCAATTAGCCCCCTCAAAAAATATATTTTCATAAATAGTCCCACAAAATTTATATTCATAAAATTGGTCCTATCCCCGCCAGGCAAGCGCCACGCGAACGGTAGGCTAGATTAAGTTGAACACGTGAATGGTTCACCGTGTTTGGACACGGTGAATGGTTCACCGTGTTCTTCCTAAATCCTAAATTTTAAATATTACGTAGTTATTTCTAAACCCTAAACCCCAAATATTACGTAGTTCTTTCTAAACCCTAAACCCCAAATATTACGTAATACCCTAAACTTCAAATATTACGTACGTAATATTTGGAGTTTAGAATTTAGGAAGAACACGGTGAACCATTCACCGTGTCCAAATACGATGAATGATTCACCGCGTTCAACTTAATCTAGTTCCGCTTACGTGGCGCTCGCGTGGCGCTTGCATGACGGGAATAAATTCAATCTTACAAATATAAATTTTATAAAATTATTTATACAAAAAAATTTCTAAGGGGGCTAAATGTATAAAAAGCCCTAAAAAAACACACAAAAATATTCTAAGCAGGGGTTTAATGTTCCATATAAAACTTAAGTGAGGTGTCCTATTTCTTTAAAAATGTACAAAAAATAATAATATTCTAATTAGGTGTTTAATGTTCCATAAGGAGTGTCCTATATCTTTATGGCACATGGAGTACTCCTAGTCTTTTTTAAAAAGTACCAAAAAAAAAAAAAATCTTATGTAGGGGTTTAATGTTGGATAAAATTCTTTCTAGAAATTTTCAATCCGCTATCATATATTAATTTTATTTTTATCCAATAATTTATTGAATATTTTTAAATACAAAAATTATTTTTTAAAAAAATTTTAGAGAAAAAATTATAATTTTTAGATATAAATAAAAAGAACACATGATGACAAAACGTCTTTGAGAAACTCCACATTGAATTTTTTTTTTCTTGATGTTCTAAATTTAACAACTACTTTCAATTCTATATGCATTAAATCAATATTTTTTTTAGAAAATAATATTTAATTATACAGAATGATTTGATGGTTGAGATTGAAAGTTCTCACTGAATAAACAACATCCGATCCCTCCCAGTAAAAGGAAAAATACTACGTGAGAAATATATATATCCCATTGAACTTTACAATCTCCGAACCGGTATATAGCACTTGGCACGAATCGCAAAGCATACCGAATACTGCCAATCAATGGTAAGGAGGGGCGCATCTTACAAAAATATTTGTTTAAAGTGGTTCTCACTCTAGAAAAAAAAAAGAAAAAACTTGTGAAACAACCACTGTACTCTAAAAATTTAAGCTGATAAAAAATGGTGTTTAAATATTTTTATATTTAACACTCTTTCTCACGTTTGGACTCGAAACTTTTTACTAAGCCCATGTCGTGAGTTTGAATTAAATGAGAAAAAAATAATAATATTAAAAGTCTGATATAACTCGAACTCAGAATCTCTTATTAGGCCCAGGACTTGGACCTGAATTAAATGAGAGGAAACTAATAATGCTAGGAGCTAGCATGACTCGAACTTATGATTATCTGTTCTGATACCATGTGAAACAATCGTTACTTTAAAAATTTAAGTCGATAGAAAACGATGTTTAAATATTTTTATATTTAACAAAACTGATATCGCTTTCATCAACCGATACTTTCGATTTCTAATTAACCACCAAAACCTTTTTTATTTAAGAACTAATTTTTTTAAAAATACATATATCGACATTGTTACGTGACACGTGGAAAAGATTCAAGGATCTGGATTCCACACCGTTTTAGTCAATAAATAAATAAACATCTTAATTTATAATTATCCCATGTACGCACAGGGTTCGAGAAGTATAGCATTTTTAAAAAAAAGCATTTACTTAGATGGAGTTATATATGCATCGTTTTAATCAATAAATATCTTAATTTATAATTCTATGTATATGTATTCAATTATTCATAGGATTCGAAAGGTGTAGCTTTTTTTGTAAATGGTATTTAGTTAGATGGAGTTACACATCGTTTTAGTCAACAACTATTTTTATAATCCTATTTATTCATAGGATTCGAGAGGAATAGTATTTTTTTTAAAAAAAATATTTAGTTAGAGGAAGGACATCTTAGTACTAGATCTTATACTTTATTCTACGTGGATCTTCTTATAGATTTTTTTTGGGGACAATTACTTATGTACCCCTGAAAAGTTTTCGACTTTTTTATTTACCCCCTATAGAAGGTTGATATTAAAAATACCCTTTTAAGGTTCCAAAGTCTTTCATATATATTTCTAAAGTTAAATTCTGTTAGTGAACTGTCAGTAACAGCTGTTATTTCTGTAAAATTACTATTTTGCCCTTCTAAATATATTCTTTTATTGTCACAAACTTTTCTTATTTGCCCTTAAGTTAGGAGCAAACGAAATATTTTAACTTTTTGCCTTTTCAAATAAATTTTTTTACTGTCACCAACTTTTCTTATTTGCCCTTAAGTTATGAATAAAATAGGTATTTTTATTATTTTTTAATTATGGTAGAAATTTAACTCAAGTTTAATCTGAGATGACTTAACGGACACTAACAGTAGGAATATTTTTAAATAACGGAGAAATATATAAAAAATATATTTGAAATAAAAAAAAAGAATAAATAAAATATTTCAAAGGTTTTGATGGATATATAGATAAATAAAATAAGAATAAAATATTGTAGCTACACCAACGTTTACCCCACGCAGTAGAATTAATTATCTTCATCCACCTTATCCTTAAATTCCTCTCCCCAAGTTCATTTATCACCATTAATTTTAAAAAACGAAGCTACAAATAGCCACCTATAATTTAGCGCATTTTTAGTTTACTATTCTCGTGTTTGAAACCATTCATTTTGCTACTGTGTATTTTGTTTCTTTTGTATCAGTGTGAGGGGGTGTAAAGTTGCTAAAATTTATTAACCGCGGGATGGTAAAGTTATACATTTTACGAAATACTGAGTGTTCCTGTGATAATATAGGTTGATAAAATATTACAGTTAGCTATCTTTTAATTGGTTCACAAAATAAATAAGTTTACGACATGGTTTTGGGCACTTCGGAACCACATTTGACGGTAGATCCTCACGGCGATACATAGAGAAAATCACAGAGCAACAAAGTAAAATTATTTAAATCACAGAGTGGCCAAGTAAAAATGCACTAAACCATGTGGGATCAAATTTAGGTTTTCTCCTAGCTAAAAAAAACAAAAAAACCTAGTTCTATATAATTTAATGTATGGACAAAAAGACTTTTCTCTTGTTATTATGATGCTTTCAAATTTTTACTTTTTATTGCCAAATAAATATTTTGGTCGTAAGAATTGCAAGTAATAAACATCATCTTTTCATACAATATTAGAAAAATCCGGCAATAATACCAAATTGCCTTTTAAGGCGTGCAGGAATCGAACCCATGATCTCTTATTCGGCTGTTGGAATATCATCAACTGGATTAGGCAAAGGTGTTAATTAGAAAGATTAAGGCTCCGCTTGGAATTGCAGGAAAGTTGTATTACATATGGTGAAAAGTACAACAAAAGAATATCCTATTTGTAGCTGTACGTAATATCGCATTCCGCATATCACAATGAGTCAGTTACGATATATTTTTTACGATTTTATCGAAAAACGCAGAAATATATTCCTATATATGTACTTTTTATTCTAACTCTATTTTATTTATTAGCGTTAGATGTGCCTCAATATCAAACGGGCCCTAAGTTTAGAGTAAGCGATGCTATTGCTTTACTCATCTTCTTCTAACTTAGCTCATCATTGGGTTTACTAGCTTTGACATGTCAAAAATAGTTTTTTCATTCATAAAGGAATTATATATATATATATATATATATATATATATATATATATATATATATATATATATATATATATATATATATATATATATATAGTTTTTTCATTCATAAACATCGAAATTTTGCTTTTCTAACACGCAAGTTCTTAAAAGGAAATAAACAATAAACAAAAAAACAAAAAAAATGAAGTTTTTAATATAATTAGAAACTTTTGGGAGAATAACTCTCCAAGATATAAAAATATCTGTGAAACCAATTTACAAATTCAAATCGTTGATTTAAATTGCATTAGCAAGATTTGTGGTAATTGCATAGTAATATTTGGGGAACTATAAATATCTGTACTCTTTTGTAATATATATCAACATTTATATATATAGCCATCTCCTCAACAAGCTAATTTGAGAGAGAAATTAATCAAAATTTTGATTCGTTAAGGAATGTGAAACAATCATCGTCCTCTTTGTATTTTTATCTTTTTATTCTAACACTCTTACTCATATTTGGGCTCGAGATTTTTTGATAGGCCAATGACGTGAATTTAATTTAAATAAAAAGTTAATTATGCTAGAAGTTTGAAATGACTCGAACTTAGAATTTTCTACTTTAATACTATATTAAAGAATGTGTAATAATTATTATTGTTTAAAACCTTAAGATAGTAGAGAACGATACTTATATATATTTTATATTTAAAAAAATTCTACTGTAATTTCTCGCAAAAATGATGGATAACCATTTAGAAATAGTTGCAAGTTCAAACGCATATTTAAGATTGTACGTGCACTGCAGAAGAGATACTAGAGGAGTGAGGAACTGGTAGAGATCTAACCTATTAAATATCAAATGTGTTGTATCACAATAGAAATCTTGTAAATTGAGTTATCTAGGATCGAATCTAATACGATATCTCTCAAAACATTCAAAAATATTGTAAGCAATTATTGGAGCTTATCAGAACTGCAAAGACTAAGAGGTGAAGGCCATTAGTTTTAAAAAGTAATACTATCTGTACACTTATTTCTAAGATATAAATCTTATATCCCACTTATCCGAAGACGAAGATCAATTCACTATGTTTTTAATACTAAATTTTTTAAAATTTTTTTATAAATTTAAGGATGAATGGGGCATAAAGTGTATGCAAAAATATAAGGCACTCGTAGCATTTTTTTATTTTATTTTTTGGATTAAAATTATTCATGCCAAAATGTACGAGTACTCTGACAAGTTATGCCCGAGTATTTGGGAACTGGATCCAAACTCGGAGTTTGAACTTCCATATGAATGATGAGTAATTGTTCCCTGCACCTAGCCTACATGTCTGTTTAATTTGTAACTTCGTTTAATTGGAAGGGTCTATTGTATTATTTAATAAATTTTGGAGAATCTAGTTCCTAAAATTAAAAATGATTCTGATTTGGGGAAGTTCAAATGTTTGGACCCGACCTGCTAGTAATTATAACTCGTTGGATCCAAACTGCCGGTCTAAAATGCTTAAGCCCGATTATCCGTTTGGACCCTGACGTTCTCGTCAGGTCCAAACCCGAGGTATAACACTTTGCACTGCATAGTACTTAGCTCTTACACTTTCGGTTGGTATTCGGCTTTGATACTAACTGTAACGATCCGACCTGTTAGGAATAACAATTTGTTGGACTCAAACCACCGGCCCAAAATTCTTAAGCGCAGTTATTCTTATTAAGGTGCGAGACCTCTTATAATCCAATCAGAATCATTTTTTCATTCGATGTAGGATTATTGGGGTGTTACATACCATTTGGCTCGTTCTTAATAAAAGGCACCTTACAGCAGATAACTTGAAGAGAAGAGGGTGGACTGGTAACACAACATGTCTATTATGCGGGATTGAGGAGGAGTCAATCGATCACTTATTTGCACAATGCATCTTCACCAGATTCTTAGTGGTGACGATTCTAGAGAGTGTCCAGCCTAGGGACCTGGTAAATGATGTGACGTGGGTATGGGATAGATGGACGACAAGGAATAGACCGCAGTCACAGCAAAATAACCTAACCCACTTAATAGCGTGCTGGTGGATAACTTGGGAGACCAGAAATAATGTCATCTTAAGAAAGATACTACCAGACCCTATGAAAGCAGTTTACTTAATCAAGCAGCTCACGACCCTGTGGGGGCAAATTCGCCCGGCCAAACAGTATTAGTGGTGTTTTTTTTTTTTTTTTTTTTATCATTACCGTCATTGACGAGGCCTTTTGTTGCCCCACCCCTGTAGCCTAATTCATTGTATCAATAAATGAAGCGTGTAGCTCGCTACCTTTTCCTCAAAAAAGAAGAAGAAAATCTATTGCTGATAGCATAAGTAGTCTAAAAAATGAACGGTAAAGGAATATTGTCTATTGTTTAATTTGTGCAATATCGATGTTCCATGCATGTTTATGATTTTTAATGTATAATTAAGGTTCATGAGATATATTTATACACCCAGTGCAGGCAACGAGCATGTAATCCTAAAAGGCTAAAAAGGGGGAGGGGGGAAGAAGCAGAAAAGCACGAGCCAGAATTAAGCAGATGGAGAGCAACAGCAGGTTCTCCTTTTCTGCACCTTTCCAGCTTCTTCTTCTCCTTCTCCTCCTCGTCATCCCCTTCGCACTCTTCAACCAGAGAAGCTTCCATGGCTTCTACAGCTTCATTCAAGTGTTCGGCACCGACAACGCTAGCACCCCTTCTTCATCTTCGTCGTCGTCGTCGCACGCTATGGAGTACTACACTTCACTTGCTCCGGATCGTGATCACGATGATCAAGAGCTTTCGAGCACGCACGCGGAGTCGCCTGAGTCGCCTGTTCCTGCTAAGGTGGTGTTCGGTTTCACGTAAAACTATCGATAATAGTTTTCAGAAAGATTTTTTTTTTTTTTTTTTAAAAGCTTATATTCATAGCATTTGGTTTGACGCACTACGAAAATTCGTTATTTTCCAACAATAAATACTTACTGTGATTGATAACTATTTAGATGTATAGTAATAACTTTTCGCAAATTAACTCTTATAAATCTTGTAGTAGTAAATGGTTAAATATATATGATTTGTATTATCAGAACGGTACAAACTGTTATAATAAAATATGTTTTGAGCAAGAGGAAGAGCACAAGATAATCATATAAGTTCATAACATGTTCGATTGCTCGAGCACTTATTTTTTTATTTTTTTTTTCTCTTCTCTTCTATGCGTATAATTATACGCATGCATATACGAAGGCGAAGGCGAAGGCGAAGGCGAAGGTAGGGGTGATCGAGGAGGGGCTCGCGCGGGCGAGGGCGGCGGTGCTGCGGGCGGTGGCGTCGCACAACTTCTCGTCGAGCAAGCAGGAGGATTTCATCCCAAGGGGCGCCGTCTACCGCAATGCATATGCATTTCATCAGTTAAGATCATCGTCCCTTTACTTGTAATTTTGCTTCACCTCCTCAGTTGTGATAAACTCCGAGCTCGTTTGATGTCGTGTTTATTTTTTTTAAAATTTTTTAGTAATAATATATAAAGATTATTTGAACCACGAACTATTCTGAATCGGTTATTCGACTTTTCTAAATTTTAATTTACTATCTACATTTAATTTATTTTGACTGTAAAATTTAAGCTAATTACTTAATTTAATAAATCTATAGTTGCGAGAATTGAATGAAGTATACTAAAATAAACATATAAAGATAAATAGCGAATAAATTTTTTGAAGTCAAAGTGTTATTTGCTGACTATCAAGCAAATTGATAGGTTAAGTCGTATAATCAAAATTTTAAAAGGTCAGACGAACCAACTTAAAATGGTCTACAGCTCAGATAAGTTCTATACAATTTTATCTTTATTTTTTTAAATAGAATTTCTATATAAAAAGTATAGAAAAAGTATAGAATTAGTATTTTAAAAATAGATATATTCCGGTATTAAGTCATCGTATTTAAATATGTCCAAATTCAAAAATGTATTCAACTTTCTCCTATTAATTTAAAATTTTATTTCATTGCCCAATCTTACACATTGTTAAAATTATCAAAATTTTCAAAATATTTTGTCAAAATTCTATTAGATTTTCACTAGCTTTTGTGAAATACTTGTAGATATTTCGTCAAATCGCATTATAGTACTCTATCATATTACAAAATATTCAATAAAAAGGTCGAAAAATTACTGTTAAATCCAGATTAGGTCATAGTAGTAAAATTAATATTTGTAAACTTTAGATGCACTTTTAAAATGTAGCATACTTAATTCCGATAACATTCGTAGATTATTTACCAAAAAAATACAGTAAAATTAGTATTTGTCTCAAATTTTAAAGAATTAGAATTTTAGTTTTTCTAAATCTGTTGTTTGCTACCATAAAGGTAGGTAAATTATAAAAAGCCCCTTACAATTTAATTCCAGTCTCAATTAAAAATTGCATTAATTACCCGCCTATACTTTATCACCTCTCAAATAGACAAAAAAATAAAAAATTTATAAATTAGGCTGCAAAATTTTACTAAAAGGAGTTGTCATATCACATTAATGTTTGACATCTCAATATATATCCAATTTGAAACTCAAAATATATATAAAAAATTAAGATGAAGGAGATCTCCTATTTTAGCAAATCTATCAAAATTGATAGTTTATTGAGCAATTTATTTAACTATACGATTTTATTGTATTACATATAGATAACTTTATCTATAAATTTATTTTTATAAAGTTTTATAGCTGAATTCAATAATTATCACAAATAACTAGATTTATTTGAGATAATAACAAAATATAGGAGGATGGTCGATACCATTTTTTGTGCAGAGAAATAATTGAGACAAATACTACAGTGCAAGATGATTTTTTTTTTATAATTTAGCCATAAAGTTAATAGGAATTTAGTACATTTTAAAAAATTTGGTGGGATTTTTTTTAATATAAAGATTATCATCCAATTTACATAATTTAAAGTCAACCATTGGGCTCTCTTGAGAGTACCTTGGGATCCGGCTCGAGTCCACGAAATTCCAGATCCCTGTAAAATAATTTAATAATTATTACATAATTTTTAATTTATTTATTTATAAATATAGAATGCTAATTTTGATGTCCTTTAATATATTTTTAATTTAATCAAATATTCTAAGCATATTTAGTTGTTTATACAATATATTGGTTAAATAATATTACATATTTTTAGTAATTTGATGTATTATACTTAATAATTTAATAATAAATTAAAATTAAAATTAATAATCAAATAAAATTTATATTAATTTAAATTAAATTAGATTTTAGATAAAAGTGTATTTAGTATATGTTTTAAAAATTTGTGGGGTCCCCCCGAAAATTGAGATCCATGGGGATAGGGGCGGTGAACCTTTCCGCCGTTGGGACGGGGATTTTAAAACCCACGGGAATGGGGACGGGGAAGGGCTCCCATGCTCTGTGACACCCTTTAGGATTTGAAATAGTCCAATATATAAGATAAATAGGGCTACACATCTTAATCCGGCTATAATATTTTGGACAGTAATTAGGCCCAATAAGTTAAGGGAGTTAAGCGTGCTAGAGCTAAGTAGTACTAGGATGTGTACTAGAGCTAGAGTAGTTCTGGGATGGGTGACATTCCCGCCCCCACTCCATTGTCATTCCTAGGGTTACATCTACGGTCTAAATAAACTTATGAATTTTATTATTAAAAAAGTAACTTGAAGTCATAGTTAATCCCTGTAAAGAAATTTTATTTCTAAATAAATTTAACTGAGCTCTTTTCATCTAAATTCTGTTAAATTCAATTTAGATTTGATGCAAAACGGGGTACTAAGGACATGCAGAGTGCTCATTTCTCCACACTTGTAGCCCTTTGTACTGTTTCTTCAATGGTAACTGCAACTATGCTCTTACATATACACTACTAAAACAACTCAGGAGCTACATAGAGATGGAGAAGAGGTTCAAGATCTGGACATACAAGGAAGGCGAGCCGCCGATCGTCCACGGCGGGCCGGGCGCTGACATCTACGCCATTGAAGGGCACTTCATCAGCGAGATGGAGGACCGGCGGAACCCCTTCGTCGCGCGCCGTCCCGACGAGGCGGACGCCTTCTTCCTCCCCTTCAGCGTCGCCAACATCGTCGGATACGTGTACAGGCCGAACGTTACCGACTACTGGGGCCCGCTGAGGCGGCTGATCGCCGACTATATCGACGTCGTCGCGGAGAAGTACCCTTACTGGAATAGGAGCCGCGGAGCTGATCATTTCATGGTTTCGTGTCATGATTGGGTATGTAATAAAAAATTTGTTCGTGCTTCTCTGAATAGCTTTACTCTGAGAGTCTGCTGGGCTCGTTCAAAATTGGAACTTTTCCAAGGCCGACCCCCTAGCCATTAGCTTTGTACCGTAGTTGGAAGATTCTGCTATTTTGGACTAGAAGTTCAATTTAAAGTTTTTCGCCACGGCAAAAACTTTTGCTGCTTTTAGAATTTGCATCCAGAAGTCGAGCTAAACAGACACTAAATTCATAATTTTTAGTTGACAATTTAGTTTGAAATGCAGGCTCCGCACCTCTCGGACGCCAAGCCGGAGCTCTACAAGAACTCGATCCGCGTGATCTGCAACGCGAACACTTCCGAAGGCTTCAAGCTCGGGACGGACGTGACGCTCCCCGAGGTGCACCTCCCCGACGGCCGCCTCTCCCAGCCGCCGCGCCGCGACCGTCGCGCGCCCGACGACCGCACGATCCTCGCGTTCTTCGCCGGCGGATCCCACGGCTACATCCGGGAGCTCCTCCTGCGCCACTGGCGGGAGAAAGACGAGGAAGTCGTCGTCTACGAGTACCTGCCGAAAGGCCGCAACTACAACGACTACATGGCCAAAGCCAAGTTCTGCTTGTGCCCTAGCGGCTACGAAGTCGCGACCCCGAGGATCGTCGAGTCGATATTCGCAGGGTGCGTCCCCGTGATCATATCCGTGAACTACCCCCCTCCGTTCGCAGACGTCCTGGACTGGAGCAAGTTTTCGGTAGAGATACCGGTCGAGAGGATACCGGAGATCAAGAGCATACTGAAGGGGATTTCGGAGCGGAGGTATCGGATGCTGCAGAAGAGAGTGCTGCAGGTGCAGCGGCATTTCGTGCTGCATCGGCCGGCGAAGAGATACGATGTGTTCCACATGATTCTGCACTCTATTTGGTTGAGGAGGTTGAATGTTAGGTTGCCCTATTGATCTGCATGCTTGGAGAAAGTTTTACTAGATTTAGCTGAAGTTTGAGTGTGAAATAGTCAAATAAGTTAGTGAGTGAATGATTTTGTAGTGATGATGGTTCTCCACTTTCTATAAATGCATGGTTGTGAATTGTATATTTGATTCCGAAGGCAAATTTTCTTATCGGTGAATCTATTCGTTTGGTTATACGTAATTATAACTGTATTGTAGTTGTAACTGAATGGAGATCCAAATTCAGTATCTGATTTGATGTATTTGAATTCAACTGTTGTAGTTGCAATTGCACGGGAAGTCTAAACTTCAGCAATTGAAACTACGCCCAAATTGACTGCAATTCCAACTGCAGCAATTGAAGAGACCAACCTTAAACTAAAAATGAGCTTAACTTTTTAATAATCTTTTTTAAAAGAAACTTTTTTTTCCCCTATATAAGGGTTAAGTTAAAATGACACAATTTTATAAATACACTTTTTCATCGCATACAATCCAACAAATAAGATGTATATTATTATAATTACTATATTTTCAAGTGCACACATCTACAATTATACTATGCTAAATTGAACCAAACGGTCCATAAGTGCATACTGGATACCTGTAAGCGAGATTGAATGATTGTAGTGAAGGTTCCCTTAGCAGCGTGTTGGTTCGCCCTTTTTTTACCCAGGAATCAGAATCGTAATGGATGAATTCATTTGTGGATGTTTGGTATGCGCGAGTCCCATTCCGATTCTGATTTCGAGGTGAATGAGAATCTCCCAATCACCCCTTTTTTCAATCCGGCCTAGATTGGATGTTGAATCCAGGCGAAAAGAACACACTTTACGAAAAATATCTCAATTATGTTTTATATTTTATATTTAAAAGTAAATTAATTTTTGACTTTAATTTTTAATTAAAATATAAATTTAGAATTAGAAATTAAATTTTTAATTCTAGATTTTCATTTAGAAAATAAATTAAAATATAAATCCAATCAAGCATTTTGAATTTGATCTATAAATTTAAATTTAAATTCAATTGTAAGTTTGAATTTGAATCAAATCAAAAATTAGTTTTATATTTTGAATTGTCCAGTCAATTTTAAATTTTAAATTTTTCAAAAATTACATTTAAAATTTTGGCTTATCATTTCTATATTTTGATGTAAATTTTTAATATTCAATTTTTAGTTTGAATTTAAATTATAAATTTAGTTTTATGTTTTGAGGCGCAAACTCAATTTTAAATTGTTTTTATATTTTGTATTTTAATTTTAATTTTAATTTTATTTTAATTGTTTTTTGATAATCAATTTTTTTTTTCAAAATATTGAAAGTAGGAATGAATTATACCAATTCAGATTGTTATTCTGAACCAAACATATTGGAAGATTTTATCATTCCGTTTTCAATTTTTGTCTATTCTGATTCCAGTTCTGATTTCATTTTCCATTTTGAGCCAAACGTATCCTACATGATGTAATTGTTTTTTTTTTTTTTTGAGAGAAAGGTAGCGAGCTACCTGCTTCATTCATTAGATATGAACTAGGCGTACATAGTGGAAGCAGCTAGAGCCTCCGAAGGTAAAAAAGCAAAAGTAAGTAACGAAAGTAGAAGGAAAAGACAAAAAGATAGAAGAGGAGGTGAATGGTGGGCCCCGCTTTTGCAGGGCCAAACATTGCATTGCGCTATCAAACGTTGTACAGTTATAGGCAGCAATTAATAACTTTTTTTCTGGGCCAACCATAGAATTATATATGTTTCGTAGATTGAGATTCTACGATTGCTTAATGCGAAATGTGAATTATGTTCCGTAGATTGAGATTCTACGATTGCTTAATGCGAAATGTTATTCCTCTTTTAAGTTAGGATTAATTGCATACAACTTTCTGTAAATATATCGAATAGAAGATATATTCCTATAAGGTTTAACTTTTTATTTTTATTCTTACAAAAGTTCAATGATATTCATATTTGTCTCTCTGGTTTGTTGTCGTTAGAGTACTGTTTATTTTTTAACAGTGGATAAGTAAAATGACATTTTTATTATTACAAATATATCCCTCCAAAAGTTTCAACTATTAGAATTATGCAAAAATATCACCCCAAAAGTCATCTTTTTACTTTATAAGTAAATAAGATTATTATAATATAAGAGGGATAAAAAGGTCAATTTATTTCATTCACTAACCAAGGTTAAGTATTTTACTTATGGTTAGCTAAATTTTTCTAACGGATTTTAATAGTAGGGATATATTTGAAAACGTTAGGACTTTTGCAGAGATGGAAATGAAAAGTTAAACTTTGTAGGGATATATCTGCTATTTGATATGTTTACAGAGAGTTGTATGCAATTTATCCTTTAAGTTATTTTTCAAAAATGACAACTTTATTCTTATAAAAGTTATAATATTTTTATGTCCAAGCTACAAATATTTTTTCCCCATTCTCTCTCCACTATAAATTTCTAAAATTGAATAATTTTTAGTTAAATAAATTAAAATATTTATTCAATATATTAATAATGTTATTAAATTTAAAAAATATTTATCTTCTAGTCAATAAAAGTAGATCAATTAAAGTTAGTAACAAATAAAATTATTAAATTTAATAAAATTTTAGTTTTTTAGGTAAAAATGTATGAAGAACCCTCAACTATAGGCAATTCTTAAATACAACTTCAAATTTTATTTTTTTGATTGAGACCCTTAACTGTTATTTTTTTCTTAGTTTTTATACTTAGTTTGGTTAAAATTTATTATTTTTATAACTAAAAAGTAACTAAAATTATTAAATATGATAAAATTATCAATCAGTTTGAGAAAACATCCAATTTTTTTTTAAACTAAACTCACTTAATTCTAAAAATTAAAGAGTCAAGCGGTTGTCTGTTCAAATTTTATCTTTTTTCATGCAATTTATAATAATTAACAATACTTCAATAAAAATTTTGCCAAGCAACTTTCTATAAGAAATAGCACTTTAGGTAAATTACTTTTTTTGTCTTCAAACTATGGGGCCATGACACTTTAGTCCTCAAACTTGTACTCATTGCAATTTTTAGTTCAAACTTCCTAAATTGTTATAAAGTCACATAACTTAATTTTTTAATTAAATATTGATAAATTACTAATGTAGAAGTGATGTAGAATTTTAACTACTGTTGCATTATTAATTACGAAATTGCTACATTAGTTCTACATTAATGATTTATCAATATTTAGTCAAAAAAATTAGGTTGTGGAATTTTATTGTAATAATTCAGAAAGTTTGAGCCAGAAATTGGAATGAATTAAAGTTTGAGGACTAAAATGTCACGCGTCCTATAGTTTGAGGACCAAAAGTAAATTTTTTTCAACACTTTATAAAAGAATCAGTCAAACGCTCTATAACTTTTCTTCATAGTATAATATTACTTTCCATCGCACTTCTTCAACAGTACTATATTAAACAGCATGACTCAACAGGCCTGATATTAGGTAAAAGTTTCTTTACATGAATCTTAAGTTGCAACATATTGTATTCATAACTAGTGATACCAACCATTCCTAGCGCGAGTGGCAAAGAGCTTGATGATTAATTAGTTAGTATTCAATGTTGTAAGTTCGAAACTTAATTGTTTCACATTTCCAGCTAAATTTATTTTCTAAAAAAAAATGAACAAAGTAATAGCATACTATCAGTGATAACTTACATGCTACGATGATTTTTTTTTTTTTGTTTTCATAGTAAACCCTTCTAGGTTTTAGTAATAATAGCTATGGTTTCGAAACAGCGCCCCCCCAGTTTTTCTTTTTTTTCTTATTGAGATTTTTTCAACTTCTGTTACGATGCATAACACATCCTCTTTGTAATACCGCTTCCTTCGTTGGATCTCTGGTATCAACTATTAAACTCTTTACCACTTGTGTCAGAGACGATCGATAGTTCTGATATACTTATTTTTAAACTTTGAATGACAATGTGTAATTGAGGTGAAGTTCATCTCCACTATTTAAGTAATACGAGTCCGAGACTTTTTGTTATTTGTTCATTTTCTGAACTGCATCTGGATCATCCGTTTGTAATATCTGAAACTTTTATCCAAATTAAATTCGAGGTTCTTAAACTTTGGAATTCGATTTTTTTGAGATTTGATGGACCTAAGTGCAATTGTGCTTGTGAGGCGGAGAGAGTGGGCGATATTCAGTGAATCGGCGACCAATTCGAAGGAAACAAAATCGTGGTTCGACGTTTCGGCCGTACTAAACGCGCTGGTGCGATCCGTTTGCCAATTCGACGGACAGATCTCAAGATATCAGTGAGACCCCAAATTGTCCTATATATAAGATATAATATGGTTAAACTCTTAACTCGGCTTAAGTATTTTGGTTGGTGGCAAGGCCCAAGAGGTTAAGAGAGTTAAGCGTGCTAGGACGACAGTAGTCCTAGAATGGGTGACCCCCTGGAAAGTTAGGGCGTCACACCGCTAACCGTCCGAGCATTTCTGTAAATTCCATCAACTCCGAGTCCACTTATGGAAATAAATAACAAAATTTACAAATCAAAATCTTTAAATTAATTGGAAGTATAATTAAATGCCTTACTTCCTACTTCGCTTCTCCCTACCTACCTTTGTTTTCATCAAACAACACACATTCCCTCTCTCCCTCTCTCTCTCTCTCTCTCTCTCTCTCTCTCTATCGAATCTCCTAATCCTTGCATGAAAGGAAAAGGGAAACATACACACGTATTTATATCTGCATACACGCATACAAACATATACATGTGTTATATCCTTTGTGTTTCTTAGATAACTATGGGTTGCTACTGGAGCCGTGTGTTTCCAATATACCTGCTGCTCGTCATCGCCGCCGCCGCCGCTGCTGCGGTCGTCGTCGTCGTAGTGCGCGTATTTTCGTGCGACGGATCGCCGCTGCCGCCGTTCGCGGCCCCGTCGGTCTCCTCCGACATCGTCCGCCACCTTCGAACCCCGCGGTCGCCCCTCCCCCGCCGCCCCGCCCTCGACCGGCCCTACCGCGCCGTCCTCCCCGACACTGTCATGGTACGTGCCGCACGAGACCGCCGTCCTCCCCGACACTGTGTTCGATACCGCGACGGCGGTCTCGTGCTTACTTTTGATTTAAACAGTACCTTACTTTTCGTGCCTGAACTTTCACATATATTACATTTTATACTGATAATAAATATATTATTACATGCAAGTAGACAAGTAAAAGTATATTGTTTTTTTTTTCTTTTTTTTTTCTGGTAAAGTAGCGGCTTAATTAGCATTTTTCAATTGAAAATTGAACTAAGTAATAAAGTGGATTTTACTGGGGCAAAAAGAGAAATTCTTTTAGTTAGGAAGTAAAGTGCAATTTGTGAAAGTTCTAACGCAAAAGTGCATGTGAAGGTACAGGACCAAAGTTGCAATTTTAGAATAGTATAGGGACTTTTAAAGCTGAGCTAATATACATATATAGTTGAGCATTAATGCTACATCTACGCTCCTTATTTTTGTTAATACTAAATTTAGTAAAAATATATGGAAACCCCCTTATCTTTAACTTTTTTCGATCGAGATGCTCCTCAATTTCTCAGAATTAAATTATTCTAGTTATTTTAAACAAAAATTTTGTTAGAATTTGCTGTTCTGTAAACTATTAATCATTAAATTTGATAAAATTATCAATGAATTTGGTGAGTCGGGGCCATTTAAAAATTTCCTATAATTGAGGGGTCTCCATGCATTTTTTTTTCACGTATAATTAATCAAAAATAATTATTGATGTGTATTAATTTGGTCACTTCATATTATGTGGTTCTAGAAGAAGAAGAAGTATAATAATGGGGGTGCGAGGGAAAGGGGAAACGGGGACGGAAACGCGGCGGGAAACGGACTAGAAGCAGCAGAGAGGGAGCTGGCGAGGGCTCGCGCGGCGATACGGAGGGCCGTTTCCCGGCGGAGGGGAAACGCGAATGCGAACGCGTCGGCGTTTCCCGCCCTTCACGGAGAACACGTGGCCCCACCCAACATCTACCGAAACCCCGCCGCCTTTTTCCAGTACGTCTCCTAATTACTCATTTATTATTTTTAATTACTGATTTATTTATTTAATTATTATTACTTATTTATTAGGGCAAAATTTATGAAAGGTCATTGTACTATTCTAGTGTGGCAATTTAACCCTTTTATATACTTTTAGGTCCTTAGTAAGGTTTTTTTTTTTTTGGGACAGTATTAGTACGTCTCCTGATTATTCATTTCTTGTTCATTTTTAATTACAAATTTATTTAATTATTATTACTTATTAGGGCAAATTTTTTAAAGGCCATTGTACTATTCTAGATTGGCAATTTGGTCCTTGTATATACTTTTATTAGGCCACATTGGGCTCGTAAATAAGGTTTTTTTTTTAATCTTTTTGGATAATATCTAGCATACCTTTTAAAACTTAAAAAGATATCTAATATACCTCTAGAGGATCAAAATATTTTTATAGATTTGTAAAAAAAAAATTCAAATATATTCCTAATTTTAGAGTTTACTAATGAAATTTAGGGTTTATGGTAAATTTTAAAAAAAATTGAATAGTAGCGAGAGAGAGAGATATATATAAGTATAAAGATTTTTTCTTTTTATTCGCAGAATTGATATTACCATAATTGGTGAAGTAAAAATGATTAATTTTATATTTGACTAATAAGTAAATTTACTATTAAGTAAATTCACTACTACTATTATTATTATTATTATTTAGGATATTATTATTTGGAATGAAGGAATAAAAAAAGAAATTATTAAGAAGGAAATAATAATAATAATAATAATAATTAATGATTAAAAGGAAAGTGAAAAGGATGCGAAAGGGAAGTTCTCAAGGGAAGCGTACACGTGTACTTTGAGATGATCAACAACAATAAATTTGTTTTAAAATAATGAGTGTACGGTGCAACTCGCGTGCGCGGATTGCGCTTATGCTTGCGATTCACGTCGATTCGTAAATCGTAATGCGTTGGCCCTGCCACGTGAAAAAATACTGCGTAGACCAGGTGCACTACGTCATCCCTGGACCATGAATATTTTTGGTCAAATAAATATATAAGTTCTCAATTTCGACACTTAATATTTCAATTTTCAACATAGAAAATTAAACGTTTAATTGCATATATACTATTACAAAGTAATCAAATTATGTCTTTATCCTTTTAAATTTGTATGTTTTGATACGGCATATATATATATAGGATTAAATTAAAACGGTGATTCACGTATGACGTGGTGAACCAGGTCCAGGCAAGGATTTATCAGAGGTGATTATTTTTGCCTCTTTGGACAATTATTGCTTGTGCTATAATTAGGTTGGCCACATTCTAGCTTATTATGATCACTTGAGAAGCAACCTATTTAAGCCTTTTTCTCCACCAATGCAAAAATAATAATCAATATATATATATATATATATGCTTATAGAAAAATAAATAAATAAATATTTGGATACAAAACGATTCTATCGCTTTACCAGCGATGGAATGAATCAGAGTCAGCTAGCTATAGTTTTACGAGTCAAAAAAATTCAATGCACGAAACGGGAAGAAATGTGTATCATTCTTATTTCATCTGACAACCTAAAATACTACAGGGAAACGAAAGAAACTTATTCTTTTACTTGTATAAGATGAAGAATGTATAATTAGATATTATTATCATTATTATGTAAAGGTAAAAATGTACATAACTTATCTAAATTATTAATCATTTTGAGTCGACAATCCAACCTCTCAAAATTTTGATTTTACTATCTTCTAACTCTTCAATATGTTTGATTTGAATTAGTTAATGGTACTTTCCACTTCAAATTTTAAACTAAATGCTTACTTTAGTGAATTTATATATAGTTGCGAGAATTGTATGAAGTATAGTAACTAAATCTATAAAGATAAATTATCACATATTCAAATTTTAAAGTTAATGTGTCGTTGCTTGGCTTAAATCAAATAAATTGAAAGATCAAATAGTATATCAAAATTTTGAAAGATTGAATAGTCAATTCAAAATGGACTATATATAGTTTAGATAAGTTCTATACATTTTTACCTTATGTAAATTACCTTTTAAAGAGAAATCTTTAAATAATAAGAAGTCATTAATTGCTGCATGCATCCTACTTAGTAAAGATGTTTGAAGTATCACACGTGTAGTTAATAAGTCAGATTTATATATTATTATTTTAAAAAAAATTTATAAAATGTCTGTGACAATTGATGCATATTAATAAGTAGTGATGGTGATATTATTTTCCTGAGATTAAAGCCTAAATACTACTAGTTGGCAAAAGTAGGGGCTAGTGAGTACATAAATTAATGCTACTGTTGTTGTTATAATTAGTACTTGTAAACAATAAATTGTTTGATTAATTAGCATGGTAGGTGCTTTGAATGCCTTTTATTAATTTGAGCATAAATTTATTGATAATTACTGCGGGATCAGAGACCGTTATCAATATGCTAGATAGTTTAAAAACAAAATAAAAAGGATAAATTGCACCTGTGGTCCTCAAGTGATGAGATGGATGATATTTTGATCCTCAAATTTTAATTTATTATAATTTCTGACTCGAACTTTTAAAATTATTTCAATCAAGTCCCACAATCCAACTTACTAGACTAAATATTGACTAAAAGTGATGTATCATCTTTGATTATTGACGCATTATCAATTATAATATTGCTGCATTATTTCTATATTAATGATATATCAATAATTAGTCAACTAAATTAGGTTATAGAACTTGATTGAAATAATTCTAAAATTTTAAATAAAAAATTACAATAAATTAAAGTTTAAGGACCAAAGTGTTACCAGTATCATAGTGTGAGGACCAAATGTGCAATTTACCCAAATAAAAAGAGAGAAATGCTAATAAAATAGTTAATTGGAGTTGCTAATTGGGCCAAATTTCTAACTCAAATAAAAAATATTTAAATCTGAGGTATGTAAATAAAAAAAAAAAGTTGGAGCATTATTTTGGTTAAGAATATTAATTTTATGTTGGATACAAATTACAATCCCTGACGTGCATATAATTAATGTGAGAGATTCTCCACCTATTAGCTTAAATTTTTGGATTCTATTTAAATACTTTAGTATAGTATTAGAGCGAGCTTCATGTGTCTCCTACGCTCAGTTTCTTCGGGTTCACTTGTATTTCAACCTGTCTCGTCCGACTCTCAACTGATTTTATCTAATTCTTTCAAAATCGGTTTCATTTGATTCTCGTACAATTGCATTAAATTTGTGGCGTCAAGAGACATGTTACGAATTCTATTCCTATATAATGAAGATAAATTAGAATTCTGCCCTATATATAACGTAAGGGATATTCCCGCGTATGAGCTTAAAGTTTTTGGATTAGATTTGAGCACTTTGACAACATATTTGTGGGTGTTTCCATACATTTTTACCTTCAAAAGTGCTACATACATGCCTAGTAAAGTTCCTTTTATGTCATGATATAGTTTTTTTAATATTTTACTTCTAATTTGGCTCCCATGTAGACCAGTCTCAAAAGGTGATTTGTTAGTATTATAAATTGAAGAAACTTCATTCAGAAAAGGAAGTTCCTCTTCAATGTAAATTTGATACATTTCACAAATTCACAATTTTATGGGTCTCAAATCCCTCTTTGGGTAACCTAATAAATGGCTACTAAATCAAAGGTTCAAGAGAACTCTCCCCTTAGTACATTTGCTAGGGTTTTCTTTTTTTATTTACTTCATTTAATAGAAATTTTCTATTAAAGCTTACAAGCATAATTTTAATGAATCTATTTGTCAATAATAATCCGTCAGAGAGTTGTGGTATAGGAGTTACGTAGAGATGGAGAAGCGGTTCAAAGTTTACGTGTACGAGGAGGGCGAGCCGCCGTTGGTGCACCGCGGCCCGTGCAAGAACATCTACACGACCGAGGGTCGGTTCATTGAGACGCTGGAGTCGATGACGCAACAGTCGGCAACCGGAGTCCGGACGTGGGACGCACGTCGAGCCCACGCCTTCTTCCTCCCTTTCAGCGTCACCGAGATGGTCCAGTTCATCTACCGCCCCCTCTCGTACGACCACCGCCCGCTCCAGCGCTTCGTCACGGACTACGTCGACGTCGTCGCCTCCAAGCACCCCTTCTGGAATCGCACCGGCGGCGCCGACCACTTCATGCTCTCCTGCCATGACTGGGTATGTATGTGAATGCTACAAGCTGTTGGCTATTTATTATTGGCTAAAATAGGTCCAACTTACTGCTGTATAATAATAGGCCCAAAAGAATAATAAGTTGAGTGAGATTGCGATCCACAATAGACCTAACAGTAATAGGCCTAACAATAGACCTAATGTCCAGGTGTTTTGAATTAGGTCGAAATTCGTGAGCGTTATAGTTGAGCCCTTAAGTACGATTAGTGCGCTCTTTCTACTGAAAAAGTTAGTTAGCGCTGACGATCCACACAAGCATATATACAAACTTCATTATAGCAAATTTTGAAATAGATACATAATTCAAACAAAATTAATAAATTTACAAAGTTCTTTTTGTTATTCGCCAAGTCATCCAACATTCTATAAAATAAATAGAGTAATACTCTTAAGTTTGCTTAGAGGGTTGACTAAAATGAAAAATAGTTAAAGATTAGATATTATATTTGAGTTGTAAAACTAAATTTAGTAAGGATAGAAAATACTAGGGTTTTTGTTGATTACGATGATGCTGAGAAGATTTACCGGCTATTCATGAGCTCAATTTCTTATAACTACCTTTTTGGATGAATTACACTTTTGGTCCTCAAACTATGAGGAGCGTGTGACATTTTGGTCCTCAAACTTTAATATTTTATAATTTCTGACGCGATTTTAATTTTTGAGTTGTTGCAATCAAGTCCCACGAGCCAACTTAGGTGGCTAAATGTTGACAATTGTTGATGCGGAACTATTTTAATTGGATTGTGTGACTTGATTGTAATAATTTAGAAAATTCGAACTAAAAATTATAACAAATTAAAAGTTTAAGGATCAAAATGTCACATTTTTTGTCCAAAAAGGTTTGGTGTCATTTTTTTCCTAAAAATTTCAAACTATAGTGTATGACGTCTAGGCAGCATATATTCTTAGCATTGTTATAGTTGAAGATACAGTTAATACAATCAATTTTTATTTTATATTAAACTTAATTTACCATCGAATTACAATTGCGTCAATCCAAATTCTACTAAAGTTTAGGTTAAGATCGGCCAGTATGTTAAATTATATGAGATAATTATTTGTTTTTATAAACTTCAGCTACAAAAGAATAATATTTTTAATATATATATTCAACACTCTTCTTCACGTCGAAATATGAAAAAAATTTATAGAGGCTCACGACGTTGATTCAAATTCAAAATCTTTTGCATTAATATCATGTTAAAGAATCGTTGTTTCTCCAAAAAATTAAGTTTTCGAAGAATAATATTTTTAATATTTATATTTAAGATGGCCCATAAATCTCCTATTTTTATATCTCTCTGTCGCATGCCATATAACATCTTGGTTCTTGGTATAATTTTATAGGGCCCCCATGCTTCGAGAGGCCATCCGGAGCTCTACACCAACTCCATTCGGGCTCTCTGTAACGCCAACACCTCGGAAGGCTTTCAGCCAGCGAAGGACGTCAGTATCCCAGAGATCAACCTCCTAACGGGCGACATCCCACGCCAGCTCCTCTCCCCGCCTCCCGACCTCCCCGCCCGCCGCTTCCTTGCATTCTTCGCAGGCGGCCTCCATGGCCCCATTCGCCCCCTCCTCCTCCGCCACTGGAAGGGCCGTGACCCCGACCGCCTCCCTGTCTACGAGTACCTCCCGAAGGGACTCGACTACTATCATTTCATGCTGCACTCGCGCTTCTGCCTCTGCCCCAGTGGTCACGAGGTGCTGCATTCGAATCCGTTTTTAATGAATATGGTAATAAAAGTTTAGCATAACGTCGCATATCCACATCCGAATTCGGATATGAAAAAAATATGGATGCAAATATGGTTTCGTCAAATATCCGACCGTATTTGACCGTTTTCACCCCTAACCAGTATGCTAGCTAGGTAGGCAGTGGCTTTTGCTTTGATATTATGCTGAACGACTGTTTACTCTAAAAATTTAATCTGTCAGAGAACAGTATTTTAATCATTTTACCTTCAACAGGTGGCGAGCCCGAGGATCGTCGAGGCGATCTACGCGGAGTGCGTGCCGGTGGTGATCTCCGAGGGGTACGCGCTGCCGTTTGCGGACGTGCTGCGGTGGGAGGCCTTCTCGGTGTCGGTGGCGGTCGGCGACATCCCGCGGCTGAGGGAGGTGTTGGAGCAGATTCCGGCGGCGGAGGTGGAGAGGTTGAGGGAAGGGGTGAGGGCAGTGAAACGGCACTTCGTGTTCAACCACCCTCCTAAGAGGTTTGATGTGTTTAACATGATTTTGCATTCAGTTTGGCTCAGGAGACTCAATCTGAAGCTTGGACACTAGCTAGTAGTGAAGTACTAGCTACTACTACTATAACCACAACTTTTTTTTTTCTCTTTCATTTTTGGGTTTTATTTTTGATTTTTTGGGGGGATTGAATGTGAGGGGAAAGTAAATTAAGATGCATGTTTGCAGTTTACAAGCACCAGAGGATACAATGAAAAGAGTAATTAATTAATACTTTTTAACAAACTTTTTTGGTTAGTTTTGGTTAATTAATTAGTGAATATATACTTTGCACTAGTTGTTTCTAAGCTTTAAACTTATTTTATCCTTCCTTAAAGAAAAAGGGAAAAATTATTGTCTACACCTGTTCATCCATATATACATTCATGTACCATGTAAACTCAACTATATATGCATTTGGAATCAAAAAAAGTACTGTAACATTAGAATACTTGATATATTCATTTAAAACAACTGCATTGAATACATTTTGTTGTCCCAATTAATAGTTATTATTGAAAGAAATTCGGGTCCGTTATCCGAATTATAAGGTTGCAGCAAAGATCAGAACATAAACCTATTCTTCGAGACAAGACACGCAATGCATTCTAACTTCGGTGACAACCACAGCACAGCATTCATGTCCAGCTCCAGTTATTTTTCGGGGTCGGACCGAATTGGTCAGCCAGGGAATGACACATTTCGCCGCCTCTATCAACATTTCCGCTCCATCCAGGGCGAATCCACGTAGGGTTCCGGATTTGCAGGAAAAATTGCATCCGTGCAAACGTAGTTTCACAAGGATTTGAAGCATGATAGTTTCACATACTCACTGAGAATACAAAATGGATCATGGTGATTCCATATACATCTCTGCATAAATTTGAGAACATATACCTATGCGTCATGGTAAAAACTCCACATTATAAAACAAGAGAGAAATTCCAAGATTAAACAACCATTAACCATTCGAAACTAATGATATTAGTTCATTAATTTATGTCCATGCAAAATTAGGCCAAACAACGCTTACATTCCTTACAAGTTAGATTTCTTAGCTTTGATTCCGATAAGTAGCTTAAATTTCAGAGCCTTCCTCTTCCCTTTGTATTGTGTGATCCTCGAGAATTGTTAACTACATGTTCTTCTAACTCCATACTTACTCGATTCGATTGAACATCCTCCTCCCCCTCCAATTCTTTCCTATTCTCCAATGCTTGATTAAGCGCTTTAAGTTCCTCAATGAGCAAGCCGAGTTTTCGAAATGCATACTCATATTAAACTAAGTACATAATACCTTTCCGCTTTAGCGGTCGGATTCCGACCATTTATCACGATTCGTACTTCTTTATCATGTAATGATCCTTCTTCTATACTGTTGTTTGTTGGTTCAACATCACTATATTGTTTTTTATTTTTTGATTAAACAGGGATATACCCTATTTGAGAAGAAAGTACACGGCAAAAGAAAGAAAAGAAAATTGCTCAGCGGTTACCCCTACCGGGGCACTGAGCCAAAAAAAGATGATACACGCGAACGCACCCAGAAGTATACTAGGTGATCCGAAATCACTTTGTGCACAAAATCGTCCTCCAGAGCTTAATTTCAGATGCAATCGTTTTTCCCAAATCGTCATATGTAGAGTTCCGACTGTTAAAAATCCTCTTGTTCCGTTCTTTCCAAATTTCCCAGCATGCTCCAACAAAACATAAGTCAAAGAGAACTTTTGATGGTCCCGACAGCGATTCCCTGCTGCATGTCCACTTCTTCGAGATGTCTCTATCTGTTTGTGTCAATATATCTGCAGTGGTCGGGATTGTACAGAGGAGCCAATACCAAAGGGACCTTGCATAGTTACATCCAAAAAAGAGGTGTTCCGATGTTTCTTCGTCAGAGAGACATAACATGCATATTGTTGGACCTTAAAATCCTCGCTTTACTAGTACATCGGCCGTTAAGATTCTATTCCTCATCGCTAGCCACATAAAGACTTTGATCTTGAGAGGGACTTTTAGTTCCCATAGGTGAGGTACCTTGTAGTCATTAACTCCGCCGAAGGCCCAGAAGTCATATGCGCTCTTTGCTGAAAACAGGCCAGCATTGTTCCATCTCCAAATGAGGGAGTCGTCATCTTCCTCTCGTAAGTTGAACATCACTATATTGTTCACTCCGACATTCTTCATCAAATTGGTTACTTGCATCTTCAAGTCCAACATCCTCAAATTGCGATGCGTCGGTCCAAGAAACACTTGCAGAATCCTGATATTTATGACTGCAATCCCCTATCCACCTGGTATGTACCAAAGATAGCATTTGAGAAGATCAGCGCAAAAGAAACATTTCAAACAAAAGAGGCCCATACTATCTAACCATTACAAAACATTGCATAACATAAATAAAACTGTTTTGTGAATATTTAACCCTTGATTTTTGAAGGGTAAAAATTATTGGCAAAGTTATATAGACCTTAGTGGAGTCCATTGATCCCACTGAGATATGTGAAATAAAGACTACGTTGGCCAATCTGGGATTGTTGACCTTGTTTTGAGGCCAGAGTCGATCCCAAAATGTGGTCAAATAATATGGCTCTCCATTTTTTTTATTTAATGGGCCCATGTAGTGGTGGTGGAACCACGCAAAAGCATAGAGGGATTAGGTAGAACCATAGAATAAAATAAGAAAAAAATAAAAAAAAAGTAGCAGTCCAATAAAATTCTGGGACCGCTACTTTTAATTTTTTTTTTCTCTTGTTGAGACGAAGAAACATATAGGGCATGTTTGTTTCGTCGAAACTCGACTTTGGATTGAAGTGGACTTTGGGTTGAAGTGGAGTTCGGTGAAAATTATTTTTTTTTCACTATTTGTTTCGTAATTATGAAAATGAAGTTTCATTAGTTCTGCTGTTTGTTTGATAGAAAGTGTATGATGTAAAACTATAATTTATGTATAAATAATAAATAATTTAATAAATAAAAATAATATAATTATATTTTTATATAATTAAAATTTAATTATATAATATTTTTTATATAATTAAAATCAAATTATATAATATTTTTTAATTATATATAATTATATTTTATATAATATTTTAATTATAAATTTAATTATATAATTAAAATTTAATTATATAATTAAAATTTAAGTATATAATATTTTAAATATATAATTAAAAATAATATAATTATATAATTATATTTTTATATAATAAAAAATAACATTTTTTCTTCGCCTCTCTTCACCGTAATTGACTTCGGCCCGCCGTTTCGGGTTAACTCGAGTTTCGATCGTAACTTTTCTACGGCGAACCAAACGACGGAAGTTGTCGTTTTTGACGAAAACGACTTCCCTCCTCTCCACTTCCACCCCACTTCCATCCAAACAAACATGCCCATAGTGTTTCCGAGAATCTATTACCTTTTAAAATTGACATTAATTTTATCAGTTGCTACTGCTATAATAGAAAGGGCTTTTTTAATGATAAATTTTATAAAGAATAAATTGTGCGACCGTATGTGTGATCAATTGATGAACGATTGTTTGGTAACATATATGTAAAAAGATGTATTTGGCGGTATTATCAATGAGGGTATCATGTATCATTTTCAGAATATGAAAATACTTCGAAAACAATTGTGAATAAAAATGGTATACTAGGAAAAATATTTATATATTGAACCCACTAGAAAATAATTTTAGATCCGCCACTGGAAAAAAAATGCCGAATAGCCTAAGTTTTAATCTAAATACACTTAGCCATCTGAACTTCAAACAATTTAGAAGAAACAATATTCTATAAACAAGAACTATGCCCCTATTTGAATGCATGAACATGTTGATCAGTTTAGTAGATGAGGAGCGAGGTATAACCATATTCAGCTTTCAAAGTTGTTCTCTTATAATGAAATAAATTATTTCGTAACATACTGTTCTATCAAATTAAGAATTTTGACACCTTTCGAAGACTAAAAATCAGACACCCAACTTTCAATTATAAAAAAAAAAAAAAAAAAAAAACTCATATGCTCGCCACATGGCAGTGGCGCTCGTGTTGATATGATTTCCACCAAATTTTTGTTTTCAGAGGTGTAGTGCGAATTTAGTACTCGGATGAAACTCAATTACTGAAATTAAATCCACTCATTTTCGTTAATTTGTTATGATTTTGTAAATAGCGACAATTTTTTTTGTGCACCTACAAAATTTAGAAATTTTGTAGTTACGTACAAAGTTTAAAATATTATGTATATTCCTTCAAATGTAGAAGACATTTAAATATTAAAAAAACTTTTAAATATTGTCGTTGTTATTGGACCACGGCTTTATCCTGATTAAATAAGGATCAAGCAATGATTAAAAAATCATCAATTTTAACAAGTTAATTACTTTTTATCAAATTAAACTGAAATAACTAATAAGTAATGGCTAAAATAGCCACAAATGAAGTAAATAAATAAAATTTTGCTTAATAGTTTTACAAAATTATTTCAGAAAAATCACTTTTCATCTAAACTCCGCCAAACGCTCTACAGTTTTAAACCAAAATTAATTCTCCAACTCATTTTTTCAGAATCTAGGCCTAACGGGCCCATAGTCTGACTTTTATTCTGAAACACTGTTGTCAGATTGAAAACAAGTTTGCGTTTTATTTGAAAATTCATTCTTCAGGTTATGTTCGTGTTCTTTTTCGACTACTAAACATCTGAAACTTTTCGGTCTAATATGTTTTAGCAAAGTTAATTCTTGACCAATTCTCCAACAATTAATGTGTTCTCATATTGTTAATGAATAGTTTTATCTTAGCCTATTGGATTTGTGGGACCTCAAGTGTTGCTGCTCTTAACTTAGCTAGTTTGCTTCTTCTACCTGACAAATCTTGAGATTGGGATACTTTTTGAAATATTATGAACTTTGAAAATATAAGCGTTTTTTTATACTCTGTTTTATGTACATGTCGAGATATAGGTCAACTACAATCAATTGTGAGTTTCTCATAAAAATAGTATTCAAGAAAAATAGATTGAAAAGAAAATCTTGGCGTAAAATTTTAATAGTTTTTGAAGTATATATACATGTTTGATATGAAGGGAAAATAAATAAATTAAAAATGAAAAATGGAGGCCCAAGTAGCAAAATATCCCAAAATCAACTTCTAAAGCCCAAAAATGGAAGATCCCACAATGAGATTCCATTAAGAAGAACAATCTAAAATAGGTTTTTTCCGAGATGCAGTGGGTTTATAGCATGTTCATGAGGTAGTGCCATCAAATATTCAAACTTGTATACTGTTTGTGTTTCAATATTACACATTTTTACCACTATACACTAGTCGGATTGGCAGGTACTCTCCTCCCCGAGCGTTGGTTCTCAGGTTTAAATCATATTTCTTTGCACATGTGGAGCCCTACAGGCTAGTGTTAACTTTTCATTCCAACGATATGAAAATTAAAAGAATATCCCTGAACTGACAAAGAGTTTATTTAGCGTTTTTCGCAGGGTGTAAGACTGTTGGATGAAGTCTCAACTTTTGGTTCTCATTAAAGCGGAAGTATCAAAATTTTGCTCTAGTAATATTGTCTGGGGCACCATATGAAGGAACCGATTACTTGAGAAAAAAAAAATGGTGCTTACTTTTAATGTTTTATATATTTATCAGAAATTGGGTGGTTAATATATATTATGTATATTAATTATATGTATATAGAGTTTAGGTTATTGGGCATATTTGTTAATCCACAAAATCAAAACATCAAAACCCTAATCTAATTACTCTCTCTCTCTCTCCCTCTCTTTCACTTGCTCGCAGTGTCGCTTCTCCTAAATTATTTCTTTTAATATTATAATATCGTATTTCATGCATTTATTTTGTATATTGAACTATTAGACATATTTTTATATCAAATTTTAGATAATGTTTATTAAAATTAAGCTATAAATTGCATAATGTGACGACTTGTTTAGGGCTCGAGCTCGTTCAACTCGAAGTTAGGCTCGAAATAATTTCAAGCGGAGCTTGAGCCTAAATTCAGGCTCGAAATTAATTTTAAGCCAAGCTTGAGTTGAGATAAGCTCGCTCAAACTCGGCTCGTTTCCACCCCTAGGCCATTCGATTCGACGACGCAATGAATCTGGTCATTTTATTTAGACATATTTAATGCATAGAAAAACCTCTTATATGCAATAGGCTGGAGAGAAAGTACATTCAATATATGAGACATTCTGTACCTATGCCTTCCATTATTGCATTTATTGTGTATTAATAATTTGGCCTTCATTAATTATTTGCCACCACCTCTTTACTTAATTTCCAACATTTAAGATTCACTTGGCCACTGTGCTCATTTAATGTTATAGATTCTAATGTTACGTTTTGTTCCTTCATTATCATACTACATTTATTAAGATAAAACAAAATTGTACCAAAAAATACTCATTGCATTTTTTGTTCTTTCTTATTAAATGTATGATTAAAGTGAAAGATAGTACGATTAGAAAATAATAATCTATTTATTTCTGTAAGTTGTATCCCAGTGCATAAATCACAATAGGTAAGTAGAGTTGAGCTGGAATGCTATCAGTAGCAAACGGGCTCCGTTGCCACCTATTTATTTTTTATGATGGAGCCTCCAAATCGATAATCGGCACCGTTGAACATGATCTATACCACTTGAATTATTTAGAAATCAAATTTTCAATTTTTTCGACATCATTGGCCTAATGATCAAAGGGTTTCAAAATTTGTAATTTTAATGGTCGATATAAGACGTTTTCTCGCTTAACGGCATAAAGATATCCAAATCAATTGAATTTTGATTAGAAAATTTTTTAAACTATTTAGAACAAGATCTATACTCTTGATCTTGCTTACAAGACTCCTATCATCACTTTTTAAAGGATATTCATTTTCAGCCGTTTATTTTTGTGTCCACTTGATGGACAAGAGAACAATATCGAAAAAACATAAATTTTGATTTCTAGATGCTTCAAGTGGTATAGATCATATTCAACAGTGCCGATCATCGATTTGGAGGCTCCATCATCGAAAACAAATAGGTGGCAACTGAGTCCGTTTGCTACTGATAGCATTCCAGCTCAACTCTAGGTAAGTATATATATATATATATCTGTATATTTTCATTCCAATTCTTTGTCGTCCGATAGCGCTAACTGGCCCTCAATACCAACCAGACCCTAAAGAGCGGAGTCTGTTTATCCCTAACTGGTGCTCGTGAAAGATCTCGGCAAAGATATTCAATCCGCCGGCCAACATTAGGCCCAATTCTAGTTGAAACGTGGAACCGTACTCGACATTGAAAGGTTTTTATAAATCCATAATCAAAATCGAACCCATACCCGAAATGGAAAATTCTAACATGGCTGTTAAAATGACTACAAGTTACTAACTTAATGCGTAACAACATTGTAATCTTTCATGTATGAAATTGGTACAAGACCGATTCAGATTCGCGAACAGAGAAAAATCATAAACACAACAAAATCCACCGTGTTTCAGTTTATCGTCCCCATAGTCGTACCTGTACCAACCTCGCTTCAGTTGAAGTCATCTCGTTAAAGCTCGCGTTCAGATAGAAGTGTCAGATATCTGTATCCATCGACGTCCCTTTTCAAAACTAGTATGGTATAAGAAATTAGTCAAATATGAATTGTGTTTTCACTAGCTTTTTCAACTATTCATCAATGAATGATGATGCTATATTACAAAATCATAGAAAACAACACCATCATGTTTGCGGACTAAGTTCATCTTCCTAATGAATCCTAATCAAGAGGGGTATATATTTCCACTTTTATTGGTGAGATTCCTCTCTTCCTTGTAGACCAAACTCACTTGGGAATATGTCATTAGCTATGCTTCTAAGCAACTTAATTTTCTCTGTTGGTTTCTTACAGGAGTAAAGCGTGTGGATGCTTCTTACACTATTTCTACATATATGGCACTTTGGTTCTTATAATTTTATTTTGAGTAAATTTGCAAAACTAGATTTCAAATAATTTTCAAACTTACTAATCATTTAGTAAAACTTTTTCTCTGTTTAAACTTGAATTTAGAAGTTTGAGGATCGAAATGAAACTTGTGGTAAACTTGAGGGAGACTAGTAGTGCAAATTTTCAATTTTAACTTAACACTTCAGTTCCTAAACTTTCACACATATATATTGCACATAGATATAGTCTTTAATTTGTAAAAAAAAAAAATTAATATCAAACTATATTTGAGGAACATTTATAATAGAAGAATAAAATGGTCATTTATGAGAAAAATAAGAGTTGTTTTGTTGACGTCGAAAGATGAAAGTATTTATATAAAGGAATAATTATCTACATACCCCTCAAAACTTTTGAAATATCTTATATATTCCTACTTTTTTATTTTAAATATACCCTCATATATTTCTTCGTTATTTAAAGATAATCCCATTGTTAGTATCCGTTAAGCTATCTCGGATTAAACTGGGGTTAAATTTCTATCAGAGTTAAAAAAAAAATCTAAATACCTTTTTTGCCCAACAAATAAGAAAAGTCGGTGACGGTAAAATTGTATATTTGAAAAGGCAAAAAGTAAAAATACCTCTTTTGCCCCTAACTTAATGCCAAATAAGAAAAATTAGTAATGGTAGAAGGGTATATTTAAAAGTGCAAAATAATAATTTCACAGAGAAAACAGTTGTTCCTAATAGTTTGGGATATATTTGAAAGAACTTGGAACGTTAAAATGATATTTTTTTTACACTAGCCTTTTAAACGAGATAAATAAGAAATTTCGAAACTTTTCAGACGTATATAAGAAATTGCCCCTTATATAAAAGTATAGAGACCAAGTTGTGATGTATTGGATTATCCATACATTTCACCCTCCTTATAATGTGTCACTCACATCAGCATTACAATCCTTGATGCTTTTGTTAGCTTGATTTGGGTGAGGACCTTCATTTGTTTGTATTCTAATCCCCTTTTACTTTTATGAGTTTTTTTTTCTAAGTTCTAACCTCCCCTAGACATGCATTATCCTCTCTCTCTCTCTCTCTCTCTCTCTCTCTCTCTCTCTCTCTCTCTCTCTCTCTCTCTCTCTTCTAATGAGGACAAAAGTTTGTAGTGGCGAGAGAGAGGGAACCATTATAAAAGTATCTCCATTTACTATTATGAGAGATTGAGTGGTTCCCAAACCAAGATTTGGTTTTGATTTTCTCACAACTAATGATATATGTACAAATAATGCATCATCCCATGATAAGGTGGAGACTATAAATAAGAGGAGCTTTCCCATTTGTCTAAGCTAACACAAAAAAATAATAAAATAATAAAGCTTGGTTAAAAAAAAGAAGAGAAGGTCAACACACCCAACATAGTACAACAACACTATGGCATATGGAGGGATCTTTGTGCACTCACAATATATTTGTGTATCTTTCAATACTTTAGAATTAATTTTTCAGAGAGAAATAGTTTAGGTATACCCCATTGTACGATCCCCCACTGTGTTGCTGATGTGTTAACACCCATGCTTGAAGGTTTATAATTGACTTGTACATAAGTTACGATGTGCCGTACGTATTTGCCGACACACCAACAATATAGTGGGGAACATATGGGGGTACCTGTAGCAGTGCTGTTCTTCAGATAATTTTAAAATAATTTTTAATTTTGAGTTAATATTATATATTCCTGAGTTTTGGGTAAATTTTTTTTTTATGCCTGTTTCGAGTACCTTTCAATAAAATATAAATGCGATCGATTCCAAATTTTGATTTTTATCTCTTGCCGTTTTACTTTTCAAATTTAACATACATATGAAGATTTTTGCGATAGAAATAATACGCGAAAAAGGATAAAACTGATTTTAGAAGAATGTTTGTGTGGTGCTTAGATGATAATTTTATGAAATTGAAATGAAAGTTAAAACCGTTGCTGTAATATTCTTTAATTTTTCTGAAAGATACCACTGTAGAAACTTTCATAAAAAATTAATAAAAACTCAGAAACTTATATAAAAACAAAAACTAAAAGTTTTTTTTTTGTAATTATCTGAAAAATTAGGGACTTGTATGTAAATGACCCATCAGCTTGTATTGGCCCCTAGTATCATTATATGCTAAAAACCACTGGTTAAATACTGTGTTGTAAAGGCTTTATTGTTCAATAACATACAAATTTCAATGATTTAATATTTGATGATCATTTAGATAATTTTTCCCAAATGATTCATTTAGATAATAGCAAATTACCCAACCTTATAAAAACATGTTTATTCCTTTAAAAAAAACTTAGAAATAAATTTGCAATTTCAATATTTTGTAGAAGTTTTTTTTTCCTAAAAGTTTGATCCGATTCCAATCCCCTATATCTTAAAAACCTGAGCTACTTTTGTATATACAGAAGATGAGATTGAATCTGTAATCTTTAAGACAATAATTCATATAACAACCTCTGAACTAGGCTTGCGATGGTTAATCTTTTTTTTCAAGAAAAGATATAATGTTCATCACAAATAAGCACATCATAATATTCGCAAATTTGATCGACCGTTCCTAGCGCAAACGGTAGATGACTTAATAGTTGGTATCCGAGGTCCCAGGCTCAAAGCCTAGTTACTTCACATTTTCAACTAAATTTATTTCTAAATGAAATAAACAAAACTGGTCGCATGCTACCTTTCTCTGAAAGAAAAAAAAAACATTCACAAATTAATTTGTAAAAAAAAAAAAAAGGTGTATCCTCTTTGGCACCACATTCCAAATCTCTCCCATTCTGAATAAGTTAATTCTGCACATGGCAACTTTACTGTTGTAATCCACTTTGTCCTCCCAGTAGCACTTTTTCAGGATCTCAAACAGTACCTGGATCAAATCTGGGTTGAGTAATTGGCCTCAATTAATAATTATTATTGTTTTTTAATTTTAATTTTTTTTTAAGAATTAACAGGTACTTTGTACTTAACAGTACCTTTACTTGCAATCACACACACCCTCCTTTAAAACTGCAGCTACTGATCCAATTTAAAGAATTAGATGATGGATGATATGGGTCCACTACATATATAATGGTCCCTGCATGGTGTTAATACCTAATATATTCTTATTTTTTTTATCTCAAATATATCCCTCGCATATTTTTTCGTTATTCAAAAATAATCTCGCTGTTAGTACCCGTTAGGTTATCTTCGGTTAAACCGGGTTAAATTTCTACCAGAGTTAAAAAGAAGCTAAAATATCTATTTTGACCCTAACTTAAGGACAAATAAAAAAAATTGGTGACTATAAAAGAGTATATTTAAAAGGGCAAAATAGTAATTTCATAGAGATAACGGTTATTTCTAACAGTTCACTAGTAGAATCTAACTTGAAACGTTAAAATATTTTAAATGAACTTAAAACGTTACAAAAGGTATTTTTTATATTGGCCTTTTATGTGGGGTATATAAAAGAGTATGAAACTTTTCAAGGATACATAAGCAATTGCTTCTTCAAGAAATTCATAGGACTAGAAAAAAGAAATAGTAGTCTTAGATGAGTGGAGCCAGTCTAGAATTTACATTCTATAAATAAATGTACGAGTATCATTGCTCATGATAATATTTTTTTGGGATAACTTTAAATAACACCCCTGTGATTTCTTATCTTCTCACTTTAGTGCCCTGTAGTTTAAAACGTATCACTTTGGTACCATGTGGTTTGATTATTCTTTTTTTTTATTTTTATCTTTTTGTTAAATTATATAAATTTTTTTTCAAATATTCCACCTATGGTTTATCGAATATTCACTTTACTATCATGTAGTTTTAACTTTCTCATTAATTTAACGAAAAAATTAACGAAAAGATAACAAAAAGAGAATAACCAAACCACAGGGTACTAAAGTGATACGTTTTAAACCACATGATACTAAAGTGAGAAAGCACGAAATCATAGGGGTGGTATTTGAAGTTATTCCTATTTTTTTTCTTTTTAGTACCATCCAAACAAAAACATTTGTTCGGTCATGTAGGCATATGTCAGACGGTATCATTACTGTTTTTCTATTTTTTTAAATAAAACTTTTATATGTAATTTATAGGATAAAAAGGGTCGATGGATTTACTGCAATCAATTATATTCATGGTATTTGTTTGGCGACGACAAAAAAAATAGAAGCAACTCTATTTTCACTTTTTTCTTTTAATAAAATTTCATTCGTCACTTAGCCAGAATGTATTATAAACTAACTATTGAGGGACCGTTCGGTTCAAAGTTTGTAATACTCCGAAAATATTATATATTTTATATTAGAAATGACAAGTATGTTACTAATTTATCAATCCACTTGACTGAGAGGTTATTAAGAACTAGTATATTTTTATTAATGGACTACTAATAATTCTCATCAAGTATAAAAATAAAAATATTTTCTAGCCTATGATAAATCATGAATCAAACGGGCCCTAAGAGAAATTTTTTTTATAAATATATTAAATCATACAGAGTTAGTAGCTAAAAAAATAAAAAAATTGGCGAAGATATCAATTGAGGTCTAAAAATTTCCTCAATATTCGTGTATAAATAAACTTTAATATAATCTTTTTAAAAAGTAAATACTTCTTTGACCTATTTGTAAAACAAATTTTATACTTGGAAGAGTATATAATTACACCTCAAAGAGCGCAAGCAATGCACGAGGTGACACCTACGGCGAAAAATAAATTTGGATCATCCGATACGGATGATCCAGACGCAATCTATTCAAACAATAAGATCATGTTATGTACAGAATTTTTCTGTGCACACCAGTACGAAAAAGCCGCATTCCCTGTGTGGTAGTAGTACCCTTGCAGGGCCCCCCAAATTAAGCATTTCACTTCTCCTAAAACCAAGATTGATTCAGATTGCTTGATTTTATCCGGACATTATCTTATTCATTAATTATTCGAATCTGATTTTTTATTAATTTATTTCCTGATCCGGACTTAAAAAAAATGGGTCAATAAATTGGTCAATCAGGTCAGATACAGTGTACCTGCAACCCCTCCCAATGATAAATTAAATTATTTTCCACACTAACTTTATTCCCTGAACCCGGTGTATAGTTACTACTCATGCACCGTATTAGTGCTCTAAAACGGTAATAATAAACCAGAGGGACAAATATGAATATCACCGAACTTTTGCAGAATAAATATAAAAAGTTAAACATCGTAGGGATATATTTGTTATTCAATATGTTTACAGGGAGCTGTATGAAATTAACCCTAAATGCAATATATGCGATGTACAACACACCTGGTGCAGGAATTATTTTCTCTATCCCCGCGCAGGGACATTCCCACGTGCGCGGATCCTCTTTGGTTGTGTTAACTTTTACTAAATCCCAACATCCCCCCCCACATTTATACTTCTCTTTTTTTATTTTTTTATTTGTTTAATCTATGTAATATCTATCTATTAAACTATGCCTGGGTTTTGATCTTTTTAGATGTTGTTGCCACGTACACTCCCCGTGCTCCCTCTCTACTGTGGCATACAACTGTTACATGAAAAAAAAAAAAAAAAAAAAAAGCTTAAACTTTAATTCGGAATATTTAAAAATAAACTCAGCTAGAAATATAAAGTAATTAGGCGTCGAATTTACACCTCGGATATCAACGATCAAGTTCTTAGCGAGCTGAGATTGTTGATGTCAAACTGTATAGTATTTTAACTTATTTGCACGAACTAATCAAAGTTATCTATATCACCGCAAGATGCAAACAGATCCGGATTGGTGGAGACCCTAATCCATCATGAATGGGATAGTAAGTGAGAGCTATAAATAAAGAAAAAAATTTAATCAGTCTCGAATTCGTCCCGATCCGTTAAGAAAATGAAGGGAAAAGTGGAGGTCCCCCTCATTCTTTTGATCCACCACGATCCGCCAAAAAGTCGCTAAAATTTCATCTCCGTTCCTATCTGTTCCGAATGGAGAGATAATTGAGGGCAAAACATAGAATAAAAATCAACCCACACCGAATCTGCGTAGATCCGGCAAGAACATGAGGCTGAAGGTGGGAGACACCTTCCGACCCTGATTCGTCCCGTTTGCATCCCTAATGTCGCCCATGCTTAAATGTATTTTAGAGAACCTTCGAGAATGTGGATATTAGCACTCAAGTTTCTCAAAATCTTGAGTACTTGTATGTGTCTCCTGAGATGGTGCTCGGTAGGCTGCTAATATATTCGCACGAATAATATGAAAGATTATAATTTTTCAAGACACGTAATTTCAGCCGGTGTCGCATGTGTTTGGCAATATATGACGCATGTAGATTATTATTCATTTACAGGTATCCACCTAAGTTTTAAAATTTTCACATTTGGCATCCAAACTCTAAAAGTTTTTAAATTAGCTATTTATATTATATTCCAACAATTTAAATCAACTAAAATTAGCCAAATAGTTTAAAAAATAATATATGATGCATGCGATAATATAGAAGTGTCTTGTGTTATCATAAAAACAGAGTTAATCTTATAGTGAAAAAGTTACTTTTTATTTAGTATTTAATTATAGTAATTGCGACCAATTTTAATTAAGAAGACTCATCTGTATCATCTGTGCGTATCCTTATTGTTTCTTGACAATTTGGCTAATATTAATTATTTTAATTTAAAAAATATAAACCAACCTGATTAATTATTAAAAAAAATACAAATTTCGATGACAAACATGAAATTTTTTAACTTTAACTGATAATTTACAAACAGACAAGAATTTAGATAATTTCAGTACATTCAACATATTTTTAAGTAAAATAGCGTGACATAAATAGTTTTGATATTATTAGAGCAAATAAATTGCTTTTGGCTTAATTTGGACCCTTTTTTTTTGCTTTGTTGATATCAATTTCTATTTTTAAAATTTATTTTTTTTCTTTTTTTAATCTAGTTTGGTAGTTCAGTGTTTAAAAGTTATTACCAAACTAGGCTTAGGAAAATTAAAAGGGCAATTTCAAATTTAATCCTCTAAAACTTCAAAATATAACAGATGTCCCGTCAAAATCTAAAATATCATTCATACTCTGTCTAAACGTACAAATCTATCATTCATACACCCCTCTAAACGTATAAATACATACAAATACCCCTCCAAACTCCAAATCCAAAACCTAAATCCTAGACCCTTTAATATATGTAAGGGCACCAATAATATTTTACCATTTGAAGGTATTTATAAAATTCTAAATTTTTACTGAATGATTTAAAAATCGGCCGGTTTGATCGGTCTGACCATGACCCAATCTATAAAGTGGTTTGGTTCAAACCTTTGAACCGGATAAGTTAAAAAAATGGTTTGAATAGTTTGAACTGACGGTTCAACCAACGAACCGGTAAACCGATTTAATTTTAATCAAACTGATCAAATTTTTTTTATCAAGTTATATTTAAATCTAATGACTTAAATTAGCTGATTTTATTTCTATTAGCATAGATTAGTTTTATAAAAAGTGAAACTTGAAAACTTATATGTACTTAAATTGGTCTAGAAAATTAGTATTTTATAATTAAGTATGATACTAGAATAATATAATATATAAATATATATATATATTAAAGATCATAATTAAACATTTATAACATCATCCTGATTCTTAATCCAGTAACATTTTCGAATCGTTGTTTGATCCGATTTTTAAAATATTACCTTTTAGGAGGACAATAAAGAGAGGTAAAAATATACAAAGCTTTCCTCAACTATCTCAAGTTTCAATTTGGCTACATAATTTTTTAAAAAATTTGCTTTTACTATTTCACCTTTTAATTTATTTGATTTGAGTCAATGTATAACTCTTTAACTTCAAAATTTGAAAGCATTACTCATATTTACGGGTTTAGCTAGTATATTTTATATAATTTATAAAACTATAAATTTATTTAAATTAAGCAATTAATTTAAATTTTATATCTGGAGAGCTATCAAATCAATAAAATCAAACAAATTATAAAATTGAATACTAAAATTAAAATTTTGAAAGATTCAACAGTCGAATCAAAGTAATCCTCAAAGAAATTAATCCAATTTTTTTTTTAAAAAAAAAGTTAGTCTAAAAAATAGAAATTTATATGGTCAAAATTAGTAGGCACCGAATTATGCCGATTTAGGCCGTTCTCCGCTTTCTCATGGGTGCGGCGTGGAAAAGCGCTTCTCGCAAACTGCGCACCGCCCAAATAGGATGTCAACGGATCGGATTTGAAGCGGATTTTTAAAAATCTGAATCCGAACCCGACTACCAAACCTGAGATTCGAATCCGAATCCGAATCCGACGAATTTTAAAAATCCATATCCAAACAATAACCCGACCAAAAATTTGAAACTCAAACCCGAGTCCGAACCCGAAAATCCGACCCGAAACAAGTATTTCTCTTTATAATATTTCAAAATATATTATTACAATAAATCTAAAATTTTAAAATATACAAATTCAAATATAACATGAAACATATATATATATATATATATATATATATATATATATATATATATATATATATATATATATATATATATATATATAGAGCTAGTCTCCTATACTATCTATAGTACCGGGGCTCCGGTACTATAGTCGCTTTTTCGATCTTAGGGTGTTCAAATCAACGATCCACACCGTTGAAACTGATCTAGGGCATTTGAAGTTCTTAGGAATAAAATTTTATAATTTTTCGACGTAGTTTACTTTGTGATCAAACCGTTTCAAAATTGTCAAATTTCAATGGCTATTATGGCGAGTTTCAACATCCTTGATCTTGAATTCGAAATTCCTATACTCAAATTTTAAGAATTATTCAATTTCCACCGTTCATTTTGACATGATTTATTTACTAAGTAAACGATATCGAAAAAAACTAAAATTTTATTTCTAAGAACTTCACATAACATAGATCAATTTCAACGGTGTGGATCGTTGATTTGAACACCCTAAGATCGAAAAAGCAACTATAGTACCGGAGCCCCGGTACTATAGATAGTATAGTACTATACTATCTATAGTACCGGGGCTCCGGTACTATAGTTGCTTTTTCGATCTTAGGGTGTTCAAATCAACGATCCACACCGTTGAAATTGATCTACTATACTATCTATAGTACCGGGGCTCCGGTACTATAGTTACTTTTTCGATCTTAGGGTGTTCAAATCAACGATCCACACCGTTGAAATTGATCTATGTTATGTGAAGTTCTTAGAAATAAAATTTTAGTTTTTTTCGATATCGTTTACTTAGTAAATAAATCATGTCAAAATGAACGGTGGAAATTGAATAATCCTTAAAATTTGAGTATAGGAGTTTCGAATTCAAGATCAAGGATGTTGACCTTCATCTATGTAGTTTAAAGTATTTTCTATCAAAATTTGAATAAATTTAGATTCTTCTCCACCGTTAAACTACAAACTCGCCATAATAACCATTGAAATTTGATAATTTTGAAACGGTTTGATCACAAAGTAAACTACGTCGAAAAATTATAAAATTTTATTTTTAAGAACTTCAAATATCCTAGATCAGTTTAAACGATGTGGATCGTTGATTTGAACACCCTAAGATCGAAAAAGCAACTATAGTACCGGAGCCCCGGTACTATAGATAGTATAGAAGACTAGCTCTATATATATATATATATATATATATATATATATATATATATATATATATATATATATTATAGAACTAGACTGGAATGCTATCAATAGCATCAAGCTGTTGGTGTTATTAGATTTTCGGTTCTTGGATGAAGTAATGTACGGTTAGGATGATGTGGGCCCATTAGCGTTAAGTGAGTTGTTGGTTAAATAGTATAATCCAACGGATGAAAATAGTCAAAGGGTTAAATCTAACGGCGGAAAACTCGATAGCACCAAGTGCTTGATGCTATCGATAGTATTCCAGCCGGACTCATATTATATATAATATAAAATAATTTCAGGTTCTGATCGGGTTAGGGTTCGGGTTTGGGTCGGGTACAATCAAAATTCACATCCGAATCTAAATTCGTCGGATTTTCGTTTTTGATATTCATATTCGAAAGTATATTCATTTAGCATCGAATAAATTTATTTTGTTTGGGTTCGGATTCGGATTCAGATAAAATTTTGGATATTCGTATGCATTGACATCCCTGCGCCCAAACAGGCACTCTCTCTCTCTCTTTCTCTACGGCGGCAGCAGGCAGCAGAAGCGGCTGCAGCAGGCGGAAGCGCGCCGCAGCAGCAGTGCGTTGGTGTGTGGGCGGGTGGTGGGTTGCTGCTGCTGCTGGGGTGGGGTGGGGTGGGGTGGGGTTGGGTGGGTCCCACCCCGGAATCGCGGGATATCGCAGTCCCTGCGATTCGCTTCGCTTTTTTGGCGCTTTCCTCTCGCTGTCCGAGAAATCCTCTGTTCCCTCGAAAGGTCGATTCGCATCAAACCCCTTTTTCCCTTTCCCCTTTCACCCCTCCGCCTCCCAACTCCCAACGCCATTAATTTTTTTTTTTTTTCCCTTAAAAAAAAGGCAATGCTAAGTAAGTTTGCAATCAATTTTAGGTTGTAATCCAATTTTGTATTGTAATTCTATAACTATACTAATCCAAAAAAATCATCTTTACTTTTACTAATTTTTTTTGAGAGAGAAAGGTAGCACGCTAAATTTGGAAATGTGAATCAACTAGAATTCGAACTCGGAATCTCGGGTACCAACCACCAAGCCCTTTGCCACTTGCGCTAGGGACGGTCGGTTCATTTTTTGTATTGCTAAAACTCAAATAGAATAGGACAAACCCATGAGGCTATTGGATAAAGAGTGGTAGTGATTATTGTTGGCTTAAAGGAGCCAGCATCCTGTTATGTGATGGGAGGTTAGGTTGGAACGAGTCATGTTCCAAATGGCGGGAAGTCAGGTTGGGCCGAGTTATGTTTGTTGTGGCGTGAGACTGGTTGGGCCGAATCACAATCGAGATCCGTGGATGCTGTGTCTTTACGTTTTAAATGAATTGGTTGTATCTTTCTAATAGCTCGAGTTTTTGAGATTAATGGTTAGTGCGACAAGTGGCTGTAAATTTGTGCAGGTGCTAGGAGAGATTGTTGGCCTAAATAGGTAACATCCTCTCCTGTGGCGGGAGGGCGGGTTGGGCCGAGTCATGTTCGAAGTAGCGTGAGGCTGGTTCAGCCGAATCACAATTGAGATCTGTGGGCGTACGATTTAAGTGAATTTGTTGTATATTTCTAACAGCTCGAGCTTTCGAGATTAATGCCAACGAACTGACAATTACAACTTTTAAAATAGTAGGCTTAGCATTTCTCAAAAGAAAATGAATAATTTGCATACCTGCCCTACAAAGCTATGAAATTGGAATTTATATGTACCTAAAAATTTTGTTGTATTCTTGTAGCCTGCATTTGGTATAAGAATTACCAAAGGATAAAGCATTGCATTCCATGTTTCCTGCCAAATATTTTTAAATTTAACGAAGTTAATTTATTTTAGTTAATGTGGATTATACCGGATTATTTTGGAACAGCTTGTTAAAAGCTATTCCATACTTCACCACACATTTTTTATTATTCTCTATTATTTTTAAGAAAATAATTAAATATGATTTTAGTTGTCCTAAGAAATAAGTAAATATCAAACCAAATAAGATTTTTTTTAATTTCTTTCTATTCTAAAATATTTAGTTGTCCTAAGAGTAAAAAAATTTATCTGTTCAAATCTTATCCCATTACCAAATGCACTCAGAAAATTTTAATCATCAAATATATCCATCTAAAATTTCAAAATATGTATATTTATCTCTACAGATTGACTACCGTTAGTTGGCTATTAAATTTTATTGTTTAAACTGTTATGTTTGTATAAAAATTAGCTTTTTAAAATTTTCTTTTAGAATTTATAATTTATAGTTCATGAAGAATGATACGAAAGTTAGAATAAAAATATTAAAAATAAATACTATAAATATAATTAAAAAATATTTTATTTAAAGGTAAAATAGTCATTTTGGTGAACAACAGTCAACTTTAATCGGTCAACGGAGAAGGACACATTTGCAACCTATGCAATTTTGAAGGGATATATTTGATAATTAAAACTTTATAAGGACACATGAAATTTTGTAGGAATAAATATGCAATTTTATTGCTCTGTAGGAACGTACATGTAATTAATCCAAAAAATTATCACGAAAATGGTATATATCATACACCACACCCTCCATATACCCTATTTAGAATGTATATTCTACATCCCACCATCATGTGGATAGAATTTTTTATTGGTTACATCAATGTGACCGATGGAGAACCCACATTTATTGAATGGGTGAGGTATATGATTTATACATATTTTTTGGTATATAGGTAGCATCGCTCAAAATACAAAATGAGCAATAAATTATTTCCCTAAAAAGCAATTAAATTGCATATTTATATCATATGCTCTACCCATCTTATGAATGTCATTTTTTTACCGATCACATCGATATTAGCACTTTTGCAACTGTGTATCTAAATTTTTAATTTTAGCAAATAAATCCGTAAACTTTATGAAATCGTTCAACACACCCCTTTCTTCAACTGCAGTTGTTAATTACATAACTGCTTTGATCGTATATCTTATATATAATTTTATAAAGGCTCAAAGTACAAAAAATAAAAAATATTTTGTTTCTATTCTAACACATTAAAACAATGACAAAATTAAAATTAGGTTCAACTTATTTTTCAATTCTCATGCTTATTTATCAAAATTGAAAGAGCATTAATGTTAGGAAGTAATGGTGTATCTTAGAAGCTAGCTAGGGTTATTGTGAGAGAGACATTTTTTGTATACCACTTTGGTTATAATGCAAGTTTCTGTTTTATTTTTCTCCATGAATGTAGGTTAGTGGTCGAACTATGTAAATATTTGTGAGTCTTATTTTTTTCTGTCTCGATCCTCTTCTGTTATTTTCATACTTGACGAACTAAATATTTTTCGTTTTTGTTATAACAAGAAAAGTCAGTTTCTTTATATTTTGACGTCTTACGATATTATGTATATGACAGCTGACCAAAACGGGTATGTGATTAGCAAGTTCACTTGAGGAGAAAGGTCTATTACATTATTCGATAAAGTTTAGAGAGGTCAATTGCAAATATTGAAAGTTCAAATACCTATTTACAATACCTATTTACTACAGAGCAAAAGTTCAAAGGGTCTTTATATATTTTTTCCAAGAGAAATGCTAAGTCTACCGTCCAAAAAATTCGTAATCCTTACAATCCCTCATTTAAGGGGTTGCGGGGTTTATCAACCACTTTTTAGATTTTAGTAAAATAATAATAATAATAATAATAATAATAATGAGATAAATGGAGAAAAAGGAGACATTGAATGAATTAGGATTTAAGATTATAATCTAAAATAGATTATTTTAGGTGTAGCATTGCTCTTTTTCCAAATATAGCCGCGAGTGAAGAGGATGATCCAATGAGATAAATATGAAATGGTTTTACTTTCGAGTTCCAGAGCTTATATGTATTGCAGTATTCAAATATTCGTCTCTTTCATGTTTAAAAATACTCAAATAATTCGAAAATGTTTTCAAATTTATTCTTTTTGATAATATAAAACAACGGTGGTAACTGTCACGAAGAAAGTAAGCATCATTTGCTTTTTCAATGATATGTTTTACTACTATTTTATATTACTGGAGGAGGGAAGCTTTAAAGTACTTTTAAATTTTTTTAGTCCTTCAAAACATTAAATCCTAAATTAGGCTCTAACTTAGAGCATTTAGTTAAAGGAAAAAAAAAAACTCCATAGCTTTTTCTAATGGTAGAGAATAAAATTGGGAGTAAAAAAATAATGTTCATAGTTTGACCTTTTAAAGCAGAGCAAAACCTTCAATTTGATATAATCTTGCTGCTGCAAAAAAAAATATATATATAAAGAAGTAAACGAAGAATTTCTCCTGATTTCATCTTTTCGACAATTCCATGTGAAATCAGAAAACAAAAATACTAATGGTATACCCAGAAGGGTTGTAGATCTTTTGCGTCCTATCTTAGAGTTCACAAATCGTGCTAAATTTTTAATAATTTTTTTTTAAAAACGAGTTTGACAAAATATGAAAGAATTGTTGATTCTTAGAAAAAGAAGATGTAAAATTTGCACCTACTTTTGAATTATACATATAGCATTGCTCATAAGGAGAATGCAACGTGTCCATACACCACACATTCCATGAGTAGGAATTTTCGTCAGTCACATCGATGTAACTCGTAAAAAAATCATGTTTATTTGATTGGGGTATATGGTATACACTTTTTTGAGATGTATGTATAAAATTGCTCATGGAATAAATTACACCCTTAGCAGGACCTAGCATGTAAACCAGACATTAATTAATATTGAATATAATTTTGTATTAATTAATTTTGAATATAAAATTTTTAAACACTATTCTGTTTTAACTTAAACTTATTGAAATTAATACTGAATCATTTTTTTACTAAATTAATCTGTTGAGTAGTATAATATCGGCCAATTTGATTTCGATTTGTTTTTTGGAAATGAGCATAGCATTACTTGAATAGAAAATACAAATAATACTAAGCTGAAATTTCGAGCAGCATACTCAACCTACTATTTTATGGTTTGTGTAAATGTTTTGATAATATATATCCTTATTTTGCTTCAATCTATTCTAGTGAAAATTGCATAACACTACTCAAAAGATATTTAAGTACCGTTCTCTAAAAAATTTAAAATTTAATGAAATGTAATATTAAAAGAGCTACTTTTGTAACTTTTCATTATGAAAAATAACCAAAACCTTGGCAAGATTATATATAGGGTACGTTGCATGTTTGGTCCTCAAACTATGAGTAAGGTGACACTTTGGTCTTCAAATTTTAATTTATAGTAATTTTTTGTTCGAATTTTCAGAATTATTACAATCAATTTCTATAACTTGATTTAATTAACTAAATATTGACGTATTAATTGCTAAGGTAGAAGTGATATATCAATGTTATGACTGAGTATGCGCCAATAATTAAGACATTATATTACTTCTACATCAACGATGCATCAATATTAGTCAACTAAATTATATTGTGAAATTTGATTACAACAATTCTAAAAGTTCGAACCAGAAATTACAGTTTAAGGACCAAACGTGCAATTTCTGCCAAACAAAACTTCATTACAGAGCTCTCTAACACAAAAAACAAACACAAATTATTAGATTACAATTTGTACGAATCTCAAAGCAAATTAAATACGACGGGACGATTCACGCACGTCCTTTTTATTCGAGATCTTCCGGATAAAGTTTCCGTCCTTCTTCAATGTTACTGTATAGAACAATTGGCAGGTATTCTTTCTACTTCAAATGGAAGATGCTTGTTTACATGGCCAAATTAAATACGACGGGACGATTCACGCACGTCCTTTTTATTCGAGATCTCCCGGATAAAGTTTCCGTCCTTCTTCAATGTTACTGTATAGAACAATTGGCAGGTATTCTTTCTACCTCAAATGGAAGATACTTGTTTACATGGCCAACAGACATTCTTCTTAAAAAAGGATCATTAATCACCCTTACTTCAGCTTTACTATTTTATTATCATCATAATTAATTAACACTTTGGAAATCACCAAAACTCGAGCTGTGCTATAAACAGCAGCCCTACAGCGGCTCCAGCTGCAGTGGTCCTGTTCCTTTTTGGGAACAACAAGAGCTTATTCATTACACAACCCCTCTTACTAATAATAATAAGTGCGACTCCCCCTCTATATATTATATACACACATACACAAACACAAGCACATCACTGTTTAGCAGTAGTAGTATTAGTAATAGTCACCACTAACAAAGCATAGCAAAGCAAGAGAGAGAGAGAGAGAGAGAGGGGGAGATGAGAGAGAAAATGTTGGAAGAGGAGAAGGGAGAGAACGGGGCCGTCGCAGTAGACCCGCGTTTGAAGGCGATCTCCGAGTCCATCCGTGTGGTTCCCCACTTCCCCAAACCAGGTGCGTGTAAATATTTTTATTTTATCACATCCACAAACATATTTTGTTCAGTCGCTTGATTTTACTTAATTGGGTGTATTATTATCGATCGGTGGTGATTTTAGTTTTGTTTAATTTTATTATGTTTTTATTCTTATTGGATGCGCGCCTGCAGGGATCATGTTCAACGACATCACCACCCTTCTCCTCGACCCCGGCGTCTTCAAAGACGCCGTCGACATCTTCGTCGACCGTTACCGCCACATGACCATCTCCGCCGTAGCTGGTAATTCACTCACTTTATATATAATTATAATTATAGTTATTATTAATTATTGTTGGAATTAGAGGGCGTCAGAAACTTACAAATTGAACTGGATAACCAACGTATTCAGAAACCGAAATTGAATCGGGTTGGCACGGTGTGAATTGGGTATCACTCAAACAAATTGAGCTATTGAAAATACCCATTTTTGTATTTTTGCACTATGTGGGCCTATGGATTCTTCTAATAAGTAAAATGATTATTAGCATGGGAACAAAGAGGCTACTTTGTTTTTTTTTTTTTTTTTTTCTTAAAGTACCCATTTTTATATTTTTATATTTTATTTTTACTGTAAAAAAGCGAGTAATTTTGAGATGGGCATCTATGGATTCTTCTATAGAACATGCAAAAGCAAGCATGGTATATCTTGGGTACCACGCAAAAGATTTGTGATTTAGCTTTCCTTTACTGTGCATTTGATGCGTGGGGAATTAAAAAAGTTACCTTTTTTGAGTTCCCAGTTCTTTTTTAGATGAGCATGCTTTCCTGTGGTGTATATCTCTGTTACCACTTAAAAGATTTGGGATGTATCTTCTTTAAAATGTTAACTTTTTTTTTTGAGTACCCACTTTTGTATTTTGTACTACATGGAGAGTGATCTTGAGAAGGTATCTGTGGATTCTTTAATGCAACATGATCAGCTTTGGGAATCTTCAGTATCATTTGAAGATTTATCTCTTTTGCTTCTTTTCTTTCTTTTTTTTTAAATTATTTATGCTTTGGTAATAAAATAGTTAGTTACTTTTTTTTATTACCCATTTTCATACTTATACTATATGAAAGGAGTATTTTTTATATTCATTACCCATTTTCATATTCCTTGTACTACATGGAGAGTGATTTTGAGAGTGCTGTAAAAGAATGCTCAACTGTGGAGTCTCTGATCACCTGTTTGAATTTGATTCTCTGAGCAATGTAATCTTGTAAGTGGCAGAATGTTTGGAAGGATATCAAAATCGGGAAACGATATCGCTTGACGGCATTAAATGAACTGATACCTGGGAGGATTTCGCGCATTAAAATTCGTGTCGGGGGGGCGGTGTCCTGAGAAGGTTTGTTGTTGGTGAGGAGTGGATGTGGTATCCCATGCATGAGATGCATGTGAAGTTATTACTTGGATTAGTACAACCCATTAAAAGAGATGAGAATGTCCTATTTGCCAACCCCTTTGTCGCCTTTTGCCATAGTTAATTTCGGATCTTATTGTGGGAGCTTCAAATACAAGCTTCAAAGCACATGTTCTTTTCGCGGGTCGCACGGTTTTAGTTCACGAGGTTTGGATCTTGCGGTGGAACGAAGCATTTGGAAGCTAAGATGTTAATGGAATTATTAGACGGTTAGCATATACTAATCAGAGGACCTGACCAAGTGATGCGTCAACCGGATATAGCTGTTTAATAGTTTGAATTATGATTAGTTTTCTTCAGTCGCCTTCGGGGCTTACAGAGAGGGACTAGTAGATGAGTACGAGGGTTCACCTAGAGGGAATAGTTGGAATTAATAATTTTTATTGTGTTGATGAGTACAAGGGAATAGCTGAGAGGAGATTGAGTTTTAATGATGTTTAGATCAAATACTATTTGATAGAGTCGATTAAATCACCAGATTAGCATTGCTTCTAAAAATGCGGCGCTTATTGTTCGCATGTTGAGGATTGAGGAGGAGAAGAGAAAATAAAGTAGAGAAGAGAAAAGAAAGAAAAATAAAGGACAGGGAACTGACTTTACCTTGTAGTGTTTTTGTTTCATGTATAGATGCTGAAAGAACGAAAAGTGAGTTTTCCGTAGTGTTATTTTCTTTTCTTTTCTTTCTCTCCAATTTCGGAGAGAAAAAAATGAATGGGGGGATTATTTTCTCTCTTTTCTCTCTTTCGATTGCTTTACTTCCTTTCTCTCCTTAATTTTCATTCCAAATGAAGGAAATGATTTTCTCCTCATGTTCGTTCCTTTTCCCTCCTTTGAACTCGAGCAAGAGCAGACAAAATCTGGAGTGTCAAGTGCCTTTTCTCTTGTTCCAAAGGAATGCCATTTGGAGGCCTAAAATTTGAAGTAATATTGCTTCTTCTTTTTTCCCCTTTCTTTCTATATCTGTAAATCAGATTCCGCAATTTGTAAAATAAATTTCAGAGTGTTAAGTATCTTAAAGTTTTGTATGCTCCCTTTTGAACCAATTTGTAGGATTAAGTGATTTTCGCAAATTGAAGCTTAATTGACCAACAGGGCCATCTAAAATCAGTGTACCCAAATATCCGAGAAGAAATATATAGCAGTTTAAATAAGGACTTTCTAGACTGACAATCTGAGCTTCAAGTCACAACAGAATATTAAATATTAGAACTTAAAGTGAAAAAAATGCGAATATGCTTGGAATCATAGATAAGTAGATAGTGGATTTTATTTTATTTTTTTTTGTTTTGATTAAATATGACATTTTCTTTTGGTGGGGATCTTGGGACGTATGGTCTATGCACAACCATCACAGGGAGATTTGACGTATTGACTGTAATCTTGTTGTATATCAGATACCATTATGAATCGAAAATACCAGCAATGATAATAGATAAAAGTACTGTGCAATGCATGCAGAATCTTGTTTCCTGCAAACAAAAGTCCAAATCTGGCGACCATACGATTTAACTTGCGCTAAATACACTTTTATTTGAATATCTGTGACAATATTGATGTTTCATGCCGTGCTTGATTTTATGAATGCTTTAGATATCATGTTTCGTAATGTTTACGTGAAATAGATAATCAAGACTATTGCATTTACTGGGTTTCTCATTTTAATGAAATTATTTGCTGGAAAATGGAAAGGTATATTATCGTTTTCGGGCTGTTTTGTATTTGCAAACAGTGTGTTTCATGATCACTTTCTTAAATTCTTCCCTTGAATAACAATGGTGAAAATGGTCCTTGATATGATATGCTGTATAAGTTTGAAGTCTACTTTGCTGATTGTAAGTAATTGTTTTATTGATGTAGCAATTGTTAATTCTATCTTGATGTAAACTGATGTCATCAATTGATTATCTAGGAATAGAGGCTAGGGGATTCATATTTGGCCCTGCTATCGCGCTAGCAATTGGAGCGAAATTTATACCGTTGCGAAAACCTAAGAAATTGCCAGGTATGGATTGGTTGTCCAAAAACTTCAATCCTTTTCTTTGCTTGATTGGTTTGTTATATTCTCTATTGTGATGAATTAAGAATATCAATCCTTTACTAATAAATGAATAATTCCCTTTCCTATTACTATTCTACTGTTTTCCTATGCAATTACGCAGAGCAGTCATAATTAAGCTTCGTAGTGTGCGATCGTTCTTTTCTCTATATCAAAATTTTAAGTGATTTTGTTCCCATACTACTAAGGAGAAATGATCCTGATTACGAACAGAGCAACACATCTCTTGCTTTCATGTTGATTATGCTTGGATTCCTCATTCTTAAAAGGAAATTTAGGGGGAATATTACGAGGGTGGTACCGTTTCGAGATTGTGGTCCCGCTAGTAAATTGCAAGGACAATAACCAAATCCATTACTGTGCTAAAAGGTGGAGGACCCTTGTGAAGTTTTTTTTCAGTTTTATTAGTATCTTCTGTAACTTTTTTGAATGGTAATTCTCAGCTTGATTACAATGTGCTTGAATATTGCATATGTGGCTTATACCTTCTATCACGATTCAGGGAAAGCATCATCTTACGATGCATTAGAATATGGAATAATTCATGCATGCGATTACCGACGCTTTTTTGGCTTTTTTGGATGCTTATATGCAATAATGAACTTAAATAAAATCATCAAGAAGCTCAAAGCAATTATAATGTAGTGCATATTGTTAGTTTAAGTGTATTACTAGCTATCCTAGTTTCACTGCGAAATTTCATAAACAAATATTTTGGCATGGAGAACAAATATTATATGCTATGCATTCACTTTTTTTGTTTGGTCATTCATTATGCAAGCAGGTGAAGTAATTTCAGAAAAATACGTGCTCGAATATGGTACCGACTGTTTGGAGATGCACGTTGGAGCTGTTCAGCCGGGAGAGCGTGTAATAGTCATTGATGATTTGGTTGCCACTGGTGGTACATTATGTGCCGCAATAAGGCTTCTTGGTATGTCCTTAGTAACTCTCTATTAGCCCAATTGATTCATCGGCATGTCGAACATTTTCTGCACGTTTTTTGAGTTCTAAGGAACTGATTGAGCGATCAAATTTCTACTTTTCATCCGGACATTATTATTTTGTCGTGGAATGGAACGCAACGTTATGTTATTTTGTTCTTAATGAGCTTTGGATATTTCTTTCCTATATGTGATGTGTATTGTGACTTCGTATCTTTTTTCTTCCTTTATCTTGTCTATATGAAGATCCAATGCCGGTGCCACTAATCTTTTTTTTCAAGTTTATACATTGCTCTAACATGCCTTATATTAAAGACTGCTTTAGTTTTAGATCAATTTAAGGGCCAAAGATGATGACCGACATTAAAGTTTGGTTGTTAAGTTAACATTTAAATCCAATATATGTATATATATTCCCATTTATTTCTTCTATTGAGGAAAACAAGTTTCGTAGACCATTGATAAAAATTCATCTTTTGATTGATATGGATATTGCCATCATGTATTATCTTTAGATAAACATTGAAACATTTCTCTAGTTAAATGTTTGACAGAGTCGAAGCCATGTACCCAGTTGATTTCACGGTCGAGCGTCGAAGATTTCAAGTTACTGGATGCATGTTCCGGAACCTAATCATGTAGGTTTCGGAACCCAGGAATGTGTTCTACAGAACCCAAAGGTGGTGAAGTGGGCTGGTGACCTAGGTTCCGGAACGCCTTGTCTGGTTCTGGAACTTGACACTTTGAAAGTGTTAGGTTCCGGAACGTCTTGTATAAGTTCCTTAACCTCGAGCCGTGATGAGAAATTGAGTTGAGTTCGATTTCAAATCGTTAGAATCTTGTGCTGTGAGATTAGGGATGGTCCAAGATCATCTTGTAGAGGGTTATTAAGTGGTGATCAACGGCTAGAAGTGAATGAGGAGGCTTGGATGAACGGTGGTTATCTAATCCTACTAGTTTTGTGTTTGGGGGTTTTATAAACCATATAATCCATGTTTAGGGCTTTAGAGCTTCATTGTAAAACCCTAGTTAAGAGAGAAAAGGTGGTAGAGCCCTAGAGAGAGAGATTTCTTATACTTTGTGCTGTGGATTAATGAAAGAAAAAGCTGAGGAGGTCTTGCCCGTAGACGTAGGTCGACACACCATTGGCCGAACCATATAAGTTATTGTGTTATTGTTCTCTTTATTGCTTTGTTTTTTTTGTGCTTGTTTTCTCGATATTTCTAGTCAAGTTTTCTCTATATAAGATCTGATTTTCTGCTACGCTAATGTGCGGAGAGGGTTTGAGGTGTGCTCGGTTACCCTTCAGTCAGTTCCTTCATTAAATAAGCGAAGTAACTTATCATTTTAGCAGCATGTAATCTCTAAAAAGTAGAGATTTTGATTTGCTGATTTGCTAATATGTTAAATTGATTGTGTTCCAAAAGAAGTGCATAAGCAGATTCCTATCTCCTGGACATATTAATGTAGCTTTTGCATGCCTAATCTGGCAATTATTTCTTGGTTGATTGCTGCTCTTTGCTTGTTCTTTTAAATTCATGTTTCATACACTTTATTTGCTGACCTCAATTCATTAATCTTTTGGGAACAATTCGCGAAATCAAGAACGTGCTGGAGCAGAAGTGGTTGAATGCGCCTGTCTCATCGGATTACCTAAATTCAAGGTACTTTCTGTCCTTCTCATTGGAAATTTTTATCCAATCTTTACTTTCTTCCGCCATGCAAAAGTATCCAGAATTGGAGCAGATATTCCATTATATGTTACTGGACTTCTCTGTCAGATCATTCTGGATTCGTACTTTGCCTGAAAATGCGTACTGCTATGCTTCTCTAGTTCTAGTCGTTAGACGAGTGATTATTGGAGTTTCTAAATTACATCCAACTCGTTTCATTATTTTGAATGGAATGGTATTCTTCAATTAAGTTAGTTTCTTATACGACGAATGATGCGAAGAATATGAAACATTAAGCTCGTTCTCGAGCTTTCTAAATAAGACGCGTAATGTGACCACCGATCACTCGACCTATGTCGTGAACTCTTCGTATTTTTCGAGGCACCTACATCGCATTAATGAATTTAATTTGCGTTTCAGCCCTTGACAATTGAACAGGAGGGTGATTATGCTGTCCATGTTAGTTTTTTAAAACAACTTGATCCTCGCCTTTTTCTTTTTTCTTATGAAAATCTGCGCGAAAACTTTCTTAGTGATTCTGCTGTATTTGTAGGGTTACTGTAGGCTGAACGGAAAACCCGTGTATGTTCTCGTGGAGTCCCGCCAATAAAACCTCGTGTTCAGGTGTGTATTGTGATTCTTCTAGTCATTTCTTCCAAAGTGAGCTAACAAATTACTCAGAAAACATTTTACAATGTTAACTCTCATATGATTTACATTTTACAACAACGCTTTAGTGATTTTCCTCTTTTGTTTTACAGGAATATGTGCGACGATGATTACTGATCTTGGTTTGCAAGTTTTCGAAAGCCGAAGTAGTTTGTGGAGAGTTTCGTGAAGCAGGATAAGTAGGAGAAACATAGTTTCATAGGATAGTTAGTTTACTCAGTTTTTAGTAGGGTTTTTTTATAGTCCGGTTCGACGAGTTTACGCAGACTCGGTGCTAATTTTTCCTCTTCTTCTTTTTTTTTTTGTTCTTTCCTTCTGGTATATTGTCATGAAAACAGATCAGATTTTCTTGCTATTCTGGGTGTTGCTTTACATTTCTACCTGAATTTATTAGGCTCGTTAGAAAAGTAGGAAAGGAAAGGAATTTTTTGTGGCTTGTTTTTAGCTCATTTCACTGAGTTTGGCCTGGTATTACTATTTAACAATTTTCTTTCAAATAGTAAAAATATTAAGCTACAGGTATAAGAGGGGTAAGTAATATTGGGGTATTTTTATTCTGGGGCAAAAATTAGCTGGTAGATGCGTATAGAACTTACGTGAATTATGAATCATTTTTAATTAGCTATTCTACTTTTTAAATGTTGTTTTTACTATTAAATTTTTTTATTTATTTGATTTGTGTCGGTCAACGATACTTTGATTTCAAAATTTAAATGTGTTTTTTATTTTTACAAGTTTAGTCACAGCATACTTCAGGCAATTCTCGCAATTATAAATTTACTAAAATATGCAATTAATTTAAATTTTAAAGTCAAAATATTATTAACCGGTTCATGCCAAACAGTCACTAAAAGAAAATGTGACTCATTTTTGCAATTAGCATTTTTAGGGGAAGGCTTCTAGTAAACTCTTTCGTAACTGCAAGCAAGCTAGGGAGTGGTAGTGAAAGTGGATTTTGAAAAGATGTACGATAAAGTAATTGACCATTCTTGAAAAAGATAATGAAATGTAGGGTTGCAACGAGAAATAGTGTGGATGGATACAGGACAGGAAACTAATTAGATCAAAGCCAAAAAAAAAAGATACGATAGGACTTTCTGGCACCTTTCCTCTTTTTGCTAGTGGCAAAATGCCGAGCTATGATGAAAACAACAACGAGACAACCGTATCAACATAGATAGATGACACCTATATTATACATAGATGATACGTTTTTCTTCTTAAAGACTAGAAAATGTACATTAGGAATCTTCGATTTGTTTGAATACTCTAAGGCTGGAAAAAAGCACATTAGGAATCTTACATTCATTTGAATCCTCTTTGAATGGGCCTATGAGGTGAAGATTAATAAAGAAAAATTGTGCAAGGCTGGGTATGCACTTGACGAATAGAAGGCTAAGGAAGAAGAATTGGGTAGGGGTAATCGACAAAATTCAATAAAGAATTGACGGATGATAAGCAAAATTACTCTTAAGAGGGTGCAAGTTGACGTTGGAAAACTTAGTTCTGTCGAACATTCCTCTGCATTTCCTTTCCATGCATATTGCGCTTAAATAGACTATAAGACATATTAAGGTGCTACGGAGGGATTTCTTCTGGAACGGTAGGGCGGAGGACAAAGGAGGGGCTTGCTTGGTAGCTTAAAAAAAAATAAGCAAAAGTAGGAAGCAAGGTAAATTAGTAGTGATAATTTTGGTCAGGAGTGATGATTTTGGTCCCATGAATGATGCTGTACTGGTTAATGATGGTAGAGATTTTTTACGGAGTCGGATATGCAATGGGTCAAGCTTATCAAAGTAAGGTACTACAACAGAAGGGAATCTTTGAAAGAAGGGAGGTCTTTCAGCTCAGTGTCACAATTAATGAAAGGGTGTATTCAAAAAAAAAAAAATTCAAATGTGGTGTGAACGACACTCTAGATAATAGACAACTTATTCACCTTTGGCCCGACATATGGTGCAGTGAGCCCTCACTATCATCCTATTTCAAAGATATTTACTATATAGTTGAGAAAAAGAGTACTAAACTCTATGAGTGCTATAATAATAACGGTTGGAGATGGAGGAAAATCTTAAGGGAGTGTCGAGCTGAGTCTCGAAATGACAGCTCTAAAATCTGAGAGTTCAAGGATAGTCTCTGGTTACTTTCTAGAAAATAGGTCCAATGGAGTAGGTTGGTGTTGGGACAAAAGGAACATGTTCACCATTAAGTCCACGTACATGATACCTAGTGATGGATCCCTAAGAGATACAATGATTAGAAAGGTCTGGAAGCTCAAAATACCAACGAAAGTACGTATGGCTTGCCCGTAAGAAGAGCATCCCCAAATTGGATAAATTAGTAAAGATAGGCTTGTTGGGGGATCAAACATGTGTACATTGCGGAGGCGAGATTGTGATAACCGATCACCTTCTCACGAGGTGCGCATACTATCGGTTCCTGCTAGTGAAGTCTCTAGATGACAAATATGAACCAACGAGTGAGACGGATGTCAGATTCCTCCAGAAACAGCAAAGAAAAAAGGGGCCTCCCCATGGCACAGAAAAAAACTAAGTACCTTAGCAGCAAGTTGGTGGACAATATGGTTAGAAAGAAATAATGTGATTTTCAGTCAACTCAGCTTGGATCCAGCAATGGTTATTGAAGAATTAGAAGTGCAGTGAGGCAGTAGGAGGAGTGCTGTTAATCTAGGTGATTCATCCGCTGTCTAGTTAGAGAAAGTGTTTTTTTAAAAATTTTCTTTCTGTCTTTGTTACTTTTTTTTTTCTTTTTTCTTTTTTCGCTTTCCCTTTCAAGGCCTAACCGCTTTACTGATGTAGCTAAATTCATTTATCTGATATATGAAGTGGATTTCATATTGCCTTTCTCTCCCGAGAAAAAGAAAATACCACACCACTATAACATCATCGAAATACAAGTATTTAGTCAAATAAATTAAATTGCAGGAGTAAATTACAATAACTTAAAAAGTTTAAACTAAAAAATTAAGTAAGTTAAAACTTGAAGACCAAAATGTCACGTGATATAATACAGCTCTCTGTAAACATATCGAATAGCAAATATATCCCTACAAAGGTCAACTTTTTATATTTATCCCTGCAAAAGTTCAGTGATATTTATATTTGTCCTTCTGATTTGTTACCGTTAGAGTACTGTTTATTCTTATAACGGATGATAAATGAAATGACATTTTTGCCATCACAAATATGTCCCTTCAAAAGCCACAATTATTAAAATTTTACAGAAATAACCTTCCAAAAATGTTCAACAGTTATCTTCTTCCTTTCTGCCATCACAAATAATATAAGAGAAATAAAAATGTCAATTCCCCTAATTCACTAACCAAAGTTAAGTATTTTATTTATGATTAATTATATTTTTCTAACGGATCTTAATAATTGGGGATATAACTATGTTTATAGATATGTTGATAGAGAGCTTTTACGTAACTAACCGAAAATAAAAAAAAAGAAAATATATACCTTTATGACTTTTTTTTGTTTTTTACCGGTGGAAATTTCCCAGACCGGTCTCTCTACGAGTCGTCGTCGACCGCAGACGGCCCGATCTTTCCCTCTTTGCAGTTCGAACCTTCAGCGAAGCACCCGACTTTCGAGCGGCCAGACAAGAATACCTCCACCACAACCATCCCCGCCGGCGGAACGAACTCCAATAATTAATTAAATTTCCTCTCCTCACTCATCTTTCCCTTTTTTTTTCTTTTTCTTTTTTAACATATACCTCCTCTTCCACACGGAATCGTAACAAGGGTAAGGGAGGAGAGGAGGAGGAGGAGGATGGGGTCGCCGAAGGGCGCGGTGCTCCCCGTGTCGGATCCTCCGCGCGGCGGCGGCGGCGGCGGCGGCGGAGGCGACGACGCGCTACTCTTCAAGGGCTCCGCCATGACCCGGCGCGGCGCCTACGCCGCCCTCTCCTACATGTCCTGCGCCGGTTCGCTCCCCTCTCATCCTTCTCCCATCTCTTCTCTTTTAATCAGAATTTTTTTTGCTGTTTTTTTGGCCTTTTTTTGGCTTTTTTGGGGTTGTGATCTGTGAATAAGGTCTAAAGGGGGGAGTATTTACGATCTTGTTGTGTGATATGGATTCCTAGTGGCGGATTTGAGTAAAAAGGTGTTTGATCGATAGATTTGAGTGGTCGAAATGGAAAAAAGCTGGGGATTTTGTTGTTTCCTACGAGGAATATTTGTAAGTATGGATATCAGTACGAATAGTTTCATTAATTTGGCTAAAAAGATGCAAAAGCAGTTAAATTTTCTTTTTTTAAGCAAGGAATGAGTTCATGTATGCGTGTATGTACTTTAAAAAATATATATACGGAAGGATGAGTTACTTAAAAGAAGAAAAAAAAAAGGAAAGAAAGAAGGATGAGGCTCGAATTTGGATAGTTGTTGCTTGTTTTGTGATCGATCGGTGGAATTGAGCATAAACAATTTATAGCAATAATGTTCTAATGCTCTGCACTGAGGAGCCAAGGTTATGGTTTTTGGTTTCCGGATAGTATAGTTGGTCCAGATATTTTTGTTTCTGCAGTGATGCGTAAATACGCTCTAAATGAGGCAGTATTAGAGATCTCGTTGTGCAATCATGATGGGATATAGATATCTTCTGACTGAGTTAAGGAAAAAATGTTTGATTGCCGACTTCGTGTTGCAGAGATCCAGAAAAGCAGGTCTTGTTTCTTAGTTCTTAGCGCATTAATGACTAGGGCTTTTCTGATGAAAGTAGGATCTTTTCATAAATTCTGCTCAGTAGCGAGGCAAAAGCCGTTAAGTTTTCTTCTTCATGCAGGAGACATGTAGTATGATCTTCTTGTCCTCTTTTGCTGCTTTGTTTCGTTTTATAAGATTTTTTTCTTTTTTCTTTTTTGTAGCATGATTTGAAAATAAGCTTTACAGGAGGCGGTAATAGAGGTCTTATTATGTTATCACGAGGAAATATAGTTATCTGGAACAGTATTTAGGAATATTTTTTTATGATTGATGACTTCAGTGGTTGGGAAGGCAACAAGTAGGCCTTGCTTTTAGTTATTAATGCAGAATGAAGTATCAGCAGGAATCTCTTCATAAATTCAGCTGAGCAAAAGCTGTTATTTTTTTTCTTCTTTAGACAAGAAATGAGTTAATCTGTACCCGAGAAGTCCGATGAGACTCGCTCAAATTTATCAGGGTAGTTGAAAAAGAATTGATGGTTCTTTGTGTTTTTCTCAATGGGTGAAATATAGTTAGTATCGGATGGATCTTCACTGTATGTGCACCAATTTTGAGTTGGAAGTATTACGTTCTAGACATGTCTGAAAATATTTTACCATTTCATGCAATAAATGGATCATGGAATCTCATTATTCTTCTCCTTCATAAGGTAAGGAAATAGATTTCCTGGTAACCATCGGAAGCTATGGAGGATTAGAACTCTAATAGCATGTCAGTAAGATTGTATTTAAAATTCAGATCTCGAGGAAACCAAATCATATATACACTATATAGCCAAGACCTAAGATTAAAGCACTTATATGGCCATTGTCAATAAAAAGTAGAAGCAAATTTAAGTAAAGCCAGTAAAACATTACTAGCAATCTGAGTCAATCTCGGAAATATCAAGTATCTTTCTTCTTCTTTTGCTTTTCTTCTCCACCTTTGCTTCTACATAAAGGAATACACAGTGACCAACAATTTTTTACACTTTTGTCACCTTTTTAACTGAAAACCCTAATGCTTATGTTACACATGTTATGATCAAGAACCAACATTCCCTTCTTGTTTAGAAGTCTAATCTGCTTCTTTGAACACACAGATGATATCAGCCAAAACTCCAAGATTTAAACACATCAACATCAAGCTCATGAATACTTACCATTTATGAAATTCGACTGAAAAATATATCTCAATCATCATGTTGTGAAAGATTACCTGATAATTTGTTGCTATCTTCTTGTTGTTTTCCTTTTATATAAGTACGTTATTATTGCATTTTGACTTCTGTTGTTGGCTATTCATTTTGCAGTTCTACTAGTGATGTTCAACAAAGCTGCTTTGTCTTTGTATAGTTTCCCATGTGCTAATGTTATAACGCTCCTTCAGGTATCCTCCATTCTTCAAAAATGCTTGCAACTGCAAACTAGTTTAATGCAATGATTTATTCAAATATTTCTAAATGTTGTATTAAGCAATATCTGCCGCTTGTTTATTGCAGCATCATGATATTCCTATAATGGATGGGTTGTTTCTAAATGTATAATGGTACTGACTAACTTGCGCATTTTGATAATTAATTCATAAGAGTAGTTCAATAGATTTGACATATTGTTCTTTATCAACTTTTGCATGCTGCACAGTCTAGTTAATGTCCACTCTTTGTTAAGTCCTCTGAAATTTCAAGTTGCACTACTGTTATTATCCCGCTGTCAATCTCTTCGCGTGATTTTGGACTCGTCTCTCGATTGCACATTTCCAGCCCATCTTTGAAGTAGTCCTCATCCAAAATGATTGTAATGTCTTTCATATTTATATTTTGTTCTAACTTTAGTGTTTTCCCATCATTATGTCTTAACATTTCAATCAAATAGCTATAAATATCTGTAATTGGCTTTTCTGATCATACTATGGCATGCCTATTCGTTGTTCAAATATTTGCTTGGTATGTAGTTGGTGCACGACCATCTATCAGTTACTTTATCTCGTTTTGTTACTATTAAAACTATTGGATCTTTCAGTCCGTAATAGATCCTCATTCCATCTAAATCCCTCTTCAAATTTCATTATGTAAATCTTCATTCATTTGTTATTTGCCAAACACTTCCATTTTTCTTCACCTGTATGCTAACCTTATGACCTACTCTTTATGATAACATGAAGTGGGATGTGCCGTTGAATGCTAGTATTATACATATTTAGCAATTTCTCATCAGAAAGCCAAATGGTGTTAAGAACATCAATGCGTTGATTTATTTGTGTCATTGGTAATAGCTTGCTAACATCCTTGTAAATTTTTCTAGACCAAGGATTTATGTGCCCATCGGCCCAGGCCGTGCCTACTGTGCTTTGCCGTGTCGGCCTACTGTGCCGTGTGCGGACGAGGTATTGGCACGATACAAACCTTGTGCCAATGGCAAAGCTCACAATCCCTCTCTCTTTTTTTTTCAAAATTATCAAGTAAATTACATTAATAGAGTACAAAGATTTAATCAAAAATATATCACAAGCAATTAGAATATATTGGCGCCAAAGAAATAAATTTTTTCATGCCAAAATGTGTCAGCACACAAGTATTATGTCAATAACACATCGGCACGGCACGTAATGCTCAAAATCTTTCTTCTAGATGAATAATGATAAATTTTAGGTATCTATTCCAGCTCTTGGCATGTACTTATCCTGTGTAGAGTATGTTATGTAGAAGTAAATCACTATTTTTGTGGTTAATATTTTTGCTTGGAATTTTAAGTTTCTACTGATGCACCTTATTGTGGTCAAAATAGTTTTACAGCTTCTTATGTTTTCATGCTCACCATATATATATATATATATATATATATATATATATATATATATATATATATATATATATATATATATCAGAACTAGATTATTTACATGGATATTTGTGCATCTTCTATTGTTCATGATGCCTCCCTGGACTCGCAAGAAGTATTTTCAGAATACACTGGATTACTGAACCCTTTTTCTTTTTGACTCCTGCTCTACTTGAAAGTAATTTTCTTTTCTTGTTCACTTTGTGAAAGCATCTGCATTTTTGCAGATTATCTGCTCGACCTGCATTCTTTATGCAATGAGACGCTGGAAGATAATTTCTTTTACTGTTGCTGAACCTCGGAATGCATCTGATTCAGTAAATCTTGTGCCTCTTAGGACATTGATGCATACACTTCCCCTTTCTTTGGCGTACTTGCTTTACATGGTATGCAGTATTTCTGACCTAGAAAAATGATTAGTAACTGAACTCTTAGACGATTCTATCAAATTACTATCTTGATTTGTAAGTAATGTCTTCCTTTTCTGTTTCGCTTAAAGATAACGTCAATGGAATCCATACGTGGAGTAAATGTTCCCATGTACACCACACTAAGGCGTACTACAGTGCTATTTACATTGATTGTGGAGTATTTGTTGACGAGGCAAAAGTATACATCCCCTGTTCTTGGCAGGTAAGAACTTTTAAAGCTGTCTCTTGTACTTCCGTGAACCTTGGATGTGTGCAGACATATTACTTTTGCCTTATGAGGCTGATAACGCATCGTACATATTCTGGCCGGCCAATATATTAATTATATGAACTTGAGCTTGTAATAAAGCATGTAGTGTGTATAATTCTTATCACATTTACTATGTAAGGTTTTATATCATTTGTTTTGATTGCAAATAAATTGTTTTCTATTTTTATGAAATTATTTGTTTCTTAGCATGTATATTCATCTTCTGATTGTTATTTTAATGGCATAACCAATGGTTTATCAGTGTGGCTTTGATAGTGTTTGGAGCTTTTGTTGCTGGCTCTCGAGACTTGTCATTTGATGCCTACGGCTATGCCATTGTCTTTCTGGCCAACATTACAACTGCAATGTATCTTGCAACTATAAACCGTATTGGTACTACCGATGTCCCTCCGATACCACATCATTTTATTCCCTTTTTTATTGTTTGATGCTCTTACTATTGTATGTACATTCTGTTTTCCAGGGAAATCCAGCGGCCTCAATAGCTTTGGTCTCATGTGGTGTAATGGTAATTACATGGTGTTTTTGTTTAATCATGGATTCCGTTTACCTAGACTTACTATATTTTATCAAATTTCATTGAGTATTAGTTTCAAATCAACATTAAGATTAGCTGAAAATATTTGACTTTGTTTGTTTTTGTTTATTTTCAGGATTGGTTTGCGGACCAATATTATTTATCTGGACATACATTCGGGGTGATCTGGAGTTGACAATGAATTTTCCACATCTATACTCCCCAGGATTTCAGGTACTTTGACACGTTAAAACTAAAAAAGTATATGCATTTACTTGTGCGTGTAGATTATATACATATAGCTATTCACATATATAACATGCGTGTGTCCACGCACGATTTTATTTATAATGACTGAGAAGAGTTGCACTGAGATATTCTTAGACCTTGGTAGTATCAAATACTTCATCCTGTTAATGGAAAAGCATACAAATTCATAGAACAGGAGTGGGTCGCCACTTGCCTCAATTGTCAATAAATCTACATTATTCTGCAAAAACTGGTCGACTTTGATATTTTTCCCATGAAGCTGTTGTCTTTTTGTTTTTCCTGGACCATATTTGTTTTTTATATTCTAGAGATCTGTAACGTCGATAGAAATGTACTTGTAAATAATCATGTATGGTGGTGAGTGCACTTACTGTTTAGCAACACATTTTTTAAGATTTAATTACAGTGTAACGAAATTTTAGAGTTCGAAGAAGGTAAAATGAACAGCTCGTAGTAACAGAAGCAGTGTTCTATTACTGCAAATCTAAGTTGATACAGCATTTCATGGACTATGACTATTTGTAAATTACCATTACCTAGTTATAGTCCCACCAAAGTGAACTCTTGAATTTTGATTGGGACAATTCGGAGGCAGTCCTAACCTTCACCACTTTTACATGTAGTAGTTGCTCTCAAGATCCTAATCAGCAACTATATGGTCGCAGACCTGAGGCTTTTATCCCTGCACAAACCCCCTCAATAAATTTATATCATTTGCAACTGCTGACTCATGTTGGTTGATGCTTTCCCATAGGCGGCTTAATCTATGAAGCACCAATCAAATGGAAATTATAACTATTGTACACAATCTTGATGCGATCTAGTCCGTGACCGGTGATGTTTACAGATTGATTCTTCCTCTTTCTCTGATGTGCTTCCAATAGAGTTAAACAGAAACTAATTTTACCGAATTTATTTTACACGAGTATCAGATATAAAATGCGCATGCCTTTTACTTCTAGGAAACCTTACACTAGAGGTTTGGAATTCACAACATCTTTTTACTTCTATGAACTCGCAGGTTGTGATGCTCCTTTCCTGCATATTGGCATTTTTCTTGAATTACAGCATCTTTTTGAACACCACCCTGAATTCCGCACTCACACAAACAATGTGTGGTAATCTCAAGGTTAAATTTCCCAGATCCAAAGCCATTTCATTTGTATGTTTCTTCAGTCGACGCATTTGCTAATACTCGCAATGTTGCAGGACGTTTTTACCATCGGGATTGGCTGGGTAATATTTGGCGGTCTTCCTTTTGATCTGGTGAGTTCAAATACCGCGTCCGCTCCAGTGCTTCTTTCTACTATTCTTTTTCCGTGTATTGATTTGAAAAACTATTCTTGCTTCTTCTTCTTTTCTTTTTTTTGCAGCTGAATGTTATCGGTCAATGCCTCGGTTTTATTGGCTCTGGTTTGTATGCCTATTGCAAACTCAAAGGGAAGTAATCGTTTGTTGGTGGATAACTATTTATTATGCATGGTATTCTCCTATTGGAGTTCCGACGCGGCCTTCGCGACCATCTGATTGCTCCAGCCAACAATTTTTTTTTTCCCAATTTGTCTTTAACTCTTTTTTGGTTGTATTTGTATATCATTTGGCCTTTGATGTGCCAATTGATGGATCGATAGAAAGCGTAACCCTTTGTCGGTTCATTTTGCACTTACGTCGGTTTTGTAGGTTTTTCGTCTTCTTTTTTTTCTTTCTTTTTTTGTGAATAAGGCTTTATTCCTGTTTCTTGAGAGCTAGTGTTCTCTCAATGCTTGAATATTTATGGAGCAAATTTGTTATCAGGTTTAATTATTTTGGATTATGCTAGCATGAGAGTTCTGAAATGGCAACTTCTCCTTTGCTTCGCGTCGCGGGCGCAATCTCAACTGCGATTGTCTTCTGTGCTTTGATGTATATTTTGGATTTGAGTGTGGACTTCAATTCTCGAAAGGTTTGGATTGAACCTACTAATGTTAGATTGATAGGGAAGTTTGAGCAAAATATACTTGAGTTGGGTTTCAAGTTTTGCTTTCCCTACTTTTGGAAGTGGTTCCAATCTTTCACGTAATAAGGGCGTAAATCCTCCTAATAATCTTTCTTTACTAAATAAGATTATATAATACATTCATATTCATATCTTACATTATTTCAAGAATATATTTATAGTTAACTCTAGAAGAATTTTTTTTTTTACTTTATAAAACTAATATTGTTTTAATTATTACTAGTTCTCATTATTTGAGAAAGAGTTTTGGTGAGAATTCATTTACTATTAGTTATACTTTATTAATAACCTCAAATTACTCTTTTCTTTGAATAGTTATAACATCTTTTTTACCATATAGCCAAGAATATAATGAAAAGAGTAATCACTTTGAACAATTTCTCATCTTTTATCATGAGAACAAATAGAATAGAGTTCAGTTGAACACTGATCTAAACCAAATGAAAATTTTTATTTCTAAATGAATTTGTTTGAATTTTTCTTATCAAACTTTCATTAAATTCTAATTAATTTTGGTGCCAAATAATTACTTCTTTTAACTTTTTATATTTTAATTATAGGAACTATCCATACATTTTAAAACTTAAGAATTTTTATAATATTTTTCACGAAATATTTCGTTACTTGATGAAATATTTGTTATTTTTTCAATATTTCAGTAAAATCACGTTTCTATTGAAATCAAAGGATCTTCAAGTTCGTAGACCTATTTCGAAACGACCCACACCATTTTTCGTCTGTTGACACATTATTTTGAGTACAATAATCATGAGGGGCACGGGCGAGAACATAAAAATTATATTATGCTTATTTCAGAAATAGAAAAGAATTATTAATTTAAGAATTTAATGGTATCTTGAAGATTTCATGTAGATCGTGTGACTTAGGAAGATCAGATTTCTTTTGATAATCAGAAATAGAACCACAATATGCAACGAAATTTAGAAGAGAAAAGCAAAAAGTTTAGGACTAAATTGTAGGGACTAAATTGTAATATCAGGATAATACAAGGACTTTCCAAACATTTCCTACCACAAACTACTTAAACAACGTCCACTCCCCCATCTCTTTTTCGGAATTAAGCAAACACACACCCAAACATGTTTAGTCTCCGGATTCAATCCCTCGACTCTCCCGACCCCGACTCCGAACCCTCCTCCTCCGCCGCCGCCGCCGCCGCCGCCGCCGACCCCCTCGACGCCCCCGCCTCCGCCGCCACAAGCGGCGGCGGCGGCGGCGCCGCACCAACCGCCTCCCGAAACCCTAACCCTAGAATCCAGCTCATCCGTGGCATCGTCCACCTCTACCGCAGCACCTTCTCCCCTTCCACCTCCTCCTCCTCCTCCTCCTCCGCCGCCGTCGCCGCTGCTGCCGCTGCCGCCGCCGCCTCCTCCTCGTCGTCCTCCTCCTCCCACCCACAACATGCCCCCGATTCGCTCCTCCCGGTAAAACCCTTTCTGCCCTAATTTGCCCCCTCGACTATAGGCCATGTCGAAATGGGCCTAGTTAGTTAAGTTGAGATTTTGTTAAATTTAATAGCTTTATTCGTTAATTGTTCTTATTTTACTTGCTACAGAGTGAGTAAAACCATTAAATTTGATAGAATCATCAATGAATTGATAAAGTACCTAATTTAATCGACTAATATCACTTAATCTCTGAAAATGAATAGTTAAGGGGGATATTTAGTAGTGGCCTATAAGTTAAGGGCTCTTTATAGTGTTGTTATTAACCCTAGTCTTTTGATTTTATGTCCTTTGTTATGTTTGTAGCCTGGTAGGGGCACTCTTCTCTTTGTTCTTGCTGTTCCAACCCGCCTCTCGCCTGACGATTTCATCCGGTTCTGTGGGCCCTGTGTTGAGTACGCGTCGGAGATCCGTGTTGTTAGGTAATTCATCCGAGGATCGTAGAACTACAATAAATACCCAAGTGGGAATTTTAGTGATTATTGTTTAATTTTGTTGTAATTTAATAGAATTTGGTTGGTCTCTTCAGGAATGATGGGATGGAAGATCGGTATAGTGTGCTGGTTGAATTCGAGGATCAAAAGAGTGCAGATGGATTCTATCTTGATCTCAATGGCTGGCGGTTCTCTTCCTCAGAGGTTCTTTTTTTTTTAAATAAAAAAAAGAAAATTCTGTTTTATGCCGTTTATCGGAAAAAAAAAATGGAGATCCCCTCAACTATAGCTCATTTGGATCAGATTCGTAAACTTCATTTTTATGGATTGAGACCCTGTTATCTTTTGCTTCTTTTGACTTAGGTTATTTCTATTGGATGAAGTGTGAATTCCACTAAAACTAACAGTTTCTTTATCCACCAACCATGAGTTGTGACTGCAACTCATAGTTTCGTCAGGTAGAAAGTAGACAGAAACATCAAATTTAACAAAATCAGTTGCGAACTTAAGTAAAAACTTAATTAAACTGATGGAAAATACTTGAATCAAAATAATAAATTTGAGGGCTACTTTCAGAATGGCCTATAGTTAAGCAGGTCTTTATACATTTCTACCTTCATTTTTCGATACAGGACTTTGAAGTGTCGAATTCTTTTGGTCAATTTTGCAGGGAGAGGTTTGCCATGTTCTTTTTCTAGGCTCAGCGGAATATACAAGTTCTATGGAGATTGCAACAACTCCACCAATTGGATCTACTGAGTTGCCAACTTGTCCCGTTTGCATTGGTTAGCTTTTATCCGATTTAAATTGCAAGCAAGCGGTTTTAGCATCCTTCATTTTTCCCTACTTATTCAGTCTATTCACTCTATGCTAGATTAATAATAAGCCATAGAACAATGACAATATTGATAAGCTTGGGATATGTGATGGCACCTGCTTTTGTTCTCTCAACTTGTAAAAATAGGATTTTTGTAGGATTTATTAGAGTTCATCTTATTTCCTTAGTTTTTTGGATTAATAGGACCCAAAGAAGAATACAGTTGAAATGCTCAGTTTTTTGGATTAATAGGACCCATAGAAGAATACAGTTGAGTATTTTTATATTCAGTATTTCTTGATGTGGTAAAGAAGTCAAACACTAGGTTACCTAAAATGTGGATTGATATAGTTCGCGGAATGGGAATGGGATCTTAGAACGCCACCTGCTCTAAAACATCGTACTTACTCATTGACACGTATCATAGGAATTGAAAATTTTACTTGAAACAGAAAATGTAAATAAATAAAAATATTAGATGTGCACATACATTTACACACTAATATACATGAATATATTTGTATATATTTCTCTCTATATGATTCCAACACAGAGTAAAAAGGTTGGGATGGGCTTGCTTGGTTTTCCGTTCCAATTCGCTAATGATCCGTGAATCGGATCACACATTCTAATTCTAAACAGAAGGGTGTTTTACGAATTTGGTAACCATGGTCAAGCGTTCACAGATGAGAGCATTAAACATTTAAATATTTTTTCAAGGTTGGAAGAAAATCTCTCTCTCTCTCTCTCTCTCTCTCTCTCTCTCTCGAGCTTGCCTCGCAACACAACCCACCCACCCCGCAACCCTACCTAGAGTGCTTCTCCTGGGACCGAACCTATGACTTCGCCACGCGCCTCCCCAATGCCTTACCATTGGGATGCCAATGGTTTGGCAGGGAAGGAACAAAATGTTGATAGCATGTATCCGGTGATTTAATTTTAAGATGTCATTGTCCATATATTCCACTCCAGTCATATGAAAAATATGATTTAATTATTATATATTCATAATTTTTTCTTCTAGTTCATATTCGATGAATTTCCTATTCCATCTGGTTTGGTTTGGCTTTCTGGAGCAGCTTCTATACTCAATGCCAGCTACTTGCATAAAATATGTGTCTGGCTAACAGATATTTTGGAGTTTTTTCTGTGGGTAGATAGCCAACACGAGCTCTCACGCTTCGAAAGCTGGAGCTCTGATTTAAGGCTCCTGCTTCGTTTTTTGCACAGTGAAAAGCTATGCAGGAAACTTTAATGAAAAAGCTTCTACTAACAAATCTATTGAGACAGCTGTTCTGCAATAGTTCTAGCTAGACAAAAGAAAAGCAGTTAATAATAGTTTGTACTATTATTAAATGTTTAGTCAGGTCTCCAAACACTCAGATTAAATTACAAAACTGTTTTTGAAGGCTTTATTGCTACAAACCCAACTCCATTAAAAAGTTCAAGTCCTTGGATGAGATTTCTTGCCTTCATTTTGCATACTCTTTGCTTTTTTAGAACCATCAATGAAAGATAAAATCAAGAAAACTCTCATTCTCTTTTGCTGTATATATGATATATTGAATATTTATGCTTGTCTAAAATCATCTTTATACATTCAGAAACAAAATTCTTTGGGCTTTGATGTGCTCATTTCACTGTTTGTTTATCTTAGCCACATGCCTATCTGGATATCTTTGGACAGTTATGCAAATATCCTTCTTTAAAACCAATATTATAGATTTTGGCATTTTTACCATTTTGTTTGCATTTTCTTTTTTTTTATGCTTATTTTATTTATTTTATTTTTGGCACCTGACTGACTTTTATACTTCTGCTTGTGTGATGGTTTAGAGAGACTCGATCAAGACATCAGCGGGATTGTTGCCACTACTTGTGACCATTCTTTTCAGTGCTCATGTGTTTCAACATGGGCCAACTCATCTTGCCCGGTAACTCCATCCTTTATAGTTATTATCATATGTCATTTCCTTACTAATGAAGAACAGGCAAAATGTTCCATTTAATTGTTATGATTGTTATTCCATATTTTATCCATTTGTCTTTTGTTTTCAGTCATATGATCTGTGGCTATATGATTAGAATTTTAATTAGGAGTGACATTCTTTTTCTTTTTATCAGAATTAATGTAAAAAAAGATGCATAGATTATTTATAAAGCCAAAGCAGAAAAAAAAAAGAAAAAAAAGGAAACCCAAGGTTGGAAATTTCCGAAATGCAATCCATTTGGCTGAGATTGGTTTCGGTCTGATCCTTAAATCACAGGTTTCAGAGCTTTTGCAGAAGAAACTTTCAAGTAAAGATTGTGGTATATCCCATGCAGAGTGCTGTAGCAGTCAGATTTTTGTTATTCTTGCTTCACATTCTTGATCGCTTCCCCTATCATATTACCTGTGCAATCCATTATTTGTTCTACTATCAGCCTATCCAGTTTAACAAATTTTGGATGAGCTTACTGAGATTTATCATTCCTTTGAACATTTCTTTCCCTTGTCTCAACAAATCAGTTTTTCAAATTTAGGTAAAATTAAGTCCAATAGACCTGTTCATAGATTCTCTTTCACTATACGAAACAGAATGTTGATTGTTGATTGTGTAATACTTAAGCATCTTTTCAGAATACTGCAAATTTAATTTTTAAGGGTGTAGTGGATTCTTTTTTTTTTTTTTGTTGAGAGAAAGGTAGCATGCTATCCTATCCGCTTTGTTTATTTCTTTTAGAAATAAACTTAGCTGAAAATGTGAATCAACTAGGATTCGAACTTGAGACTTCGGGTACCAACTATCAAGCCCTTTGCCACTTGCACTAGGGACGGTCGGTGTGTAGTGGATTCTTATGAGTGGCTGACATATACTTTGATGTAGCAATTTCTAGCTCGACTGTCAAACATTACATATTGTGAAATTTAACCATGAACTGTCAAATATTTGTTTGTAAATCTGTTACGGGATTCTATCATTGTCGATATATTGTTGAACCATAAGTATGATTCCTGTTTACTCTTATTTCACACCATTAATATTAACATATGTTTGAAATCACAGTGATAACCTCTTTAAGTATCCGCATTTAATTTTTATTACAGGTTTGTCAATTCTGTCAGAAGCATGCAGATAAACCCACATGCTCAATTTGTGAGACATCTGAAAACCTCTGGATCTGTGTAATCTGTGGTTTCGTTGGATGCGGAAGGTATGTTGATTGTTCAATAATACTATTTTACTTGTTTATGCCTGCTGCTTTCTTTCAAGTTGTTAATATTGTTATAATATCTTTACCTGCTCAAACAATGTTACTAAAATCCCCTGCATATCTTGTAACAGATACAAAGAAGGACATGCAGTAAGACATTGGAAAGATACACAGCATTGCTATTCTCTCCACCTTGAAACTCAGAGGGTTTGGGACTACGTTGGTGATAGCTATGTTCATCGACTCAATCAATCCAAAAGCGATGAAAAGCATGCGAAGATGAGGTCAAAATGGAGAGCTGTTGGTGACAATTCAGTAAATTGCACATGCAGCGATGACTCTGGAATCAGCGGTGCTATATTAAGCAGCAGAATAGAGGCAGTAAGTCTCTGCAATACTAACTTTTTCATCGAATAATTTTTTTTTTTTTTTCCTGCACTTCTTCTTTTCATGATTTGTTTTGCTTATTTGTGTTGCATGTAAATTTTTGTAACAGATTGTCGATGAATACAATCGTCTCCTTGCAAGCCAGCTTGAAAGCCAAAAACAGGTATAGCGTTATTCTTATTTCTTTAAAGTCCTACTGTTGTTCTTTCTTTTTATTTCCTGAAAGTGCTTACTATTCTTTCTTAATTGACAGTACTATGAAGCTCTACTTCTAGAAGCAAAGGAAGAAAGGGAAAAGCACGTTGCCGAAGCCGTGGATGGAGCTGTGAACATCAAGCTACAAGATCTGCATCTTAAGCTAGAAAACCTGACTAAGGAGAAAAAAGAAGTTTCAGTAGTAGGCTTCTATTCATATGATTATGCTTACATAACCTTCACTGTTGGTGCTTAATTATATGTGATTTCCTCACATCACATTGATTTTATTTCTTCCTGTAGCTAAATAGCAGTCTTATGGAAAATCAGAAAGTTTGGCGTGAAAGGCTCAACGAGATTGAGGAGAGGTAGTTTTTATTCCTTGTAATACGCCAGCCAAAGCCTGACTTTGGTTTTTAAGCAGTTTTTAGTATCTATATGTCCCCTCTTTTTTCTTTTTCTTTTTAACTGTTTTGTCTTGATATATCTTTGCTTTTGAACAAGAATTATCTTGACATAGAATACTGAATTTTATTCCCATCTTTTGCAGGGAAAAAACAACACTGAGAATGAAGGATGAGAAGATCCGTGATCTAGAAGAAGAGGTGGCATGAACTTCTGAAACTGATTTGATTTGTGGGCCTGAAGGCCAGCATTTAATGTGTAAACAAAATTGGCCAACTCTAGTATCCTTATTGCTGAATTTGTGGTTACAGATAAGAGATTTCACAGTCTTCATCGAGGCACAGAGGACGATAGATAAGATGGCGGATGCTGATGACGTAAAAGGAGGTATGCTGCTTCCGATCGCATCACCGCCGCAGCCTGTTACCACAAAAGGCAGAAGATCTTCGAAGATGAGTAATAAGAAAAGAAGCTAGGAAGTTTCTCTGCACTTAATAATCATTTGTATTGTCGAAAATTCTTATGTAGTCGAAGTGATAGCATAAAAGAGAAAAGTTTGTAAAGATGTAGACAAAAACTATCAACAGAGTTCACTTTGGGTGGGAACAAATTTTTGGTTGTGGAATTTTTGATCCTCACGTGTACCACCTGTTGGGGATATTTGAGAACGAAGTCAATTTTGTATTTGGATTTACATTGAAATATAACTTAACTTGCTTTTGTGGATATAGCTAAAATGGTGACAAAGCCTGCATGGATGATAAAAATAAGGGTAAACTTCAATTTGCCATCCAGGTGTTTAAAAAGTTGTATTTAACTATCCTATGATTTTAATTTTATTTCAACTAAAAAATCTGTCGTCAAATAAAAAAGTATATTGAAATTTATTGAAAACAACGTGGTTGTACCCTGTTTAACAATAGATATTCATAGTAAAACAAAAATAAAATTATTCGGTAGTTTAGTATAACTTTTTGAATCACAGAATGACAAAATAAAATATATATTATACTACAAAATAGTAAAGTGTAATTTTTTGAATCACAGAATGATAAAGTAAAAAAATTTGCGATATCATAGGTGGCAAATTGAAGTTTATCCTAAAAACAACTTTGATAAAAACAAAAAAAAAGAAGATTTGAGTTATTCCCAATGCAACTAGAGAAAAAGGTCTAAATAATTCTCTTTGGTTTGCTGTAATTGTTTTAGATGTCGTAGTCGAAATTATAAGTAAGGACTCAGATACTGCATTTCAATCTACATCTGAAATTCTGAAATTGAACGTACGTAGAAACGTAGACTAGGATAATTTTCCGTATCTACTCCCCAAAAAAATAAAAAAACACATCTTCTCAGAGGCTGAATTAAAAAGGGAATTTAGATAAAAGTAGGATCTGATTAGATAAGTTGTTCAAGTAACCGCTGATATATCCTGCCATTCAAATTCAGTTTAACTTTTTTTTTTTAATCAAGAATAAATAAAACTAAAACTAATCCAAAATCCAAAAGAGTAGTTAGTATATAATAATGCTACATAAATAGCGCAGCATAACTTGCAACCAAGGATCCGAAAGACGAGCGTGGGGGGAAAGGGGAAGAGATATGGCGGAGCTTCTTCGGCGCTCGGCCGCCGCCAGCATCTTCTTCATCTTCGCATCTCTCTCCCTTCTTTTCCTGGCCGGAATCATATCCCTCCCTTATCTCCGGAGCCCCTCGGTTTGTGTGCCCCTCTCAACTCCTCTTTAAGATCTTTTTTTTATTTTATCAGATCCATCTTGAGTTATGTGGTATATGATGCTTTTTATATTTTTAAGTTTAAATATATTCAACACTTTTTCCCGACCTTTTTAATATGAAACACTGTTTGTCTCCACTTATTTGTATTAAACAGTATAAGCTTATTTTAAAAATTGTTTGCTTTTGTGGATAAAAGTGTTAAGACTATTTTTAAATTATTTCTTATCGGGCTTCGTTTACATCCAGCCCCCTCAAATTTTTTACTTTTTTTTACAAATAGTCCTAACAAATTTATATTTGCATATATGACTCTCTTTTTGTCACGCAAGTGCCGCGTTGATATTTTTAAGTTGAATATGGTGAAGCACATCCACACTCTAGTTTTTCTTTTCCCTCTTTTTTAACTGAGGGGCGATAAAAAGTACAAAAGAAAATATGGTAATCTAATCACCGTGTTTAAATACAGTGATTGAATCACTGTGTTCAACTTAAAAACGCCACTCAGGCGCCTGCGTGGCAAGAAGAGAGCTATTTATGTAAATATAAATTTGTTAGAGCTATTTTTTAAAAAAAAATTTTGAGGGGGCTAAATACAAAAAAAACCCGCATCAATTGTTTGGAGCCAATTTCATGAGCTCACATTATTTGCCACTTGTGGCATGATTCACTGGTTGTGATCGATCCTTTGGATAACATGGCATTTAGAGTTGGTCCCATCCTTTTATCTGTTCTATGACCTCTTCTGTTAGCAAGTGTTTGGACTCCGCCGTGCACATGCGGAGGTGTTAAGACTATTCCTGAACTGTTTATCTTTCGATTTTCATCCCTCTCCTCCCCAGTTTGGTTTGTAGCTCACAAGGGTGTCTTCTGCTTCTTTCTGCTGTAGGATGAGCCTTATCTATGCCACAAGGAAGGGGTTATTCTTCGCTGCCCATATGTAAGTTCGAGACTACTCTGTTCTCGACATTGTTTTTCTACCGGTGCGATCCGATTACTACTTCTTTTGGCAAAATTACTCCATAAAGGAATTGCATCTATTTAAATCCTGTGGATTTCCTTTGTCTCAAATAGGCCCGAATTCGATGGTTTGTCGAATTTGAATGCAATAAATTGTCACAAAAGATGAATGCATATCCATATAAATTGTCAAGTTTAATAGTTTCAGTAAAGTAGAAGCTGTTGGTTTGGTTGCAGCTTACATAGATGTTCATATATTAGTTTGAAGTTACCGATTAATTACAGCGAAGTTTTGCATCTGAATTCAACGTGATCCGAAACTTTTGGGCCTATTGAGATAGTGATAGAGTGCAATGTTGAAATTGACGCAATTTGTTATTCGGGGGTAATTGAGACACGGTTTACAGTGTATGGATGTCCTTTGTAAGTTATCCTGTTTATGCTTCTTCTTTTTTAATGTAGAAAAGATACCTACTTTACTTTCTCCGTGCTTTTGTCTTAATCTTCTTTTGTTGATGAAGGTGGAAGAGCCTACATCGCTTTGGGAGAACCCTTACTCATCAACTATATCATGGAAGCCATGTGCTGAGCGCCGTGAGAAGGGGATATCAGGCAAGTTTTAGATTTTATTTTTCTTTTTATTTATTTTTCTGAATGAAATTAACATTTCTTCTGCCATAGTCAATGTTGCACGGGAACATTATGATGGATGCCGAGAGAAAAACTGTATATCGAAGAATTATCATAATATGAAGGGGCCGTTTGGTTGAAGGTTTGTAATATCTTGGTAATCATCTATATTTTCTATTGAAAATATTCAAATCACTGCCATTCAACTCAAGTTGGGTAGTTGTAAACGGTGTTAGTGAAATAGTGGAATCATTATAGATTTCTAGGTGATAGGAATACTATATTATCATGGGTCAGGATGTATTCTCATTTCCATGCTTGATGGGAATCATTAGTTGACCATTAAAAAAAATATACTAGTTCTTAACAACCTCTCAACCCAAGTGGCTTGATAAATTAGTAACAAACTTGTCATTCCAAATATAAAAATATACAACATTCACCTTGAACCAAACAGCCCCGAAGTGTCATCTAAAGATAGTTCTTATTCGATTGAGCTACCTGATTTTCATCCTGCTGATAAGGACAATATTTATCATCTCTAGATAATTAGAGTTGTGAAAGGGAATTCATGGTTTTATAACTATCTTATAAACTAGTAGTTCCTTAGGCTTCATAAGAATGAGAACTCATTTTTCTTCCGTATCAGTTTATTATACAACTAATTACAAGATCAAAATGTTTCGGACTTCACTTGTTAAATTAGTCGAGGGCTACCATATCTCTTATATTCTTTCTTTCTTATCTGCCTTACCAAGTGTTGGGAACAATTCCTGCAGTGAGCAATGTGCTATTTATGTTGGATTATGTGAAGCCACAATGGGCTATTTATGTTGGATTATGTGAAGCCATGTACTGAGGCAATTCTACGATCAAATGTCGAGGTTTTGAGGTTACTAGAGGTTGAGCTCCGGTGCCAAGTTGGTGGGTTCTGGAGCCCAAGCGAGTTCCAGATCCCATGTTGAAGTTCAGCATAACCCGAAGGTGTTTTTGGTTGGGCTGGCAATCTGGCTTTGGAGCCAAATTGGTGGGTTCCGAAACCCGACATTTGGAAACCTTCTAGTTCCGGAGCCCACTATCTTGGCTTTAGAACCCAAGGCCGTGACAGACTTTTTTAAGTTGGATTCGACTCCAACTTGATTAATCTTGTGTTTTAAGAATAAGGATGGTCAAAGGAACATCTTGGAGAGGGTTTTTAAGTGAAGATCGACAGGTAGAAGTGAATCGGAGATTGGGACTGACAGCGAAGATTGTTTTCTAGTAAAATTGGGGTTTTTAGGGTTTTAAACCTTTGTAACCTTTGTTTTTGAGATATAGCTTCATTGTAATACCTTATTAGGCCATGTTTGGTTGGGGGATTAAGGGTGGAATAAAGGGTTTATTCCACCCTTATCCCCCAAACAAAAATTGGTGGGAACACTACTCTAGAGTAGCCCGTTAAGGTGGGAATTAGTGTTCCCACCCTAAGGTGGAACAAGCTGGGATAACCCAGCTTGTTCCACCCGTGAAGAGAGAGAGAGAGAGAGAGAGAGAGAGAGAGAGAGAGAGAGAGAGAGAGAATTTTTAATTTATTATAAAATTTAAATTTTGTAAGTTCAAAAATTAAAATTTATAATTTTTAAAATTATAAAATTAAAAATTTATTTTTTAAATTATTTAATTTTAAAATTTAAAATTTGATATTTTAAATTTTTTTTTATATATTTAGAATTTGATAATTTGTATTTTTAAATTAAAATTTAATCTTAAATTTAAAGTTTAAAATTTAAAATTTTAATTTTTTAAAATTGTACATTTGAGATTTTAAAATTGTAAAATTTAATTTTGATTTTTTAATTTTAAAAGTTTATATTTTAAAATTTTAAAATATAAATATAAAATATAAAAATTTAAATTCTAATATAAAGAAAGGGATAATATCATTATTTTTTATTTATAATTACCCACTTTAATTCTTATTCCATCTTACCTAACCAAACGCTAATTTTCGTATTCCCAGGAATAAATCAATTTTCATCCAAACGCAAAATTGATCTAATCCCCGCTTATACCTCAATTTATACCTATCCCTGGAATAGTCACTTTTTGCTTATCCCCGAACCAAACGATGGAGAGAAATTCGTGGGAGAGAGCCTAGAGAGGTATTCTTGAAATCCAATCTAGAGAGGAATTCTTGAATTACAATCAATTCCTTGTATTGTTTTGCCGTGGATTAATCGAAGAAGCCATTGAGGAGGTCTTGCTTTTGGATGTAGGTGGACGCAGTGGCCGAACTACAAAAATCTTGTGTTCTTGCCTTCTTCTCTATTCTTTATTGCTTTATTATCTTTGTGCTTGTTTTCTACGATTATTCTCATCTATTTTGCTATGGCACATTGTCTTGCCGAAAACTTACCGGTATGGTACGACATAGTGGGTGCCGAGCCGTGCCGATACATGCCGGTGAAAAAAAAAAATGTGTGCCAACACATAATAGCATGAAATATTTATTTTCTTTAGTAGCAAAATATTCTAATTGCTTATTATGTATCTTTATCAAATCTTTTGAACTTTATTGAGAAAATTACTTACTAATTTAAAGAAATAGCTGATATCTTGTTGGCACGATACGATACGGTGAATATGACCCGTGCCGATGGGCACTTAAATTCTTGCTTTAAGCATTTGACACTAAGGGTCCAGAACTTTCTCTTTCTTAGCTCGATTTTATTTTTTTCTCATTTCTTTCCTTATGCACATTGGCTTGTGTGACTCCTACTCATTTTCCATTCTATTTAGTAGAACTTTGAGGTAATGGTTCCATTTAGACCTCCATTAATGCCTTTGGCGGATGGATTTGTAAATTAATGTCAATTTTCTTAGTAGTTTGTTTCGCTAGGAGACGTGATGCCACTATAAGCTTCTAGTTTTTATTCCCCTAATGTCAACTTTTCAATTTATTGATGCTCCATTCTGCTTAAGGTTTCATGGAGTAATGTGCCTGTATCTTTTCTGTCTTGTAGATTTACCAGCGGAGAATGAAACATCTGGATATATACTGATTCATGCTGAAGGTGGTCTAAACCAGCAGCGAATAGCAGTACGTGTGCATTTTGTCTAACTTCAAATTTTGTGGAATTTTTTTTCTTGTCTTAATATATATATATATATATATATATCGAGAGAGAGAGAGAGAGAGAGAGAGAGAGAGAGAGAGAACTGGGATGGAATGATTCTAATAGCACTAAGTCATTGGTGCTTGTGGGATTTTGGCTCTTGGATGAAGATTTTGTGAGGTTAGGATGATAATGTTCTCCCTAGAGTTTAGTTATGGTTGGTGGAATAGCATAATATAATGGATAAAAATAGTCAAAGGGGTAGACCTAATGGTGGAAAAGTTGATAGCACCAAGTGCTTGGTGCCAGGGACGAAGTCAAAATTTTAGTTCGGGGGGGACCAAAAACACATTATGCAAAACATATTGATCTTCAAGCAAATATTAATAAAGCAAACTATATATAATAAAAATTTGAAGCAGAAAAATATAAAAGAAAATTTTAAAAATATTGCTTACCATGCAAAAGTTAGAATCGTGCTCGGCGCTCCTTCAAGTCACGAAATCCATTAATGATTGAATCAACAGTAAACTTCTCAGCAATTTCTCTTTCAATATATACGATCAAAGAATTAGTGAGAAAGTCATCATCCATCTTATTCTGGAGATCGGTTTTGATAATGTTCATAGCAGAAAATGCCCGTTCAGTAGTTGCAGTTGAAACTGGAAGAATTAGTACAAGTTTAACTAATCGGTAGAGAAGTGGATATATTTCTGACTTTCTTGTTGCCACCAACCATTGACATAACTCAGAAATAGTTGTCAATTTTTGTAAGTTGGAATGTCGCAAAATTTCAAATTCATAATGACGAAGCTCTATTCTCAACCATTCTCTTTCAAACTCGGTAAAATCTTGAGGATAATATCTTTTTGCAAGATTACAAATATCATCAATATTAAAAGATTTGCAACCATCTTTAGGATCCAAAGCACAACTTAGAGTAAGTAATTCTATCATATTGTCATTACATCTTTTATTCAATTCTTGCAATTGACAATCTATTGCACCATTAAAAATATCAACTTGATAGTGATGCTCAAGTGTGAAAGAAGGGCAAAAGAGCATACCCTCTTGGGTTGAATTGATGAAAATATATAGTACAAGAGATAGGTCTACTATAGTAACATTGCCTACTATAGTAATACTACAACTAGGATTACATACCATATAATCCTACTCTATATATGATAATAATATACAGTATCCTAATATACCATAAGATACTAAATATATCGTAACATCCCCCCGCAAGCTAAGCATCCACTGGCCGGATGCGAAGATTGAGCCGCAAAGCCGAAAATCGAGAAGGTGACAAAGGCTTTGTGAAAATATCAGCAAGTTGCTTATCAGAAGAGATGTGAACCAATTCTAAATCACCAGACTGGACTTTTTCGCGCAAGAACTGATGGTCAAGCTCAATGTGCTTCGTTCGAGCATGGAGAACAGGATTGGCCGCAAGATAAGTCGTGCTGAGATTATCACAATAGATGCTGATGGAGCGCCATAAGAACACACCAAGGTCACGAAGTAAACGTCGGATCCATACTGTCTCAGCAAGCGCGTAAGCCACAGCACGATACTCGGCTTCAGAACTGGAACGAGAAATAGTGGGCTGTTTCTTAGCGGACCAGGAGATAAGATTGGGCCCTAGAAATATACAATATCCTGAAGTAGAGCGACGGGTATCGGGACAACCAGCCCAATCAGCATCTGCGAATGCCACGAGAGAAGGATTGATACAGCGGGAGATAGGAATGCCATAAGACAGCGTCCCGCGAATATAACGCAGAATGCGCTTGACCGCTTGCTTGCATGTGGGGTTCACGAGGTGCATGTAAATACTGGGCAACAGAGTTGACGGCATACGAGATATCTGGTCTTGTGAAGGTGAGATACTGGAGAGCACCAACGATCTGACGATAAATGTAGGGATCCTCAAGAAGGCGCCCCTCATGAGAAGAGAGACGAGAAGTCGGAGAGAGAGGACTAGAGACGGGCTTACTATCAAGAAAGCAATGGCGCTGAAGTAGTTGATGCGCATATTTCTGCTGAGTCAAATGAAGACCAGAAGACGAACGATTAACCTCAATGCCCAAGAAATAATGTAGCGGCCCGAGATCTTTCATAGCAAATTCTCGTTGTAAGGTGACAATAAGAGCCTCTAAAAGAGAGGAGGAGCTTCCGGTGACAATAATATCATCAACATATAATAGAAGAACAAGAGTGCCAGAAGAGGAATGACAAACAAACATCGAGGGATCAGCAGTACTGCCAACAAAACCAAGTTCAAAAAGAAAAGAAGTAAACCGCGCTGAAACCAAGCCCGAGGTGCCTGTTTGAGACCATAGATCGCTTTTCGGAGACGGCAAACGTGATGAGGAAGAGAAGGATGCACAAAACCAGGCGGTTGCTTCATATAAACTTCTTCAGAGAGAGTACCATGAAGAAAGGCGTTCTTTACATCAAGTTGTCGAAGAGACCACCCAGAGGAGAAAGCCACTGAAATAACAGTTCGAATAGTGGTCGACTTGACAACCGGAGAAAAGGTCTCATCAAAATCAATACCTTGTTGTTGTTTGTAACCCTGAGCCACAAGCCGAGCCTTGAGACGCTCAAGGGAACCATCCGCCTTCTGCTTCACTTTATATACCCACTTGCAGCCAATAAGATTAACAGAAGAGGGAGGAGGAACAAGATCCCAAGTAGCATTGGTCAGTAATGCATCAAATTCTTCAGCCATGGCAGCACGCCAACCTGCATCCTGAGAAGCTTCATGAAAAGAGGTAGGCTCAGCAGGAAGAATAGAACGTGCAGAAGCGAGGAAGGAGGAAGACGCAGCGGAACCCTTAGCCATGGATCGAGTGAGCATAGAGTGTGTTCTGGCAAGCAACGGAGGCTCAGAAGGAGAATGAGAAGGAGGGGAGACTGCAGCAGGCGGAGGGGAAGGTGGATGATCAGAGGTGGAAGGTGCCAGATCAATAGGTGAAGGTGAAGCAGCAGCAGGCCGGCTGGTGTGTCGTCTGGTATAGACCCGGAGTTCAGTTTGGCCAGCAGGAGCGGCAGCATTCTCATCACTAACCTGTGGGGCATCATGATTCACAGTGGAAGGAAAAACTGATAATTGCTCAGACGGTGAAACAAGCGTATGTGAACCAACGTCAGTAGAGGGGCGTGTGAAGGAGAGGCCAGAGATTGCATCAATAGTGGATGGACTCTCACCCAGTAGGGGAGGATTAGAAAGAAAATTTTGAAACATTTGAAAGTTTGAAATAGAAGAGGAAGGAGAAGAAGAGAATTTAGAAAGACAAGAGTAAGGAAAAACATGTTCAACAAAAGTAACATGGCGAGAAATAAAAATTTTACCAGTGCTTAGATAAAGACAGCGAAAACCTTTATGTTTTTCAGAAAGTCCCAAAAAGACACAAGGAAGAGAACGGGGAGAGAGCTTGTGAGCTGCAATGTCCTGAACATCGGGATAACACAAACATCCAAAAACTCTAACAAGTTGCAAGTCAGGGGAAACACAACCATGCAGAATTTCATATGGCGATTGTCCTTTCAAAACAGTAAGAGAAGGAATTCGATTCACAAGAAAGACGGCAGTTTGAATGGCCTCAGCCCAGAATCGAGGAGGTAAGCAAGCTTGAAACAGCAGGCTCCTAACAATGTTAGATAAATGCCTATGCTTCCTCTCAGCAAGGCCATTTTGTTGAGGCGTATAAGGACAAGAGAATCTATGAATAATTCCATTTTGTGAACAAAGAGTAGAAAATTTGTCATTTACAAATTCAGTACCATTGTCAGATTGAAAAATTTTGATTGAACTATGAAATATGTTTTCAACCATTGTCTTAAACTCGAAAAATTTGTCAAAAACTTCATGTTTAAATTTTAAAAGGTAAAGCCAAGAAAACCGAGAGTAATCATCAATAAAAATAACATAATATTTGTAGCCAGAAACAGAGGGAACAGGTGATTGCCAAACATCAGAATGAACAATATGAAAAGGAAAAGCAGATTGAGATTCTGAATCATGAAACGAGAGTTTAACATGTTTTCCCATATTACAAGCATTGCAAACAGATAATTTCAAAGCAGAATCAGAAACAATTTTATTGTTTTTAATAAATGTAGAAAGAACAGGAAAACTTGGATGACCTAACCGTCTATGCCATATATCTCCGCTAAACCTAGATGCAACTAGAGCTAGCGGTTTCTTAGTTCCTACACTTGCAACTTTAGAGGAAAGTGGATAGAGTGATGTTCCCGAACTAGGGCATCGAAGAAGCTCCGCCCTGGTTTCCTTGTCCTTCACAGAAAAACCAGAAGAGTCAAATTCAAAAAGAGAATTATTATCATGACAGAACTGACGCACTGAAAGTAAATTTCTCTTAATAGAAGGAACAACAAGGACGTTTTTAAGAGCAAAAGAGTTAGACGACGTATTTAAATGAGTTTCACCTGTCTGAGTAATATCAAGTAAATTTCCATTACCAACAAGAATTTTTTCGTGCCCACTATAAGGTTTAGAAGAGGAGAGAATACCAGAATGTGCGGTCATATGATTAGATGCTCCGGTGTCTGGATACCATACTTCCTCACCGGGTTCATGAAGGTTCATAGCAGCAAAAGTTTGAGGAACATCATCTGTAATAAAGGAATGATTGAAGCGTTGTCTGCACTGGAGGGCAGAATGATTGAACTTGCCACAGATCTGACATTGTGTGCCAGACTTTGGAATGTAAGGTTGTTGAGGATTATTAGGTTGAGGGTGTGAGTAGGTTCCAGGAGATCCACGACCAGAGTTGTGTCTACCATGCTGTCCTCGGCCTCCACGATATCTACCTCCACGGCCTCCACGATTACCGCGTCCACGATTGGCATAAAGAGCTTCACCGTCAATAGTGGGAATAGCAGAGGATGTCATCACACTAGTACGACGTTGGACTTCCGTTTCTTCTTGCATCAAGAGTGGACGAAGCTGTTCAAAAGTGGGCTTATTTCTGTGTGTGTTTAGAGCACTAACAAAACCGCGATAGTCTTCTGGTAGCCCTAGAAGAACAGTCATGACCAAATTATGGTCTGACTCGGTTTCACCAATCCCCTGAAGAGCATCACCAATCGACTTGACCTTTTGCATGTAATCACACATGCTCATTGAGCCTTTCTTGATGCTCCGCAATTCAGACTTTAGAGAAAAAGCCGTGGATGCAGTCTTATCAAGAAAATATGCCTCAATGATTCTCCAAGCATCATATGCAGTTTTAGGTGAGCTAGAAATGACCATTCGTAATATGCTAAGGGATAAAGTGGCATTAATCCATGAAAGTATAGTGGTGTCTTCCCTTTTCCAACTTAAATATTCGGAATTTATAACCACCTTATTATCAGCAGTATCGATAGCCTGAGAAGGCACAACACCAGTTCCGTCCACATGTGATGTAACACCAAAACTTTCTAGAACATTAAGAAAGACTTGCTTCCACACAAGATATGTGGAATCAGTGAGTTCTAGTGGTATGAGAGTTTTGATGTTAACAACTGGCAAATTTGAGGTAGAAGAAGACATATTTGCTACCAAAAGAGAAGGATCCACCACTAGATATGAAAGAAAGATAAATCGGAATGTAGCGGATGAGAAAAAGGAAGAACCTGGTTTCTACCAAACTAGTTGTACCCAGCGCACAAGAGAGGAACCACTTAGCACCAAATAAGAACGGCCGCACCAGGGAAAGGACCGAGTGACACGAGCAACCAGCGAGCGGTACGAGGATAGTCCGAGCGGCACCCGAAGAGCAAAGAGGAATCACAAAGAGGCTGAAATTACTGTAGCACCGACTGTAGCGCGCGTACTGTAGCAGTACTGTAGCGCGCGACTGTAGCAGTACTGTAGCGCGAGTACTGTAGTAATACTGTAGCGCAGATACTGTAGCAGTACTGTAGCGGAGAGATAGAAGTCCAATGATAAGAGGAGATAGAACACCAAAAGGAAAAGAACACCTATGGAAGAAGGTGAGACTTGTTGTGGATGATAGTTGTGGATCAATATCCCTAAATTAGGGTTCCCGCTCTGATACCATGAAAGAAGGGCAAAAGAGCATACCCTCTTGGGTTGAATTGATGAAAATATATAGTACAAGAGATAGGTCTACTATAGTAACATTGCCTACTATAGTAATACTACAACTAGGATTACATACCATATAATCCTACTCTATATATGATAATAATATACAGTATCCTAATATACCATAAGATACTAAATATATCGTAACAAAGTGTAATGTAGTCTCGTTGAAGGCGCGCACGACCTCCTCTTCCTTCGTAAGGAGCTGACATAATTGGAACTTCTATGTCATACTTTGCGCAAAATAACTTTACTTGCTCAAAAAGAGAATCTCATCCTTCATCTCTAAGCTTTTGAATAAGTGATTTTGTTGATGTCACAAAATGCATAGCATTAAGAATATCTTGAGATTTATGTTGCAAATGTTGACAAAAATTGTAGGTCACCTCCGTTATTTCTTTCATGAGATGTAAGATAAACACAAATTCAAAAGATGTCATTGCCTAATGAGCTAAATGTGCTTCACTGCGTTGAAATGCGTTGGATCCTTCATCAATAATATTCTCTAAAACTACACATGTTGCCTTAAACATCCTTAGCAAACTTGTAAAAGATTTGAAGTGTGAACTCCAACGAGTATCACCGGCCCTTTGCAAAGCACCAACTTGATTGAGTCCAGGTTACTGTCTCAAGCTCATTGTTTTCAATCAGTTCAGCAATTTCAAAACTATAAAACTTCTTTAGTTCATCATTTCGCTTGGTAGAAGATCCAACAATGTTGACAATAGTATTTAATTTTGAGTAAAATTCATAAACCTCAAGAACATCAGCCGCAACCAAAGCCAATTGGAGAAGATGGGCTAAACAATGGATATAGTAAGCATAGGGGCAATCATTAGAAATTAATGCTTGTAATCCATTCCATTCACCTCTCATATTACTCACCCCGTCATAACTTGGCCGCGAATATTTTGAACATCAAGACTATAATGAGAAAGAACGGAATAAATTGCATTTCTCATGGTTAATGCTTTAGTATCCGAGATGTAAACAGGACCAAAAAATCTTTCCTGAACAAAACCTTGTACATCATCAAATCTCAAAACGATAGCTAACTGCTCCTTTTTTGACTCATCGCGTGCTTCATCAACTATTATAGAAAATTTCGAGTCACCAATTTCATCTCGAACTTTTCTTCTTACTTTCTCTGCTAGAACTTGCAAAATTTCTTTTTGTGTTTTTGGCGAAGTATAAGAAGCATTTTGTGGAGCATTTTCTAAAATAACTTTTACCATATCTTCATTAAGAAAAGAGAACACCTTCAACATTTCCAGAAAATTACCCCGATTAATAGATTCTTTACTTTCGTCCCGACCTCTCATAGCACATCCTTGAAAAGTAAGATATCTAACTGCAATTATTGATGCTTTAAGGAGTAAACGATTGTTTGCCTTTTGCTGTGACGTATGTCTATGAAGCACATTTTGAATAAGTTGAGATTGTTTCATCAATTCTTCGCAAGCTCTTTCGGCAACTTTATGAAGTGAATTTGGTTCTTTACCTATATGATTTAGAAAAACACATCTTTTTCCATCTTTAACTTTCTTTCAATTATGAAAACCGTCAACAGTGAAGGCATTTTGTGATGAATGCCCATGTGGCTTGTTAAAAAGAAAGCACGACAGACAAAATGCGGTATCTTTGGTTGGAGAATATTCTAACCACGATTCGAATGATTCAAACCATGAAGGTTGAAAGCGACACTGATGAGAAAGAGGCCCACTTTTTGGATATTCCAAAAGTCTCGATTGATATGGACCATTGATTATATATGCCTGTCGAACTTCTGTTGGAGCAAAATTCAAAATCCTCTATTTCTATTAATCTATTTTATTTCTATTTTTATTTATTAATATTATATTATTTTAGTTATTGGGCGTCCGCTCCTTGCGCGGACGTTGCGCACGGTCGCGCTTCGTGCACGAACGTTGCGGCTTCACAGGCGCTTCTTATGCACCAAGTAAAGGGAGATATTATGGCATGTGAATGTTGGGGGCTTCCCAAGATTCCATTCCTTCTCCTATATATATGTATATATCTTAGTCTACTGTGAGTTCATATACATGATCCAGATAAAAAGAGGAAAGTGAGAAGGAAAGTTTAGAGATCTTTTTAATTTTATTTTCTTCCACTTGTTTAATATTTTCATTGCCGGGTGTTGAAAGAAGCTCCGTCAACCTCCTCCGCGATCGTGCTCGCAGGAGAAGGAATTCCGGTCGTACCTTGGGGTGTTATTCTCGGTTAATCCCGCACGTAAGGACGGGAATACGCCTTAGGGCAGTGCCTCGCACGCTTCCGGATTTATCAAATATTTGGTTTTTTTCTCTTCTACAATATATTTTGGATGTTAGCGTTCACCGGTAAGTATATTTATTAATTTTATCACAAAATTAGTTAGATTTAAATCACAATCGGATTTTTCGTGTGGTATCTCCCCAACAATTTAAGGCGTAATTTTTTGATCTGATTGTGATGAACAGTCTAACGAGTGCTAATCCGAGAAAAATAAAATTGCATGTGATATATAATATTTGATCGACAACTTGCTTGTATGATTGGCATACAAAGTTAAACTAATCGGGATTAGCATTTATAAAATCTAATTACATAAAGTTTACCTGCAATTTTCTTTCTGTTATATATTTGCTATCTCATGTTTTCCTTTTCCTTAAAAAAAAGGAAAAAAAGAGAAAAAAAGGAGAGAACATTGCGTGAGACTTGAACCCACACCAATCACTTTACGTGAAGGTTTTATATAGCCTCTAGCCAACAGCACTATCTGTATTTTGTAATATACTTGCTGTTTCAATATTACTGATATGTTGTTTGCACATTTAATTGTTTATATTATTTTGCCCGAAAATATTTAATTGAAATCAAATTTGTTAAATTGTTTGGGCCATCTGTTTGCTGCTGAACGAACTCTGATAATATATTAATTTTAAAAACTAAAACCCTAAAATATTCTGGTTGATTAGGGTAGAAACCTTAATGAACATGATTGTTTTTCTAAAAGGGTTTCTTGAACCTTTTTTGCAGCTCATTTTAATCATCTTTAACTTCTTATTTCCCTCAACTAGATTGTCTAGAATGGCATTTGATGACTCTTCTAGTCTTAAGCCAGAAAAGTTTAGAGGGGTAGTAGGTTTTTTGAGGTGGAAAGAATAGTTAGAGGCATGGCTTATTACCTTAGGCCTCATAACTGCAATTGGCAAAACACCTCCTTATCCTACTTCAAAAAACTCTTCTGCTCCTTCTGAGACTCCTCCTGCTGATTCTTCTAAATCTAAATCTACTACTACCTCAGTTACAGAACCTAAATCTGATAAATCCCCCGAGGAAATTGAATTTCATTGTAGATTTAGAATACTTAGTTGCCTATCTGACGAACTTTATGAAACCTATAGGAAATATCAAACTGCCAAAGATTTGTGGTATGCCCTAGAGGATGCCTACATTAGAGATAATGAAGGTGTAGCTAGGTTTACCATTACCGATTTTAACAATCTTAGAATGGTAGACAACATTCCTATAAACGATCAAATCCACCAATTTCAAAATTTTGTCCAAGAGATTCATAGGAATGGTTCAACCTTAGATGAAACCTATCAGGCTACCTGTCTACTGGACAAATTACCACCCTCCTGGACCAAATTTGCCCAAGAGCTTAGACGTACCCAGGGAACTCTTAAACTTAGATCGGTAATCCAAGCCATTAGAATAGAAGACCAATACCGACTTAGGGAGATTAAACCGTCCAATAGCCGATCAAACATAAACCTGACCGAGATTCCGAACTAGAGCCGTGAGCCTAAACCCAAAGGTAAAACTTTTAAACCTAAGGGTAAAGGCTTTAAGGGTTGGAACCCGAATCGAAACCGGAACCATACCCAGAAATCCAACACCAACCAATCTAGTGGGAATAAGAAGAAGGATGGTTTCTGTTATGTATGTGGCCGGGACAACCATTTTGCTTCAAAATGCTTTTATCGAAAGAAAGATAAGGTTGTCTACAAGAAGGGCCAAAACAGTCTGAACAACTATCCTAAACCTCAGGTCAATATGGTTGAGGGTGAACCTTCCAGCTCCACTTTTAGGTCAGTCTCCTTTGTACCTAATGTTAACCTTACCTATCATGATTTAGATTGGTGGTTAGACTCAGGAGCCAATGTCCATATTTGCACTAATAGGTCCCTATTCTCCTCTTATCAAGACACAAGTGGAGGATGTGTGACCGTTGGAGACGGAAAAGCTGTCAATGTGTTAGGGATCGGAACAGTCAAGCTGAAGTTAACTTCTGGAAAGACTTTGATCCTTCACGATGTGCAGCATTCTCCCGAGATCCGACGGAACCTGATTAGTGGATCTTTATTAGTGCAATTAGGATATAAGATTATCTTAGAATCCAATAAAGTTGTAATTTCTATAAAGAAAATGTTCATTGGAAAAGGTTTTGTATCTGAGGGATTGTTCAAACTGAATGTACTTCCTTTTGCTGACAATAAAAATTCTTCTTCTTCTACTTCCTCTGTTGTTTTGAATACTGAATCTTGTGATGTATGGCATGGCAGATTAGGGCATGTAAACTTTAGATCTATCCTGAAATTAACCAATCTTGACCTTGTACCCAAACTCAAGATTGATCCCAAATCCAAATGTGAGATTTGTACCCAAGCTAAGCAGCCTAGAAAACCTTTTAAATTTGTTCCTTATAGGGATACCCAGATTCTTGAACTGATTCATAGTGATGTATGTGATTCCAATAGAGGACCTTCCCGTGGAGGAAGTCGTTACTTTGTGACCTTTATAGACGACTACTCTAAATTTTGTTACACCTATCTCTTGAAGACCAAGGATGAAGTCCTCAATAAGTTTAAAGCCTTTAAAGCAGAGGCTGAAAACCAATTAGAAAAGAGGATTAAAATTCTAAGGTCTGATAGAGGAGGCGAGTATACTTCAAATGAATTAAATCTGTTTTGCGAGGAACATGGTATAATTCATGAAGTAACTGCTCCATACTCACCTCAGTCTAATGGTGTCACCGAAAGAAAGAACCGAACCCTATTAGACATGGTTAATGCCATGATTTTAAGTTCTGGTGTATCTCAGAACTTGTGGGGGGAGGCTCTTTTATCAGCTTGTTATATTCTCAATAGGATTCCCTCTAAGGATCGAACCCAGACACCTTTTGAATTTTGGAAGGGTAGAGCACCTAGGCTGAGTTACTTCCGAGTGTGGAGGTGCTTAGCTAAAGTATCTATTCCTGAACCCAAGAGGAAGAAGATTGGACCGAAAACAGTAGATGCCATTTTCATTGGATATTCCCTAGATAGCAACACCTATAGATTTCTTGTAACCAACTCTGAGATTTCTGAGATTTCCAATGATACTTTGATTGAATCGAGAGATGCAACCTTCTTTGAAAACATCTTTCCTTTCAAAAGCCGCATCTCTAGATCAGCTCTTGATTATCTGCATATTGTTGATCATGCATCTACATCTGATCATTCACTTGCACCTGATTTATCATATAGTTTAGATCCTGTAGAACCTAACCTACCAGCCGAATTGAGAAGAAGCAAGAGAGCTCGTATCGAGAAGAACTTTGGTGAAGATTTCTTTACTTTCTTAGTTGAAAGTACACCTTCATCATATAAGGAAGCTATGAGTTCTCCTGAATCTTCTTTTTGGAAGGAGGCTATAAACAGTGAGATCGAGTCAATTGTTAGCAACAACACTTGGATCCTCACTGATTTACCTCCTGGAAACCAACCCTTAGGATGTAAGTGGATCTTTAAAAAGAAGCTTAGAACGGACGGATCAGTAGAGAAGTACAAGGCGCGACTTGTTGCTCAAGGTTTTCGACAAAAAGCTGATGTTGACTACTTTGACACATATGCGCCTGTTGCTCGCATTGCTACTATCCGAATCCTTCTTGCATTAGCATCCATTCATAAGCTTATGATTCATCAGATGGATGTCAAGACTGCTTTTCTTCATGGTGATCTCGAAGAAGAAATCTATATGACTCAACCTAAAGGTTTTTCTGTGCCTGGTCAAGAAAATAAGGTGTGTAAATTAGTCCGCTCTTTGTATGGACTAAAACAAGCACCTAAGCAGTGGCACGAGAAATTCGACAGTGTTATTGAATCATATGGATTTCAGACAAATGATTTTGACAATTGTCTCTATTTCAAGAGATTTGATGATCGTTGTCCTTCTTTGTCTTTATGTTGATGACATTCTGATCCTTGCTCCCAATCTTGATCTGATTAACCAAGTTAAATCCTTCTTATCAGACCATTTTGATATGAAGGATCTTGGTGAAGCAGATGTGATCCTAGGAATGAAAATTCGTAGATCATCTAATTCTATTCTTCTGACCCAATCTCATTATACCCAAATGGTTCTTGATAAATTTGGATATTCTGATTGCTCTCCTGTTTCTACTTCCTTTTATCCTAGTGTTCAACTTGTGAAGAACACTGGTAATCCTGTGAATCAGGAGAGATATGCCCAGATTATTGGTTCTTTAATGTACCTAACCAATAGGACTAGACCTGATATTGCCTATGCTATATCGAGATTGAGTAGATATACTAGTAACCCTAGTATGACTCATTGGATTGCTCTAGAGAGAGTATTTCGTTATCTCAAAGGTACTCTCTCATATTCTCTTTGTTTTGTTGGCTATCCTGCTGTAATTGAGGGATACAGCGATGCCAATTGGATTTCTGATTCTTTGGACATAAAATCCACTTCTGGCTATGTATTTATTCTTGGTGGAAGTGCAGTTTCTTGGCAATCCACCAAACAGACTATAATACCTAGAAGCACTATGGAAGCCGAGCTAGTTGCCCTTGACACTACTTGTCTTTGAAGCCGAGTGGCTCAAGAACCTACTATCATCTATTCCTTTGATTTCTTCTCCTATTCCACCTATTTCTATTCGGTGTGACTCTCGAGCTGCAATTGATTTTTGTAAAAAGAAATTGGTGAATTCTAAAGTTAGTAGACATATTAAATTGAGACAAAAGTCTATTAGATGGTTAACTTCTCATGATATTGTTTCTTTGAGCTTTATCAGATCTGATCAGAATCTTGCAGATTGTTTGACGAAAGGCCTGAATAGGACTAAGGTCCTGGAGTCATCGAGGGGGATGGGACTTTGCCTGTAAAGGGCCTTCCTGCAGTGGGAACCCAACCTTTGTGATAGGAGATCCCTTGAAGAAGGTTCAATGTGGTAAAAACAAGCTGTCAGGTTGGCCAAAGAGCATTTTCTACAGTTTATATAGAGGAGCTTTAGCTCCAATCCCATCCCTATGGTGAGTAGTGCTTTGTGTAGTGGTTGAGGTTGAGCTGATAGCTCTTAATGGGATCCAAGGCAATAATTTTCGCGAGATGTGACTCTACACACATCCCTGGAGGAGACCACCTATATAAGAGTATCCGTATGTGGCCGCGGCTATGAGATGTGGGCTGTCCATAGAAACTCTTATGAAAAATCAAGGTACTGTGCATGGCCATTAACGCACAGACCCGCGACGAAGAATTCTGTACTGTGTGTGTGGTAGTTGAAGTCAGGGTCAAAGGAACGTAGTTCAAGACTTGGTTCACTCCGATTCCTTCTGATGGAAACTACTTACACTAAGTGAGGTTAAGTCTTTTAAAGACACCTTACCTATTGCATAGTATAAACACCCGGTAATTTATTTATTTATTTATTTTGTTTTTGAGTTTGATTCTTATTTCGAAAATTTTGAATTTTGTGGGGGATTGTTGGAGTAAAATTCAAAATCCTCTATTTCTATTAATCTATTTTATTTCTATTTTTATTTATTAATATTATATTATTTTAGTTATTGGGCGTCCGCTCCTTGCGCGGACGTTGCGCACGGTCGCGCTTCGTGCACGAACGTTGCGGCTTCACAGGCGCTTCTTATGCACCAAGTAAAGGGAGATATTATGGCATGTGAACGTTGGGGGCTTCCCAAGATTCCATTCCTTCTCCTATATATATGTATATATCTTAGTCTACTGTGAGTTCATATACATGATCTAGATAAAAAGAGGAAAGTGAGAAGGAAAGTTTAGAGATCTTTTTAATTTTATTTTCTTCCACTTGTTTAATATTTTCATTGCCGGGTGTTGAAAGAAGCTCCGTCAACCTCCTCCACGATTGTGCTCGCAGGAGAAGGAATTCCGGTCGTACCTTGGGGTGTTATTCTCGGTTAATCCCGCACGTAAGGACGGAAATACGCCTTAGGGCAGTGCCTCGCACGCTTCCGGATTTATCAAATATTTGGTTTTTTCTCTTCTACAATATATTTTGGATGTTAGCGTTCACCGGTAAGTATATTTATTAATTTTATCACAAAATTAGTTAGATTTAAATCACAATCGGATTTTTCGTGTGGTATCTCCCCAACAACTTCATCACGTTGTTCAACGGGATAATCCCAAATTTGAGGTCGTAATCCAGGATCACGCTCAAAGGGCATGTTATTAGCATCCTTAACTTCTATTCTTGGAGGTTTCAAACGACAATTTTGGGAACCCGAAGCCTCATCTCTATAAATAGCTTCTTGTTCATTAGCTTCCGAGTTTTCAATATTTTTTTTTAAAAAAAAAGAATCGAGTATAGTTGTCTTTCCCATTAAAACAATAACGTTCTAGAGATCTATAAAAATTATGTCAAAAATTAGTGTTAAGATCTAATCTATATAAGACAATTTTCAAATCATGTAAAATTATGTAAAAAAATGAAATCTAAAAATAAATTACAAATAATAATTATTTTACTAACAGTTAGTCCAGAAGAGAAAAAGCTTTATTCATAAAGAAGGAATTCATAAGAATTCAAAATTTTGGATCTACTATCGTACTTCATATTCTTAAATATTAAAAGTCTAAAATCCAATAGGTTGCCATTAAAGGCCCCAAGAAATTTTTAAAAAGTTTTAGAATTAAAGTTTAAACATGAATAAATTATCATTATTATCATAATTATTGATTATGATCCAACAATATATGGACAACTCGAATCATTAATAATCAAGAAGCAAACATTAAACAATTCAATACCAAACACAATTATACAAAGCAAATTAGATTGCTGAAATGCTCTTATTGAAACGAAGCAATCCAAAGGGGAGAGAGAGATTACCGGTCTAATTGGATTTTGGGGCGCCGCAGTTGAATGGGGCGACTGGGGCGAGGCTACGTGATAGCACGAAGAAGGAACAACTGCGGAGAGGACCGGCCGGAGGGTCGTAGGCCGAGGCGCCGAGCCCGAGCGGCGAGCACCACCGGCAGTCGATGGTGCGGCGAGCCAGAGGAGTAGACGGGGGAGAGAGATTGAGAGAGCGATAGGAAAGAGAGAGCGATTGGGAGAGACCGAGAGAGACAGAAAGAGAGATTTACGTGTGGGCGTGTCAGTATGTGGCGTGTGGGAGGAGGCGCGCGAGCAGCGGGCATCATGATGCGTGGATTCTTGGCCCACAAGGCAACGGTACTTTTCAAAAAAAATTCATTTTGGTCCCTAAAGTTTGCAATATGTTAATTTTTTCAATAGCTTAATAATGGATTTTTTTTGTAATTTTAAAAATGTTGGGGGGGCAATGGCCATTGTCGGCCTCTACATGGCTCCGTCCCTGCTTGGTGCTATTGGAAGCACCCTAGCCAAACTCTTTCTCTCTCTCTCTCGCTATATATATAGAGAGAGAGAGAGTTTAGTTGAAGTTTTATAAATTAGGTTATTTTTAAATCCATGTTTTCTCATTATTTAAAACTTTATTCTTTTGATGAAATACTAAAATAAATAATTTGACAATTTCAATATTTTAGCAGAGGATGATTACCAAATAGCATTCTACAGCAGACAATGCTTACATGATGGAATTGGCCAAATGTTCTACAGCACTATGGCTTCGTTTGGCCTAGCAATGCGGCCCGCTCATCAGCCGCACTACAGTCTACTAGAGAAAGTTGGAGCTTTCTCAAATTCCCTTTTTTTTGCGGTTGCGCGTGGAAACACACACGCAACTGCAATAACCAAGCGGTGGGCTATCTATAGTGCACCGTAAACACGACTCTAACTGCGCAGCAAAAAAAGCACTTTATCTCACAGCTTGGCCAAACAGGCCCTATAGAATATAAAGAGGAGGGTGTTGGTTTGTCAACCAAATTACATAACAAATAAATAAATAAGAGGGGGGAAAAAGAAAGCAGAAAAAGAAAAAGAGAAAAAATGATGGCTGTTGGATGTTGTTGAATATAAAATTAAAAAATATCGTTCTCTGGTAGCTTAAGTTTTTAGAGAACAATAATTGTTTCATATTATTGAACATGATATTAGAGCAGGAAGTTTTGAGTTTGAGTCCCACCGGGCTCTTTGTGTTATTTAATTTTCTCCCATTTAATGAAGTCCATGTCTTGGGCCTATCAAAAAACTCGAGCCCGGACGTGAGCATGAGTGTTGAATATAAAAATTTTAAAAAACCGTTCTCTTGTACCTTAAGCTTTTAGAGAATAATAGTTGTTTCATATAATTTGACAGGGGTTCATCAAAGGTTCATTAGGTGATAAACAATGAGCAATCAATATTGGCAATGCCTTGTCAGATCGTTGGAACAAACCATTAATTCCAAAAGCTCGAGCTGTTAGAAAGATGCAACCAATTCACTTAAAGTGTATTGTCACAGCGTCCACGAATCTTGATTGTGACTTGGCCCAACTAGCCTCATGGCTCACGTCACTTCGAACATGACTCGGCCCAATCCGACCTCTCGCCGTTTCGAACGTGACTTGGCCCAACCTGACCTCCCACCACAAGGTAGGATACTGGCCCCTTTAAGCCAACACCCCCTCCCCCCCCCCCAAACACCTGTACAAATTCGCAGCACATGGAAATCAAACATGTGACCTCTGGCCCTGATACCACTTGTCGGATTGTTGGCGCTAACCATTAATTCCGGAATCTCGAGCTGTTAGAGAGACAACCGATTCACTTAAAGCGTATAGGCACAACGCCCACTGGTTTCGATTGTGACTCAGCCCAACCAGACGCCACTTTGAACATGACCTGGCCCAATCCGACCTCCCGTCATTTCGAACGTGACTCGGCCCAACCCGGCCTTCCACCGTAGGGCAGGATGCTGGCCCTTTAAGCCAACAACGTCCACCTCGACATAAATCCTAACTAATTGGGACAATGGAGTCGAAAGAGTCATATTTTGTGATCGTTAACTAACATCTTATCATTAATTTTGCACCCTATTCTATCTGCTGCATAGGCTAATTTGGAGAAATAAATGTTATCATAAACAACTTACTATAGGCAGCACCTAGGCAGTTAAACTTGATGAAGTTATTAAACAGACCTCTTTGGCACCTAGCATTGCTTTTGATCATAGATTGCTGTGCAGTGCCCCTAGCATGTAACATTTAATACCCAAGTATCTATCAGGTACTGTGTGTGCTGCAGCTTAACAGTTATTATTTCAAAAGAAATTTACTCTATCTTTAACATTTTGCTCAAGACATTGTTATGTATAATAAATTCTAATTGATATATATCCAATAATTCTTAAATTTTGGTTTATGTGCAGATCTGTAATGCTGTTGCCGTGACCAAAATTTTGAATGCAACTCTTATTTTACCAGTTCTAAAGCAAGATTCAATCTGGAAAGATCAAACGTAATTTTGCTTTCACAGTTTCAGGGTTTCTATTATTGTCCGATATTTGATGCTCTTACAGTTTAAGCTTTATTTCATGACAATTAGTACTATGAGAAAGCAACTGGTTTATTAGCAACACAGCTTAACTACTTACTATTGAATGAGGTTTTACAAAGAAAAGAAGAAGCAAAAGTTCAGCAATGACTTCTCATTACAAAAAGGTTAGAAGAGTTAACAGTTGATGTAGGTCTGCTCATTCATATTAGTAAAACGACTAAAGCATTAAAGCTTGAGTACTTCAAGAGGTACCAAAACCTTTATACTTGCACTTTATTTTCGATGACTAGAATTGACAATTGATATTATTGAACATGATATAGGTTATTTAACTTCCCAGCAACCGAGTTTTGTAATTTTTCAACACTCTTTACCTAGTGATGAAGTGGTCTCAAAATTGATAATTCTAATGGCTGATATAGCAATATGAGGTATATATAACTGTATGAGGTATTTATAGCTATCTGAGGTATTTTCTTGTTTAATTGTGTAGAACAATCCAAATTGTCTGAATTTTTGAAAAGTTCTTTTAACTGTCTAGATCAAGATCTACTAGTCTAACCTTGAATTTAAGGATCTAATCCTATATATGTAGATGGTTATTTCATTTTGACTGTTTATTACATGCCCACTTAATGAACTAAAAAATAATTTTCAAAAAATGTGGAAGTTGGTTTCTATGAAGTTCAAATACCCTTGATCGAGTTTAACGGTGCTGATCATCAATTTTGATGCTCCATCATCGAAAATGAAGAGGAAAGACCACGACCTTGGTACTTCTGGACGTATTCTAGCTCAAATCATAACTTAGTAGTCACTCTACTTTTGTGCTGTCATGTCTCAGGAAATAGTTGTTTGTGCTATCCAATAGTATGAGAGATCCCAAAGCTAATAAAAAGTGATTTCGTACTCACCTGCATGGCGAATGTTATTAATACATCTTCGCAGCATTTTCTATTAAGTTACTTCCTATACAATATTTTGTACTCTTACATGAGATTTGATACTTCGGGTTATTTGCAAGATTTTGGCAGATATTTTGTCTTATTACTTTTAAGCGTACTTTTCAACTCTAGATATACTATTAGATGTGCCATTTAGTGAGTTAATTTCAACTTTCATTATTAAAATCTGATCCCAATGGGCGGCTCTGAACCGGAGCTCCGCCTCCGACTTGGTATCGGCGAAGATCGACCATCCGGCGACGCCGACTCCGCCAAAGTTCGCAGATGGTCCACGGTGGCTACTCTGAACGCAGAAGCGGTGGAGACAAAGCGAAGAGGGAAGGCCGTGGTGAACTTCGAGCCCAAGAAACTGGAGAAAGAGGAGCCTTGGGGCAGAAGCGGATTCGAGAAGGACAACACTCGACCTCCTTACTCTCTGTTGGACGCGGATCTGGAGAAACGGTATCAGAGGCTCAAACGTTCGTTCCTACGCTTGAGAAAGGGTGTTAATGCAGCAACCTATCCCAGTCTACATCACATCAATGGTAGCTCCTCCACCAAGAAGGTACTCTGGGCAGACGCAGCAGGGCTAGCATTAACTAAGATTAATTACTACAGCAAGGATACCTCTTCTCTAGACCCTGGTCAACGTGCGGCCCCTAAGCCACGTGGTGATCGCAATCGCAAGCTCTGGACTGCTGATAAGACCGTGGCGGATGCGCATCTTAAAGGCAAGGAGACTCCTACAAGAAAAGAGGCAACAGAGAAGCCCCACAGGAAGAGCTACAGAGACGCTCTACTCACTCCTGCCCCCACCTACTCACACCGCAACCCCAAGAGCTCACTCTCCTCCACCCACGACAAACCCGCGAAGACCATCTCCCTCTCCAGCAGGTGCTTCAGGTGCCTCGGAAAAGATCACAAAGCTTCCCAGTGCAGAGACCCTCTTCGGTGTGCTCGGTGCCTCAAAACTGGGCATAGAGCGCGGGTCTGCTTGAACCGTCCACCCATGGACGGTTACAGGGCTCTTCGCGCTCGCCCGGCCTACTTAAGCGCTTTCGTCCCCCTAACTGAAGACTTCTTCGCCCGACAAAATCGCCGGCGCAACGCGATACTAGCCGACGTTACTCCGCAGGCGAACCTGGGTCACAACCCACTGGAAACCATCACTACTGGACTAGCCAACCGGTTTGGCGGCTACCCAACCGACTTCCTCGCAGCCCGGTACAGCGAAAGCAAATTTTCTATCTTCCTCCCTGAATGGGTGCAGAGAGAGTACCTCATCCAGCGTGAGGTTATCAGCCTGGGCGACTTCAGACTTCGGTGCTTTCCCTGGAACCCCAACCACGGCGCTCGACGTTCCTTGATCCCCTACCGAGTCTGGATCAGGCTGGTCAGTCTCCCCTACGAGTGCTGGTCATCCCGCACGGTGGCCGCGCTCGTTAGCGGCTTTGGTCGTTTCCTACGGTCAGATGACGCCACCAGGCGCATGGCCAACCTCTCTGGATACCGGTGTCTCGTGGCGATGAACCACCTCTCCGACATCCCGGAGAACCTGGAGATCACCTTCGGCAACATCTCCATCTCGGTCCCGATTCAGGTTGAAAGGTGGGAACGTGTCGGACCTGACAGACACGGCAACCACCCCCCATCACATAATGAGCGAACTGACCGCCACGATCCGGAAGTGAGGGCTCCCGCCGCTGGCGCTTGCAACCTTGGCTCTGATGACGGGCGGCGCTCGACGAAAGGCGACGCCACTGACCGCGACGTTTCCTAGAACTCCTCTGAATTCCGGGATAGTAGCCGCGGCGGCCCCCCGTCTGGCCGCCACTTGAGCCGGGCCCCACTGGCCCCCACCCCCCCCGCCGCCCCGCCGGCGCCCCCCCCCCCCCGGCACCTTCTGTTAGAGTGGCTTCAGGCAGTGGGGCTCTCGCTGACCGGCTATCTCCTGGGAAGTCGGACCTCATTAATTCGGTCTCTCTGCACAACTCTGACCTTCCCTCTTTCGGGAAATCGGACTCCTCGGTAGATAGAAGTACTAGATCTGCAGTAGCCCTCAAAGATGCTTCGTCTACCTCGATCGTACCCCCCTCCCCCACTATGCTTTCTGCCTTCGTTCTAGGAGCCTCCCACGCCTGGTGCAGGGATCAGAGCCAACCTGTTGGACATAAGATTGGAAAGTTCGGGGACTTCGAGATCGAGAAGAAAGGCGAAATTATTAAATGCAGTAGCCGTTGTCAAACCTCGGGCCCCTCGTTGCCCAGGTTGCTTGTTGAGAAAGGCGCCATTTTTCCACTTCCCAATGGTTTTGGTTGGACCATATTCCTCCTAGTGTCCGGACCAACAGAGCCTAGACTTTTACTTGCTGGACCGGGCCTTCCCTGTGCTGACTTCCTCCTCACTCTGAGCCTTATATGCTCTCCTCGGGGCCCATCTCTGGGCCTGGCCCGGGCCTCGCCTGTTCAGGTTGACACGGGCCTGGCCTTGGGGCCGGTCACGGGCTTGTCGGGACAGGTTGACCCTGGCTCGGGCGGAGCCCCCCCCCGGCTTAACTTCAGCCCTGCCACCGGGCCTCTTGTTCCCCTCCCCCCTATACGCGCTGATTACTTAGACGAGGAGTCCGACCCATTCGACCCCTCTGATTTTGGACTCGCACCGGAATCCCCTCGGACTAGCCCTCGATTACTCAATCAACCGAATTGCACCGCCTTAGGGCGGGCGATGACGAGAAAAGCTCAACTTCGCGAGGGCATTGCCCAAGATAGAGCATCTCATAAAACGTCAAGGAAGAAAATCAAACAGAAAGCCCTTCTCTGCGGTGTGAAGCTTACAACAGCGGAAGCTAACGAACTCCAACGGTTCATGCCTGCTGAAGTCTAGCTTTCCCTGTTCTCTGTTTCCACAGGATCCCGTCCATTCTGCGTGTATTTCTCCTCTCTTCGATGTTGAACATCTTTAGCTGGAATGTAAGAGGTCTAAATGACCCAAGTAAACGTTGCCTTGTCAAATCCGTTGTTTCCAAACTTTTTCGCTCTGTTATCTGCCTTCAAGAATCCAAAGTGGGCTCAGTCTCTCGCTCCTTTCTCCGTTCATGCTGTGGATCCGGTTTTGACAAATGTCACTTCATACCGGCAATCGGGGCATCCGGCGGCCTATTAACTTGTTGGAACTCTAACCACTTCCGGTGTAGCGATGTCATCGTGCGAAAGTACTCGCTCACACTACTGCTGATTCACCTCGCTACCGGAAAGAATTTTGTCCTCACGAATGTTTACGGGCCGCCTAGTTGGGAAGGAAAGGAATAGTTTTGCTCCGAACTCCTATCTCTCAAAGATCACGGCGTAAACAAATGGGTGATCTGCGGAGACTTTAACATCACCAAATGCCAATCTGAAAGAAAAGGAAATCCGTGGAGCAGAAGAGTGATGAATTTGTTCTCGGATCTTATCAACACCCTGGGACTAATTGATTTACCCATGACTAATCAATCTTACACTTGGTCGAATATGCAATCCAAACCATCGCTAGCAAAGCTCGACAGGTTCCTCGTCTCTACAGAATGGGATCAAACTTTTCCACTCTGCAAAGTCAAAGCCCTGCCGAAAATCACCTCTGACCACACCCCAATTCTTCTGGTCACGGGCTCCCAATCGACTCCCCGAAGATTCAGATTCGAGACGGTTTGGCTACGGAAAGAAGATTTTCTCCTCAAAGTACCTCTCTGGTGGAACGAAGTACCCACCAAGACCACGGCAATTCTCACCATCACTGCTAAACTACGACACTGCCGAACGCGAATTAAGGAGTGGTGCAAGACACACTTTTACAACATTTTGTCCACCAAGGAAACCTTGCAGGCTGAGATACAAAAAATCGATCTCCTGGAGGAATCACAAGATCTTACCCACAACTTCCAGGAAAAACGGGCGGAACTAAAGAGGTGTCTTCAACTGATCTTAGAGGAGGAAGAAATTCTCTGGAAAACCAGAGCCAAAGAGCGTTGGTTGAAGGAAGGAGACGGAAACACTAAATTCTTTCATGCGATAGCAAATGGCAAAAGACGCGTCAACACGATTGATGCCATTATAGACGATGACGGGCGCCGGATAACCAATGAAGAGCTCAAGAGATCATATTTCTATTTGAAATTCGATCGACTGTTTGGCCAACAAGGGGGAAGCTCGCAGTCCCTTGGGGACTGGAGTGCACTTTATCAAACTGACAGGTTACTTTCCCCTGAGGCCCTAACATCCCCGTTTTCACTTGAGGAGGTGAAAAACGCGACCTTTCAACTAGGAGGCGACAAGGCTCCTGGGCCAGATGGCTTTCCGCTTATCTTCTTTCAAATTTTTTGGGAAACCGTCAAAGACGATATCTACAAGGTCTTTACTGACCTTCAAGAGAACAGACTCTCTACCGAGCCAACTGACTACTCGTTCGCCTGCCTCATTCCTAAAAAGGAAGGAGCTTGTAAGCTCAGCGACTTTCGACCGATCAGCCTCATTAACGGTATACAAAAAATTATCTCCAAAGTTCTAGCCAATAGGCTTGCGCAAGTGATCTCCCCTATTATCTCACCAACGCAGTCGGCATTTCTTAAAGACCGTCTTCTGGCAGACTCGTTCGTAACGGCTAGTGAGCTAGTAGCCTGGTGCTCGAAAACAGGACAGGAATGTGCAATTATCAAGGCCGATTTTGAAAAAGCTTTCGACAACGTCAGATGGTCTTTCCTGAAGAGTATAATGACTTGGTTAGGTTTCAGCGACAAGTGGTGGAGCTGGGTGGCAATGTGTATCTGTAACGCTAAAGTTGCCATCCTAGTAAACGACACCCCAACTAAATGGATGAAAATGAAGAAGGGGCTGCGACAAGGGGACCCCCTATCCCCTTATCTCTTTCTTCTCGTGGCCGACTGTCTCGCTAGAATTACTCAAACTGCCAGGAGGAATTTACTTTTACGGGGTATCGGCCCATCTGAATCTTGCGAAACAGTCCTTCTTCAATACGCCGATGACACAATCTTCTTCTGCGGGCCCACCAAACGCAACATGCGAAACCTGAGATTTGCATGGGGTATATTCGAATGGGCCTCCGGACTTAGGATCAACAAAGACAAGTCCGAATTTTTCTACTTGGGAAACAACCCTCACAAAGCACCCAGACTCGCATCCATATTGGGATGTAAAGTAGGCAACCTCCCTCTCCGTTACTTGGGATTACCACTTCACACTAAGCAACTTAGAAAGGAGGATTGGTCCTCAGTAATCAACCGCATCAACTTGCGCATCGAAGGATGGAAGGCTAAGCTTCTCTCCCAAGGGGGACGACTCATTCTCATCAACTCAGTTCTCACTAACCTACCACTCTTCTTCTTCTCTATCTTCAAGGCCCCTAAGTGGGTTCTGGAACGGATCGAGGCCCTGCGAAGAGCCTTTTTCTGGAAAGGTTGCTCCAAGATTACTGGGGGAGCGTGCCTTGTTAGCTGGAAAACTATATGTCGTAGCAAACTAGAAGGCGGACTAGGGATCAAAGATGTAGAATTGATGAACATGGCACTACTAACCAAATGGTGGTGGAGATTCTTCAATGCCTCAAATTTACTCTGGACCAAGCTGGTGCGAACTATTTACTACACCAAAAGAAGACCGTTACACGAGGGAAAAACTTTCGTGCCCTACTCGCAATGGTGGAAAGGTGTGCTGAAATGCCGGGATGTCTTCAAATGCGGCATTACCTACAAGCTAGGTGACGGTAAACACATCAGGCTATGGCATGATATCTGGATTGGTGAAACCACTTTAAGTACGTAGTTTACGGGACTCCTCGATACACTGAGGAATAAAAACGTGACTGTAGCAGATTGCTGGAACTCACACGGCTGGAGATGGCGCTTTTTATGTCGACGATCTACAGCGAATGACTCCACACAACGTCGAAGACAGCTTCTGCAGCTCAAGGATTTGCTTCAGGCCATCAGCCCAAACCTTGAGTCGGACCTGTTAAACTGGCGATGGACTTCTAACCATCAATTCTCCGTCAAATCACTATACATGTTTCTTTCAGACACTGGATTGCGCGACCCATCGAGCCACCGTATCTGGAGACTAAAAATTCCTATTAAAATCAAAGTCTTCATCTGGTTACTGCTTCGCAAGAGGCTTTTAACCGCCGATAGACTGCATAAACGAGGAATACGGGTGGACCAACACTGTGTCTTCTGCGCTCTACACTTGGAAAACTGCGACCACCTATTCTGTCACTGTGTTTTTGTTCGATACTTACTTCTCAGTGTGGAAGAGACGGACATTTTTTCTGGGCCCGCGGAGGAAACTCAAGAATTATGGAAAAGGGCGGACACCTTACCGGATGCCAAAAGGAGCGCCAGAAGCCTATCCCTCCTTTCGGCTATCTGGTGGGTGGTGTGGACCGACAGAAACAATGCTATCTTCAACGGGCGAGCACCTGTGCCTTCACTTACTCTCGACCGCGTCAAACGCTTGCTATCTGCTTGGAGTGAGCTCACCACCGGATAGCGACCACTTGAGCTCTGTCTTCCCTCTTTTTCTTCCCTCACAAATGTTTTTTGCTCCGTATTTTTTTCTCTGATTTGTTCTTTTTTTGTCCCTTCCGCTCGATCTTCGGAGGCCTCAGTTGCTTCCATCATGTTTGCCTAGTTCATCTTTCCTAATGAATGAAGCAGGTAGCTTGCTACCTTTTCTCAAAAAAAAAAAATTTCAACTTTCATTTATACGTGTTTCATTTTTAGTTGACTCTATTGGTTTGCTAATCTTTTGTCAACTTTTCAATTTTCATTTTTGTTAGACTTTGCAAAAGTTTAATGTTGGCAAAAGCACCTCTTATTGGCAAGTGGTATGCTTAAACACTTTACATACTTGGACTGGGATTATGAACTAATTAGACACTTATAGCTCATTTTTGCGTTCTTCTTTTCCTTTTAGTCGCAATTTTAGCTTAGTCAGATAATAATACTAACTGATAATGTTGCAATTTTTATTTTTTCATTGCTTCTCCTGCATTGTTGTACTTCTTGACCAGCTATGGGGATTGTAATGTTTTTTCTACCATGTGCAGGAAATTTGAAGATATATTTGATGTAGATCATTTCATTGAGTATTTGAAGGATGATGTGCGCATCGTTCGAGACATTCCTGACTGGTTTACACCAAAAACATTTCTCTTCGATAATATAAGGTTCTTCTATATCACTTAAAAGGTTACTATGTTCGCATAGTAATCTTCTTTGACTTTTTCACTTAATGTTTCGAATAAAATAACTGAAGAACGATACCTCAAAATTTGTTACACTAGGGAATTACACATTTAATTATCTTATCTTATGGTTTCCTAAACCTCAATCAATATATTGGCAATTCAATTTCAGTACAAAAACTTGTATCAGCTTTTAATATCCAATTAGCTGTAAAGCATTAAACTCCCTAGTGAAGTAATTCAATCAAACAACAAGAAAAAGATTTTGACATTTTACCTCTAAACTAGTATCAGGTACAATCCTGCTGATCTTATTAGTAAGGTGTAAAGTTCAAAACTAAAAGGTCGTATGAGCCTTAATATAAAGTTCATTTTATAAACATTCAAAATCGTTCAATTTATTCTCTCTGCTTTCTATGTGCACTGAAATTTATATTGTAAGCAAGCACGAGTCCTGTTTTGAGTACTTCTCTGATATTGAACCATCAGTTCCCTGTGACAGGTGGACTGTGAAAAACATCCCGAAATTCGCACCTGCACAGTTCTATATTGACAATGTACTGCCAAGGATCAAAGAGAAGAAAGTAATGGCTATAAAGCCCTTTGTGGATAGACTAGGGTAAGTCATACTTGTTTTATACAATATGTAATTATGTACACTTTCCCATAATTTTTGTTTCAGCAGTTTGTATGATTCCACTCTGTAACTACACCTTTTCAGGTATGATAATGTTCCACCTGAGATAAACAGGCTCAGATGCAGGGTTAACTACCATGCTTTAAAATTCCTACCTGAGATTGAAGAAATGTCGGATAAGTTGGTCGCGAGGATGCGGAACCGCACCGTCACTTTGAACCCATACATGTAACCCTTCGGTTGGCTACCTTTAGTTACAGCTTATATGGAAACATCTTGTAATTTATTAGCACTAGTTGTTAGTACTATGTCTTTTTCTTACAGGGCACTTCATTTGAGATCTGAGAAGGGAATGGTGGGCCTGTCCTTCTGCGATTTTGCCGGTACGAGAGAGGAGAAAGAAACGATGGCTGAATTCAGAAAGAAGGAATGGCCTAGGCGTTACAAGGTGAGATGAGAGTTCTTCATTATAAAGTCTTATTAAGAAGCTGTGGTGACCTTTGATCATAACTAGGGGAATTTTACATACATGTTCCTGCAAAATTAGCATTGTTGATTAGTTTCTTAGACAAATTCCCTCGTCTTATGTAAGGAGAAGTTGGTATTCTATCAGAGAAGGTTTTCACAGAGTATTTTTGTTGGTAGAAGCACTATTTGAAAAGGCGCGCCTGAGGCGTGCGCCTCAGCACCTCAGCAATAGCGAGGCGCAGCGCTATTGCTGAGGCGCGCGCCTCGCAATATTTAAGTTTATAGAGATTTTGGATTCAAGTTTTCGGATTGTTGGGTTCTGAATTTGAATCTTATACTTTAACCTGATGAGATACTTAAAGAATCTTGAAAGAAACCCAAAAAAACCCTAGGAAAACCGGCCGCTCGCCCCCTCCTCTCCATCTCGTGTTTTCCCACATCCTCTCTCTGTCGAGCATCCAGCAACAGCTGCGCTAGCAGCAGGAAGCAGCGGCAAGCAGCGGCAGCAAGCAGCGGTGGCCAGAACAAGCAAGCAGCAGCAGCAGCAGCGAAAACATCAGCAGCGTCAGCAAGAACATCAAATTAAACAATATGCACGTGTTTTCTTTACTTTTTGATGGTTATTTTATTTTCGTATGGTTATTTTGGGGTTTTTTAATATAGAACATCAAATTAAACTAGGCTTAGTAAATGTGCGCCTCGCCTTCTTGAGGCGCGCGCCTCGCAGTGCGCCTCGCGCTTAGGCTCCAGGAGAGTCTTGCGCCTCGCGCCTTTTTCAAACACTGAGTAGAAGGCTGCATATATGCAAGACACTAAGTTTTTGAACGTTTCAGTGCGCTATATGATAATTCTGCAGAGGTAGTAATGTATGTAAGTTTCTTAAAAGTGAAGAAAATTGGCGTAGGGTTAATCTTCTGTTAATCGTAAGTTTCTAATGCATTTTTCATGCAGGATGGATCTTCCCTCTGGCAATTAGCATTGCAGAAGAGAAAGGCAGGGCGGTGCCCTCTTGAACCCGGGGAGGTGGCGGCAATCTTGCGTGCGATGGGGTATCCTGAAGAAACACAGATATATGTCGCTTCTGGGCAGGTCTATGGCGGAAAGAACCGGATGGCACCTCTCAGAAATTTGTTTCCCAACTTGGTAACTATCCTCTTTTCCTTATGCTGCATGAATTTGAATTTGATAAACTTTCGACTTTGCTCTATGACACACTCCTCGGATGTTATTCATGCCCTTTATATTTTGTCATTGAGAGTAAGTACTTCGATCATGTTTGCAACTACTAGAGATAAGTATTGCACAAGTACTTTTATAATGCTGAAACCGTACTTACTGCTATATTACTTATGTCCTTTGTAGTTAAAATCATTTTATTGTTGGAAAATTTTGTTTCTTTTAGTAGAAATACGATTTTAAAATTAGTAAAGAACTCTTTTCAAACAATGCATGTATGAAGCAATATTCAAATATAATAGAGACCAAGAGGTACAATAAGGCTTGTGGCTCGTGGCGTGCGAGGCACTATCCGATAAGCAAGAATGCCCCTCCACGTGCGAGGCTCTGATGATCACTTCTAGTGATACCACGACCAGAAGTTATCCCGTCAACATGCCTACAAGGTAGCGTGATGTGAACTAAGAAGGCTCTCAGAGATCCAGCGAATAGTGAGGGAAATTAGAAAGTAGTAGAAGACTCGGGCTCTAGAAAGTTAGCAAGTAGTAGTGGTGGCCAAAGAGAGAGAGAAAGTGAGTATGCGACGACTTTACGAACTTTTCTGGTAGTATTGCAGGTGACTAAGGAAGACCTGGCGAGCCAAGAGGAACTGGAGCAGTTCAGAAGGCACGTAACGAGCCTCGCCGCCCTGGATTTCTTAGTTTGCGTAAAGTCGGACGTGTTCGTTAGGACCCACGGTGGCAACTTCGCGAAGCTGATCATCGGAGCTCGTCGCTACATGGGGCACCGGCTCAAGTCGATAAAGCCAGACAAAGGGCTCTTGTCGAAGTACTTGGGCGACCCTTACAAGGGGTGGCCGGACTTTGTCGAGGACGTGTCGATCACGCATAACACCCGGACCGGTCTCCCTGAGGAGACCTTCCCTATCTATGATATCTGGGAGAATCCTCTTACTCCTTGCATGTGCAGGGCTTAAACAGTGTTATTTTCACCATTTTGCTTTCCTTTTGTTTTTTGTCATTGATTATTTTTTGTGGTACATAATTTAGGTTCATTCGTAGTAGGAAATGAATCTTACATTCTTTTTCCTTGTTAAACTAACAAATTGTACAGTATTCATTACTGATGACTAGCCAAATTATTAGAGTTTTTATGGGCAAAAACTTTCATTTTTATGATATCTTTTTTTATCCTTTTAATTTGCATAAGAATTTGATACTTTGTTCGGAGGCACACTGGTAAGAGAAATTTGAAAACCGTTTTAGTTTTGGATAATAGGTGATAAAAATGTTCCAATGCTTAGAAGTTTTGTGCACATGGTTGATGAATATTTACTTAGTAAATTAATTTTCCACTCATTGAATTCCCATGGCTTGTTGGAGTTTGGAAAGTGAAAATCCTGTATTAAAAAATCCTTTTGTAAATTGCGTGTGAGAGAGAATATCTTTAGAAGATGGAGATGAAGGCGCTAAACCACATCCTTTGGAGCCTTGAACGTAGATTTGAGGACGAAAACGAGAGTACGTGAATGTTTTTCTTTTTTCCCCTGCAAAACCATCATTTCAATATATATATTTTTTTTTTATCGACCGTTCCTAGCGCAAGTAGCAAAAGACTTGGTGGTTGATATCCGAAATCTCGAGTTCGAATTCTAGTTGATTCATATTTCCAGCATCTCCCTCCAAGTCGTACATACGACTTTCATCGAATACGACTTTCCACATAATTCTATGAGATCGAGTATGGAATTCCAATCCTAGCAGGAAAAGGAGGGAAACGGATGAAATAATATCTACATAAAATCGGATTTGATTTGTATATATTATGTATATTATATATGTTAAGTTCTTACTCTTCCTGTCCTGTTCTTTGGAAAGATCGAACACATGATGTTCCCTTCGATCACGGACTTTGCTATGACTTTTTACTATTGTCCAACCGTTACAGAGGCTTTTTACTCTGTTCAGTAGGGATCAAATAGGAAATGATAATATGCCATGGTTCAAATAGGAAATGATAATATGCCATGGTTCCTTACTTCGACAGGGTGCAAATATCTAAATTTCACCCTTTTATTGTCCAGGCATCCAACCCGTAATCGCAACGACCCAATTGCAAGAGCGGAGTTGCTAAGTTTATTTTAAAAAAAAATAAACGAAGCGAATAACGTACTATCTTTCTCTCAAAAAAAAAAAAAATATATATATATATATATATATATATATATATATATTATTTTTTTTAATAGATCCTCTCTCGCCGCATCGCAGTTTTTTTTAAAAAATTTATTGGGATGCACTATGGACGCACGTTGGGCGGGAGGAAGGTCTACTATGTCACACTTGCACCACGTCATCAATAACAAACCAATCACATCTCTTCTTTTCAATAAAAAGTACAATAAAAATATTTTTTTATAATCATGATGAAATATATATTTCGAAAAAAAAGTATTTGATTAGTTTGGAACGTCACGTCACCAATATATCCGGTGCATTCTAAAAAATTTCCGGGGGCGTCCAAGGGTAGTAGTACGCGTCGGACTTGTGTCCCCATCGGGACACGCAGGATGAAGCCCTGCAGCTGTACACCTACGTAGGAAAGGGGACCACAGAAGGACGTTATGTCAACAAAAATAATTGTTCAGATTAAAGTTGAGGGGCACAAATTTCTTGCATTACCGTATGCAGAAATTCACCACACATCAATACTATTGTCAGCCGCATCAAAGGCAAAATTGATCTCAACCAACGGCTGCAATCTAACTATCCGCTAAAAGCAATATCCGGCAATTAAAATCGAGGATAAACTTCAAATATTATTCATGTGGTTTTGTACTTTCTCACTTTAGTATCTTGTGATTTAAAGTGTATCATTTTAGTACCCTATAATTTTATTTTTCTCTTTTCATCAGCATTTTCGTTAACTCTCTGTTGAATCATATACAAAAAACTTTACATACCCCACCTGTGGTTTACCGAATTTTTATTTAAGTATCCTGTGATTTTAACTTTGCCACTGATTTAACAAAAAAAATTAACATAGGGGATAAAAAAAAAAAGAGAAAAACGAAATCATAGGGTACTAAAATAATACGTTTTAAACCACAGGGTACTAAAGTGAGAAAGTGCGAAACCACAGGGGTGATATTTGAAGTTTTCCCTAAAATCAATCTCACCTTTTAATAGACGGTGAGATTATTTGGTGTGCTGAAAACCCTGCATATAGAAAACCTGCGCTTACATTTAATTGCTGTCTAACTCAGCCTTAGTCCTTCATCACTTTCTAAATAGGTAAACGTTAATGGTACACCCTTATAAAGGTGTAAATCTTACACACCTCAATCTAAGGATTGATAAAAAAAATTTTGAATTTTAATTAAAAAATAAATTGACATGACAAGTAAAAAAATATAGATCACTAAAGTTTATGGGTGTAAACTTTACATCCAAAGGTAAGATGTAACCTAAAATTGCAAAATATCATGTATGCCCCTTTAAATTGAAGAAATTATGACAATTACCTCTTTTGGTTACTCTTGGTCCATAATAGCTGGTAGAGCTCTCTAATGTCTATTTTACTCATCTTATGAATGCATGGAGAAGGCGCAGGCCGAAAGATTTTTGCGAACAAGGAGCTGAATTTGAAACAAAGCAATGAATGATAGCCTCCGTTTCTGCAGCGAATTAAGCACAAGAATATATTCCCTGCAACGCCTTCGCCATGAGAACGAGCGGGAGACGCGGCGCCCAGCCTACGCGGAGACGCGCCGCACCACCGAGGGCTCCGAGCTCTTCGCCTGCAAAAGGTAAGGAGAAAGTGCTGGAACTTCCGCCTGCGGAGACCTCGGCGATTCCGCCACTGTTGACGCCCTCCCCTTCGCCCGCCATTAGAAGCGGACCCTCCAGCAGGCCTTCCTGCTCCTACTCTAAAAGAATCTCCTGGGCGGACAAAATCGGGTCCGTATTAACTCGGACCACCTACTTTCTACCTGACGATCCTCCGCCACGGTCAAGTTCATTCACTCCTCCCAGACGCCATCCCCACGTCACCCCCTGCCCCAAGGATTCACCTCGATCAACTACAGATCCCATCTCTCCCCCCCCCCCCACTTTAAATAAGTCTTACAAGGAAGCCCTACTCTCCTCTGCCCCTCGTACCCACTCCCACCGCCCTCCGTTTCACTCCCCGGCGCCCCGCTTCTCTTTTAAAGGGAAGTGCTTCCGGTGCTTGGGCCGTGGCCACCTCGCCTCCGTGTGCCGGGATCCCGTTCGCTGCTCCAGGTGCTTTAAATCCGGCCACAGAGCACGATCCTGCATGAACCGTCTTCCTATGAGCGTTTACCGAGCAATGCGCGCCCGCCCAGCCTACCTCAGCGCCTTCGTTCCTCTATCTGACGACTTCCTCATCCGCCAGAACCGCTGCCGCAACGCCGTCCTGATCGATGTCATTCCGCCATCGAACCTAGGACACTTTCCCCAGGATTCTATCGCCTCTGGTTTCGCTAATCGCTTCGGAGGTTTTCAGGCCGACTTCCACGTCGCTCGCTACAGCGAACGAGACTTCGTAGTCTTCTTACCAGAATGGGTGCAGTGCCAGCAGCTTCTACGCCGCAATCTCCTTCGACTGGGCGGTATCACTCTGCGATGTTACCCATGGGACCCTTACCATGGCTTACGCCGGTCGGCGTTGTCTTACAAAGCCTGGATTCGCTTGGAAAGCCTACCCTACGAGTGCTGGTCCACACGGACTGTCACGGCACTGGTAGGCGGCTTCGGTCGGTTTATCCGGGCCGACGATCTCTCTACCCGCGTGGCCGACCTCACGGGCTACTGCTGCCTCATCGCCGTCAACCAGCTACACGACATACCGGAGAATCTGGAGATCACCTTTGGAGACCGGTCGCAGTCGGTCGCCATTCAACTCCTGCGGTGGTCCCGTGACGCGGCCGACGGTCACGACCACCCCCCCCACTCCAACAACAATGAGCGGACTGATCAGCACGACCCTCTCGCGAGAGCACCCGGAGCCGATCGCCACTCGGTAGGGTCGAACAGAGGAAGACGCTCGTCAGGCGGAGGCTCCTCCAACTCGGACGCTTCTTGGAACTCTTCCGAGATACGCGACAGACGGCGTGGTTTCTTCTTCCACAACGGCCTCGCTCCCCGCGCCTCGCCGCTGGAGCCGATCGTCTGCCGGCCGGCCTCACCTATGGCTTCGAACTTCAACAAACTTTCGGTCAACGCCGGCAAGGTTGACTGTCTGGGAAGGTGGTCTTTTTCGATTTTTCCTCCCGTTGGCGTCCCCGTGGCGGCTGGTGTCAACGTCAGCCGCACTATGCCCGTCACCCAGATCTCCTTGAAGATTTTGCGACATGCCCCTCCCATTAATGCCCTGTCGACTTGCAAGGTTGACATTCCAGGACTTTGCTCTTTCTTCTCTAGCAGAGATGGCTGCATGCTTTTCTCCATTAGATTTGGTGCATCTGCCTCGATCCGCGCGCTTTTCTTCCTTGGAGAGCCCCCAGCCGATGTTGGACCTACCAGTCCCTTTTCCACTTTCTCTAACGTGCGGTGGGCCACCTCTCCTCTCATCTCGGTACTCGGGCCTGCAGCTAGTGGGGCTGACCTCTCTCTCTTGGGCCCTGAGCTGTCACTCGGGCCGGCAGCCAGTGGGAAGGGCTTCCCCCTCTTGGGCCCTGAGCTGCCTGCCCGCGGGTCCGAATCTCCCCACCTCGCTCCTGAAGTCGGGCTCCCCTCACTAGCCCCGGCTGCGCCGGGCCCACCTTTTTCCTGCTCTGGGCTTTTCCACAGAGTTCCCTGCACCGGGCCCAGTTTTCGAGCCCCTGGCCCATGAAGCTTTGGACATTTCTACTCTCCCCACCCCTCCCAAGGTTCCGACTCTGCGGGAACCATCTCGGCCGAGTACCAGGCCCCTCAACCGGGCTCCAGACTCGGCTCTTTGCAGGGCGATGCGCAGGAAAGCCCTCCGTCTTGAGGGCGAGCCACACACTTCCGGGGAACCACGCCGCAAATGGTCCAGCAAGAAAGTCTCGAAAAAAAGCTTACGCTGCGGGGTCATTTTATCGGACGACGAGGCCTTGGAGCTCTCGGAGCTCATGTCCGCGAAGATTAGGCTTTAGGAGTGTCTCCAGTCTGTGCCGTTTTTTGGGGGTTTTCTGTTATTTTTAATGTCGTTCAGCATCTTTAGTCGGAATGTTCGCGGTTTAAATGACCCGGCTAAGCGTCGCTCGGTCAGGTCTGTGCTCGCCAACCTCTTTTGTACTGTTGTATGCATCCAAGAATCCAAAGTTGGGTCAGTGTCTCGCTCCTTCCTTCGCTCCTGTTGCGGCGCTAATTATGACAGATGTCACTTCATCCCGGCCGTAGGAGCCTCGGGCGGTCTTTTTACCTGCTGGAACGCTAAATTCTTCTCTTGCAACGAGGTCCTTGAGCGCGTTTACTCCATCACACTTCATCTTACCCATCTCGACAGTGGGAAAACGTTCTATCTCACGAACGTCTACGGTCCACCTGCTTGGATTGGTAAGGAGGAGTTCTGTTCGGAACTCCTATCACTCAAGGAGTCCTGTTCCTCCAACTGGGCCATTTGCGGAGACTTTAACTTCACTCGTAATCAATCTGAAAGAAATGGAAATAACTGGAGCACTAAAGCCTCGGCCATGTTTTCCGATCTTTTACGGAACCTGGAAATCATTGATCTACCTCTATCTAACCAACTCTACACCTGGTCAAACATGCGAAACGTACCAACCTTAGCAAAACTCGACCGATTCCTCATTTCGACTGAATGGGACCTTTCTTTTCCCCTCAGCACCGTCAAAGCTCTACCCCGTATCACCTCCGATCACAATCCAATTATTCTCACTACGGTGCATCGCCCAAAGCCGCGGCTGTTCCGGTTCGAAAAAGTGTGGCTTACTAGAGAGACTTTCACTTCTTCAGTGCCTTCTTGGTGGTCTGAAACCCCCACTAAAAATTCTGCAATTCTCACCTTAACCGCAAAACTCAGACACTGCAGAGTTAGAATTAAAGAATGGTGCAAGACTCATTTCCACGGGATCTCCAATGCGAAAAGACGATTACAGGATGAGCTACAAAGGATCGACCAATTAGAAGAGCATCATAACCTATCGCAAGAGGACACTGAAAAACGGATAAGCATTAAAACACATTTACAAGAAATCCTAGGGGAGGAAGAGATACTATGGAAAACCAGGGCAAAACAACGTTGGCTGAAGGAAGGCGACGGTAATACCAAATTTTTCCATGCAGTGGCCAACGGAAGGAAGCGTACCAACATGATCGAAACCATCGAGACCGACCACGGGGAGGAAATCAACAACGACACTCTAAAAAGATCGTACATTTTCAACACTTTCAATCGTCTCTTGGAACAGGGGGAGGATCACCAAGCCCCGTTTGGCGACTGGAGTCATCTGTACCTTGATTCCAACAGATTGACCGAACCAAACACCCTTACGACCCCTTTTACTTTAGACGAAGTTAAGACTGCCACGTTCCAACTTGGAAGCGAAAAGGCCCCCGGTCCGGACGGTTTCCCTCTTATCTTCTTTCAAACGTTTTGGGAGACGGTCAAGGAGGACATTTTTAACGTATTCATCGACCTTCAAGACAATAATTTATTTACGGGACCATCTGACTACTCCTTTGTTTGTCTTATCCCAAAGAAGAAAGGAGCGCGTAAGGTTAACGACTATCGCCCCATCAGTCTAATCAACGGTATCCAAAAGATAGTCTCCAAAGTCTTAGCCAATAGGCTAGCGCTCGTTTTACCGTCTATAATCTCCTCATCGCAGTCTGCCTTCCTGAAGGATCGGTTACTCGCTGACTCGTTTGTCACTGCCAGTGAGCTAGTCAACTGGAGCTCCAAAACTGGCACGGATTGTGTCTGCATCAAGGCCGACTTCGCCAAAGCTTTCGATAACGTCAGATGGTCCTTCCTTCAAAGCATCTTGATGTGGCTCGGGTTCAGCAACAAATGGTGGAAGTGGGTCGAACAGTGCATCTGTAACGCTAAAGTCGCCATCCTGGTTAACGGGACTCCAACGAAGTGGATAAAAGCAAGGAAGGGGCTTCGACAAGGCGACCCGCTATCTCCTTACCTCTTTCTTTTGGTGGCTGACTGTCTAGCTAGGTTGACCAATACTGCCAGAGCTAATAACCTAATCCAAGGCATTGGCCCATCCGCAGACTGTCAGACTGCGCTCTTGCAATACGCTGACGACACCCTCTTCTTCTGCGAACCACGCAAGCGTTTTATGAGGAATCTACAGTTTCTCTGGACAATATTCGAACGAGCATCGGGTCTTACGATTAATTTGGCTAAGACTGAGCTTTACTACTTTGGACGGAATCCACGTAAAGCCGAACGCCTGGCAAGCATTTTAGGCTGCAAAGTCGGGAAGCTACCGTTTCGATATCTTGGGCTTCCACTTCACAACAAAATGCTGCGCAAAGAGGATTGGGCGGCGGTCATCAATCGCATCGAGGACCGTATCGACGGATGGAAAGCCAAACTCCTCTCTCTTGGAGGTAGACTGACTCTGGTCACCTCGGTCCTTTCCAATATCCCGCTCTTCTACCTGTCCATTTTCAAAGCTCCTCAATGGGTTATCAAGCGAATTGAAGCCCTGCGAAGATCGTTCTTCTGGCAGGGGAGCTCCAAAGTCTCCGGGGGAGCATGCCTTGTCAATTGGAAGAATGTTTGCAGAAGCAAGGATGATGGAGGATTGGGCATCTTGGACCTCGGCTCCATGAATCTGGCGCTTCTCTCCAAATGGTGGTGGCGTTTCTTCAACGAGCCTCATTTGCCATGGATCAAGCTGATTAGAATTCTTTACTACACAAGACGGAAGCCCCAACACGAAGGTAGAGCCTTTGTACCTACATCGCAATGGTGGAAAAGCGTGTTACGCTGCCGAGATTTTTTCAAATGTGGCATCTCTTTCGAGCTAGGGGACGGAAGTAGTATCAGACTGTGGCATGATATATGGATAGGCGAAGTTCCCCTTCGAACTATGTTTGCACCCATCTTCAATCATATTTCTCACAAAGAAGCTCGTGTGGATCAATGCTGGAACTCGAACGGCTGGAGGTGGAGCTTCATCTGCAGGGGTCTTCTCACGCCGCTGCACCCTGAAACGCTTCGACAACTATTTATGCTCAAAGCTCTTCTAGGCCTGTATACCCCTAGCAACAGAAACGATCGGATCAAATGGCGGTGGACCGATAACCAGCGGTTTACGGTAAAATCGCAATACTCGTTCCTCAACGATGCGGGCCAGAGAGACTTGTCGAGTATCCACATCTGGCGTCTAAAAATTCCGATCAAGATCAAGGTCTTCATATGGCTGCTACTCCGTAAGCGTCTCCCTACCGCCGACAGATTACTACTTAGAGGGATGCCGGTGGCCGAAAACTGCGTCTACTGCGCTATCCACCCGGAAAGTTGCGACCATCTCTTCCACAACTGCGTCTTCGTCCGTTTTCTGCTCTTTCTCACGGACGGGACACCCTCTGGTAACCCGACCGATGCTCGACAACTATGGGCGGTCACCGCCAGCATCCCCGACGCGAAGACTAGATCAAAAGCCTTATCCCTTTTGGCTGCATCGTGGTGGGTGGTTTGGACGGAAAGAAATTTTATTATCTTTCAATCGAACTCCCCAAACGCAGCCCGAGCCGTCGACCGCATTACATCTCTACTTAACTCGTGGTCCGCGCTGACTTAACCCTTTTTTTTTTTTTTTTTTTTTCCGTCTCGGAGGCCTTAGCTGCTTCCATGCTGTTCGCCTAATTCATTTTACTTAATGAATGAAGCAGGTAGTTTACTACATCTTTCTCAAAAAAAAAAAAATATGAATGCATGGAGAACCCTCCAATACATGCTATTTCTAGAAAGCCTTATCACATTGAGTTTTTATTTATTAACACCACTTAACATTTCATTATTTTCAATTAAGTAATCCTAATTGGTTGAGCTAAATATTTTATTAAATTTAGTGGCTGTAATTTCTATTAGTTGTTAATTTTTTAAATTTTTTGTGCTAAATAGTGATTAAAATTTTAAATTTAACTTTGTCACTCATAAATTTAATAATATCTTTTATAGAATCGAGTAAAATCACTTAATTAAACAATTACAACTTAAGGCGTCATAATGGAATTGAAATATCCCCTCAACTGTTCTTTTTTATTATTATTGTTACCTACTTAACTTGTCCCCTATAGGGCTGGCAATCCAGCTTGCTGTTCGCGAGACAACACGTGTTTGGCTCAAAATAAGCTCGAGATCGATCGCTCTTTTTAATAAATGAGCCGAACACAAGCTGGAGTTAGCTCACTCGTGTTCGGCTCGATATAGCTCAAATATATATATATATATATATAGAATGAGGCTACTATACTATCTATAGTACCGGGGCTCCAGTACTATAGTTGCTTTTTCGATCTTAGGGTGTTCAAATCAACGATCCACACCGTTGAAACTGATTTAGGGTATGTGAAGTTCTTAGGAATAAAATTTTAGTTTTTTTCGATATCATTTACTTAGTAAATAAATAATGTCAAAATGAACGGTGAAAATTGAATAATCCTTAAAATTTGAGTATAGGAGTTTCGAATTCAAGATCAAGGATGTTGACCTTCATCTATATAGTTTAAAATATTTTCTATCAAAATTTGAATAAATTTAGATTCTTCTCCACCGTTAAACTACAAACTCGCCATAATAACCATTGAAATTAGACAATTTTGAAACGGTTTGATCACAAAGTAAACTACGTCGAAAAATTATAAAATTTTATTCCTAAGAACTTCAAATATCCTAGATCAGTTTCAACGGTGTGGATCGTTGATTTGAACACCATAAGATCAAAAAAGTGACTATAGTACCGGAGCCCCGGTACTATAGATAGTATAGAAGACTAGCTCTATATATATATATATATATATAGTCCGGCTACTATACTCTTATGAGTACGATCGCATTCGTACTCATAAGTCGTTTTCGATGATAGAGCTTCCAAATCAACGATCCATACCGTTAAACATTATATAGAGCATTTAAAACTTCTAGTAATTAAATTTCACAATTTTTCGATTTCATTTACCTTACGATCAAAAGATCTCAAAATTGGCAATTTTTAACGGCCGGTATAGGATACTTGCTAGTTTAACAGTGTAAAAGAATCGAAATCGTTTGAATTTTTGATAAAATGTTTTATTCACTATCTAGATAAAGATCAATAACTCCGATCTTAAATTGAAGTATCCGATCATCAATTTTTAGGACATCGTTGGATTTTGACCGTTCATTTTATACCCGCTTGATGGACTTTAATAACATTTGGAAAAACTACGAAATTTATTTTCTAAGAGTTTCAAATGGTCTAGATCATATTTAACGGTATGGATCGTTAATTCGGAAGCTCAATAATCAAAAACGACTTATGAGTACGAAGGAATTTATACTCATAATAGTATAATAGCCCTACTATATATATATATGAGCTAGTCTCCTATACTATCTATAGTACCGGGGCTCCGGTACTATAGTCGCTTTTTCGATCTTAGGGTGTTCAAATCAACGATCCTTACCGTTGAAACTGATCTAGGAAATTTGAAGTTCTTAGGAATAAAATTTTATAATTTTTCGACATAGTTTACTTTGTGATCAAACCGTTTCAAAATTGTCAAATTTCAATGGTTATTATGGCGAGTTTGTAGTTTAACGGTGGAGAAGAATCTAAATTTATTCAAATTTTGATAGAAAATACTTTAAACTACATAGATGAAAGTCAACATCCTTAATCTTGAATTCGAAACTCCTATACTCAAATTTTAAGAATTATTCAATTTCCACCGTTCATTTTGACATGATTTATTTACTAAGTAAACGATATCGAAAAAAACTAAAATTTTATTCCTAAGAACGTCACATACCCTAGATCAGTTTCAACGGTGTGGATCGTTGATTTGAACACCCTAAGATCGAAAAAGCAACTATAGTACCGGAGCCCCGGTACTATAGATAGTATAGTAGCCTCATTCATATATATATATATATATATATATATATATATATATATATATATATATATATATAGAGAGAGAGAGAGAGAGAGTCCGGCTGGTATACTATCGATAGCGCGGAGGCCTCCGTGCTACCAAATTATTTTCAATGATGCGGCTTCCAAATCGACGATCGGCTCCATTAGACTTGATCTACACTATTGAAAGTATTTAGAAACTAAATTTTATAATTTTTCGACATCATTTAACTATATATATAGTGGGCTTTCAGCCATTGGATGAAGAAATGTACGGTTAGGATGATAATTGTTCCCGATTAGGATGATAGTGATTCTCCAGGATTGAGTGGGTGGTTAGTTGAATAGTATGATCTAACGGATGGAAATGGTTAAAGGGATAGATCTAACGGTCGAAAACTTATGAATACAAAAAATCTATACTTATAAAAGTATAGTAGCCAGACTATATATATATATATATATATAATTCACCTAGTTTCAATGGTCAAAAAGTTAATAGTAAACAATATTCTAGAGTAGGACTTGTGTGCTATTAGAAGCACGGAGGCCTCCGTGCTCCGAAGTCGTTTTCGATGATGGGACTTTCGAAAGCTCCATTAAACTTAATTTAGCGTATTTGAAGTATTTAGAAAATAATTTTTGCGAATTTTCGATGTCATTTACCCAGTGATCAAAAGGATTCAAAATTAATAATTTTTAATAGTTGATGTATGCCGTTTGCAAGTTTGACGGTGTAGAAGTATTCAAATCAGATGAAATTTTGATAGAAAATTTTTTATACTATCTACAACAAGATCAATATATCTGATCAAAAATGTTAGTGCTACATCATAACTTTTTGTGAGATTTTTATTTTCAACCGTTGATTTTGAGTCCCTTCGATCACTAGGTAAATGATATCAAAAAATCGCAAAATTTATTTACTAGATAGTTCAAATACGCTAGATCAAATCTAACGGAGCCGATCGTTAATTCATAAGTTACATCATCGAAAACAACTTAGGAACATGAAGGCCTCCGTGCTCCTAATAGCACACAAGACCTACTCCACTATTCTAATACTATTAATAGTATTCTACCTCCATTATATATAGGGCTTTTTTGCATTTAGCCCTCTCAAAAAAAAAAATTTATAAATAGCCCCACAAAATTTATATTTGCAAGATTGGTCATATTCCCGCCACGCAAGCGCCACGCGATGGTGGTATAGGTTAAGTTGAACACGGTGAACCATTCACCGTGTTTGGACACGGTGAATGATTTACCGTGTTCCATTATTTTTCTATCACGATATTACGTAATATTTGGGGTTTAGGGTTTAGGAAGGATACGATGAATGGCCATTCATCGTATTCAAACACGGTGAATGGTTCACCGTATTCAACTTAACCTAGACCATGGCGCTCGCGTGGTGCTTATGTGGAGGGAATAGAATCAATCTTGCAAATATAAATTTTATAGGGCTATTTGTGGAAAAAAAATTTATGAGGGGCCTAAATGCAAAAAAAACCCTTATATATATATATATATAATTTTTACTATTTGAATAATAGTTCAATCCAATTGTAAAGAGACCTATATTTTTTTGAATTTTAATTATTAGATTTAGATTCTATTTTTCTAATTTACTTTCAAGTTTTCATCCAGTAGTAGAACTGACAATCTAATTTATTATTTGAGAGCCAGCTCGTGTCCGACTCGTTAATAAATGAACTGAACATGTGCTAAATTTTTTAACTCGATACTTTAACGAATCAGCTCGTGTTCGGATCGTTCAATAAATGAACAAACAAGAGCCGGGCCCGGCTCGCTCGTCGACGGTCCTACAAGTCCCCTATAACTAGTAAAACAATCCCACCTAAAATACAATGTATGAGTAGCTCACTCCTGATTTTGGTAGTGCGCCTCGTACGCAAGGCGAGCTTGAACCTGACTCAGATTGTCCCAAATATACATGTATTTTTTGATGTGAAAGGGAACATGCGATTTTAGATTAGGAAGGGGCATAACATAAAACCGCAGTGAGACTGATGCCATTGCGGGCGCAAACACGCAATCATTCATTAAGGGCTTTTTTTTGCAAATGGCCTCCTGAAAAAAATTTATTTTAAAAATAGCCCCAATAAATTTATAATTACAAAAATGATCATATCCCTGCCACGTAGGCGCCACGTAGGCGCCACGCGGGCGGGCTGGGAGTCGGGGTGGCAAGTTGAACATGGTGAATCATTCACCGTGTTCAAACACGGTGAATGATTCATCGTGTTTCTTTTATTATTCGCGCGGATTGATCTACACTATCTTTTCGAGACAGTACAAGTAACTGAACACGGTGAACCATTCACCGTGTTTGAACACGCGGTGAATAGTTCACCGTGTTCAACTTGCCAACCCGGCGCCCACCCGCCCGCGTGGCGCTGACGTAGCGCCTGCGTGGCAAGGATAGGACTATTTTTACAATTATAAATTTGTCGGAGCTATTTTTAAAATAAAATTTTTTTAGGGGGCCAATTGCAAAAAAAGCCCTTCATTAAGGTTACTGGTGGCGAGCAGAGAACCTAACCTAACGGTCGGACTCCACAAGCTACCATTCCAACGCTTATTAAACCCGAGAAGAGTTTGTTGCTTCCCTTTTTCTTCATTTTCTCCTGCTTTCTATTCCTCTCATCAATCTGATCAAGAACTCCTCCTCTTACTTTGCGGGATTCCTTTTCTTGTTTTTTCATGTCGAGGATGGGGAGCAGAAACTTGCAGGCCAAGCTGGTGGGTATGTCTTTCCCTTTTATCTCTGCCATCCTAATTATTATTATCATTTTTTTTGTTTTCAAAGCGTTTTTTTTTATTATATTTTGGGACCGGATTGGTTTACGGTACGTACGTAGTGTTCCAGTGATTCTCCGTATTTTTAATTGAAAATATTCAAATCATTACATTCAATTCAAGTTGGATAGTTGTAAAAGGTATTAGTGGAGTCGAGGAATTATTATAGAAATACTAGATTATTTTGGGTTAAAAAATATTCTTATTTTTATGCTTAATGGTAACCGTTAATAGTCAATTAGTAAGTATATATTAATTCTTTTAAAAATGCCCGACCCATATTACACACCTTGAACCAAACGGCCCCTTATTATTATATTTTTTTCCTTCAAAGTGTTGTTTTATTAAGTGTCATATGACAAACCCTAGTGGGCTTTTTTTCTTTTGGCTGTAATAAATGAGAACGGGATCTGAGTGGTTTTTTTTAATAGTTCCTGCTACTAGTTCTGTGCATCTCCTTTTATGCATGTGGTCGTGGTTCTTAAATATAAAATATAAAATATTATTTTAACAACGTACAAATCCTCGTTTGGCACTGCTACTATTTTTTTTATTTTTTAAACTACTAGTTCTATATAATTTTATTTACCGGCAGAAATTTTTTTTTTTTCCTCATTGTTATGATTGGTTAGCTTGCAATACACATCTGCGCTAAGTAATGGATGACAACTTATTTAAAAAAACCTTGAAAGTAAAAGAAGTTATTTCTAAATTTTTGTTTTTGCTGCCAAACAAACTCTTAGATGTAAGGATTGCAAGCATATCTTCTATCCCTTCTTACACTATGTTGTATAGAAATTTCATTTAAAAATTATAAAAAAAACGACAACATTACCAAACGGGGCCAAAATCTTTTTATTTGAATTCCACTAGCTCTGAGTCTTGCTTAATTTCTTCCCGTTTAATTCACATCCATATCTTGGATCTATCAAAAAGTCTAATGCATGGATGCATGGAGCATTGTAGATGAAGTATTGAAACATCATTCTTTAGCAGCTTAAACTTAGTGTTAAATATAGATTAAATATTATAAACACCGTTGTTTGATAGCTTAAGCTTTTGAAGAAACTGTTTGTTTTACATTATTTAACAAAATCTTACAAACAAGTAGTTGTTTGATAGTGGTATTATGCGATTCTTCATTTTGATTCAATCTCGCTTTGTAAGAATTTTTTTTTCCTATTCTGAACATGATACATTAACACTATCTAAATGCAATGGAATCTGCACGAAGTTACTGAGAGAGCCAAAATCGACATGATACAATCCCCTTTAACCCTGAAAATGACACATTAGGACATGATATCATGGGAAAAGAAAAAAGTTTAACTTAATTGAACATTTAAGGCCCCCTTTGCAGATGTCTAGACAATCTTCAAATTGATACGGCATATACAGTTGTTGTACACAAGCATGACTCACAAACTCGAATTGCTACTGCTAGACTTGGATGTTGGAAAGTTATCTTTGGTGCTTAGCAGTCTCATCTTGTAATGTTATTGATATAAAGATAATGCATTTTAATTTTTTGACCATTCACCCTAAATACATTGCGGATGATTATGATGAAAGAACTCTGATAGCATTGACCAGATTACGCTTTTACGAGTCTTACTGTAAATGTTATGTTGGATAAGGCTGTGGTTTTATTGGTAAATCATCAGGGTGGTTTTTGTCTTGTTTACTAGTTACTTGGAGCTTACTAGCTTAATTAGTAAGTAGTAACTTTGAGTGTGCTGAATTTATGAATTAGCAATCTGTTAAATTCGAAATATGGCTTCATCCACCTCGTCAGAAATAAGGAGGATCTTTCGGTCATCATAAAATGGTAATGTATTGAAGGTATCATCAAAGTACTCTGTGTTCAAGTTAGTCCAAAGAGCATGGTAGTAGCATGGAAATAGGATGACTCTTGTTCTCCTCCACGCCTATTTAATGTTGTCTTAGTCCAAGGACTAAGAATTGTATGCTAGATAATGAATGGTCCAGTAAATGTTTACTATTTAATAGCCTAAATTTCTGATTGACTCATCGGAACAAACTACTTTGCCATCCATTTCTTGGTTGTGTCATAAGCGCCTACTATTTGGGTCTGCTATGCGGATCTTTTTTTCCATCTTTAATTCTGTTTCTTGCAAAGTTATCTATGAACCCATGTTTTAAATTTCTATTCTCCTTCCTTTCTTCCTCATCGCTTCTAGTCCTTCGATCCCTCTCAAGGCATTTTCTAGTTGAATAAAGTACTTATCCTTACTGGAGCATTATATTGTCTCACCAAATATGCGTAACCTGTCTCATATAATTTTCATCCATGTTATCCTCTTTGAGTTACCACCCCTACCCTATATTGGATACAACCATTTTTCATTTTACTTATTTTAGTTCACTTACCATCCAGATCCTCATCTTTACTAAATTAGCTTGCTTTTATTATGGTTAGTCTTGTCCATATATTTCTTCTGTTTTTTAGGGTAGTATATAATGTACAACAATTTCTAAGTGTCCATCTGAATGAGTTGTGCCCAACATGTCGTACCATGCTGACAGGATATTTGTAAGATACGACTCTCGTGCCGATCGCACAGCTCAAAACCCTCTTTTCTTTACAATTGTGAAGTCATTTTATCATTTATCAATAAAATACAAAAGATTTAACAAAGAATATATAATAAACAATTATAATTTATTGGTGCTAAAGAAAATAAATATTTCATACCACAGTGTGTCGGGACACAATTATTTTTGTCAACGGCACACTTCTGTGTGGACGGCATAGACCGTGCCATACCATTCTAGCAAGTGCTCAGCAATATCCCATGCAACAGCACTTAGATCCTTGGTATATAATGATTACATTACACGCTAGTCTCTTCTTGTCCCTTTATTTGGACAAGTAAATGGCAGATTCTTTATATAAAGCACATAGATCCAAATATTGAACATCAAATAGGCTCACAAATCAAGATGCTTTTTCACTCCAGGTACTTCTTGGGGACATGGGAACTGGGAAAACCAGTATAGTGTTAAGGTTTATCAAAGGACAATATTTTGATTGCCAGGTTTGTCTTCTTACATTTATTCAACCTTTTGGATCCAACTATTTGCAAATGGTAACGAAGGACAATCGATCCTTGTATCAGGAATCAACAATAGGAGCAGCATTCTTCTCTCAAATACTTTCACTGAATGAGGCTACTGTAAAGTTTGATATATGGGATACAGCGGGACAAGAGCGATATCACAGTTTAGCTCCAATGTACTACCGCGGTGCAGCTGCAGCAATCGTTGTGTATGACATCTCAAGCACTGTAAGTCATATTTTATAGCGACTTATGCCAAATGTTACACTAACTTCTACTTCATACCTTTAATTAGTCTCCTTTTGTAATTTATTGCTTTGAATCTTTGGATGATTCTAATGAGACCGGATGAATATCTCTATCTTTTGATTCATGCTAGCTAATGCTTGTTTTGTTAATTGCATCAACTTATATATAACTGTAACTACTATTCTGTTAATTATAGTAATTTCTATTTCTTGCGATTCATGTGGAGATCATGCTTGTTTTATTTCAAATGAGTTTTGTAATTCCTACTGCAACTGGATGCATGGTTTACTACATATTAAACTCGTTCTTACAAATTTGCCTTTACTATTTGAAGTTATTCTCTATTGCACTGAAATTCGTCTACATGGATTCGCTTCGGACTAAATTTTTGAATAGTTAGTCACAGACAGTAGATCACATCGCTTATGGTTGTTTTTTAACTTTGTATATACCCCTATCTCATTTGTTGAAAGATAATGTCATCGACCAAGCTGAAAATCAGTGCAGTTTTTTCTCAAAAACAAAGCCAACTTGCCTTGAAATAATCGAACTTCCTGGTTGTAGTTTAGATTCATGTAACTCAGGAGGAACCGTCAAGAAAATCCTAAGATAGGAGAATAGCCTAGGCAAAGATAGACCGGTATGATGCCTTCTGATTTAGGTATATATTTTCACCTCAAGACAGTGATACCAAAGAAACAGATGAAGCTGAGAACCAAACAATCTATAGTACTTGTTTGCAAACAATGGGGCTTCACTTGTGAGTGATACTTAGTAGTAGTAGTCAACTAGTCATGAGTTCTTATTGTGATTATTAACTACTCTGGCTTACAATATGCTTCTTTGCCACAAGGATTCGTTTACTCGAGCTAAAAGGTGGGTCGAAGAACTTCTAAGACAAGGTGACATGCATTGCCCTGATTACCTGCTTTCAAAATTTTTCTTATTCCGCACCATTATCGCAACTTGTTTTAGTTCATACTTCGCAGTACTTGTTTCGCCTCATAAAGATTATCAAATAAAGAAGGAATTATTAGTGCTTTTCTGAATAACTTAGATCCTTGTTATTTGGTTGTGAAGTAGATTTTAAGTAGCAAGACAACACAATTAAAAAGACACCACCATCTAGTATAGTTATTTCGGTCCATAAATGTATTGCTTCATAAATTGTCCGTCGTTGTCTTCATCATTTTAAAACCTTTGTATAATTTCAACTGATGCGCACTTTTAATTCAATTCGACTACAGGGAATCCATATTTAGTGATGGCATTGGTGGGTAACAAGGCCGACTTGGAAACAAAGAGAAAGGTGGAAGCAGAGGTAATAATTATATCACAATTCCTTGTTAAGACTCTTCATTTAACTTAAGTGGTTCCTTTTTACTCGCATCAAGTTTAAAGGAACGAAGAGTTGCGATAGACCAGAAAGGTAAAACAAATAATCCAGAATGAGCTTCAAATGAATCATTGGCTGTTAAAATAGTAAAATGAATATCTAGAATTTGAATATTCTGAACGAAAACACTATAGGTTAGCTATATGAATATCCAGCTCACTTACAGTCTAAACACTAAATGGGTCAGGTAAATGAACCCTCAAAAGTAAGTAGGATTAATCGTATAAATTCAGTGTTGCTACTCAATCATATATGGAGTTAATTCCTCCTGAGTTTGACTAAATCTTTCGTATTTATTCTGCTGAAAAAGGTAGCAGTTAAGTTATATGAGGACTAATCTCTGCTAACTTTCGATTTTACTCTCATGCGTACTTGTTTCCGCGGTATATCTGAGCTAAGCAACACAGATTGGAGGGTTCATTGGACACGGGATAGCAGCCCTAAATTTGTAGGAAAATACCTAAATCTCTTTTCTGCACAATAGGTTGGCGGGGGCTAAATTTGAAAAGGGCCTTATAAAAGATATTTTTCTGAAGGGTGTGAAAAATAGGTTTAAACCTTTCTTGTCTATCAAAAACACTGAAAACAAAAGTAGCCTTGGTATTAGGGGTGTCAACGAGCCGAACACGAGCGAGCTGGGGTCGGCTCGTGTTCGGCTCGTTTCATAAACGAGCCGAACACGAGCTGGCTCGTTTAAGTATCGAGCCAAAAAATTCGGGTCGTGTTCGGCTCGTTTATTAACGAGCCGAACACGAGCTGGCTCAGAAACAATAAGTTAAAATGATTAGAAAGGATATACACATAGAAAATAAATTTATAAGATCTTATCTATGTGTCACGGACACGGACACGGGACACGGGACATGACACGACTCGAACACGGCGACTCGGCAAAGCTCAAAATATAAGGACACGGACACGGCCAATAAAATATAATATTTTTCAATATAATAATACATATTTATTATATATAATAAACTAATTTTGCAAACAAAACTATACTTTAGAATGAAAGTCAATATAATAGTTTTAAAATTAAAATTCTCCACTAAATATAATTTATTTAGATCATCCAAAAAAATTATAATATTATTGCAAAAAAAAATAGAAAAAAGTACCTTTAGTCTAGAGGATTTGTTAAAGGAAACCTCAGTAGAAATCAAAGATGAAATAGATCATTTTTTTTTTGTTAGAAGTAGAATTAGATAATTTTTTTATTAGGAATAGGACTATATAACTTTTTAATTATATTTTTTTCTAAAATTATACGATGTTTGTTTTAAACTATATATTTTTTATTAATTTATTATGAGGTGGAAAGATCCCGTATCCTAACTAATTAGGAAGTTAATTCTCCGGAGGTTAATTAGGAAGTTAATTTATTAGTTCTCCGCCTCTCCGGATTATGTGACGCGCGTCCATGCCGCGTACGTGTCCGACGCGAGTCGGACACAGATTCCTAGGATCTTACCCATTAGACTTAGATCTAATGGTTGAAAATTTACATATAAATTGACTTTTTATAATTGAGTTGGGCTTTAATTTGGGCTAAAAATCAAATAATAAAAAATTATATTTATATATAATTATTTATATATATATATATAAATTATATAAATAATATAAATATTAAATATATATATTCGAGCTGTTATCGAGCCGAACACGAGCGAGCTGACCCCAGCTCGTGTTCGGCTCGTTTATTAAACGAGCTGAAAAATTCAGCTCGTGTTCGGCTCGTTTACTAAACGGGCGAGTCGATCTCGAGCTCATTTCGAGCCGAACACGAGCTGGCTCGCGAACAGCGAGCTGGATTGCCACCCCTACTTGGTATCTTCTAGGATGAGAAATAGGCCCTTAAGGAAATTTTGGAAAACAAGAGGATAGATGTAAAATTTTCCCTCTTTTTTCTTGTAAGGCAAATACAATTTGGATACAAATGTTTCCATACAACTAGCGGTGTTATATATATATATATATATATATATATATATATATATATATATATATATATAGATATCAGACTAGTCTTTTGAGACGCAACTCTTCCTATCGTTAGATTTCACTCCGCGGTACTTTAAGATTTGCACCAATTTTTAAAGTGCCGCCTCCTGCCATACGGCACGGGGCGGCACGTACCGTGCTCCCAAGAAGGGGGCACGGTACAGGGGGGTCTCGGACCCCCCCGCCGTGCCGCGGCACCCACCAGGGTATCGCGCGAGACAGCGCGATACCCGGGTGGGTGCCGCGGCACTGTGTCGTGCCGGCACTGTTTTTTTTTTTGGCTTTTTGCTTTTTTTTTCTTTTTGTTTTGTTCTTTGGGGTACCAAAAAACATCCGGGTATACCCTCCCTCCTCTCTCCTTTTTATTTTTGTCCTTTTGCACTTTTCCTTTTTCTTTTTGACTTGATGCTGTTTTTTTTGGCTTTTTCATTTTTTTTTTTGGTTTTCTCTTTGGTAACCCGAAGCATCTGGGTACACCCCCCTCCTCTCTCTTTTTTATTTTTGTCCTATTGCACCATTTTTTTTTACTTCATGCACACCCCCCCCCCCCACCCCCCCCCCCCCCCCCTTCTTTTTCTTCCCCTTCTTTTTCTTTCTTCCCCCTCTCTTTCTCTGGGAATATATGACTTTCTCACAATACCAGCAATATTTATAACAATATTGTCAAATAAATGCGCGATGATCTATGTGGAATTAAGCAATCATCTCTATGTAAAGATGTAAATTTAAATAATTATTGTACTTGTGAATTTTATTATTGTATTTTAATTTCTATTCTATATCAGATATAGTTGTACTTTACATACAAAAAGCTTACATGCATGTTAATTGATGAGTATAGTAAGCTATACATAGCAAATATTCATAATTATTTGTCTAAATCTTTCAAAATAACATTATAAGAGTTTGTTGGAACCAAAAAAATTGAAATAAGTCAGTGCCAAAGCGTGCCAGTAGGAGGTCATGCGTATCCATCGGCACGCAAGCGTACCATGTGCCGGCATGGAAGCGTCCCTGTGCCGTACCGTGCTAGGGAAAGAGCGGCACGCCCCCGTGCCACGGCACTTTAAACCTTGATTTGCACATAGTGAAATCTAACAATTAAGAAGGGTGCATTTGAAAAGACACATCTTATAGAAATATTACTCTGTAATATAGGTCATGTAAATGTGTAATTGTGCCCGGCAAGGCATGGAAACTGTAGCAACAATCCATGCCTTGACTGCGACTATCTACTAAATAAATAACAAAAAAATTATTTTGTAAAAATTAATATGGGAAGGTATTTCAAAAGAGAAGATTGAAAATCTTAAGAATTGAAAAGAAAAGAACAGTAAGGATGACCCGCAACTCGGAATAGTCCAGGCAAGGGGTCTGGCAGACTGGCACAGCCTAGCCTGGATTAACATGGGTTGTGCTATTATGTCCAGCTGTAACGCCCCAAATATTCTCACACCGAATGAGAAAGGAGTTGTGATTGAAAATATAAGAGACCAAAGACCCTAGTAATAATAACTGAGTTTAAGTATTTTGGACGGTGGTTTGGATTCAACAGTTATTAGTACTAGCAGGTCGGGTCGTTACACCAACACAAAAGTCGGTCGTTGGATTGCAATCGGTAGATCTTTGTGATGCGGTCAAATCACCACATTGCGGGATGTGGTGACCCGCTAGTGTGCCACTAATTTTTGCAATTATATAACCAAAGCGGTACTTCGGCAGTGAAGAAGGACTTGAAATAAGAAGAGAAAAGAAAATAATCAGAGCCTTCAAGGCTTCAAACAGCTTAATAACTCAAAATTCTTTAAATTCAATTGTTTAGATCGTAAGCTTCACAGAAGTATTTAAAATTGTAAATTGGAGATTATTGTATGTTCATCTTCCTACTAACAATCTATAATGAAAATATCGGTGTTTGGACTTAACACAAGGAACATGGACACTCCAGGAGTCAGAACAAGATGTTTATGTTTTGAATTTTTAGGCTCTTAATAGTAGATCAAAGCTTTGTACAGGACTACTCACTGATCAAAATTTCTAAAGCTTCTGCCTGGCTAAGAATAATGGCAGTATTCTATTAAGTTCGATCGAGTCCCCATATATTTTTAAATTGTTTTAATATTATTCAAATTTCTTGATTCGATGAAACTGTTCAACATCGAGAGGAAAGCATATCAGTGATAATGGTGTTTTTCCGATCAAACTGTTTGGATCATTTGGTGATTCACCTAAAATTAGTCATGCAAACACCTTTGAGACTAAAAATCAGCATTAGATTCTTGGTCTTGCATAATTTGAAGATATTATCCACAAAGGACGGTATCGAAGGATGAGTTAAACTTGTTGTGCTTACTACTTTCCAGGAAGGCATGCAGTATGCTGAAGAAAATGGGCTATACTTCCTAGAAACTTCTGCAAAGACGGCGCAAAACATCAACGAGTTGTTCTACGAAATGGGTAAGTTTATATCTATTTACGACAATATTTTTATATCTTCGGTTCTTCTATGTTTCCAAATTCTTTCGCAGCTACGAGACTGGTTAAAATATGGCCTTCGCGCAACCCCAGCGGGATGAATCTCAACAACCAATCTCTTGATGGTGGCAGAAGGCGCTTTTGTTGCTCTATCTGATTAATCGATGAATAAATACTCTCTTGTTGTTCTGCTTGGTTCAGACTCATGCCTATTAAGGCAGTTCTCTCAGACAAAATAGCTCTTACTTTGTACATTCATAAATTACTGAACCACTTGTCTCAAATGCTTATACATGGAAATATTTGTGAAAAATGTTGATATAATTAGTGCAGATCCTTGTTATGCTTATGTCAAGTATTGAATGCTTTCATCAGTTTCTGGTTTTTAGGTACCAATGCCGGTTGCTTAATGAAAGATCCTTACAGTAAATGCCGACCGTAATCATAAGGCACCTAAGTGACATTTTTTAAACCAGAGGTGGAGGTATTTGAAGTTTACTCTTTTATTAAAAAACTTGATTTTTGGTTTCTAAAACCTTCAAATACTTCATATCAAATCCAACTATATAGATGGCAAATTCATTAGCTCTAGTATCAAAGTTGGGATACTATGGAATGTAATCTACATATGAAGTGTTTACCAATTTCGCTGTGTTAAATTGATAAACTTGTTTTAGAGGGTGAAATTGTTAAAGTTAAGTTCTGAAAACCTATGAAATGTCTACATCTGGAATAATGGCTCTGATTTTCAATCAAGAAATTCTGTACTTTGCATTTGCAACTAATTCAAGTATTCAACTTACACTGCTGTATTGAGAAACTCATTCAACTTAGCATGATATCAAGGACGGTCAGAAAATTGTAAATTTGTTCGATATTAAATGACGTCGATCGTCATCAGCGCATGATATCGTTAGCTTAGCATGTAAATGTAGGGTCCCAGGGTCGTCGAGATGAAGGGCGACACAGAGCGAAAGAACGAACGGATCTCTCGCTCTCGCAGCAGAGAGGGGTCAGTAAGGGGGAGGAGTGATTTGATCCCTGAACCAAATGTTTTAGCCCAAAGTTGCGAAGCTAAACATTGTAAACTAAAGCGGCATAGTCATTAAAAGATCGAATTTGTGTGGCCAAAAGCTCAATCTGCATGCACAGTCCAATCACGAGACTCAGAACCACCTGAAACTGCCACCCACATCTGCACCACAAGAGCAGCCAACTTAAATAGAGAGACTATTTTTCGACCGATTCAAACTACAACATTTTTTCTTTTTACCATGAATGAAACCCACCTTGCACCGAACTCAAATTCCCAAACAAAAGACTACCTAAAAGAGAAATCTTTGCTCAGCAGGAAAATGGCCACCAATAGAACCTGCAAACAGCCAGATAATGCTTCCGCTCCAAAAAGAAGTCAGGTTCATGATTCTTTCTACTTTCACAGATGAGAGATCATTTTCATACAAACGGAATCGGTCTCGACAAATTTCATCGAACAAGAACAAAAATGTCCAAACTCGATCAACAGAAGGAACAAACTGAGAAAATAACTATAGTGCGAAAGCAGTTGCGTTTTCATTAGCCAGCAAAAGTAACCTCAAATTTTGATATTGATAAGTCGGTCGATAGGCGGCTAGCTTACATGAGTCTGCAGATAAAGCATAAAGAATATTTCATACTTCTAGTGAAATACTAGATATGTTTCTTACAAAATCTTCCTAGGGATCTGATTAGAACATCCACGATTGCTTCTCAGGCTTGTCGGGATCTTCCTTGTCGGGATCCTCTTCTTCCTCTTCCTCTTTCTTTTCTTCCTCCTCTTCTTCGTCCTCTTCAGGAGGGTCGGCTGGCAACGGAGTGGGAAGTGGAGTTTTCATTGGGCTGAATTTGGGGAAGATGTCAGGTCTCCTTCCAGGCTTCGGCCTCTCCCACTCCTGGAGCAATGAGCAAACCTTATTAAAATTCACGTGATCAAACAAAGTCTACTTGATGAAAATATATCATGGAATTGTTTTCTAGTTGTTGGCTATCCATCGTAAAACTCAACCAAATTAGGAATCGTAGATGATTCACTGTACAATTTTTTCATATTCTACTGCTCTTTAATGGAAAAGGACAAACTGAAATATCCTGCCATATTTCAAATTTGCTCATCAGTCTTGTTTTAGATAAACAACCTTGAGGGATTATATGAAGGAACAAATAAAAGGAAAAAGGCCAGCTCTTTATGGTCAACAGATGGAATCCTAAACACCAAATGTAAACTGGGTTTCCCATGTGAAGGCTTCAGTTACTAACTATTTGCAAAGAATATGAAAGCACTACACAGAGAGCTGTGTCTGTACTGTTTAACTTGGATGATCAAGCATACATACATACAAGTTGCAAGAAAAGTTTTAACCTACTAAATCAACTTCATATTTGCAAAACGCCAACGGTATCCTGTACGTGCCAATCTCAATCAGTAGGACTAAATAATAGTTGCCAGCTAGAAATCAATTGATTAGCCTAATAAAGACCTGCTCAGACTTATTGCAGAAAATAAGCCTGAGAGAGTACCTCAAAATTCAATCAGACCAACTCAGTTTCATCAAGTTTAGAACATAACAAGACCGGGATCACAAATAGATAGACAGATCAAGAAGCAATATCAAGTGACAATCAGGCTCCTTAATCGAAGACAACCATAGCTACCCATGTTAGATTGATCTCAACATGAAATTATGGAGCTAATATCAGATGGCCCACATATCTAACTCAAACACCGTATTGCAGCACCCAGATTACCAAAGGAGCGAAAAATGCTTTGCTTATACATATAATTAAGTGATTTCTTCCCTACTGATGCAGAAAATAGACTAACATACCACCTTATCAGTCATTCAGTCGTTCAAGAAAAGACAAAAGGTTGATGATACAGAACCCAATTCTATAAATCCCAAAAGAACTGGTTCAGATTTCAATTGGGCTCTGCAAAAAGAATTACTATCACGCATGTTTAAGATGCAAAAAAAAAGGGCTAAAAGGAAGAATATATGAGTTAGGAACAATATGTCTGGGGTGATATTATGAAGGGTTTATATAAAAACCTATGGACAAATCCAACAGAGTGTTAGTCCAAATTTCTGAATATGACCAAGCATAAGCATCACCCACTTGTCAAATAGGCTGGACAGCCTGGACCTAACACAGGCTGAATTTCCAAGTTCTTATTTTCAGGTTGAGCAACACAAACTAGAAGTTAAACCAATCATTGACACAAGAATTCATGGAAGAGAAAATAATAATAATAATAATAATAATTGTTGGCCTACAAATGCCCTCTAAGAAGCATTTTCACACCTTCATTTAATTAATGTAAAGAATAAGCAGAAAGGATTACATGATAGAAACACCTTATGCTTTTAACCACCGCCACAAATTTTGGTGATAGAAAATAAGATGGCATCTAAGGAGTAAAACTAAGCAGACAAAGATGAAGCTGGGCAGCAGTTTCCAAGAATATCAAATAAAGTCTAATCACCAAAGAAAGAAGAGTATAAAGGTCAAAGTTGAAGACACAATGATGAACATCATACAGTACTGTAAACTACAATAAGGAGACACAGAACATGAACCTTGTTATCTAAGGAAAGAAATCGGTTAAGTGGAGGGGCACATACAAAAACATTAAGAAGGGAAATCTGTTTCGAACATGTTGCACAGAATGAAGCATGAACAGAAGTAATGTATCCTACTAAAATCAGAAAAGCATAAATAGAAGTAATCTGAATGGAACTAATGAACCGAGGATCACCACAAAATTTCAGACAATAGCTCATTGTATATGGGTTATGGCAATTATATGGTGCCAAAATAATCATTTTGGTCATACTGAAGCATACAATTTAAAATAGCAAGTGACAACAAAAGGTTCCCAATTTACCAAGTACTCTATCTATTTGCTTCAAATGCAATATGAACTAATTAACAAATATCCACGTTTGCAGTTTCTCTTTGGTCTTCTTCTTGTTGCAAAAACACGTATAAAATGTAAGATGAAGTTTTATTTTAAATACCCAGAGATTGCATTAGTATTTTCTAAGCGTATGTTACTTTCTCTTTCCTAATATGCCAATCAAAGGGAATTATCGACTCCACAAATGTGTCCGATTATCAACATGAGATAGTATAGTACAGCTAATTGTTAATCCCTCATATATTGAATCTAGAGATGATGGTTAAAGGGATCCATAGAAGATTGTGCTGCAGTTAGTTTTTCTCTCACGTTCTTTTCTTCTGTTAGATATTCTCTCTCTTATCTTATTTCTCAGGGAATATTGAATAGATATCCTTACAAATGTTTAGAACCACATACTTATCTCTCTAAAGTTTATGCTATCAGATATGTCCCAATTCACAGAAATATCCCACTTGATGTTAAGTTGTCAACTGTTCAAATGTTACCATTTTCTATGCAAATCATCACTCTAAACTTACAAATATAACCTTGTAAAACACTTGTATTGTCATTTTTCAACCTTTTTACTTTATTTCGCACATCATCTCATCTTAACCATAAAACTGACGTGATTTTTTTAAATCCACTTCCCTTCGAGATATTCTCTAACAGAATATTTTAAAAGTCATCACAATCATTTAGATAAAAAATGGTCAAATTTTAACTATTAAACAGGCGGAGAAGGTATAAGCAAATTTCAAAGTTTACAGGAAATATATACAATTAACTTTAAGAGGATAAATGCATAATTCTTAAAATTTGCAGGGTAGATAGGCAAATGTCCCTATTTCTCACTTCATTACAATCTTGAAAACAAGTTGCTACTTTCTTAACCAATAAACAAATTCATCGACGTGCCAATGGAGGAGATTCAGAAGAACCGAGCGAAATGTATTGCTAGAGCGCTCAGGTGGAGATGGCCAGCTAAAGTATCTATATACCGGTGCATCTCATCCCTCATCTCAAGCTCTTCTCAAAACTTTGTTTATTTATTTTGCTCATGTTGTAAAGAAATTTGATCATATTCTCCAAAGTTCTCCAAAATTTTTCGTTCCTCCAAAAGCTTCTCTTTCTTCCTAGCATCATGGCCAGTCCAAAGAATCATATTAGGGTTTAGAATTTCAACATCCTAGGAAACGAGTTTCATATCCTTATCCTTTAACCAGTCCATCAAACCCAAAACCCTCAAGGCTTGTTTGGTTCACCTAATTTATGGTTCACCTAATTTAGACTCTGGAATCGAAATGAGATTCACTAATTCCGATAGTTGTTGTTTGTTTTACAGAAATCGAATTCCGATTCCGATTCCACTCTGGAATGGGAATGGCCCAATTTATTTATGGCTCAATCCAGCTTTGAATTCTGGATTAGTCCATTCTAGAGTAAACCATTCAAAACCCTCTCCGACAAACACCTCCCCTCCCTCTTCCTTGATCGCTCTCCTCTTCCTTAACCAAATCCCCTCTCAAAATCCTAGGTGCTTCTATTGTTCATTCCGATTTCCATTTCAATAATGAATCAAACATTTTTGGATGATTTGGCATATCATTTTCCATTCCAATGCAATTCAATTCCATTTTTCATTCCCGTTCCTACCACGAACCAAACATGCCCTCAATGTAAACTCGACCTAGCCTATATTTTCAATCAATATATCAAGAATCGTCTTATTCCTAATACAAACAAAACAACTACATACCAAAGTAAAGTAAAATCGATTGCAAATATAAGCAAAGAAGAAGAAGAAGAAGAAGAAGAAGAAGAAGAAGAAGGAGAAGGAGATTACGATGGGGAAATCGAGAGGGGATCGGCGGGTCATCTTCTCCTCCTCCGGCGCCATGCAGACCACGAGACTTCTCCCATTCCGACGCCGTCGAAGCGGAGCGAGCACGCGAACGGCGCTAAATCCCCTCCCACGGGCGTCGCGGCGGCCGCCACCAACCGTCGCCACCGCCGCCGGTGATGGTCCGGCGAGGGAAGGCGCCGACAGGCACCACGAATACGCCATGGAACGCCGATGCCCTAATTTCTCTTTTTTTTCCCTTTTATTTTCCCTTATTTTTATACTGCGAACACGCAGAAACTACGACAAGCGAGAGGGTTTTTTTTTTTTTTTTTTTTTAATTCTTCTTCTCTCTCTCTCTCTCTTGTTTGGTGAGGCGGCGAAGACCACAACAACCCGCTTCCCCACCGCCTCTCGTAGATAAACTGGAGTGGGAAGTTGGGGATTTGGGAACAGGAGAATTCGCTGAGGCTTCCGTGTGGGTATAAGGATTTGGTAAAAATGCAAGACGACCCCTCAATTATTCGGAAATTTGGAAATAGGTCAGTTTCCATTTTCCTGAGGAGCACTGTTATTATTGGTACACCCCAAAAGGGATCGGAGGTGTAAATCTTATACTCCTCATCCAAGGACAAATAACGACCCTTATTTTGTCCAAAAAAAATTTAATATCAAATTTGAAAAATTTTATAAGCTCTGGGATGAGGAGATGACTATCGTACTCACCATTTTGAATTATAATGATAATTTATCTAAATTCTTGTGTTGAAGTAAGGAGGGTATATTGCACTATACTACTTTCTAAACTTTGAATGGTATTTTATTTAAGTCCTTACATTCAAGTAAATTTTTTAAGAGCAACGCTTCTATACTTCTTTTACTGGAACCACCGTTCAATTTTTCGATCAAACGGTTTACACGTTACTTGATAATTATTGCTTGCCAGTCATTCTCCATCGGTACTGATTACTTAGTATCCCAAATCGGTGAGATCATAAGGGGTAATTTTTGTGACTAAACAAAAAAAAACTCTCGCGTTTTCACCAATCAATTCAGAAAAAATTATTACCTGCACTGGGCGTTAACCATTCCTCATGTTTCACATCTTAAAATAGCTATGATAAGAGCTTTAAAAGTAAAATCTAAGTTGCACTATACTACATATTAAACTTTGAATGATATCTTACCTAAGCTCTTGCATTCAAGTAAATTTTCGAAATTTTAAATGATATTTTGTCTAAATCCTTACATTCAAGAAGGGGGAGGTAAATTGCTCTGTACTACTTCCTAAATTTTGAATGATATTTTATCTAGCTCCTGCATTCAAGTAAAAATAAATACTTACACCTAGTTTATCTGTACATTCGTACATTATAAATATATTGGTTCTCTATATATCTTATACTTTTATTTTACTTGTGCAATTCTTAAATAGAGAAATTTTTTTTGGAGAGAGGTAGCTTGCCAAAAGCAAAAAAAATGGAATTGCACGAGAAAGGGGGTAATTTGCACTATACTATTTTGTAAACTTTGAATGATATTTTATCTAAGCCCTTACATTCAAGAAACTTTTGGAATAATATAAATTTTTACTATCAAGATTACTGAAATATATAAGATGAGACAAATAAAATAATCTTACATTCGCAGTAATCCGACATTACTTTACTGCACTGAACCAAGACAAGTGATACACTATTAGTAGTAATCTAAATAATAGATGTTAATTACTAGTTATGTTTAGATAACTAGTAATACTACATAACACGAACCAAATTGGCCATAAACTCATCTTTTTCTTTACATAGTATTTAAAAGTATCACAGATTTCTTTTTAAAAGAATCTTAGTTTTTTGTGACCCCACACAATCTGTTTTTCTCCTCTTTTCAATCATATTTAATCTAATTAATATATTATTAGGACTTCAAAGGCCAAATCCAACCCCACTTAGGTGCTCACTAAATCTTTTTCCATCTAATTTTTTAATTGGATGGCAAAACATTAAATATGTGCATTGATTTTTATTTACTTTTTTTAAAACTTGTGAATTGATTTTTTTTAATTTATGAATAATAGTTCTTTTGAGTTGTTAGATAAAAACATAATTAATATATTATTTATTGACCCTACTATAAATGTTTTTTAAAATCCACCACTGATATTGTCCTCTGGAGTGAAAACTTGGCATCTTATGGTGTGATATTGACTACTAGGAAATAAGGAATATGTGCGCTATCTTGTACTTGTCCATCCACTGGTCTAGGATGAAGCATAGGACTAGTAGAATGCTCTCAATTGAAACAATTATGTTGAAAGGTGGTGAACTTTCTAATGCAGAGATTACTCACTGCATTAATGAGTAGATCATGTTTAGGCGATTGGAGTGGTAGAGATTAAGGTAAACATGCTCGCCCTTGTGCGAAAGATCTCAATGAAATAGTAACTCTATGTCACACTGTTCTTCGCAATACATGTAAAGAAGTAAAATCTTGCAGTAGGGATTGCTTATGTGGAAAGAAAAAAAAACCACACGGGTGTGATGAGGAAGCATACGTTTTTGCTGGATCGTTCGAAATAGGGGGGAGGACATGAGGGCTCAACACAAAGTGCACGTGGATTTAAAACATAAGAAAGACTTTAATGGAAAACTGAGTAATATCTAAGAAATGATGTCGGTAAGAAGATAAATATTTGGTTACTCCAACATAAGCACATTGAAATATCTTATGAACTAATTACATGCACCAGTTCAAGTGAAGAGTAAAATTAATTTATAAATTTTGAATTGGTTCGATTATAAAAAAAGAACTTTTGAAAACTGAATTAAAAAATGAAATTGAACCGACCGACGCTAGATGCAATGCTCATTAAGTGCACTTACTCAGTGGTTGAATCTAATGTATTTTGTTGTAAATAATGATAAGTGGCTAGATCACTTTGTGTGTAAAAAAATTTCTATCCACCAGCTATAAGTAAACTCTGTCTTGATGGCTGCATCTGGCCTATATCTCAAATACAATGATGATTTTTAATTGTCCAAACTCGATATTGTATCAATATAAAAAGAAAAAAGAAAAAAGAAAAGAAAAAAGAAATCCTTGCTTTTGTTGCATTGAGAAATACTAAGTTTAATATTAAAAAAAATAGTAGATTAGGTCAAAAAAGGGTTGGTCCTTTGGATTACAAGTTCTTGGCCAGATCACGCTTGAGCTTGGGCCTTGGGGTCGGGCTGTGTTGGGTCATCGTCATCAGGGACTTTTTTATAAAATGACCCTAAAAAAATATAAATTTTGCAAAATGACCCTCTCAAAATTTTATTTGTAAAACTAACCCTCTTCTCGCCACGCGGGCGCTAGGGTGGATATTTCATCTAAAGACGGTGAATCGTTCACCGCCTTCACTAAGGCGGTGAATTGTTCACCGCCTTTCTCATATACAAAGAAGCCTTTTAAATGCGGTCCTCGGTTCACCGCCTTTGTATATGAGAAAGGCGGTGAACAATTCACCGCCTTACTGAAGGCGGTGAACGATTCACCGCCTTTAGATGAAATATCCACCCTAGCGCCCGCGTGGCGAGAAGAGGGTTAGTTTTACAAATAAAATTTTGAGAGGGTCATTTCGCAAAATTCATATTTTTTTAGGGTCATTTTATAAAAAAGTCCTCCATTGGGCGCCAAAACGGGCAGATTCGTCCAAATTGAATCTCCCCGTTACCACCCTTCCCCCGGGCTGGCGATGTCTCTCGCCTCATTCCCCGTCGACATCCCCTCCTCCTCCGACGACGGCGACGACGGCGACGAAGAAGGCGGCGGCGGCGGAGGCTTCTCCCCCTCTCCCCGTCCCCGCCGCAAGAAGCGTCCTCACTCGGGCGCCGGTGCGGCGGATGCCGACGGGGACGGGGACGGGGCTCCGCCGACCCTCATCGTCATCGACGACGACCCCACCCCGCAGAAGCAGCCGCCCCGCGACCCCACCCGCACCCCCTCCTTCGTCGCCGAGACCCCGCTCTCCGCCGCCTCCGTCGTCGTCCGCTGCTCCTCCCTCCCCCGCTCCGCCCCGAGCGTTCCTTCCCAAAAGTACTCCGGTGAGTTATTAACTTTACTTGATGTTGATGGGATCACAGTAATTGAATTAACCTTCCTTGTGCAGTACAAACTACTTGTAATCAACTAGGGCTAAAATTGTGGGGCTAAGCTGTTAGGGAAATGGAACAAGTGAGACCTAGTATGGCCTAGTTTGGGTTTGCAAATGTAAAAGCGCTTTCAATCTTTCCTCCTCTAATGCTATGAAATTGCGGTTGTAGTTGCCGCCATCCATAATTTGGAAGCGCTTTTGGATTTTTTGGTCCTTCCAAAGCATAAAAGCGGTGACTTTAACCGCCGCAGCACCAAATTAGGCCCAGATCATGCTGAATTCTTGAATATTAGTTTGCGATAGCTTGCAAGGGGCGCTGCACCATTATGCTGTTATAGAATTAAAGAAGAAAAATGTTTTTTGTATTTTGTAATATAGCCCCTTCTTTGAAGCTACATTGTGCATTTCTTGATGCTAGGATCACGTGTCGCACGTTCTCTTTCTTATTGTCTTACCTTGATTTGTAATTCGACTACTTGTTTTTTCCTCCCTTTTTTCTGCTTTTTGTGAAATTAATGGGCAAACTTAGCAACTGTTGCTTAAGATGGTTTATGAGTGTGGAAGGAGAGAGGGAAAACCTTTTAGCAAATGGAACTGCTACAGAAGATTTTCATTGCATTCGTTTTCACTTCTGAGTTATTAAAAACATGGAATCAACTTAAAATAACTGGAAAAAAAAAATGAATCTTAATATATGCTAATACAGAAGTGTCCAGAAACTTCTTGTCCATCGTATGAACATCTCATAGATTTTGGATGGCTCCTTAACTTCATTGTGCTTTAGTTTTCTTTTCACTTTTGAATAGATTGTTTTGATTTGTGACCTCGAATATTAAGAGGAGGTCGCCACCTTTTATTTAGTTGGCTTTTATTCTTAGTTAGGTCTTACTTTTTATTCTTTTGAACTTTTTCCTTCTATAGTTTGTGCCTACTATTTTCAAACTTTGTTGGTGAAGCATTGAGATTAAATTCTTATCTCAATAAGGCCCTAGTTCTGTGTATATTTTAGTAGCATTTCCATTGTTTATGGAATCTTACTGGTCTGTCCGTCTGACATTTTGTGGTTCAAGAACTGGTTAACATATTTTCCATTGCGCCTGGACATCTTGTGTCATCGACTAGTAATATGATTACCATGCGGCATCATGTCTTGGTCGCCTGTGTTCTATTTACCTCCTCATAATTATGATTACCATATTTGACCTGTACTTTTTTTAAAACTTTTTTTGTGTTTTTGCAGGATTTTCTGGTTTAATAAGTTTGGAGTCGGATAATGAGTCAGAAGGTGATGCCCATTTAGGAAGGGTGGAAACCATCACTTCGGTTTTTGATCTGGCTGAGAATGAAAAGCTGTGTTCCACATCTGCGCTAGCAGAAACGTCTACCTTTGGCAATGAGTATAACGATGATGAAGTTATCGGTGGAAATAATAGACATGGTTCATTTGATGACTATAACGGTATATAAATACTGAGGATTTCTGGAATATGTTGTTAATTTAGTGCTAAAGGCAGATCATTATCATTTCATGTCGGTTTATTGATGTTCGTTATTGATATCAGGCGCAACAGACCTCATACAGCTTGTTAATGATAGTCCTCATCGTGATGATGTCTATGCTAAGGAACTTAGTGTGCAGGTAAAGCTGCCTTGTTCTTCTCATCTTTGGAATGTTAGTATTGCTTAGCACACATAATTTTCTCAATTTGAATAACTATATTACCACCCAAGTTAATTTAGAACTATAAATGGCCGAACCCCACCCCAATACCCATCCATCCCAGCACAGAGACAAGAAAAAAAGAAACTACACTGCAAGAGAAGTCCTCCTTTTGCCTTTGGAAGTTACTAAGATGATTTAATTGATTGGTTTGTAGGTAGATAATAAGAGGCAATCTGTTCGAACTCTAATAGAGTGTGAAAAGTTTTGAGTTTGTTCCATATGTTTTCATTGAGCTTACTCACTGTCAAGGTCCTTCAGTTGAATGGGAAAGTTTTGCTCGTTTATGTACTTTTCTTTCTCAATTTGCATTGCCATCATTTAGTTTTCCTGTATCAATTCAATCGGCATGCTGTGAGACATAATATTAAGCTTATGAACTTAGATGGCATAAGATGTGTATATTATCATCAATTTTCTGCAGGTGGGTGCTTAAGTCCCTAGGTTGTCCTACCTGGGATCTTTTGCATCCTGATTTCTGACCACTCAGGCATGTGCTGCCTGCTTATAATCCATGTTACAGAATGTTATGCTCAGTATTTTTTTTGTACAACGTATTCAAATGTTTCTCCAGTCAATGGAACCTTTTATTAATCTACTCAATAACTTACAGCATGGTTTGCTTATTTAGTTTATATCCCTTTTACAATCAAGCAAGGAATTAGCTGCATTATGGTTTCCTTTTGTAAGTACTTTATTCATTCCACACTCTTAAGTGACACCTATCAAAACGTGAAAGTAGCTTGCTTGTATATTATGGATGTTGCCTTTGTTTGTCTACAAGAGTGCAAATATTTGAACTATTCAAAAGTATAATGAGATTAACAAATCTAAAGATCCTCGATTGCTTTATACATACATTTATATTAATTCTACTTTCATCAAATTATGCTTTAATTCAGTGTTGCTTCACGATTACCTCCTTAATAATATGCCAACTCCTAGGAACTGTATATGTTACAGCAGTTCTAAACACCCAAATGGCCAAAGCAATTTCTAAGTTACTCTCAGCCTCCTGCCTTCCTGCAGATGGAATTCCTAGTGCAAATATTTGAACTATTCAAAAGTATAATGAGATTAACAAATCTAAAGATCCTCGATTGCTTTATACATACATTTATATTAATTCTACTTTCATCAAATTATGCTTTAATGCAGTGTTGCTTCACGATTACCTTCTTAATAATATGCCAACTCCTAGGAACTGTATATGTTACAGCAGTTCTAAACACCCGAATGGCCAAAGCAATTTCTAAGTTACTCTCAGCCTCCTGCCTTCCTGCAGATGGAATTCCTAGGTCTTCTAGCTGTTTGAGCTCCAAGAGCTTACTAGATTTTTAACACCCTTGTTCTTGATAATGTTTACTGCAGGTTAATGAAAATAAAAACGCTTAGTGTTATATGTAGATGCACCAACAAAAGACTTGGATATCATTTGTGTTAGAGCCTTATGGCTGGACAAATTTTGGCCTCAACCTTCAAGTAATTCCCTATACAACAGATGTTATAGTGACAAGTCATCTTAGTTTGAGCAGATTGTCATATCTTAAATCATTAGTTATTTGTATTTCTTTTTGTGGGGAACCTCAAACTTTCATGCCTTTCGTTCATTTATTTATGTTTAGTACTAATAATAGCACAAGTTATGCAATTTGCGTCTTCACTAGAGAACTGCTGAATATCTCAGGACAGAAGCCATTCTGGTGAACAATGCATGGTAGATCAAGTACATAATGTTTCAAAACGTAAAGGCAAATGTAGAGTAGCTGATGCTGATAAAAACCACAGCAGGACTGAGGCTAGAAAGAAGCAATTGAAAGAAGAAAAAGCTCGATTAGTTGAAGAAAGAAAACGAAAGAGGCAGGTTAGGCTGACTAATCTTGCAGAAAGATGACATCAAGGGTTTGGTGTCAATAAGTGACTACACACTGTTTCACTTTATAGGAAGAAAAGATGCAAAAAGCAGCAATGAAAGCTGAAGCAGCAGAATTGAGGAAATTGGAAAAGGAAAAACAAAGATGGGAAAGTGGAAAAAATGCTTTAAAATCTATTGTGGCTGAGATTGATACTAAAGTAGTTGAAAATGGGTTACTAGGAGGTATGTTAAATTTGTAAATTTAGCACACTTGTACAAGAGCTTTTCACTATTATCATTTCTTGCTATCTGCAACTTAAATCAATTTACTGTATGCCAGGACATCTTCTTACCAGGTTTGATGGAAAAGGCCTTTCTTTTCGTATTACCTCAAATCCAATTGAAAGATCAATTTTGTGGAGAATGGACGCTCCTGAACAAATCGCTGAGGTACTGTCCTGGTGAGAGCACAGTTATAGATTCTCCTCTGATAAGGCCCCACATAAATTGATTTCACATTTTTCATTGCAAGTCTGAGTGTTAGTGTGGATGTTCTGAAGCTAGTGTATGTACATAATTCATGACTATTGGTGTGCGTGAAGTAGAACCAAGTCACTAATAATGTCTGTGGGTACTCTTGCCATGGGCAGATACAACAACTGATTTCACCTCTGAATGTGCACGTGTTTTGAAAGATCTAAATAGTTGTTCACTTTCTTCTATGTGGAGTGAAAGGGTAGTGAAACATGACGCAGTTTAATGTGGAAACTTGTATTTTATTATCTGTCTCTCATACTTTTGTAAAGTTGGCGGCCTTGTATGATCCTGTTGAAAGGTCCAGCTTAGATGGAAATGGAGGTGTTGGGTAGAAAGGAATGTAGGAGTATGGGGGTTTGATAGGTAAATTTTTTGCAAGAACTGCTTCTTGGTATGCAGATATCATGCTATGTTAGTTTTAAAAGCATAATTAATTATTACTTCAAATGTTTACTTTATCTTCTTTTTTTTCTTTGTTTTCCCGTACTTTATGTTTCCCTGTAATTGTTTCAGATTAAACGGGCTATTTTTTCTGTGCAGCATTCATCCTTCAGATCAGAAGTACCATATATACTAGTTGTATATCAAGCTGAAGAATTCTGTAATCTGATAACCAATGAATCTCTCATGGATCATATCCATAGAGTTCGAAATCAATATCCATCATTTACGATCTGTTACGTCACCAACAAATTGATGAGTTACATTAAGAAATGGTTAGTTCTTTTCAAGTACTTATGCTGTTTGCTTTTTTATTGGTTTTGACTCTAACTGAAAAGGTTTTCGTCTTCACTGATGCAGCCTCTCTTTAAGAAGTTTAAACCTGTGTATTAATATACTTGAGTAGATTTTCATTGAATAAACTGTTTTAGCATGCAGATGGAGTTCTCTTAACAGTTGCTGTTAATTACATTCCATTAACAATTTGGAGTACCAGATTGTATTCTGGCTTGACATCAAAGTTTAAATTACTATTCTGTATTGCACAATACTAGAAAGAGAAACTGTGGATCTAAAGTGCCCTTTCGGTAGTTATGTATGTCTGGCATGATTGTTTTGTGGCGGATCAGATGATGCTTCACAGATTTTTATTCATCCTTGTGCATATATAATTGTGTAAAAATTACATATTTGTATACGGCAAGGATTGCCTTGCTGGTCGGCATTGTCTGGCATGGCTGGCACTTGCTGCTTGTGCTGATAAGTCCATGCTACTCATGCCGACTGTGCCGACATTTAAAAGAGGGTGAGTGTTCTTGTTCATGCAATATTCCTTTTCTCAGTTAACAAGCTTCAAGTTTTCTTGAACCAACTCAAAGCAAGCAAAAAATATCTAGCAGCTTCCTTTCCCAGCCTTGGAACATGGATTGTTTAATGAGATGATGTCATACTTAGAATATGAATCAGACTTAATACTTTCTATAACTCAGTGAACTTTATATGCTTCACTGTACCCTGCTTGCATCTCTTGTAGAATATCTGTTTATACCTGTGCTCTTTGAACATATCTTCATCCTGCATATATATAGAACTGATTTTTTTGGGTGCAAGAATGTTGATTATGATACTTATCTTTGCTTTTCATGCAAGAAATTCTCCTTTTTATATTGAGGTTCAATTAACGCCCTCTTTGCTGTTCTTTCACATTGTATGTTCTTGTATATGCTTCTCATCATACTCTGAATGCTTAAACTGTTTGGACATGGTTAGTGAACAGAGCCAGTACAAGAATCCATCAAATTTTAGTAGTTGGAGACGCCCACCAGTTGATGAGGTTTGTGCTTGGATAGAAGTTTTTCTCCTAAGTTACTCACAGTTATTTTACTTTGTGCTAGGTTGTTCTTTAAATATCTGAGATCATGATCTCTACAGGTTCTGTCTAAACTAGCAACACATTATACTAAAGTTCACTCAAGGCAATGCATTGATGAAGCTGAACTAGCAGATCATATCATTGGTTTAACATCCAGCCTTGCCACTTGTAAATCTAAGTGAGTAATTTTGACCTAACGAGGATTTTGAAATCTCAAAAGTTTCTTTTGTATATATCCCTATGTATCAACTAGTTATGTTCAATGCAGATATTCGAGTTTAATTACAAACTGTTACTTCATGGAACTAATCGTGTTGTTTTGCTTTTCGCACAATTTTAGCAGAGTCATTTAATGTCTGTTGAAAAGTTAAATTCATGCTGTTCACTTCAGGAATTCGTTTTCTCTTGGTCATTGTTTTAAAATCTCTCTCTATATATGTAGATATCTATCAACTTTATGCTAAAATCATATGTTAATCAATTATCTGATTTGTTTCAAAATTAAGGGATTATGGATGATACCAAGTCTCAAGGAATGTGTAAAATTGCCCCTTATATATTGTCTATTAACTAATATGTTCATACGTATCAATGACTTCTATTCCACTGCAAATTTCTTGCAGGAAGAAACTGACATGGTTGTCTGTGAATGCTAACGGTTCATTTATTCCAAAGGACTTTATTGATAAAAACCTGATTAAAAAAAGTACCTGGTAAGTTATTTTGTTTGTTGTTGTCAAATACTACATTTTACTTTTTGGTTTTATTGCTTCCACATGTATTTTAAATAGTATTTTCCCAATTTTAGCTGAGTACTTTTAAAGATATTAAATGTCGATAATGTTTGCATGGATCCCACCTTTATTGAAGTTTCATACTTGTTGAAGAATTTTTTTTTTTATAAACATCTTAGTAATTTGCATTCTAAAGTTATTCTGAAGTAGTTAATAGTTGAAATTAACACATTCTTTTTATGCGCTTACCTTCTTATTTACAGATACTGAAATATCTGAGTTCTATTTTCCTAATTTTAATCTTCATCATTTGTAGTATTTAAGCAGCATGTACATATTATCGCTTTTCTCTGCTTGTGTGAATTGAGCTTGCTGTTGTTTGTGTATGCTGGCATACTGTGTCATAATGTACTATCACTTGGTATTGTGCGGATAATAGTTATGGCCTGTTTGGTTTACGGTTTGTAATATTCCAGTAATCATCTATATTTTCTACGGAAAGTATTTAAATCATTACCATTCAACTCAAGCTGGATAGTCGTAAAAGGTGTTAGTGAAGTAGTGGAATCATTATATGATTCCTAGTTGGTAGTTGAAGAAGAGAATACCAATGAAGAAGGGAATAGAAATTCTTCTTTTCATTCCATGATCAATTACAAAGATATATATACACAAATATTTCTATAATAAGATATCTAATAAGGAAAGATGCATAAGGAAAGGCGCCTAAAACTATGCTAACTAAATAGGAATATAATATATATAATTTGACTTTCCATAACACTCCCCCTCAAGTTGGAGCATAGATATTAATCATGCCCAACTTGTTACAAATGTAGTCAACCCGAGCTCCATTCAAAGCTTTTGTGAAGATATCCCCCAACTGGTCTCCGGTCTTGATATACCCTGTTGAAATGGTCTTCTGTTGTATCTTTTCACGAATAAAGTGACAATCAATTTCAATATGTTTAGTTCGCTCATGAAATACTGGATTAGAGGCAATATGGAGAGCAGCTTGATTATCACACCATAATTTAATAGGTTGTGGATTCTTAAGACCAACCTCATCCAATAATTGTTGTATCCACATTACTTCACACACAGATTGTGCCATAGCCCTATATTCCGATTCAGCACTAGAACGAGAGACAACACTCTGCTTCTTACTTTTCCATGACACCAAGTTACCTCCAACAAACACACAATATCCTGTAGTCGATCTCCTATCAACCTTTGAACCCGCCCAATCTGCATCTGAAAAGCATTCAATATTTGAATGTCCATGGTTCTCGTACAAGATACCTCGCCTTGGAGCTCCCTTCAGATAACACAAAATTTGTCCCAAAGCTTCCCAATGATTAACAGTCGGAGAAGACATAAACTGACTTAACATACTGACAGAGTATGCAATATCTGGCCGAGTCACTGTAAGATAATTCAATTTGCCAACTAATCTTCTATACCTCTTTGGATCTTCAAACAATTCACCATCACTAGCTGTAAGTTTAAGATTAGGAGCCATTGGTGCACTGCAAGGTTTAGCTCCTAATTTTTCTGTTTCTGCTAGTAAGTCAAGCACATATTTCCTTTGAGATAAGAAGATGCTCTTTTTGCATCTTGTAACTTCGATACCCAAAAAATACTTCAACATCCCCAAATCCTTTGTCTGAAACTGGGTTTGAAGAAAAACCTTAAGAGATGAGATTCCTGTAGTGTCATTCCCAGTGGACAATATCATCCACATACACTACTAGTAGAATTAGACCAGTCTCGGAATGTCTATAAAACACAGAATGATCACACTTACTCTTTTTCATGCCAAACTCCTGAACTACTTCACTGAATCTGCAAAACCAAGCTCGAGGACTTTGCTTCAAGCCATATAAGGACTTTCGAAGTCTACAAACTCGACCCAACTCCCCCTGAGCAATAAAACCAGGTGGTTGCTCCATGTATACCTCTTCTTGAAGATCACCATGGAGAAAAGCATTTTTAATATCCAGCTGGTGTAAAGCCCAACGAGAGGTGGCCGCCAACGAAATGAATAAGCGAATAGAAGCAAGTTTAGCTACAGGAGAAAAGGTGTCAGAATAATCAACCCCATAAGTCTGAGCATAGCCTTTGGCAACAAGACGGGCTTTTAGGCGAGCGATAGAACCATCTGGATTCATTTTCACAGTGAATACCCATTTGCAACCAATAGCTCTCTTATCAGCAGGTAAAGGCACCAGTTCCCAAGTACCATTAGTGTCTAAAGCCACCATTTCCTCTTCCATTGCAGCACGCCAGCCAGGATGAGACAAAGCTTCCACAACAGATTTAGGAACAGAAATTGACTCCAGAGAGGTAATGAAACAACGAGAAGAGGATGACAAACGGTCATAAGAAACAAACGATGAAATAGGGTAAGTACACTTACGTTTGCCTTTGCGAAGAGCAATGGGAAGATCAGAGTCAGAAGCAAGGTCGGTGACAGTAGTGGCTGGATCTTCCGACGAAGAAGCTGGTAGAGGATCTGAGTCAGGAGTCGCCAATCTCCTAGAATAGACATGAACAATAGAGGGTCGAATAGTTGCCAATGGAGCAGGAATAGGTGTTGGAGGACTGGACGCTTGTCTGACAGTGTAAACAAGGAGATCATCCTCCTCCCCCTGACTTTCATAAGTAGACGGGAGAGGAAAGAATGGAGTAGACTCAAAAAATGTAACATCTGCAGACACAATATATCGATCAAGAGTAGGAGAGAAGCACCGATACCCCTTTTGCAGACGAGAGTACCCAAGGAAGACGCACTTAAGGGACTTCGGATCCAATTTAGTTACCTGTGGACGAACATCTCGCACAAAACACGTACTACCAAAAAGACGAGGTTCAATAGGAAATAAAGATTTAGATGGAAACAAAACAGTATAAGGAATATCACCATTCAAGACAGACGAAGGCATGCGATTAATCAAAAAATAAGCTGTGGAAACTGCATCGGCCCAAAAGAGTTTAGGAACTTTCATTTGAAAGAGAAGGGCACGAACTACCTCAAGGAGATGTCGGTTTTTTCTTTCAGCAACCCCATTTTGGGATGGAGTGTCAACACATGAGGATTGATGAATGATGCCGTTCTGTGTCATATAACTATGAAAATTTTCTGAAAAATATTCTTTAGCATTGTCACTTCGCAATATACGCACAGAAACATTAAATTGTGTTTTGATTTCAGTACAAAAGGCACAAAAAATTGAGAATAGTTCTGAACGATTTTTCATTAAATATAACCAAGTAACACGAGAATAATCGTCAACAAAGGTAACAAAATACTTAAATCCTGATTTGGAAACAATAGGACACGGACCCCAAACATCAGAATGAACTAACTCAAAAGGGGACGATGCACATTTATTGACTCTAGGAACAAAAGGTAAACGTTTATGCTTAGCAAACTGACATGACTCACACTCTAGACTGGACAAAGACTGAAACTGCGAAAATAATTTCTTCAAGGTGGATAACGAAGGATGTCCCAACCGACAATGGACTTTAAAAGGAGTTAGATTACTTGAGCAAGCAAGAGACCTCGGCACCTGGTTGTCAAGGATATAGAGACCTCCAGACTCATGTCCTCTACCAATAATCTACTTCGTCGTAAGATCCTGAAACAAACAATGATCGGAAAAAAAAGAGACAACAATTTAAAGCTCGAGTGAGTTTACTGACAGATAGCAAATTGAAAGAAAACTGGGGTAAACATAAAACAGATGACACAGAAATTGATGATGTTGGATTTGCAATGCCAGAACTCATGACACAAGAGGTAGATCCATCAGCTAAAGTAACAGTAGAAGATGCTATATGAGACTGAAAGGCAGATAAAAGACTAGAGTTACCTGTCATATGGTCTGTGGCACCAGAATCAATGACCCATTTGGAACGGAAAGACACTAGGCATGATGTGGATTTACCTGACTCGGCAAGTGCAGTGACAGAGGAACTGGTGGACTTTAAGGATGCCTGATATTGGGAGAACTGTGCAAATTCTTCAGCAGACACCAAAACAGTTTTCTCTAAGGATGGATCTGAGGATGGGGTTGTATACTCCCCGGTTGCCATGTTGGCCATCTGAGATCGTTGGTTCTTATTTTGAAGTTTCAAACATATGCGTTTTGTATGACCTGGTTCATGGCAGTAATAGTAAACAACTCCAAAATCTCGATTTGAGGCGGTTTCTCCATGACGATGATTATCTCTATTGGCAGTATTCCCTCTATTGCCTCCTCTACTATAATGCCGTCCATTATCATTGTGACTCACAAGCGCGCTATTAGTAGGTTGAGAAAATTGAGGATTCTCTGTACGAAGCACTCGGGTGAAACTATCATGCAAAGAGGAAATCTTAGAGCTAGAAAGAATTTGAGATTTAGCTGTCTCAAATTTTGGGGGTAAACCAGCAAGAAAACTCATAACCGCTATTTGCTCGCGTTGGACCTGCTGCATCAGGACTAAAGGGTAACAAAACATTAAGCTCTTCATAAACGCGTTTAAAATCCATAAAGTAGGCTGTCAGAGATCTATCCTGCTTCTCAGATCGATAAAATGCCTTACAAACATCATACATGCGGGAAAGATTTTCTTTGCCAGAGTATAAAAAATCTAAATAATCCATCAATTCTTTCACAAACTCACAATGATTAATTAGGCTAATTACCTCACTTTGAATGGAGTTCCTGAGTTGTAAGAACAACCGAGCGTCTTCCCTCAACCAAGCTTGCTTTGTATCATCGTTCGGTGGATCGCTAGTTAGGTGATCATCCTTATCAATGCTTCGTAGATAAACACGAATCGTCTTGCTCCATTCCAGATAATTGGAGCCATTGAGTTTGTGTTCTGTGATTTTGGTCATTACTGGGATTACATCGGCAATCACAGATTTGGGCTCACTCCTAGCAGACTTAGCTTCAGACATGACGTCTTAACCAAGTCACAAAACAGCTCTCAGGGCTGTACTCTACACCTCACGGCGAGGCAAAAACAACCATAGGTATGCCACCTAAGGATCAAAACAGGAACCAGATGCACAAATCTTAAACACACAGTACTGTAGCAGTACTGTAGCGCCGACTGTAGCAGTACTGTAGCGCCGACTGTAGCAGTACTGTAGCGCCGTACTGTAGCAGCAGAGAAAATAATGCCGATGAGATCCGGCGAGGGAGGAGCAACACTGGATCGCTATACCCTAGAATTAGGGTTTGGCTCTGATACCATGAAGAAGAGAATACCAATGAAGAAGGGAATAGAAATTCTTCTTCTCATTCCATGATCAATTACAAAGATATATATACACAAATATTTCTATAATAAGATATCTAATAAGGAAAGATGCATAAGAAAATGCGCCTAAAACTATGCTAACTAAATAGGAATATAATATATATAATTTTGACTTTCCATAACAGTAGTGATACTAGATTATCATGGGTTAGAAGATATTCTCATTCTCATGCTTAATGGGAATCATTATTAATCCGTTAATAAGAATATACTAGTTCCTAATAACCTCCCAATTCAAATGGCTTGATAAGTTTGTAACAAACTTGCCATTCCAAATATAAAATATTAAACATTCTTGGAATATTGCAAACCTTCAACCAAACGTTCTCGTATATTGAGTATCATCTGTGGATTGCTAATGATGACCAGTTGTTTCTGTGCTCTTTTTTTTGCTTTTTGAAAACATCGATCTGCTTTGAGTATGTCATATCTGTTGTATGTAGTTTTTTCAAAATTCGCATCAATGTCTAATTTAAATATCTAGCCTGATCTACATTCCTAAACAGGGGATCATGAGTTTTAAGTACGTAATAATCTTATATACGGAGAATCTTTATGCCTTGTTGTATTTACAAACATCTTTCTTGTAATTTCTGGTCAGAAGCAAGTCAGATATGTTTTTCCTTTTTATTCAGAATAATTTATCTTGTCAGCAGATGATGCATGAGAAAAACGGTTTATATGGTTTAGAATTATCATTATGACAGTGCATGTTTATGGGAAGTTTAGGCTCAAGTTTCTAATGATTCACATGCATTCCGAGCCAACGATTGTATGGTAGAAATTATGGAATGATTTATCATTCTGATCCAATCTATTGAATCCAATCTAATGACTCTCAGGCAATGATATTCCATCCCAAGTTTTTATCTTGATTTCTTTTCTTTTTTTTCACTACATGCTACTCTCTTCTCAGAAATACTATTTCTATTTTTTTTTTCTCAAAATTTGTGTACAGTTTTTGCCAAATTCAAATTTTGTTGTGCCAGAAGTTTAGGTATTCGACATCTAAAAGTGCATTCCGTTATAGGTTGAAAGCACTCATAGCCATTCCTAGAGTTCAACCAAGACATGCCATTGCTATTTCGAAGAAGTATCCAACCATGCGATCGCTCTTGAATGTGTACATGGATCCAAACAAATCAGTGAGTATCATCTTAAGACGAAAACGAAAGTTATAATTCGATAACCCTCTTATCTGATGAATCCTTTGCTGCTCTGTTCTGATTTGTTTGCAGGTTCATGAGAAAGAGTTCCTGCTTAAAGATTTGATGATGGAGGGGCTTTTGGGCAACGAAGATAGGCGGTTAGGGGAGGTGTGTTCGAAGAGATTGTACAGAATACTCATGGCTCAATGCGGAGGAATCAAAACCGATGATGTTGAGAATGGAGCCGACTTTTTCTGCAGCTGACTCTCTGTGTATCATTAGTGTTTATACAAGTATCCGCCGTTCCTTTGTTTCTTAGTCAAAAGGAGCTGGCTTCTGATGTAATGCTGTTCAGTATGGTTTTGTACTTTTGTATCTTAACCGGAGACTGCAAGTAGATTATTGCGAGGAATGAATGCGATGATATCCTGCATCAAGAGAAGGCCCTACAGAAATCGGTGCACGCATTTCTATCGGCTCTGTCGGTATTATTTCATACAGGCTTATACATTGTTTAATAAACCATTGATGATTCTTCAATTCGTTGCTTGTTTCCTTACCTCAATGATTCTTTGGTTGAATGCCCTCATCATTTGAATTTATTGATCCTAGATTGGGAGACCCCAGGTAACCATATATATATATATATATAAGATATAATAAGGTTAAACTTTTAACCCGGTTTAAGCATTTTGGACGGTGGCTAGGCTCAAGAGGTTAAGAGAGTTAAGCGTGTTAGGATGGGAGTAGTCTTATGATGGGTGACCTCTTGAAAAGTTGGGGCGTCACATCCTAGGTTGCTAATTTTTTCGATTTGAGTTATTTAGAAATTTTGTTATATTTTTAGTACTTCTATAAACTGATAAAGTTTAATTGTTAAATCTGTGTTTGATGAAAAATTAGGAAAGTTCCTAAATGTTATAAATTACCAATAAGTTTGATAAAATTGTTAACTTATTTGAATAAAATTCATTCAATCACAAAAAATTTAAAAACTAAATACGTGTTAATAAAAAAATAAAGTTGAGGGGGTTGTTCTGGAATGGCCCCTAGTTGAGAGGGTCTCCAAAGTGGTGACCTTTGATTGGCTTAGCCATGCATTTTAAGAGATTGTTTGGTTATACATAGTTGCCGTTGCATTGCAGTTGTAACTAAGTGCAAATTCAAATATTCTGTTTGTTTCAGTGCATTTAAGTGCCATTGCAGCACAATATCTAACTACATCAGTTGATGGAGAATTGAATCGCCTTCTCTAATATGAAAATAAAGATAAACTTTAGACTATCAAACAAAAGAAATATAACTATAGTAGTTGCAGCTACATATAGTCAAATAAAATAGGTCAAGTTGTAAATATTATATGTTTAATTGTATACATCTTTAACTACATTGTATTTATAATTATATTCAACTAAACTATCTTTAAAATTGCCACACAAATTTACCACCACATCAAGAGCAATATTGTAAGCCACGCAAAGCTTTTTTCCAATTTTAATACTACCACATTACTTAATTAAATTTAATTACCATCTGTTAAGACCAGTTTGGGTGTGTGACCATTTTATTTTACATGTCTCTTTGATTTATTGAATAACCATGTATTATATGGTAGATGACAAATGCGAAAAGATGTCTAAAATGGATACTATATTTGGCATTTGAGTAATTTTTTGGGAATAAAATAAATAATCTCATAGATGAAATATATGTTCCTATCAGAACATGAATGCAAAGATCTTTCAAAATGTAAGGTTTAAATTCATTACTCCCAATCACCAAGTAAATTTTCTTATCAAATAAGATATTAGTAATATCTTTTTTCGACATCTAAACAATGCTTAAGTGACTTTAGGCCCTATTTGGATGTCAGTATTAGTTATCCACTAGTATCTTATTCACTACGAGAATTTTCTATTGTGATTAGAAACTAAAAACGGGGTCAAATGTCTCTAATGGAATAATATATTCACTCTTCAAGTCATTTAAGATAAAACACTCAATAAGTGAAATATGTTACCCTACTAAATTATAAATGCTAAAATTTTTTAAAGAGCAAAAATCAAAGTCTTACATTCTAATTACATAAGAAATTTTTTATATTGAATAACTTACTATCAGATAACTCATTCCTGACATTTCCTTAGGCTCATGTGCAGTGAGATTATGATGATAAAATAAGCTGTTTGCTTCCTTACGTAATATACGTTGAGCAAATGGCAATGAGTCGACCATGCCATATTTTTTACGGTCCGTCGAAAAATAAAGAAGTATATTTTTATGTAGTTATGAGTCGATTACGATGTTTTTTTCAGGATCGCATCAAAAAAATAAAAAAAATATATTATATATTTGTATTCTAATTTTATTTTATGTAGAAGAGTTTGATGTAAGGATTTAAGTGCCCATCGGCACGGGTTGTATCCACCGCGCCGTATCGTGCTAATAAGATATCGACACCATACAACCCTCATGCCCATGGCACAACTCAAAATCCTCTATTTTTTAAATTAGTAAATAATTTGTTCTACAAAGTTCAAAAGAGTTGATAAAGATACATAATAAACCGTTAGAATATTTTGTTGCTGAAGAAAATAAATGTTTCATATCATTATGTGTCGACACACGTATTTTTTATGACCAACACGCATCGGTACAGCTCGACAGATACTGTACCGTATCATATTGATAAATTTTCGACATGATCCAGTGCCACGGTACTAAAATTCTTGGTTTGAAAAAAAGAATTGTCGGTAATCGGATGCGTTAGTCAAATTCAACAAAATAGTGACATCAGTGTTGCCTTATTACTTGCCGTGGCGGATCTACTGCTGGCAGTACTGCTCCGAAACGTCTGCGACGCCTGCTGTTCTGAAAGCGACGCGGACTCTCCCGACCGACCAACCCCAATTGCCCGTCTGGCTGCCCTGCCCTGCCCTGCCGTCAGTCTGGTTCGGGTGGAGCAAAATCTTTGCGTACGGCGGTCTCGCACGAAACTGTCCAATCAACCGGCGCCATGTGGCATCGGGTTGGTTCCAGGAAGCAAACCGGGTCGGTGACTCGGTGTGTAGCTACGGGAGTGTATACATATACAGCAGGCGACGACATCCTTCTTCCTGTCCTAGGCAATGCATGCACTCTTTCCTTTTTCAACTACTGAAAGCTGCTTGCTTGGTGACGTCTCCAAAGCTAAAAGTTGAAGTGTTTTAATTCATACGCAAATTATATAGTTAAAAATATACAGAATTTATCTGAATTATGAATCATCTTGAACTGATTGTTTGATCTTTCAAAATTTTAATTTTACTATTCAATTTTTTTAATTTATTTGGTTTGAGTTAGTTAAAGACATTTTGACTAAGCTAATTGCTTATTGTAGTGAATTTATAGTTACGAGAATTGTATGAAGTGTACTAACTAAATCTATAAATGTAAACGACAGATTCAAATTTTGAAGTAAAAGTGTCAATGACTGATTCAAATCAAACAGATTTAAAAAGTTGGATAGTAAAATCAAAATTTTGACAGATTGGATAGTCGATTCAAAATTATTCATAATTTAAGTGTGATTTGTATATGTACTTACAAAAGAGTAATGCCGCTTGTATATTTATAATGTAGCTGCAAATCTTATGCTCTAACATCTCAAAAGTCCAGATTCCCTATACTTACAATATTAAAAAAAATTCTAAACTCTTGAATAATAGAGTGTAAGGTGTACATCTGTAATAGAATGTAGAGGTAGCTCTTTTTTTCTTTTTTCTTTTTTTTTGGCAAAAGAACTGATTGAGTAATGCTCAATTTACAATCCGAAAAGGATTGTAGTCTTATAATTCTATCATGAAAGGGTTAACTTTTTTTTTTTATATACTAGTATATTCTTTTTTATTTTCTTTTAATACTTGAAACTCAGTTCCTAAAAGGACCGTAAAATTACAACCCTTTTTAATTAGGTTATAGACTTAGCATTTCTCTGCCCGGTATTCTAAAAGTTTGGGATGTCTGAAAAAATGTAAAAAAGATCTTCTAAACTTTAGGAGGTTTGCAAACAAAAACTTTTAATTTGAGCTATTAAACTCCTAAATTTTATGAAATAGTTTAATAAAGTTCACTCCTTAAGCAAAGTTATCAATTCGATAGCTGTTTTAATCATATATCTTATACATAAATTTACATAATTTATAAACAAAAAGAAAACTATTTTTTCCCTACTAGTTACGATAATTATGCATCACAATTGAAGAATGAAGTGAACCTACGTTCAATTTTTATCGCTATTTTTATGTGTTGGAATAGAAGAAATAAATTTTTATGTGTTTAAAGTTTTATATTATTATAAGCAATACAAATGAGTAAAGCGGTTATGTAATTAGTAACTTCGATAGAGGATAAGAAATTATTGAAATACTTGATAAAATTTAAGGCCTCTCTTTGCCAAAATTAAGAGTTTAGGCATCTATTTGCAAAAGTGTGAAAGTTCAAGAGGTCTATATACACTTTTTCTTCTTTATAACCAACACTCTTTTTCGTGCCCAACTCGATAGTCTTTGATAGGATAAGGAGCAGACTTTATTAATTTATAATTTTTTTTTTTTTTGTAAGAACTTGTCATTTAATAAAATAAGAAAATGTTACGATTTATAAACCACAAAATATATGTCACACCCCAGACCCTATAGGATGTGATGGGTAATTATTGGTGGATAGCACATCGTCTTGCCTGTGTGTGGAGACTGAGTAGGCTAAGTCACGATCGAGACTTATTTATATTATGTCTGTAAGCCATAAGTGAATTGATTGCTCATTTTCTACTAGCTTAAGCTTTTGGAATTATTGTTAGCACCGACAATCCAACACCACGAGGTTGCTCTGATTACATCTCTCTTCGGTGTAAGAAGCCCAACCTAGCTAGGTTTTGATTAGGAGTGAGCACTATTTGGTTAAAATCGAATTACTGGACCGAACCGACATAATTCGGCCAATAAGAATTGGTTTGACAAGTTTTTCAGTTTAAACGGTTCATTTTATCCTAATATTTTGATTTTTGATATTCGGTTTGGGTTTCTAACTTGGAATCCGAATCAACCGAATTAACCGATTAAATGAGATAATATATTCTTTTGGGCTGAAAATTGAACTATATGTTATCTTTGTAAATATGTTAAAAAATAAAAAAAAAAGTCTCTATTTAGTCAAACAAAATTTTTGTTATCAATTCCTCTTAATTCTTTCAATATAAATTAAATTTGAATATAAATGGTTTAAACTTTTTAAACCAACAAAACTCAATGGTTGGCTATCTTATAATCTTGAAGGCCCTAATTAGAAAGGCTCACACTGACGAAGCCGACCGAACTGAACCAAAAAATTTCGATTCAGTTGGTTTTCAGCTTGGAATAATAGTTCGATCAGTTTAATTCATAAAACTGTAAAACCAAAAACTTCAGTTCGGTCCACCATTTCATTAAAAACTGATTGAACCGGCCAAATACTCTCCCCTAGTTTAGTTTTGATTATGATGCTTAAATTGTTGCAGTTAATTGTAGCATTTTCTATAGTCATGTAGAAAGAATATCAGACTGATGATCTTAATCTGAACAAACAATAGATATAATGACTCGACCCGCTGGCAATAATAATCCGTCGGGCCCAAGCCACCGGCCCAAAATGCTTATGCCCAATTTTTATTATTAGAGTGCGAGACATCATATATTCCCAATCAGAACCTCTTTTCCATCCAATGTTAATCATAATAAACAATTAGCTAAAACTCAAAATATATTATACTTTTTGTGAATTTATTTTCTTCTTTGTCTAAATTAATATGATTTTTCTATTTACTATTTGTATAGTGTAGTTTGTTGCAATTAATTAGTTTTAATTTGGTATACATTCAATTGTATTTATAATGATCTCAAATAAAATAACATTTAGGTTAATTAAAAATATATAGATGATAGATGATGGGCAAAATAGAAATTTTATTTAGTTTTTTAATGAATTATTTATCAATTTGGATACTTATAATAAATTTTTTAAATTAGAGGAGTATTTTTGATATTGACGCTTCAGAAGGATATTTATATAATTTAAGATTGGAGGAAAGGTACGTATGAAATTAACCCTAGTTAATATGGTGTCACTTATACATGTTAGAATTTCTTTTTGATTAAGCCAAATCGAGCCTTATTGTATTTGAAAGCCTATGAGTCTATGACAATGACTATCCAAAAAAAGGCCCAAAAAGAACCCACGATATGGGAACCAGGCCGAGCCAGCCAGTTCGATCAATTCGATCGTGATCCAGTCTATCAAACTGTCTGGTTCAACCCTTTAAATTAGATAAAAAAATTACTTTAAACTGTTCGAATCGACTGTTCAACCATCGAACCGGTGAACCAATCTAGGTCTAATCAAACCGATCGAATTTTTTTGATCGAGTCATATTAGTTGATTTTATTTTTTATTAGCACAGATTAGTCTTATGAAAAATAAAACTTGAAATCAGTATTTATAATTAAGTATGATACTAAAATCATAATATATATTGTGTAGAGCTACTATACTATGGAAAGTATAAAGAAGTTGATACTTTCGACTTTTTGATCACTGAGTCAAGAATTGTAGGGTTGGAATGATAGTGGTCCTCACAGGATAATAGTATCGATTCAAGTGCTAATAATGATCAAAGAGGTTGATTGAAAGGTTAAAAAATTGGAAGCATCTACATGAGTGGTGCTTCCCGAAGCAGCATAGTTGGACTCATATATATATTTGTATATAATAAAACTTAAAAAATATTTAAATATTTATAACACTATACTAATGTCGCTGGTTTAATCAGTGGTTGATCCACCGGTTGAATGAGTGATCTTAGATCGATTAACATTTTCAAATCGCTATTCGATCCAATTTTTAGAATATTAAAACGAACCACCAATTTTTAAATTTAGATACCCAAATAAAAATAAATAAATCATAGCTAAAATAAGTTGTTAACATTTTTACTCTAATTTATTAGAGTCCTGTTGCAGGAAGGAAGACAAGAAAGACAATCCAAGAAGAACAAATGCTCACGTCTTCATCCTTACACTTTAGCCGAGCAGTCGGGGGGTGATGAGATCAGCTATCCCTCCCAGACATCAGTGGCAGACTGGCAGTTCCGTGCCTCCCCCGAACGCCATTCACGCCCTCCGCTTCCTGAAATTATTGCCTGCAGGCGGTTTATCCCTACACCTCACATGTTATTATTATTTTTTGGGATAATTTCAAAAATCACTCCCGTAGTTTCTTACTTTTTCACTTTAGTATCATTTAGTTTAAAGTGTATCACTTTAGTGTCCTGTGGTTTCGTTATTCTATTTTTTCGTTACTTTCCGTTAGTTTTTTATTAAATTATGTAGAAAAAATTTCAGATACCCACCTATGGTTTATCGAATATTCACTTTATTATCTTATAGTTTTAACTTTTTCACTAATTTAACGAAAAAACTAACGAAAAAATAATAAAAAGAGAATAACGAAACCACAAGACAATAAAGTGATACACTTTAAACCACAAGGTACCAAAGTAAGAAAGCACAAAACCACAAGAGTGGTTTTTGAAGTTATCTCTTATTTTTTTGAGAGAAAGGTACCATGCTACCCGCTTCGTTTATTTTCTTTTAGAAATAAACTTAGCTGGAAATGTGAATCAACTAGGATTCGAACTCGGGACCTCGGGTACCAACCACCAAGCCCTTTGTCACTTACGCTAGGGACGATCGGTCCTCATATGTTATTATTATGCATCTAAAATGCTATTATAGAAAGGTTTGAAAAATGAGAAATTAGTTTATGCTATACTTAATGATTTTCCAAAAAAATTATTTATTAAAATTTGTAAATTTCAGAGTCTTTTTCTCGTGCATCAGATAAAAAGATATATTTCTTGATTTTTTAGTGGGACTAAATAATTATATTTTAACAAAATTAATGTAACGAGAAATATTTTATCATCGCATTTGCTAACGTCGGACAGTGCATTAGGCATGTTTGACTTAGCGTAAATAGATTTATATATGGCCCAAATATTTTTGCGGTGAAAATTATATACAGCCGATTTTAGAACTCTTTTATTATTTATTTGTTTGAAATTTATTTTTTTGCGAATGGCTTTGACTCACTTTGTGTGTTTATTTAACCATAATTTGGTTATAAATGATAGTTTTTCAATATATCACGCAATCATTTATCATGAATATTTTTTGTAATATATATATATATATATATATATATATATATATATATATAGTTATATTATATTTTTATTTCTGAAGTATGTGGCACATGACAATACTTTACTCCTGAAAGTTTGATTTTTTTTGTAATTTCTAATTCAAAATTTTTTAGAGTATTGCAAGCAAGTACACATTATAATTTAAACGATAGAATGATGAGGTATCACTGATATAGCATTAGTTAAATGTTATATCACTATTATATCAGTGATACATTATGATTCCATTAGTTAGGGTGACTTGATTACATCAATCCAAAAAATTCAATCGAGAAAATGTAATAATTAAAATTTGGGGATCAAAGTGTCATCCGCCTTACATTTTGAGGACCAAAAGTGTAATTTAGTCTTTCCCTTTTAAAGTCAACATAAATATCATTTTTATATTTATCGTCTCTACTGCAAGTGACAAAAGACTTGATGATGGTTCGTACATAAGATCCCGAATTTGAAATTTAGTTGCTTCATATTTTTAACAAAATTTATTTCTAAAAAATTAACGAGGCGATAGCATGCTACCTTTCCTTCGTTAAAAAAAAAAAAACATAAACCTTAATTTTAAACTGAAGCCAAGATTTAGACAAAAATTGATCATCAAACATAGGGGTCATTTGGTTGGATGCAATTAGAAATGCAATTTAGTTGAAAATGCATGTAATTGGAGATACAACAGTTACAACTATATATATTTCATTTAATTAGATGCAGTATAATATGCTGTAACTATAAATTATTTGTTTAGTTGCATGTAGCTGAGAAGTGTATTAAATTTTTTTTATCACTTTATATTTGCGGAGATGATATTAACTCCAATGTAAATAAAAATATATATTTTTGGTTTAAAAAATATTAGGAAAATAAATTTACTTTTTGTTTAAAGTTATTCTCTCCAATTGCTGCAGTTAGAACTACCGCCATTTTGAGCGTAGTTCCAACTGCTGCAATCGCATGTAGTTTCAATTACAGTAGTTAGACTAAAACACGTCAAACCAAATACCGGATTTGGAATTGTAAATTTGTTACAACTGCAGTGCAGTTACAACTATATATGCAACAAAATATGTGACGCCCCAACTTCCCAGGGGTCACCTAGGACTACTCCCGTCCTAGCACGCTTAACTCTCTCAACCTCTTGTGCCTTGCCACCACCCAAAATGCTTAAGCTGGGTTTAGCATTTAGCCCTATCATATCTCATATATAGGACTATCTGGGTCTCACAAAACAGCTCCTTAATAGTGGTGCACCGGGTGTAGGCAAATAGTTTGTCCTCCTGCGTCAATGTTCCGTTGCAACTGAAACCGAATCTCCCTTCTTTTTCTCTCTCCGTCCTGCCCTCACCTTCCAAGCCTCATTTATTAAAATCATTAAAGCCATCCATCCTCCTCACCCGCACGCCTCCCGAGAACAACACCGCCTGACTGACAAAGCTCCACTCACCTCAGAATACCAGCAACTAGTAAATAAAAAAAAGAAAAAAAAAGAAAATTGAAAACGCAAAAATGAAAAGAAACTTTTACCATTGGTCCCTATAAAAATTTCTTAAGCCACCGTTTGGTTCGGAGATAAGAGGAGATAATTTCTTATCCCCTTTATATCCAAACGTAAAACTATCTTTATTTATACTTTTATTTTCTATATATAACTATCCACTATTATTCTTATTTCATATTATCTATCCAAACGCTTTTTCTTATTCACGAAAACAATTCAATTTTTATGCAAACACTATATTTCTTATACCCACAGTTGTATCTATTCCTGAAATAGCTAGTTCTTGCTTATACCCGAACCAAACGAAGCCTAAAAGGTTGGTTAAATTACAGAAATTTTTTCTGTAAATACTTATTTTTTTATTTTTCTTCTCTCACGTATAAAAATCTATATTTTATTCTCTTAAAATTTTAAAAATATTTTCAGAGAGATATGACGTTAATGGAGAAGGCGAAAATTGTTGGCCTAGTGGCCCTAATCACTCTTTAGATTTTGATGATAACAAATAATTGAACTAATCTTTTATCTTGAGTTTTGTGTTTAGACTTCTCTATCTTCAAAATGACTCAAGATGGGCAATCCTCTAGCACTAAGCTTCACCACTTGAAGCTATCTTGTCTAGTAGATAAAATTTCTCTCTACTCCACCTTTTAACATTGTGCTTTAAGGATTAAATTATGAAATGTCAAGTTATATTTTAACTTACTCTTTAATCATCTAAAGCACATGGGATTTCAAACAATATTCAAAAACTTCTCAAAAATTGTTTTCTGTCAAGTTTGTGTTTTGGACTCTAATCTGGGCGCCCTAAACGTGGATCCGAATCTTGGTTGATTTTGGATCCTGACGGTTTGATGTTTGGGTGGTCCAGAATGGTTTATGATCTGGGCGCCCGAATTGTATGTTCTGGGCGCCCGAATGTTTGACTTGACAGGTTTGATGTTCCGGACAGTACGACGCAACGGTCCGAAAGTTCTGACAGCGGCGCTGCGCAGGCGGCGCGCATGCCTGAGAAAGTGGGCGCCCAGAAGTTGACTTCTGGAGGCCCAAATGTTCCTGATCAGCAACTTCGGCGCGCGTGGTCTGACAGTGTCAGAAAAGTCGACGCGCATGTTCTGGGCGCCCACAAAGTTCTGGAGCCCCGAATGTACGGATCCAGAAAAGCGGCGCGCGTGGTCTGGCTGGTCAGAAAAGCTGTCGCGCGTGATCTGGGCGCCCACAACTTCTGGAGGCCCGAATGTACGGATCCAGAAAAGCGGCGCACGGGCCTGACAGGCCGCTGGTTGTGCAGTGCGCGTGCTCAACATCTGGGCGCCCGAAAGTCCTGTTTAGGGCGCCCGAAAGTACAACGATCTGGAGCAGCTGAGGCTATAAATTGATGGTCTTGAGGCCTTTCTCAGCAGGGATTTCGAAGTTTAATTGAGCTTATATACTTCTGTATTTTTAATACTCTTAGCCCTCAATCCTCTCTCTAAACTTGAGTGTAATTGATAGTGAGATATCATCTTGTAAAAGAGAGAAAAGAAAAGAGTTGAAGCTTGAAAGTGTAACCTTCTTGAGAGAAGAAGGTGTTGGTGTGAAGGCTTGGTGCTTGCCCGCAAAAGCATCGTTTAGTGGAGATCCAACGTTCTCTTGTGTTGAGAAGTTGACGGGGACGTAGGCAAAGTGCCGAACCTCGAAACAAATCGATTGTGTGCTTCTTGAGTTTGCATTTCTCTAACTCCTCACTTTCTCTCACTTTATTTGTTTCGAGTTTTTAAATCACTTGATTATTTAACATTTTATTTTAGAAACCTAATTCACCCCCCCTTAGGTTGTCATTTTGATCCTCAAAAATAACCAAATTACCCTTACTTCTTCTATAAAAAAAATAATTTTTTTAATATTTTTCTGTCATTTTGAAGGGTATTTTCGATATAAATTATAAGAAATGGACGAAATAATGATGAAACATGACGAAGGGGGACTAAATGTAACAACTTGAAATATTGAGGAGATAAAATATAGATTTTTGAAAGTTAAGAAGAAAAAGTAAAAAAAAAGTTTTTATAAGAAAATTTTCTGTAATTTAGTCTAAAAAGTTACCGGGTATACTTTTAATCCTTATATATCAGGCAACAAGGCATGATATTTCACAATTAAATTTTAATTTATTATAATTTTTTTACTTAAATTTTGTTAAAATATTTATTTTATATCTATTTTAGAGAAAATTATTTTTTGTACCTAGTAGTAAAAAATAGTTACTTAGTTAATAGTATATGATTGAAATGTGTAATAAAATAAATAATTGATAAATGCATAATACATAAATATACATGTGCGCTGGGTTAGTTTATCCTTATTAGTTTTAGGAATTAAAATAATTTTTTTTAAAAGAGTTTTAGGTCTCTAACATTAAATTGAACGTTTGACGACCAAAAAATTAAAAAATCTAGTTGAGAGTTCCGGAATTAGTAACGCCATTTTCCCTACTAACATATTGGATGTATTGTAACGGGTAAATTAATATATCAGCAGAGAATAATTAAAAAGAAATAAAATATTAAGAAGTGTCAATTAAAACATACCATTCTCATGATGTAATTCTTACAATACTATCATTTACTGGTATTTTTTTTTTATAGATACTAATTCAAACCGTCTGTCGATATATTATAAGATTTACATCACTGTATAGAATGTACGTATAATATTTTCTTTTAAATAACTAAAGTAGTGGAACATCGACCGTACATAAAATAGTTGGCTAAGAGCTTGTTAATTAGTACCTGAAATCATAATTATTTTATATAAATAAAACAAACAATCTACTATTTTTTTCATGAAAAGCAAAAGAAGAAACTAGGCAAATAGTTAAGGATTACTCATACATTTTCTTTTTTTTTGAGAGAAAAGTAGCATGCTACTCTCTTCGTTTATTTTTTTTAGAAAAATAAACTTAACGAAAAATGTGAAATAATTAGAATTCGAATTTGAAATCTCGGATACTGACTACCAGGCCTTTTGCCATCTGGCCCTTCATTCATATTTTCACTGAAGTTTTAGTTTTTTTTTTTTTTTTTGAGAAAAGATAGCACGCTACCTGCTTCGTTTATTTCTTTTAGAAATAAACTTAGCTGGAAATGTGAATCGACTAGGATTCGAAATCGGGACCTCGGATACCAACCATCAAGTTCTTTGCCACTTGCGCTAGGGACGGTCGGTACTGAAGTTCTAGTTGACTTATACAAACAATACAAGTCCTGGAAATTTACCACTGTATAAACTCTCATGGCAAAAGCTTTTGGAGCAACCCAAAGCGTTACACTACCCATCCCAATTTTTTAAAAGGGAACAGAGCGAGCGCGTCGCAGAGATAAGACCATTATTTGTTCTGTACTTTGCGCTTTTGCAGAACAATAATATAATAATAATAATAATCTATTCAAATGTGTATTTATAAGCATTCACATGTCAAAAAGAAAAACCAAAGACATAAGCAGCAAAAAAAAGAAAAAAGAAAAAAAAAAAGAGACTGATACGCAAGAAACCCAAACCCAACACACAAACCCATAGCTCATAAACATACTCTACACAACAATAAATGCATTGTGATTCTGAGACCTGAACCCGGTTCACATTTTCTTTTTTTCTTTCTCCTCCCAGAAAAAGCTTACTAAGAACACAAGCAGTAGTAGTAGCCCACTCCCACATCTTTCTTTTGATCTCGTATTCGTTCCTAAATCCTCTGAGGTGGAGGAGTTTGAGCGAAAATGCCGTTTTCTTCGCTCGATCCGTACTCGGGCGGCGATTCGGACGAGCTGGGCAGCCGCGGCCATGACTTCGAGCTCCGCGACTGCGAGAGTGAGGTGGGGATTGATTCATTTGTATTTTGTGAACTAGTGATTAGTAAATTTCTAGTAAGCTAATTTTTATGGGTGGCTGCAGGAGGGGGCGGAGGAGCCCGTGCAGCGGATCCAGCCGCGGAGTTCGGGGAGTAAGAGAAGCCGAGCTGCCGAGGTTCACAATTTGTCCGAGAAGGTTGGTTGGGTTATCTTTCACCTCTGCATTTCTGCAGGTTGTGTTTTATCTACACTAATTTTATTTTGTTTTCTTGTAAAAAAATGGTTGATTCGCTTGGGAGCAGAGGAGGAGGAGTCGAATCAATGAGAAGATGAAGGCCTTGCAGAATCTCATACCCAACTCTAACAAGGTGTGTGCGTGTGAAAATTTGTTTAGTTTTGGACCAGTGTTTTTTGTAACGCCCCAATAGTACCGCATCAGATAGGAGGGGAATTGTGTATGAGAATATAAAAACTAGAGATCTTATGGTACTACACCATGTGTTTGGTGGGGCCGCTTGAACTCGCAAGAGCCCACTTTTAGAATCTCACATCTCCTGATTAAGTATTTTGGGCCGGTGGTGAGTTATTAGTGTTAGCGAATTGGGTCATACTAAAGTCAGTGGTTTTAGGCCCAACAAAGTTGCTAATAGTTGGAATATTTAAGTTTGTTATCTACAGCATCAAGAACCTAATTACAAGTTTCTGACACGTCGAACTAAGTTTTGTCAATAATGTTAGATGTGACTCGTAATTGATAATCGACTTCAGTTCGAGACTTCGACTCGTCGACGGTTTCGCTGTGCGACCAAATTTGAAAATCAAATTGTGTCCGAAACCCGTTAAGATTTTCTTTCTTCGTTTTTGCCCTAGGGGCGACAGATTGTCGATTGTACGAAAGAACATTGTATTTCCTTTTTCGATAGTGAAGCTCTCTCCTCCCTCGCCCGTGGTTTTTCCCTGTAAATATTTTTCCACGTAAATCTGTGTGTTCTTTTATTCCTGCTTATGGTTTGTTTATTTTTCGTATTCGCCATTTTCGTTTCCGTTTGTGCGTTTGTCGTAACAAATAAGTTAGCTAAACAGAGGTGTTTCTGTGTGTCCAATGTGAACAAAAATCCGGACTTCAATCAGATTGTGCATCCCGACGATAGCAGGAATTTCAGGTTGGACTAACAGTTGCATCCTTTTGTAGCCTCTGGCCGGATTTGAATAAAGGTTTTGATCAGAAAAGAAAAAAAAAAGCTTGCTAGTCTTAGTGATTTGTGCTAATGGATTTTGGGTCGATGGTTTAGGCTTGACAGAGTTCCGATTACTGGCAGGCTACTTGAGTCATTATGCCGGTTCATTTGGCAGTCCTTTATTTACTGTAATTTTTATGCGTCGATGCAGACAGATAAGGCGTCGATGCTTGATGAGGCCATCGAGTACCTCAAGCAGCTGCAGCTCCAAGTGCAGGTCAGTTTCTGCTCCCAAAGTCCACATTTCTTTGTTGAAGATTTTTTAGGTATGTTCATTCGCATAAACCGTTGCTTGATTAATTTCATAGGGAATTAATTGCTGGTTTTCTGATTCAGATGTTTGTCTTCAATCAGATTGTGGTCATAACCGACCATGATCCTTTTGTTCTTGGAGAAGAATTTTTTTAGGCATTTTCATGTTTAGGGATGGCTGGTAAGACTCAATCATCCCATCAAATTTCTAGTTCGGGCCAATAAAAATAGAAATATTGTTGCATAAGTTGAAACACACTTATAGTTATGATATATCATAGCTCAATAAGGTGAAACCCATTTGTCGTTACAAAATGTCGATTCTTTCTTGCATACTTTAGCTTGACCACAGTTCAATGGGGATTTTCCCTGGGAAAACTTGGTAGTCTGGACCATACCAAGCTGCATAATGCAACTTCTGTGACTTGTCTTTGTCTTGCTTATAATCTTTTTCAGTTGAAATGTCTAATAAAGCATGCAATGCAATTCTCATTCCATTAGAAAATGGGATTATGTACAGATTTTCTGCTCTTACTGTGTAATACCCAAGAAAAATATTACACAGTTATGAAACTCCTCTGATTTTTTTTATTTTTTTTATTTTTTTTTATAAATGTTTGGAACTATTTGTTCAAGGCTACTGTCTACTAATCTACTCTCCAGATATGATTCTTTTGGCATTTTTTGTTAACCTATTTTGGGAGTGAAACTCAAGTCACTGGTTTGCCTGAAAAATCGGTGTAAAAACAGGCTGTTTCAACAGCTGAAATTCATTTGGGGCCGATGAAGGAACATAGTAGAGGTCCGAATTTTCCCTCTTGTTTCACTTTTTTTGAATCTATGGAGCACCCTTCCTCTTCTTTCACTTTTTTGAAATTCATCTGGGGCCTATTAAGGGACATAGTGGAGATCCCAATTTTATTATGAGTTGAATTCTCTTTTCACTCTTTGTGATCTTGGTGTTCAGTCACAACCATCAATTTTTTTCTGTGATAACATTACTGTCCATTATATGACGACCAACATAGTTTTTAACGCCTTCTCCCAGCATATCGAGATTGATTGTAGTTTTGTTCTTGAGAAGCTTTTACGTGGTTTATTTTTTACCCAATAGATTTCGTCTAGGCAACAGTTGGCCAACATATTTACAAAACAATTGTTGCGTGATCCGTTCCAAGAATTACAGCTCAAACTTGGGCTGTGGACATGCCCCTAGCCAAGTTTGAGGGGGAGCATAGAAAGTAGTACATCGAAAGATTCAAGTACTTTTCATATGGAAGGTCTTTACTCAATTGCCAAGGAGGATTCAAATCATGATGGAAAGAATTGATTAACTTTGATTAGAACTTTACATCGAGGACCTGTTTGGGTCACAGTTTGTAATATTCCGGTAATCCTCTGTATTCCTTATTGAAAATATTCAAATCATTACCATTCAACTCAAGTTGGGTAGCTGTAAAAGATGTTAGTGAAGTAGTGAAATTATTGTTGATTTCTGATGGTAGGAATACTAGATTATTATGTGTTAGGAGGTATTCTCATTATGGGGATTATTAGTAGTCCATTAATAAGAATATACTAGTTCTTGACAACCTCTCACCCAAGTGGCTTGATAATTTAGTAACATACTTGCCATTCCTAATATAAAATATACAACATTTTACCAGAATATTACAAACCTTGAACTGAACGGCCCCTGATCAGAATATCCTTTCGTGAGGTTTCTTTAGAAGGAAACCTATTCATTGTATTTAGCTTACCTCTCTTACATATAAGGAGCTTATACGGGTACTCTCATGTGAAATTAGGCAAGTCTAGCTGTTAATATCTTTGTGATAAGTCATACAAATTTCTGTACTATCTGTGAAATAGTCAAATAGGGGGAAAAAAGAAAGCTATTGTAAACCTATCAAGAAAATATTTTCAAGGAAGATGCAAAGCCAGGAATGCTATATGGTTTTGCAGCTATGAGTCAATGCTTGCGTTCAGCTAGTCCTTTCTATTCAACTGTTATGCTGGAATGAAAGATGATGGGAAATATAATCGAGAAATAATAGTTTCAAAGTCGGACAATTGTGTATTCCAGTTGAATAACAAGTTACCGGGAAGTTCCATATTTTACCACATTTAAGCATGTGCTTAGAGTAGTACATACGAAGAAATCATCAAAATGGCATAAGATATCATATGGTAACATCTAGAAGTACAGCATCAGAAAGTTCCCCTGCCACTAATACGCAGGGTGCTGTAGTAAGGTATAAGTATTCTTTCCTCTAACTACATTGACAGAAGGAACATTACTAATCTGTATGCTCGTCCTTCTTTTGTTTGTCATAGCTTAAAGTTACGTTAAGCTACAGGATAGAATTTCTGTAATCGTAGATTTATCTATACCTAAGTATTTAAATCTGTAACTTGGTTGCTGCAGCACACTGTAAAAGATGTAGTAGTAGGAAAAATATGACCCTTTTTTCCCTTGAACTTATGCTTCTCTTGGGAATCTTTATAAATTTACTCTTCAAGCTCTCATTACCCCTACTAATCAACGTAGAAATTAGCATAGAGATGGAAATGTACTTCACTATTATTGAAAACGTCAGATAAGCATACGTCTTTGTTACGAAAAACCTTTTGCTACCAACTGTGCTAAGAAGTTTGTGAACATCTTAACTATTTTTCTTTGAATCTTGATTTGCGTCAAACAACCTTTGGGTCTTAGCAGTTTCATAGTTCCAAAATCCGACTCCTATCGAGATACTCAAATTCGTCAAACATGAGTTCATTTATAACTTCTATGCTACTGAACCCTTGAAACGCTAAAGGCTTCTGTCTGAAGAACTCAGCACTAGTGGACAGACAGAGAAATAAGATTAATTATAGTCGGCAATGCAACAGAATCGTGTTGGCTATGACAAATTAATAACAGATTGGCCTCTGTCTATAATCATACCCGCAAGTTTGACCATACGTACAAGCTCAATGTGGCAAAATCGTTGTTAATGATCAACACCGGTATGTTTGTTGTTACTGTTTACGTGGCCTTGCTGTCTTCTGACATTCAGTAGTCATAGTTTATGGACTATCATGGTGCTTCATTTCTTGACATTTCATAAACAGGTTTGGAGGGCCTTTTTCCCTATAGTTGGGGAGTGCGCTTTTTAGGGATTATTTTCCCTTCTTTTTTTCCCCTGTTAAAATGATTCTAGCGAACACATACACAGCCATCTTAGTTGTTTACTCTTGTGTATTATTTTGATTCGCAAATTGACTAAACAGACCCATATCTTGCCTTCTCAATATATACTCCATGAGATCTTTATTGTCCTACAGATATCTATCTACCTAGAGAGGTTCTGCCTCAAGAAAAATTATGGTTCGAGGTTTTACTCAGAAAAAGAAAAAGAAAAAGAAATATGGTCAAAGGTCTTACTAAACAAAAAGAAGAAATATGATTACAGATGCCTGACATCCGCTTGTCTGAAACACCTGAAATCCGACTTTCTCCACACTGGTCTTTAGTCAGCACTTTGTATGAAATCCTGAAATTCTGACTTCAAGAAATCGATCAACAACGATTCTATGAATCGTTTAGCCGCTATTTTGATTCTAGCGATGCTTTCTAATTGATCCTTCGAAATGCTTGCCGTGATAAGATTGTTTCCTTTACATTTCCTTTCCCCTTTCTCATCAGAATGGGAATTTGGTGCTTTCCCCTAACTCCATGCATATGTAAGTTCTCTCGACTATGATTAGTAAGCAGTGAACTGGAGCAATTAGCTGCATGTAGATGGAGATCTACTCGCAGAGAACAAGAAGTCGAACCCTAATTAATCGCGAGGGTCTTCATGAAAGAATATCTAAGTCACATTAGTATGCAGTGTTACATAAGAAGGTAGAATTGCATATTTTTCCAGCATCGCGTGTTTTCTCCTGTAAGCAGAAGATGCTAAACATCTAAACTTTTTGTCTAACCAAGTTTTTGATGTTGTAATATTTTCCTCATATCCCTCTGCTATTTCCTCTCTAATTAAGCTTTATTCTAAATTAAAAGTTAATGATTTTACTCAAAAAATTGATTTCCTTCGCAGATGCTGACAATGAGAAACAGTTTACATCTGCACCCAATGTATTTATCCGGAGTTCTACCGCCTCTGCTAGCTTCTGAGATGTGTATGGGGCTCGGCGCCGACAACAGCACAGGAATGAGCATAGGAATGGGCATGCTTTCCCTGAACCAGGATTCAGCTGCTCACCATTCTCTCGATCAATTGAATCACTGTGCACCCTCCAATCAACCCGCTCTCTTAACCAGTGCGACGAGTATAACCATTCCGGAATGCTCATTCCAAATCGAGTCGTCACAATCCCAAATTGGACCATTCCAGTTGCCTTCCGTTACTGCTGAGGTAATCCTTCATAACGACTCATTTTCAAACATAAAATAAAATACATAAAGCAACGTTCTCAAGCAGCGTAAGCTTTTAGAGGCAAGCGGTTGTTTCATATGATATCAGAGCAGGTCCTGAGTTCAAATCTTTTCAGGTTCCTGTCCTTTTAGTTCTCCAATATAATTCAAGTCCATTTGTTGGGTCTTTGAAAACATCTCGAGTGCCGCACATGAGGACTGTTGATTATAAATATACTCTACTAAAGCAGCACTCTCTAGCAGCTCAAGTTTTTCGAGACAAATTGTTGTTTTGCACTCATTTGTTCCAACTACTCATTTGTAATTCTGAAATTTGATATTTTCCTTCTTGGTTGTGCTTTTCGAAGGCGCTCTTCACAGAAGACATATTGCCAAAGCATCAATTAGCTTCAGGGCGAGTCACAGCGAGCCTTCAAGGTAGATTGTTTTTCTTGTTTTACATGGTGTAGTTTTATGTCGCATTCACTGATCTTATTATAATTGCGAAAGAAGATGAGATGAAGCCCAAAAGAGTCGCTGCTACCTCTCGACACTTTGCTGCGCAAGCATCATCGCTAGCGGAGATCGATCATTTGCAAAGCTGCATGGGGAGAGGAGGAAAGCTGATAAATATAAACATGATAGCTAATGATCCACAAGGCCATATTTTCGTTCAGCATTTGCATCGGTGAGTCTCGTATTGTTATCTTCTTCTGCCTGTCGAGAACATTCTTATTCGTTCTCTCAGTCTTGCGAGTCTTGAACAGGTTAGATAGCGGAAGATCTCCGGATGCCGATGCGAAGGCGGAGTAGGAACTATATTGAAGACCTTTTGAATGCATCTCTAACTACAGTTTAGGTTAAATATGACGCTCGACTTTACTAATCTGTTTGGTTGAAGTGTTGACACACTAAATGTTTGTGTTAAAGTTATATCAAGACATTAGACTTGTATCTTGTTCTCACATACTTTTCTGCCACTATAAAACAAGTTGTATTCTGCTGGTTACTGTCTCATGTATGAAAAAAAGTTGTCTAATGAAAATATGTTTTATATATGTACTAGATTTGTACTCATGCGATTGCACAATGCACGGGTGTGTTTGTAATAATTTAATTATATTAATAATATGTAATAAAAAAACAGGAAAATAATTTTCTTTCCACCAATCAATAATAATTTTAAAGTATTTTCTCAAAAAAAAAAATAAAGTATGAAAAATAAAGAAAATAAGTACTTTGCGTAAAATATAGTAGAAGGAAATTGATTGTTGAAAATGGTAATCAAAGAAAACAAAAAATAAAAGTAAAAAGAGAGTTGATAATTATTTGGAGGGGAATTGTATATATATAGTATGTGAAATCATGTTTCAATTTGATATCACGGTGAAAAAAATTAAAAAGTTGAGGTTTCTGGATTTTGATTACCGGAACTTAAAATTTGAGTACCAGTAGTGAAGGCACTCAGGAGTTCCTTAGAACCCGAAGTGGGTACTGATGTTCTGGAAAAGAATCAGTACCGCCGAGCTAAATATGTTGGATTTAATTCAAATTTAATCTAATTTTGTTTTTTTTAAAATTAGGGATAATCTAGAAACACTTTGGAGAGGACTTTAAGAGGAGATCGATAGCTAGAAGGGAATCAGAGTTTCGGATGGACGGCAGGAATCGTTTCCTACTAGAATTAGGGTTTTAAGGCTATAAGTTCTTGTAATTCATATTTTTGAGTTTAGAGCTTCATTGTAGACACTCTAATTGAGAGAAAAATATGGAGAGTTTCTGAGAGAGTTTTCTTATAATCCAATTTGCTCCTTGTAAGTTTGTTCCGAGCATTTATCGAAGAACGTATTGTGATGGTCTTGCCCATGGAAATGGATCGACATATTATTGGCCGAACCACGTAAATTCTGTGTTCCTATGTTCTCTTGTTCTTTTTATTGCTTTGTTATTCTCGTGCTTATTTTTTACGATCGTTCTTATTTATTTTCATCTACAAAAGATCCTATTTTCGCTATGCTCGGCCGGTCCTCTTCAATATATATATATATAGGGAGAGAGAGAGAGAGAGTCCGGCTACTATACTCTTACGAGTATAGACCTTTTTGTACTAATAAATTTTCGGACTATACTCTTATAAATATAGAGCTTTTTGTACTCATAAGTTGTTTTTAATGAAGGAGCTTTCGAATTGATGATCCATACTGTTAAATATAATCTAGAGCATTAAAAACTTCTAGAAAATAAATTTTCTAACTTTTTGAAATTATAATAAAGTCCATCAAGCGGGCATAAAATGAACGGTCAAAATTAAACTATATCCCCTAAAAATGGATGATCAAATTCTTCAATTTAAGATCGGAGTTATTGATCTTTATTTAGATAGTGATCATAGAATTTTTTATCAAAAATTCAACCAATTCCGATTCTTTTACACAGTTAAACTAGCGGCTTACCAGCCGTTAAAAATTATCAATTTTGAAAATTTTTGATCGTAAGGTAAATGGTATCGAGAAATTATGAAATTTGATTTCTAGAAGTCAACCATGCCGAGTGAATAGACTGTTGAGCTATGTATCACGGATACTTCTATAAGCCTCGCGTGTCCGTGTCGGACACTCGCGTGTCCGTGTCGGACACTCGCGTGTCCGTGTCGGACACGTTGACACTTTTTGGACTCGCGTGTAATGCCGATCCATAGCGCAAACAATTAAAAAAAATATATACATATTTTTATTTTACTTTTTTTATGCATATATAATGTAAGAAGATAAATATTTTAGCTTCTTGATGAATGTATACAAATTTTTTTTGACAATGCAAATAAATAATGTATGGTGGAGAATTTTTTTCTTAAAATATATGAACTATCAATGAAAATTTTACTAATTTTCATTCGTATGAGAAATATAACAATATTTTACCAAAATTAATATTTTATATATAATAAATATATATTATTATATCAATAATATTATATTTTATTAGCGGTGTCCATGCCGTGTCCGTGTCCTAATTTTTTGAAAGCTGCCGAGTCACCGTGTCCGAGTCGTGTCGTGTCCCGTGTCCCGTGTCAGTGTCTGTGACGCCTAGCTGTTGAGTGCTGATAAGTAGCTAGAATTGTGATACTAGTCGATGTGAATCGTAAGCGCTAACCAACTATTCCAAAAGCACGTGCTGATAGAAAGGACGCACCCATCGCACTTAAGGGCTCAGCCATAGCGCTCGCGGGCTTCGACCTGACTCAACCCACCTTGACGTTGGGTCTATTGTTGTCCTCTTGCCGTTGGGTCTCTTGTGGATCATACCCCCACTCAACTTATTAGGCTCACTCAACTCAACTTATTTGTCTTCTGGGTCTATTGTCACGGAGCAGAAAGTTGGACCTATTTTAGCTCAATAATAAATAGCCAACAATCCCCCTACAACACCTGCACCGTTAATGCAGCATGTCGGAATCGAACCCGTGCCACTGGCTCTGATACCACTTGTGGATCGTAAGTGCTAACCAACTATCCCAAAAGCACGTGCTGATAGGAAGGGCGCACCCATCGCACTTAAGGGCTCAGCCATAGCGCTCGCGGGTTTCGACCTGACTCAACCCACCTGGACGTTGGGTCTATTGTTGGGCCTCTTGCCGTTGGGTCTCTTGCGGATCACACCCCCACTCAACTTATTAGGCTCACCCAACTCAACTTATTTATCTCCTGAGTCTATTGTCACGGGGGAGAAAGTTGAACCTATTTTAGCCCAATAATAAATAGCCAACAGTCGAATACCATATTTTCTCCATGTTACTTGCGAGAGATCGGACAATGCAGAAAAAGAAGATCATCGTCTCTTGTTCTAAGTTGCACAGTGGACATGAGGAGGCTAATGGCGGCCTTTCTAATGAAATTTTTATTCGTAAAAATCTTCAAGTTAGAGACAAGCCACATAAAACGAGTGCTGTTGTGGGAGCTTTTGAATTCCATATAACCACTATCCCACCACCAGAAAGAAATGAGTAAAGTGATTTAACAGTAGGGATGTAAAACGGGCCGGGGAGCCCATGCGGCCCGGCCTTGTAGCACGGCAGGGGTGCTGTAGCATCCGTGCCAGCCCAGCCCGTCCCGGTATTTCTGTAACGACCCGACCCGCTAGTAATAAAAACTCGTTGGGTTCAAACCATCGGCCCAAAATACTTAAGCTCAATTATTATTATTAACGTGTAAGGCCTCATATATTCTAATCAGAATCAGTTTTCTATCCGATGTGAGACCAATGTGGGACTATCGGGGTGTTACAATTTCAGGCCGTGCTGAGCCGCTCCCCTTACGCCGGTTGAGGGAGCGACCCGCGGCCCGGTATAACCCTGGGGTCTCAATTTCTTGGGCCAAGGTACTCCTCCCAAGGTCTTGGGAGGTGAGTTTTGGCCCAATGGACCAAAAAAATGGACCAAAACACTTTTTGGTCCATCGGACCGAAACCCATCATTAGTCCAAACTTTGTTTAAATTTTAAAAATTTATATTTTTTTTTAAATTTAATTTATTGTTATTCCATATCTACTCAAAGTACGTAGTTTTAAGAGAAGCATTTTGATCTTTCCATATTTCTAAATATTATATACTTATTAAAAAATAAAAAAATAAAAAATTTAAATGGCGGGCCTGGAGCATGGCCCGGCCTGGCACGGCTCGTGCCTTTCGGGCCGGAGGGCTGTGCTGGGCCAGCGGCCTGGGAGATCCAGCCCGGTATGGCCCAGCACAGAGAATAGTATTTTTATATTTATATTCAACAGTCGCTATATTTCCATTTAATGAAAAATTAAAGAAGTACATATATAAATTGCTATTGAATTGAACAACTGGTGTGGAATATAGTCTTTTAAAAGCAAGTTACATGGTATCCAATTAATTGAAAATATTAGTTTTATATTGGATATAAATCAAAATTCCGGTCATGTATACAATACGAATGATTTGTTTATTTACCAGCGTAAGCTTTTCATTTAGATCTGAATTCTTTAATACAGTATTAGATGTTAGTTTAATACCTTTATTGTGGCTATTTTCTTTCGATTTAGTTTTTTTTGTTGTTGTAAATTCAGTATCTACTGTCACCTAGTTTTCATTCGATTTAGCCCAATTTTTTCATATTAGTTTTGTTTGATCCTCGTATAATTGTATCAGGCTCATGCCGTATACTTGTGGGGTCTAGTATATGTGTCAAAGGGGCGTATTAAGAATATTAGTCATATATTAATACAAATTAAAAATCCTGACTCGCATAACATATGAAGGATTAATTTCTTCATTTATCAGCTTAAGTTTTTGACGCTGAAATAATATTCTAACAAAGAATCTGCAACACAAAATGCGAAAATAATATTTAAGAAACTGTACTTTTCAGGTACGAAGAATAGTAAGAATTTTTACCATTATTCCTGACTTATTTTTCAACCAAATATTTGACTAAATCAATTATTAACATTGCCGTGTAGATCAAACCACACATGTGGATAGAAGTAGAACCCTCTCAAAGCAAGTTTTACAAAATGTCTTTTATGAGAGTGAAAGGGGAAAGGGAGATGAGTGACAAATGATGGATGCAGAAGTGCTTTTCTTGAATATTGCAACCTCCCGCCTAATTATTAATTTAGACCTTTTTTTTCATGAACTCCTGGATCTTTTATTTTATTTTGCAGGATTAAGTCATCTTACTATATCTTGTTTGACCTATGTTAGGCCCGATCGAGTCCGTTTGGTCGGCTGCAATTATAAATACGGATATCGCTCAGAAAGAAAAAAAACCACACAGATTTACCAGAAAAGATCAGACAGACTTAAAATAGAATTTTTATTAAACAAAAACTCTCTTTTTTTCTATATAAGTTTGTCCTAATTTATATTGAAAAAAAATACTAAGTCTAGTTCAAATGGGATTACAAAATTTTAAAATTTATCTAGTATATGGGTATATCATATTCTAATTTAAAACTTTCAAAATCAATTTGCTAAGTTTTAAAGATTTATTCCATAATAAAAAAAATCCTAAAAATTTGTTAAAAATCACTAGCTAGAACAAAAATTATCTAAAATAAAGTTTTTGAAAATTAATTATTTTTTTAAAATCGTAGTTGATTTCTTAGACGAATTAGTAGTTGGCTGTGCGTGCAGTTGAAAATGTAATAGTTATAACTGTATATATTTTCTTTGGTTGGATTTCGTCAAATACGCTGTAACTACAAAATCACTCATACTCGTAGTTAAATAGATATCATACGTATTTGTTAATGCATCAAACTTTTATAAAAATAATATTTTGGAAGACGTAATTAAGCAGTTCCCTTGAGTTTATAAAGTAGGACAAATTTTCATCATACTCAATTAATTAGGTGATCTACATTCCATTATTTTTTAATATTTTTTAGATTAACTTTTTTTTTTTATTGCCATATCAGCAAAAACTAGATGATGCTGAGGAGGAACTCTACTATGTCGCAGCTACATCATATCAGCTATCTCCAGCCATTCACATCCCTTATTTTGAAAGAAAAGTACAATAAAAATATTTTTTTTAAAAAAAATTATGATGAAATGGGTAAATTTCAGGGACCAAATGTAATTGATGGGAGACACCACATCAGTTATATTACTGTCATATTTTAGACTTTTCAATGCTAAGACTAAGGAATGAGAATTTTTTTATTTTCTTTCTACCAATTGTTTTATGGAGGAATTAATGGTGGCCATCAAAATCAACCACCTAACTTAACTCATCAACCCACTAGCAATCTCCCTTTATTGTTCTTTTTGAAGCAACAATTAATAATGCAATTGATGGGACCTATCTTGGTTGATAAGTGTTATAAATCCAAATGTTAAATCTCCTTTTGAATAAGGAGTAAAGAGAACACAATCCTGAGTATGAACCTTTTTGAATTAAATCATTAGTCTTCTTTGTGTTGACCATTTTTTTTTTGAGAGAAAGGTAGCATGCTATCCGCTTCGTTTATTTTATTTTAGAAATAAACTTAGCTGAAAATGTGAATCAACTAAGATTCGAACTTAGGACCTCGGATACCAACCACCCAGCCCTTTGCCACTTACGCTAGGGACGGTCGATTGTGTGTTGACCATTTGAGAGGGGTTTTAGCAGTCAAGTTCATATATGTATGGACACATTAATTTGCTCCTTGGGGTTTGCCATGTCATTTTTATCCAATGGATTTTAAGGATCATGTGTACAAAAATTTGCAAAAGTTTCTACAAATTATCAATTGAATTGTTCATTTCAAGTGTGCAGAGCATTTCGATTGACAGCGGTGATTCGATTGTCGACCTAATCATCGATTAGTTTGGATTTTATCTTAAACTTTGGTTGGAACTGCAGAAAAAAAATATGTTATGTGTATTAAGAAAGGCGATATGAAAATATGTTGTTTCTTTCTGTAAATGATAGCATGTTATCTAAATTACATTATATCGATTAAGATATGACTCGAGCATTCGTATTGAAAAATAAAAAGCACTCAATAATGTGTAAGAATAACTTATAGGCTTTACATTGCCTCAATATCAAATAAGTCCTTGAAAATACAGATACGTCAAATCGAAGAGTAAATAATTAATAACTAATATCATGACATACTTCATCATTGAAAACAACTTATGAGTACGAATGCGATCGTACTCATAAGATCTACAGTAGCCGGACTATATATATATATATATATATATATATATATATATATATATATATATATATATATATATATATATATATATATATATATATATATATATATATATATATATATATTCTCTACATATATGTATCAAAAGAAGATATAAGAAATGATAAGTTTACAACTTAAAAGAGATTATAATCCCTGCAACCCATTATCCAAAAATGCATAGGGTTTCTGGCCCCTACTGAAATATATTTAATTTCCATTGCATCACTTACATTATAGCATCTGTGAGCTCAACTTTGAACATGGAAAATGGCCAACCCTAATGCTTTTTTGAAATTTACATTATTTTATTTCTATTTGGTAAAGCTACGTACTTTAACTTTCACTAGTCAAATAATTAATGGTTGTTTAGTTAGCGTTTTGATCTGCTACATTAATGTACCAAAATATATAATATATATAGTAATAAAAGATTTTAGAACATAGCAAGCAGTAAATCACTAGATGCTAAGAACTATGCGATTAATTTTAGTAAATCAAGCGAAATCACGTGATCTTAGTATATATTTTAGTAAATCTAGTAATAAATGAAGTGATTTAATTAGTACATGTAGTAATTTGAAAATATGAGAACTACGTACGTGTGCTTGTATTGTTTATTTTCTTTAATAGTACATGATGTTCCTTGGACTTTCATTACTATAAAAAAGTTTTATTATTAGGACGCTTCAAAAAATATCGTCATCTATTATGTCAAATTAATTTATTGAAGGATAAAATATATCATTGTTTTTAATTTTTTGATACTTTAAAGCGTCAAAATATATATCACTGACGTATGACATAAGCGTCGATACATATACGACGGCTCTTTATTTACCGATATTTTTAATATGATGGTAAACTATTTTATAATACTTTTAACCATTGTTAAGTACAGGAAAAAATGTTCTAAAATGTTATATTTTTTTTGTCGCGTGTAGAGTTTGATTACATATTAAATGGGTCTGAAGAGGATACGTCAGAAGATATGCATGTGCAGGTCACCGTTCTCAATCTAATTAGGACAGAGAAAATAAAAAGATATATACAATGATCTCCACACCTGAATAAAATAATAAAACATGATAAAAAAATTGAACAAAACTCTCTTTCAATTTAGAAACAAAATAAATAAAAGTCAAGCTCACAAATAATTATGCCCGTGTACGTGATGTATGATCACATAATAAATTAAAAAGAAACTAAAAGAGCTTCGGTGTTACTTTACAACGATCCTCTCCTTTAAAGACAAAGATACTCAGGACTTTGGTTGCTTCGTCTCTATATATTACGGATACTTTTATAAATTTTACGTGTCCGACTTTATGCCTATATGTTACAGACACTTTTATAAATTTTACGTGTCTGATTTTATGCCTATATGTTACAGACATTTCTATAAATTTTGCGTGTCCGTGTCGGACACGCTATGGACGCGGGTTCTTATGCATTCCGTTAAAAAGTATATAAATATATTTTTATTATATATTTTTCTATGCATATATAGCGTAGGATGATAACTATTTTGGCTTCTTAATGAGTGCATATAATTTTTTTTAACAAAATATAAATAAATTATATGATGAAAAATTTCTTTCCTTCAAAATATATGAATTATTAATAAAAATTTTATTAACTTTCATTCGTATGAGAAAATAGAGAAATATGACAATATTTTAGTAAATTATTATTTTATATATAATAAATATATATTATTATATTAATAATATTATATTTTATTAGTGATGTTCATGTCGTATTCGTGTCCTAATTTTTTGAAAGTTGTCCGAATTACTGTGTTCGAGTCGTGTCGTATCCCGTGTCCCATATCCGTATCCGTGACGCTTAACTTTATGCACATAGTTCAAAATAACACATAAATTTGTCAATATGTAATTTTATTTCTGGTCTCGAAAAATATCAAAATTATGTCCAAATAACTTTGAAGGTCGGAATATGACAAACCCTACAAAAATGGTCAAAAGTATCTTGAGTTGAGCTTGAGTGCTTTAAAAAATATGAAGGTTTAATTTTCTCACTTTATTTATTTGTTTTCTAATGATGTTTGCCTTCGAATCGATAATCAACTTCATTAATTAGACTTGATAAATAAATTTTACAATTTTTCAATATCTTCTACCTTTTGAACTAGTGATGACCTCAAAATAAACGACTGGAAATAAAAAAAATCAGTAAAAAGTGATGAGACAGTACTGAAATTTTAGATCAGTGATACCGATCTTATTCTAGATGATGAAATGTTGAAATTTCACCTCATTTGAATATTCTTATACAGTTGGACTTCAAGCTCCTAATATGCCATTAAAATTGCCAATTCAAGACTTTCCGACCGCTAGGTTTTCAGATACTTCAAATAACGCAAATCACGTTTAATTATGCTGGCCTTTGATTCGAGCATTTCATTATCAAAATTAAGATATATAGAAGTATAAAAGCCTCCGTACTTTCTGAAGCACTCTAGTCCAACTCCGAAACCCTTTTGTGCGCGAACGTAGTCCACGAGTTATATATGAGTCAACAACAAACAACTAAATTGGTTGTTAATTTATCGCTCTCGTTTGGACCAGCAACGTATTCTTGAGAGCTACGTACTGCTAAAAATATGCACCACAAAAAAGGAATCAAAGCAGTCACGTAATTCTTGCGTAATAACTCTCGATCCTTAGTCGAAAAATGCGTGCAAAAAATGAGAAATATGTGGGCCGGGGCAAGATATGATTGAAGAATAAGAAAAATTGGGATTGTGGGAAAAGAAAAGAAAATATGTAGGGGGTTGAAAAGGAGAGTGAGCACTAGGAAGAAAAAATTGGATTCTTTAGTACGGAGAAAAAGACCAATGTTTTAGGGTTATTTTCATACAGTTTTCTATAAACATATCGAATAGTAAATATATTTTCCTACAAAATTTAACTTTTCACATTTATCCTTACAAAAGTCCAGTGACATTTATATTTACTGTCAGAGGGCTGTTTATTTTTTTAACAGAAGATAAGTAAATGACATTTATACTATCATAAATATGTCCCTCCAAAAGCTCCAATTATTAGAATTATATAGAAATGTCGTCTAAAAAATTTAATGTTTTAAAACTCAACTCAGATAGCGACTCAAAATTGTTACTCGATCAAGGGTCATTGTTTCAACCACTGAGCCAACCATATGTTGAATCAGTGAAGTCAGCAATACATCATAAATATTAAATTATTATTTTTTAATTTTATTATATATATATATTTAAAATATAAAATACTGATTTTTAGACGAAATTAAATATATAGATTTTTTAAGTTTTATCTTTTATAAGACTAATATGTGTTAATAGAAAATAAAATTAGCTAAGTTGATTTTAAACTGTTGGATTTTAATATGACTTAAACAAAAAAATTTGACCGATTTAATTAAAACTAAAATGGTTTACTGGTTTGATGGTTCAACTGCCGGTTCAAATAATTCAAAGAGGTTTATTTTTGACCTATCCAGTTCACAAGGTTTAACCGAACCGTTTTATAGATTGGATCACGGTCGGACTAGCTAGTCGAACCGAACGATTCGACCTTATCAGGGTCGGACTGGTCGAACTGAATGATTAGACCTGATTTTTAAATCATTGAAAAAGACAAGAACACTTTGATTTTCTTTCTTTTTTTCCTTCTGTTTTAGGTCCATTTATTACTCTACCCATGACGTAAGCAAGACCTCACACTTTTATCTGTTGAATGTTTTGGTGTTTATTTGTTTCGTCTCACGGGAGATTTGGATGAGACGGAGGACACAATAGTAAACAGTAGTGAATATATTGTGTGAAAATTTCCTTATGATTAAAAATATTAAGTTTATTTGTTGTTTTTTTGAAAGATATTGGCTAGACGTCACGGACACTGATATGAGACACGGAACACAACACGACTCGGATACAGCGACTCGACTATTTTCAAAAAATTAAGACACAGACACGGTATGGACACCGCTACTAAAACATAATATTAATAATATAATAATACATATATTTATTATATATAAAATATTAATTTTGGTAAAATATTGTTATATTTCTCATACGAATAAAAGTTGGCATTTTTGCATAAAAAATCCACTAGTTTTGGGCTTTTGCAAAATTGGGTCGCTATTTTCGATTTTGCAGATTCGGTCCGGATTATCAGTAAACTGACCAAAATACCCTTGTTACTTTTTCTCTCTCCTCTTTTTTTTCTCTCGCTCATTTTTTTTTCTCTCCGAAGAAGGTGCCCCCCGCGCCCCCTGCGCCCCATGTGCGATGAAATCGAAGCAATCAAGAAGAACAAAACTTGGGAGTTGATAAAACTTCCAGAAGGCCAAAAAGCAAATGGCATAAAGTGGGTATACAAAACCAAGTACAAACAAGACGGGTCGATCGATCGCCATAAAGCTAGACTCGTTGTAAAAGGCTACAAGCAGAAGCCCGATGTTGATTTTCACGAGGTATTTGCTCCCATTGCCAGACTGGAGTCGGTATGGCTTCTAATTGCTTTAGCAGCACAAAAACAATGGAAGATCCATCAGAAATTGAAAAAGGTATTGTACAGCTTGAAGCAAGCTCCGCGAGCCTGGTACACACGTATAGATCTATACTTTCAAAAAGCCGAATTTCGTAAGTGCCCCTGTGAACATGCTCTTTACATTAAAAATAATTCTAATGGCGATGTTTTAGTTGTTTCCCTCTATGTTGACGATCTTATCTTTACGGAAAATAATTTGGTTATGATTGAAGAATTTAAAGAGAGCATGATTAATGAGTTTGAGATGACCGATATGGGCCATATGGCTTATTATTTGGGCATCGAAGTTTCACAAAGAGATGAAGGTATTTTTATTTCTCAAAAGAAATATGCAGGGGAAATACTTGAAAAATTTCAGATGGCAGATTGTAAGCCGGTCGTTACCCCAGTAGAGATCGGATTAAAGCTCAACAAGAAAGGAGACGGAAAGCCTGTTAATCCTATATATTTCAAACAGTTGGTGGGAAGCCTACGTTACTTAACCGCAACTAGACCCGACATAGCCTATGATGTTGGGTTGATCAACTGATATATGGAAAAGCCGACTCAGATGCATCTACAAGCAGCAAAGCGTATTTTACGCTATATAAAAAGAACGGTCAACTATGGTATTTTCTATGCTTACGGTGGCGAATCCGAACTCAACGGATTCACTGATAGCGATTGGGCCGGCGACGTAGAAGAACGGAAAAGCACATCAGGAAACGTATTTTTTCTTGGAAGCGGATTCACATGGTCATCGAAGAAACAAGATATCGTAGCTCTCTCGACAGCAGAAGCCGAATACGTGGCGGCGTCAGCAAGCGCTACACAAGCAATTTGGCTTAGAAGAGTTCTTGAAGAATTTGGTGAAGATCAAAAGGCACCTACAAAAATATTTTGTGATAATAGCTCGGCTATAGCAATCGCAAAAAATCCAGTTTTTCATGGAAGGTGTAAGCATATTGAAGTTCGTTATCATTATATTCTAGAACTTGTGAAGAAGAACGAGATCGAGCTACACTTTTGCAGAAGCGAGAATCAAGTCGCCGATATATTTACGAAGCCGCTGACATTGAAAATTTTTGTGAAGCTACGAAAGCTACTCGGAATGGGAGAAATTGAGTTAAGGGATGATGTTAATAAGTAACCCAATATTTTAGATAAGTTTAAATTTATTTCTGCCAGGTTTATCTCTTAATATTTTATTGGTTAGACATAAGAGATAAATTTAAATCTTGTTCAGTTATTCCTATTAGGATTTTTATTTTATGCCTATATATAGACTGCTGTAATTGTGTGAAAAATAATCCACCACCGAAATTTAATCTAAAAATATTGAATAAAATTTTTAGTTTAATTCGCTGCAATACTCATCTCCTTTCAACACTTTTCGTGAAGAAAGAAATGAAGAGGTTGAAGATGACTGTTCTCGATCTCACTAGAACAAAGAAAATAGAAAGATATGTATAACTGTTCCAGTACGGAATAAAGTGATAATAAATGATCAGAGAGGTGTACTTTTCCTGAAGAAAGAAATGGAGAAGTTGCCAGACGATATCTAGCGCAATCGGCTAAGATCATATTTGGATGTTAGAATACAAGGATAATTTACTTTGTATAATTTTTTTTTAATATAATGATAAGTGAGGAATTTGATTTTTTTGCATCTTCAAATATATATTTTGCTATTCATGATTTAATAGGATAGTATATTTTACTGACAAGATAATTTATCTTTTTCTGAAAAAATGACTTGAAGTCAAATATGATATTCATTCTAAATATTTGATTGCATTTCTTATCAACCAAACATACAAATTTTTTATATGAAAATTAAGGAGATATACCAAAAATATTTATACATCCAAACAGAACCTAAGAACTTGATGGTTGATATCGAAGGTCCCAAGTTCAGAGCCCAGCAGCTAGCTTCATATTTCTAACTGAATTTATTTCTAGAAAATTAAACGAAGCATGTTGTTTATTATGCTTCTCTTAAAAAAAGAAAAAGAAAAAAAGAAATAGAGAAGCTATCTCAAGCTCAAAATAGGTTCAAATTAAGGAACCATCTATATACATTAATGAATTCGCAGTTCCTACACTATGTGACATTTGGAGGGAGTGGGTGGGGTGGGAGCCCAATTCAATTTTTTTTCATCTTAATTTTTTTCTCTCTCTCCACTGATTTGGACCATAGTTGGTTAATACGCATATAATACGCGTATTATTCGCGAACTATTGAAATACCGTATGAAACGGTCCGTATGCGAATTTTTTCGAGCGATCCGGAATAATACGCGATTTTTTTACTCGATCAAAAAATTCGCGATCAAAACGGCGTACCCGAATAATATTCTGAAAAATTCGGCGTGGGCGGCGGCGGAAGGACGAATTTTTTTCGAAAAATTTAAATTTGGTCGCTGCGGAAGGCCGAAATTTTTCGGACCGGCAGCGTGCCACCACTGCTTCGATGATCTGTGCATCTCGTCCTGAGCAATCGAGTAACCTTGGCTTTCGATTTTGAAGAAACGGCGGCGAAGCAACAGTAAAAGAAGAAGAAGGAAAGGGGCGATGGGGAGAAAAATCGCGACGTTGGGCGCGAGGAAAAAATCGCGGTCCACGAGGCTGCACTCAGCCTCGTGGACCGCGCTGAGTGAGAGGTCCATGTGGACCTCTCACTCTCGGCCCCTCAGTGGGTATATATATATATATATATATATATATATATATATATATATATATATATATATATATATATATATATATATATATATATATATATATATATATATATATATATATATATATATATATATATATATATATATATATATATATATATATATATACCTTTATATATATAAATGATACATTTTATTTTATATTTTTTTAATTTTTAGTTTATAAAAATTATAATTATTTATGATAATAGTATTAATTTTTTTATAAAAAATTAATTCAGTAGTCGAACTTTTGATTCCGAATTTTTAAACGCTGAACGTATAATTCTCGTATAAATCACATATCCGAATAATTAAAGAATCCGTTTTTTAAACCGTATTTTTCACCGAATTTAAAAATTAAAATACGAATTTTATTCGAATTATATCCGTACCGAATTTTTGCCGAATCCGAATTAACTAACTATGATTTGGACAGAAGACGATGGGATTGGGCCAATTCTTTTTAATTCAATCTAATTCTCCCTTTTCTCTCTCATTTTAGAAGTTTAAAATATATAAGTTTTTGCACATAGCCTTTTAAATAATTTAGATTGTATATATTAAATATAAATTTTTGTTTCATAATATTGATCATTTAGATATAAATTGTACAATAAAAAATAAGAGAGAGATTGATGGAGTCTAAATTAATTACTTATTTTAATAAATTTAGTTGCGAGAATTGCATGAAGTATACTAACTAAATCTTTAGAGATAAATGACGCATTCAAATTTTAACGCCTAAGTACCATTGATTGACTCAAATCTACTATATTGAAAGGTTGGATAGTAAAAATAAAATTTTGAAAGGTTGGATGACTGATTCAAAATGATCCATAATTCAGAAAAATTCTATATATTTTTACTTTAATTTTAATATCAAACTTCAATGTCATATTTATAGTTTGATGAGCGACCAACTTCACATTTAAAAATTCTCGAATATCTAAAATATGATTGAAAGAATATCCAAAATATGATCGGTTGACTTTTAATTTTAACAATTAGGCATTCTAAAATTTATTAGATAGTTTAACAGGTTCTTTCCTCGAATGAAATTACTAATTGAACAAAACTGATCGATACTCAACTCTGTCTGAATAAAAGCTTAACATAAAAAGGATAATTTACAATTTTGGTCCTTAAACTATAAGACGCGTGACACTTTAATCATCAAACTTTAATGCGTAATAGCTCAAACTATGAGGGACGTAACAGTACTCTAGTCCTCAAACTTTAATTAGGTACAATTTTTGGCTCGAATTATAAAGCATATGACATTTTAGTCCTTAACTTTTACTGCTACTATAATATAATTTATTACTCTTATATTTTTGCCCTTATTCTTTTTTTTATCAATCTTATACTTTTGTTTTAATGCTTTTACTGCAGCAGCAACTGCTTCTTCTACAGTTTCTTCTATTTTTATTCTTTTTTATTCTTTGACTTTTTCTTTTATTTTTGTGTGCTCTTTCTTACTTCTTCAGCTTCATTTATTTATTTATTTCTGCGGAATTGGCCTGCCGCAACACTCTGATGCCTTCACTAGTATTATACAAAAAACGTAGTGTAGGGATGTCAACGGGTCGGATTTTTAAAAACCCGAACCCGAACCCGACAATCAAATTGAAACCCAAACCCGGACCCGAACCCGGCGGGTTTTAAAAATCCATACCCATACCCGACCCGACCAAAAACCCGAAACCCGAACCCGAACCCGAACCCGAACCCGAAAACTCAAACCCGAAGTAATAATTTCTCTTTACCATATTTCAAAATATATTGTAGTAAAATCAAAACTTTTCAAAACACAATCAAATATAAGTAAATAAATAATATATATATAATTTGACCGTTGGATGAAGATCCAATGGCTAAAATATTATTAGACATTTTATATATAAATAAATAATATATATATATATATATAATTTATTCGGGTTCGGGTTCGGGTTCGGGTCGGGTACATACAAAATCCATAACTGTACCCATACTCGTCGGATTTTTATTTTCTATATCCATACCTGAATCCATATCCATTTAGTTCGGATAAATCCGTCCCGTTCGGATTCGGATTCGGATAATATTTCGGGTATCCATACTCATTGACATCCCTAACGTAGTGCCCACAGCTCTATTACAAAATAATCATCAAAATTTTTAAGATAAAAAAAACAGTTAGGTGATAAGATTTAGATTAGGGAGTGCAGCTATAGGTCCTACCTCCTGGAATTTTGCCACATATGCTTTCTTTGTGTTGCAATACATGCCATAGTTAGTTAATACGAATACGGCAAAAATTCGGTACGAATAAAATACGAATAAAATTTGTATATTAATTTTTAAATTCGTTGAAAAATACGGTTTAAAAATCGGATTCGTCAATAATTCGTATACGTGATTTATACGAAAATTTTACATTTATAATTTAAAAATTCGGAATAAAAATTCGGCTATTAAATTAAAATTTTCTTTAGATTTATACTGTTATTATAAATAATTATAATTTTTAAAAATATAAAAATAAAAAATATACATATATATACTATACATATATATACACACGCGCACACAAAATGACAAAAACACAAAGGGAGAGGGAGTGAGAGGTCCACCGTGGACCTCTCACTCCATGGTCCACGAGGCTGAGTGCAGCCTCGTGGACCGCATTGCTTTCCAACAAGGTAAGCTGCGTTTTTTACTTCTTCCTCCTCGGTTCCTCCGCCCTCCTCTTTTCCTCTTCGCTTTCGTTTCGTCTCCAGATATTCTTCAAAATTGAACCGGCAAAGCTTGCTCGATTGCTCACGAGAAGATGCACGGCTCTGCGGAGCGGTGATCGACGACGTCGGTCCGAAAAATTTCACTTTCCGGTATCTATTCAGTCCAAATTTATTGAGAAATTTCATCTTTCCACCATCGTTCAATCCGAATTTTTCGGTATATAATTCGGCGAAACCGATTTATTCGCGAATTCTCTAACCAAAAGAAAAAATCGCGTTTTTTTGTAGTGTTTTGAAAAAAATTCGGAAACGGAGCGTTTTATACGGTTTTCCAATTGTTCGGAAATAATTCGCGTACTATACGCGAATTAACCAACTATGATACATGCATGATATATATACGGAATTGGTTGCTTCATTCACATAGTCTGAGGTACTATACAATAAATATGTACTAGCTAATTTCATTTATGGCCCAGGAAAACGTCAAAATTATGCACAACTAACTTAAAATTTATAATATCATTAATATTCCTATAAATATACAAAAATATTCTGAAGTATTTCGAGTTGAGCTGAAGTGCTTTCAAAAGTATAACATTTTTCTTATTAGTTTTCTTTAATATTTTTTGATGATGAGCTCTTGAATCGATGATCTATTTTTTTAGACTTAATATAAAGTATTTTATATCCTCATGCTTCAAATTTTGTAACTTTTCATGTCATCTATCTTATTAACTAGCAACCTTAAACTAAATGAATGAAATAAAAATCTCTTTTAAAATGATGGTATAATACTAAAAGTTTAAGTCAAACTTGTTGGTCTTGCATGGGACGATAGATGAAAATAATTTTTCTGTTTTTAAAAATTTATCTTTTTTGGATTTGTTTACGCCATTTGACTCCAAGCTGCTCATGTGGCCGTTAGAATTGTCATTTCAAAAATCTTTCAATCGCTAGATAAATAATGTAAAAACTTTATGACATCTAATTTTTTGATACTTAAAATAATGTAGATCATATTTCGCAGTGTAGATCTTTATTTGTATATTAAGCGCAACTGCGAAACGCCTTATGGGAACGCAGTACACGAGTTAGAGTCAACAACAAACAACTAATCTGGTAGTTGTCACTATCATTTGGACAAATGACATAATATTGAGAGCTACTTCCACAATCTGCAGCACAAAAATCTATCAAAGAATCGCCTAACTCTTAATTAATAATAATAATAAAAAACGTGGTGGGACAAATTGATTGAAGAAGAAAAAAAAAAGAAAAAAAAAAGGGGGCATTGAACGGAAAAGGAAAGAAAATACATGGAGGGTAAAACGAAAAGTGGCCACTACTTAGAAAAATTTGATTCTTTTTGACCGAGAAAAAGACAAGAAGAGTACATTATATTCACTCTCTCTCTCTCTCTCTCTCTCTTTTCTTTTTCTTTTTTTTATCGCCGTGTTTGGTCCATTTAACACTTTTACCTATTTAATTGTTTTGGTGTTTATGTGTTTTGTCTCAACCCGTAGATTTACGATTATGGTTTTTAAATTTTAATTTATTATAATTTTTAACGTGGAGTTTTTATACTATTGCAATCAAATTGTATAATCCAATCTCATTAATTAGTTGAATGATGATGTGTCGCTAATGTGATAGTAATTATTCTTACATCACCGATCACAATACTGTTATATCACTGTCACATCAATGACACATTATCATTAGTCAACTAAATTATACAGTGGGACGAGTCAAAAATTATAATAAATTAATGTTCGAGGATCAACTAGATTTGAGCTTAGCTTAGGACCTCAAGTACCAACTATCAAGCCCTTAGACGACTGCGCTAGTGGGATAACATATTTTATCGACAAAATAATTTATCTTATTCTGAAAAAAAGAAGAAGCATGAAAGCCTTATATAGTATTCCTTCTAGATAAGTGAACAAACTCCTTATCAATCAAATACTGCGTATTTTTTGAGTAAACCAAAAAAATATAATAAATGAAATATTCATGCATACAAATAGAATCTACATTACATGAATATATCTACTTTACATTATACAGTTCAAATAAGAATTAATATCTTTCATATTTCTTATTTTTTAAGATGTTCCTGTTGGCTTAAATGGGCCAGCATCCCGTCCTATGACGGGAGGCCATGTTGGGTCGAGTTATGTTCGAAATGGCGTGAGGCTGGTGGGCCGAGTCATTTTCGAAGTGGCGTGAGGCTGTTGGGACCGAATCACAATCGAGATCCGTGAACGCTGTATCTGTACGCTTTAAGTGAATTAATTATGTATTTCTAACAACTCGAGCTTTTGGGATTAATGATTAGCGCCAACGATCCGATACATGTCACCCTGACGCGATACGTCTCACATACACGAAGAACGATTTTGTCTCAAGCCACATTGTTGAAAGGAAGTGGCACCTACCAACGATCTTATGGGTTGTGGTGGTTCGGAGAATTGATTTTGATGGACTCTGTTTTGATACTCACAGAGTAAAATCAAATTACATTCTTATTTAGATCATGCGAAAAGGGTCGTTTTCTACTTGTTTGGTTGTATGTAAAACACATTAACTAGTAAAATTATATATTCGTAATTTAATTTAAATTTCTGCTTTTTAAAAGTAAATTAATTTTATTGTTACTTAGCTTCTAATAAATAAATTAAATTGTCTTATGGTTTGAGGGTTGCCTTGTTAGCAGACTATTATAATGAGAAAAGACTTCATTTACTAACCATTATAATTAGCCATCAAATCAACCACCAAACGCATCAACCCATTTTTACTGGTTTTTTTTTTTTCTTTCCAAGTTATAACTTTAATTTCAAATAACTATAACCCCATGTTGGCGCAAGAAAAATAGCGCAAGTTGATAGACGATTCGATTCATGTGGATAAATAGAATAATGACACGTGGTGCACCAGGAGCTGAAAAAAAAGACGGGAACGATTAAAAAAGTGGGGAGCAGTTTTGCAACCAACAGGAAAGTGGCCAGAGCACTCCCCACGACGTGAACCGTCCAATAACCGCAGGCGAAATGATGACCGGCAGAAATTCTATAAATAGCAGAAGATTGCCTGCAATAAAAATCTTTGCCCAGATACAAGACCATTATTTTTACATATCTCTCCATTTTCAGCATCTACTGTTTTTTCAGGAGTAGCTTCTAGTTTTAGAGTTTTAATTCTTAGTTCTTCACTAATTCGAGCCCTAGTGCTCTACGATTCCTATAATTTTTCTTTATTAATGAAATTTAACTAATTCGGCTCTAGTTTCAGTCGAATTAATTCTTAAGTTTCCGAGCTCAGTTCATTTTACGTATTGAAAGAGAATTCCGTTGAGCTGATCCCTACTCAACTGAATAACTTGATCTCGACGCAATCGAGCCTCATTAAGGAGCCGAAGCGCTTTTGACTCAGTGAACAGTTTGATCCGGTCAACTTTTTGGGAATTCGGTTCGAGCCTCCCAACACACTGTTATTGGTCACCTACCTCAGTTGATATCGTAATGCAAGATTGCTTTGTTCTCGATCTCATTTTTTTGAATATGTCCGGTGCAGGGAATGCAATATCAAACAAACCGCTATTGTCTATCATTTTTGTTTCGCATTTCAGACGACCAATGAAGAAGTTAGAGGTTCGATCTCCCACATGTACATTTATTAAAAAATATAATTTAATTAGTCTCGCCCGCAAATTATAATTTTCGGTCACTAACTTTGTAGATCTCACCTATCAAATTAACTTTTAATTTTAAAATATTAATCATTAAAATATTGGGTGTGATGTATAGAATATACATGCATGTGTGCACGTTATCTTTTTGGGAGGGGCTTTCTAATTAAGAAAGTTATTATATGGCGACTTAGTCATACTAGTTTAATTATCAAAAAGCTGGAGATTTAATGAGGTGAGCGTTTGTTTTTTCTTACATAAGCACGTACGTTATCAAGTAGTGCAATGAAATTTTATCGTACGTTACAATGAAATTTTCTATGCCCTCGTACGTTACATAAGCACGTTAATTATCAGTTAGAGTAAATAATTTAAAATAAGAGATCGATCGATAAACTTATCCATCTAATCTTTTTTTTAATAATGTAATATTTTTCTTCAACTGCAGTTATCCCACTATCTCATATATAAATTTTATAGATATAGTTTACAATCATATGTAGTCAAATAAATTATATATATATATAGTTACAGTACATTATTTTCACTACATTCAACCAAATAAAATATATTGACGTAGATTATGTCTAATGAAATCGATCGCTGAATTAGGTGTCCCGTCATCGAAAATAAATTCAAACACAGAGACCTACTATCAACTTTTTCATCTTTAGATTATTACTATTCTACCAACTCCTACTAAACCCTAGACATGCATCTAAGGATGAAAAAGTGGATAAAAAATACTATTTTAATACTACTAATATATAATATACCAGCAAACTCTATATATAAAGAGAGAGTCCGGTTATTATATTATCAATAGCACAAAGCGCTTGACGCTACCAAGTTTTCCGCCTTTAGATCTATCTTTTTTATCATATTCACCTAATTAGATCATATTATTCAACCAACCAACTGCTCAACCTTAGCAGACCACTATCATCCTAACCGTACATCTCTTCATCCAAGGGCCAAAAACCTAATAGCACGAATGACTTGGTGCAGTTAATAGTATAGTAACATATATATATATATATATATATATATATATATATATATATATATATATATATATATATATATAGAGAGAGAGAGAGAGAGAGAGAGAGAGAGAGAGAGAGAGAGAGAGAGTCCAGCTACTATCCTATATAGAAGTAGGCTAGAATAATATTAATAGCACAAAGTCATTAGTGCTATTAGGTTTTCGGCCCTTGGATGAAACGATATGCGGTTAGGATGATAGTGGTCCCCTAGGGTTGAATGGGTGGTTGGTTGAATAGTATGATCTAAGGGTGAAAATAGTCAAAGGGTAGATTTAATGGCGAAAAACTTACAAGCACCAAACACATTGGTGCTATTATAAACACCATAGCCGGACTCTTTTTCTCTCTCTCTCTCTATATATATATATATATATATATAGAGAGAGAGAGAGAGAGTTGGGCTAGAATATTATTAATAGTATTTGCCCCTTTTTGCTATCAAGTTTTTAGCATTTGGATCAATTCCTTTGATCATTTCTAACCATTGGATTAAACATTATAACCCAGTGGGGACCACTCAATCCTAGGGGGACCACTCAATCCTAAGGGACTAATATCGTCCTAACCCTACAATTTCTAATCCAAGGGTTAAAAACTTGATAGCAAAAGGGGCCAAATACTATCAATAGTATTCCAGCCCAACTCTATATATATATATATATATATATATAAAAGTTCGGCTACAATACTATCAATAGCACCAAACACTCGGTGCTACCAAGTTTTTCGCCGTTAGATCTATCACTTTGACCATTTCCACCCGTTAGATCATACTATTCAACCAACCACTCACTCAACCCTAGGGGGTCCACATCATCCTAACCGCATATCCCTTAATCCGATGGCCAAAAATCTACAAGCACTAATATCTTGGTACTTTTAAAAGCATAGGAGCCCAATTATATATATATATAAAATTGGGCTGGAATACTATTAATAGTATTTGAACTTTTTTGCTATCGAATTTTTAACTCTTCGATGAAAAATTGTACGGTTATGATGATAGTGGTCCCCCAGGATTTAGTGGTAGTCCCCCTAGGGTTGAGTAGGTGGTTGGTTGAATAGTATGATCTAAGAGGTGGAATTGATTAAAGTGTAGATCTAACGGCTAAAAAATCGATAGCAAAAGAGCCCAAATACTATTAATAGTATTTCAACTCAACTCTATATATATATATATATCATAATATTTAGTCAAACGGCCCTTAAATGCAGTAATAGCAAAGTTTATTGAAATATATTTCTTGCAGCATCGCATTACTGCATTTATAACATAAAGAATGGCCAACCTAGCTCTTTTAATTTTCTATTTTTTTTTGCATCATTTTTATTTTATCAAAAGTTCTTAATCTTATTTATATATTAGGCAGTGGATGGTTGCAGTGTTTGACCCAAATAATATATAAGGCAAATGCTAGCGTACGTGCTGAAGAATGGCAAAGATCAGCTCATGTTAGTTTTTAGGCTAAATTATAAAAAACAATTTTATAAAGATTCAATTTTTTTATTTTTCCTCTGTAACTATAAAAAATTTATATATATATTTTTAAAATTTCAGAAATATTTTTAAGAAGGTACGGTGTTAATGGAGATGGCAAAATAACCGAATTATTCTTATTTCTTCTATAAGAAAAAAATAATTTTTTAATATATTTCTGTCATTTTGAAAATATTTTTAGTATAAATTATAAGAAATAAACGGAATAGTGATGGAACCCTGACGGAGGAGGTCTAAATGCAACAACTTGAAATTTTTTTTTTCTTTTTTTTTTGGGAGAGAAAGGTAGCATACTACCCGCTTCGTTTATTTTTTAAAAAAATAAACTTAGCTGGAAATGTGAATCAACTAGGATTCAAACTTGGGACCTCGGGTATCAACCACCAAGCCCTTTGCCACTTGCGCTAGGGACGGTCGGTACCAACTTGAAATGTTGAGGGAATAAAATATAGGTTTCTAAAAGTTAGAAAGAAAATGTAAAAAAACGGGTATTTATAAAAGATTTTTCTGTAATTTAGCCTATATAGTTTTTATACTCATTTTCTTCGGAAGTAAATTAAGTAATTATTTTTATTTAAAAAATTTTAGGAACTCAATATTTATAGATCATGTGAAATAGGATTTCTTATAGTCTTGTTGGAATATGCAGGTGCATAATCCTACAGGTTTAAAGGCAGGAATGACGATAACAGCACATATCCCAATTATTTAAAGTTAATTGAGGAATATGTAGATGATACTATCCTCCAACAAATTATTACGGCCATGTTTAGATGCACAGTAAAAAAAATTTACAGAATTTATATTTTTTGATTTTTTTTCGGATGAAATAGAAAATTTTATAACTCTTCAAAATTTCAAGACTTTAACTTTAAACCGTTTGAATACACAATATACAATTTCACAGGTTTTCTAATAACTAAAAGTTAAAATTTAAAACTAAAATTAAAAATCTAAATTTAGAAATTTAAAACTAAAAATTTGATATTTTGAAATACAAAATCTAGATATAGATTTTAAAATCTAAAATTTATAAATTAGAAATCTAACATTTTAAATTTTAAATTTTAAATTCTAAATTTTAAAATTTAAAATTTTGAAATAAAACTTAAAATTTGACATCTAAATTTTAAATTTTAAAATTTAAACTTAAAATTTGATGTCTAAATTTAAAATTTTACAATTTGAATTTAAAATTTAAAATTAAAATTTTTAAATTTAAATCTGAATTTAAAATTTAAAATTTCTAAATTTATAAGTTAAATTTTCAAATATAAAATTTAAAAATTAGAAATTCAAATTTTAATTTAAAATTAAAAAATATAAATTTAAAATTTAACATTGAAAATATTGAAATTTAAAATCTAAATTTTAATTGAAAATTTAAAATTCGATATATAAAATTTAAATTTATAATTTAAAATTTAAATTTAAATTTTGAAATATAAAATTTAAAATTTAAATGTTGTTTTATAATTTAAAATTTAAAAATTGTAATTTTAAATTTTTAAATTTCAAATTTTAAAATTTAAAATCTTATCTTAAAATTTGAATTTTGATGCGGGGGGCACCTAATTATGTTGGAATTTTTTTAGTTAAGTTGGAGTAGATTTTTATTTTTCTCTATTTTTTGGGTTATAGCTTAATTATACTCTAAACTAGGTGCTCATTTGATTCTTCCAAACACTTTATAAGATAATTTTGTTATGCATAGCATAATTTAACTACGCTATGTTTTATAAGGTATCCAAACGGGGCCTAAGTGTTGGCATCTAATTTTGACGCCGAGAGATGGACTGATTCGAAGAATACGCATATACTTGGTAAGATAACGCTGAAAGGGACATTGGCATAAGTTGAAAGCTTTAGCAAAGAGATAGAGATTATATGGAAGGCTATTTTGGATTGATGTTTTGACAAAATTTGAAAATGCCAAAATTTTAAAATTCGAACAGTGGATAGCAAAGACTCTGGGAGAGGCGCAAGATTAGGGAGTGGTTACAAAAACATAACAATACTATCTTGTGGCAATTGCTCCAATAATAGTTAAAAGCTAGACTGGAGGCTCAAAACTAGAAAAGAGGGAGACAACAACGAACAAATACATCATCCGGTGCTTGTGAATGTATATGGCCCTGACGAGCACGTCAGGGCCTAAAGGATGGAGGAATGTGACATCCCAAGAATTTGGAATAGTCCTATATATAAGGTATAGTAGCACTAAATATCTTAACCCGATTATAGGGCTAGAGTAGTTCTAGGGTGGGTAACCTTCTTGAGAAGTAGGGCATCACAATTGATATAAGAGACAACCACCAGTCGAAAATGTGAAATGAGTCTCAGCTAAGACATAGTCAGAATAACAAGTTAAGGCAGAGTTTGAGGAGAAGGCTAGTGTGACGAGTCTCACATCGCCTAGTACTTATAAGTGTCCTCGAGCCTAACGAGGACATCACGGTGTAGAGGGAAAGGAATGTCATACTCTCAGGATTTGAAATAGAAATATTTATAAGATATGATAGGAGCAAGCCTATTAACCCGATTATAGTATTTTCGACGGTAGTTAAGCCCAAAAGGTTAAGAGAGTTCTTTTTTTTTTAGAGAGAAAGGTAGCATGCTACCCGATTCGTTTATTTCTTTTAGAAATAAATTTAGCTGGAAATGTGAATCAAATAAGATTCGAACTTGGGACTCGGATACCAACCACCAAGCCCTTAGCCACTTGCGCTAGGGACGGTCGGTAGATTAAGAGAGTTAAGCGTGTTAGTAGAGTAGTTCTAGGATGGGCTGCGAAGAGGGGCGTCACCCTTAGAACCTATTGCTACCTACTTTTGTGGTTGTAGTTTCTGTAGCTCAAGTACTTCAAAGAACAATGGCCTCTCTAAAGTGATTAGAAGCCAAAAAAATATGTTGGAGGAAAGGGAAGGCGGCGGTGACGGAGGAGACAGCGGAGACGTCAAGGAGAAGGAAGGTGGTGGAAACGTTCAGTGTGAAGGCGGAGAAGACCTCGAGAAGAGCGAAGGTGGGGGAGAAGACAGACCTCTTTGTTAGTAGAGAGAAGACGGAACCTCGACATCGGGATGGAGCTCAGAGCGGAACCTCCCGCCTTCTCTCCTCTGATCTAGATCCCGAACTAGAGCGGAGGTTCCAAGGGCTTAAGCACAAATTTAGTAGGGCATTAAGTTACCCATCTACCAAATTAACTCTCGTGACAACAGTAACACCTCCTTCAAGAAGGTCCTTTGGCAGACGCGGTTGGTCAGGCATTAACCCAGGTCGCCTCCTTCCGCAATGAAGACCCCCCTTTAGCCACTGGACCAAGTACTACTCTCAAAGAATGGAACGAAGACAAGAGCTGGACTAAAGTGCAGTATAAAAGGAAGAGATCTTCTGCTTCCTCTGTGAAGAAATCTTACAAGGAGGCTCTTCTCCCCCCCGCGCTTTCTACCCCACGTCACACCCCCCCGAGCCCCCCTTCCCACCTTACCACCAAGTTCGACAGATCCTTCTTCAACGGCAGGTGCTTCAGGTGCTTCAGGTGCTTAGGACGAGGCCACAGAGCTTCCCACTTCCCAGACCATATTCGGTGCGCTCGGTGCTTCAAAGTGGGGCACAAAGCACAGAGCTGCATGAATCGTCTGCCGATGAACATCTATCGAGCCATGCGTGCTCGATCGGCTTACCTGAGCGCCTTCGTCCCCCTCTCCGAAGATTTCTTCGCCCGTCAAAACCGTCGTCGAAATGCGATTCTCGTCGATGTGGTCCCCTCGGCGAACCTCAGACACTTCCCACAAGAAACAATCGCTAACGAGCTAGCAAGTCGTTTCGGTGGCTACCCGACCGACTTCCTGGTCGCTAGATATAGCGAACGGGACTACGTCGTTTTCCTACCCGAGTGGGTCCAGTGCGATTACCTTATCCAACGAGAGACCATCAGCCTGGGGGATATCAGGCTTAATGCTCTGCCTGGGATCCCTACAGAGGTGCCCGTCGCCCTCGGATCCCATACCGAGCTTGGATCCGACTGGTGTGCCTACCTTATGAATGTTGGTCCTCCCGCACTGTGGCAGCGTTAGTCGGGGGCTTTGGCTGGTTCATCAGGGCGGATGACTTTACTACGCGCATGGCTGACCTCTCCGACTACCGTTGCCTCATCGCTGTGAACCACCTTCACGACATCCCCGAAAATTTGGAAATCACCTTTGGCGACTTGTCTATCTCTATCCTGATTCAGCTTGAAAGGTGGGACCAAGGCGGTCTTGATGGACGCGGCAACCCCTCTCCACCTCGCAACGAAAGATCGGATCATCACGACCCGGAAAAGAGATCTTATGATGTTGATCGCCGCAACAGTAGGGAAGCTAGAGAGAGGCGTTCCTCGAACGAAACCGCTTCGAATCACGACTTCTTCTGGAACTCCTCCGAAATCAGAGATCGTAGGCGTGATGGACTCCCCACAGTCTGCGTTGTGCAAAGAGCCTCTTCGGTTTCGCCCGGCCTCAATACGTTGGGGCCGGAGAGAGCCGCCGGTGAGCTTTCGGTCGGTGGTTCCTATTTTGATAAGTCAATTCCCATTTCAAATTCTACAAAGTCCACCCTTTCCTAATTAGTGAAACAAGTCCCCAACGTTGGGCATCGCCCTGGAATGTCAGGGGGCTCCTTTCTTGACACGCCACCCCCGCAGGTCCTTTTATTTAACCCTGTGCCTATTATTTCTCTGCAAAGGGCCTACCAACCTGGGTGTTGGGATTTGAGTCTGACAGATGGACACAATGATGGAAACAAGAAGACTTTTGAGCCCAAGGAGCACAGCTGGAAGATTAATGTTGGCAACCTCTTTTCTCCCCCGGGCTCCACACTCTCTGCTATTCGAATGGAAAAAGGAGTGCTATCTTTGGGATTCGATCCAATTGGTCATAAGTGGACCCTTTCTCTCATCCCTCTCTGACCAGGACAAATGGGGCTTGGGTTCAACCTGTGCTTTACTTTGGGCCCCCTCGCCTCCGTACCCGAAGCCCACTGCCTAGGCCCAGCTTCGACTAACTCTGGATGGCAGATAATTCCATCCTTGGGGACATACGGAGCCGCCTCTGGGCCTGCATTCCCAGCAGATTTTCCACCCACTGACAGCCCTCATCTACACGGCCGGACTGAAATTAGGACCAAGATACCTGCCAGAGCTAGCACCCGGCTCCTTACTCAGGCGAAAAACAATGCTCTAGATAGGGCGATGAGCAGAAAAGCTAGACTTCGCGAGGGCGTGGCTGTCGGCTTCAACAAGACCGCTCGTATACCCTCTGGCATGAAAATTAAGATGAAGAGCGCACGATGCGACGTCAACCTTACAGACGATGAAGTAAAAGAGTTTCGACGGTTCCTATCTGTCGGAGCCTAGCTATTGGGCATCTCCTTCTGTGCCTGTCTTTTTTTGTCTTTTGTCCTTTTTTGATGTTAAACATCTTTAGCTGGAATGTACGAGGTCTCAACGACCCCCGCAAAAGATGTTTGGTCAAATCGGTTGTGTCTAAACTATATTTTACTGTTGTTTGTCTTCAAGAATCTAAAGTGGACTATGTGTCTCGTTCCTTTCTCTGCTCCTGTTGTGGCTCAGGTCTAGATAAATGCCATTAAATTTTGGCTGCAGGAGCCTCCGGTGGTATAATTACCTGCTGGAGTTTTAATTTCTTCTCCTGTCGAGAGGTCATTGTGAGAAAATACTCTCTCACTCTTCTTCTCTTCTACCTACCAAGTGGAAATGCATTCTACCTCACGAATGTTTATGGCCCACCTACTTGGGATGGAAAGGAAGACTTCTGTTCGGAACTCCTCTCTCTCAAAAACTTCTGTTCCAACGACTGGGTTATCTGTGGAGATTTCTATATCATTAAAAATCAATCCGAACGAAAAGAAAACGCTTGGAGCAGGAAGGTAATGGATATGTTCTTGGATCTCATCAACGCCCTAGAAGTAATTGATCTGCCTTTGATGAACCAATCCTTCACGTGGTCGAATATGCAACATAAACCCACCCTCGCAAAGCTCGACAGGTTCCTCGTCTCCACTGAATGGGACCAATCATTTTCCCTCTGCAAGGTTAAAGTGCTTCCTAGGATCACCTCCGATCATACGCCGATCCTACTGTCCACGGGGTCCCAAACTGCCCCTAGAAGATTTCGGTTCGAGGAGGTTTGGCTTTCTAAGGAAGACTTCCTTATCAATGTCCCAATCTGGTGGAACGAAGTCCCTGTAAAGAACTCAGCCATCCTCACTTTAACTACTAAATTAAGGCATTGCAGAGTTAGAATTAAAGAATGGTGCAAGACTAATTTCTACAGTATAGCTATCTCCAAGAAGCAGCTTCAAGATGAACTACATAAAATTGACATTCTAGAAGAACTACATGACCTAACCCAGAATTTACTTGACAAAAGAACCGAACTCAAAAGAAAGATGCAGCTACTGTTGGAGGAGGAAGAGATACTTTGGAAAACTAGAGCCAAACAGCGTTGGCTCAAAGAAGGTGACGGTAACACTAGATTTTTTCTTGCAGTGGCTAATGGACGAAAACGTACCAACACAATCGATGTAATTGAAGACGAAGGGTGACAACTAAGCAACGAAGAGCACAAGCGATTCTATTTCTTCCACAAATTTAGGCAATTGTTTGGCCTTTAAGATGAGAGATCGCAGTCCCAAGGAGACTAGAGTGGGCTATATCAGAACAACAGACTGCTAACCCCCGATCTACTAACGTCCCTATTCTCTATTAAGGAGGTCAAGAATGCAACCTTCCAACTGGGAGGTGATCCTGGGCCAGACGGATTCCCGCTTACCTTCTTCCAAACTTTCTAGGAAACTATTAAGGAAGACCTTTTCAAAATCTTCTTTGACCTTCAGGAGGATCGGCTTTTTACCGGCCTGATTGACTACTCATTTATTTGCCTGATCTCAAAAAAAGAAGGACCTTGCAGGGCCAACGACTTTCGACCGATCAGTCTCATTAATGGAATTCAAAAAATCATCTCTAATGTTCTTGCCAACAGACTTGCTCAGGTGATGCCATCTATTATTGCGCCTACGCAATCGGCCTTCCTTAAAGATCGTCTAATGTCAGACTCGTTCGGCACAACATGTGAACTCGTTGCCTGGTGCTCTAAAACTGGAGTGTAATGCGTCAGTATCAAGGCTGACTTTGAAAAAGCCTTCGATAACGTTAGGTGGTCTTTCCTGAAGAGCATAATGTCGTGGTTAGGATTCAGTAATAAATGGTGGAACTGGGTCGAACAGTATATTAGTAACGCCAAAGTGGCCATTCTAGTAAATGGGACACAAACCTAGTGGTTGAAAACCAGAAAAGGCCTCAGACAAGGCGACCCTCTCTCCCCCTACCTCTTCTTACTGGTGGTCGACTGCCTTTCAAGACTAACCGAATTCGCCAAGAGAAACAACCTTCTCCGCGGAATTAGCCCATTCGAAGATAGCCAAACGGTCCTTATACAATATATTGACGACACCATTTTCTTTTGTGAGCCTAGGAAAAGCATCTTGAGAAACATTCAATTCATCTGGAAGCTCTTCAAATGGGCCTCGGGACTCAGGATCAATAAGGACAAGTCTGAACTATATTATTTAGGAAATAACCAACACAAAGTAGTCAGACTTGCTGACATCCTTGGCTGCAAAGTAGGGAATCTTCCAATCCGTTACTTGGGTTTATCTCTATCCAACAAGCGATTAAGGAAGGAGGACTGGTCCAACGTCATCAACAGTACTGATAAGAGAATTGAAGGATGGAAAGCTAAGCTCCTCTCCGAGGGGGAAGACTTATCGTAGTCAACTCAGTTCTCACTAATCTGCCTCTACATTACTCCTCCATCTTCAAAGCCCCAAAATGGGTACTTCAACGTCTAGAAGCTTTGAGAAGATCCTTCTTTTGGAAAGGCTGTTCCAAAATCAACAGGAGGGCATGTCTCGTGAGCTGGAAAATTGTATGTAAAAGTAAGAAAGAAGGTGGGCTCGGGGTCAAGGACATAGAAGCGATGAATTTGGCGCTACTATCCAAATGGTGGTGGCGCCTCTTCAATGAACCAAACCTGCTCTGGAATAAATTGGTCAGAACCCTTTACTATACCAGAAGAAGGCTATTACACGAGGGAAGAGCCTTCATCCCTTATTCCCAATGGTGGAGGAGTGTGTTACGCGGCAGAGATTTGGTCAAATGCAATCTATCCTACAAGCTAAGAGATGGCAGGAATATTAGGCTCTGGTCCGACATCTGGATACGGGAAACCTCTTTACGCACACAGTTTCTGATTATTTTCGACATGATAAGTAAAAAGGATGTAAGAGAGTCCCAATACTGGAACTCAAACGGGTGGAGATGGCGATACCATCTGTCGTGGGTTCATTGCGTCCCTTTCTTCTGACGGAAGTAGACAGCTGTTGATGCTAAAGGACCTACTTCAATATGTTTGTCCAAACACCAGAACGGACTCTGTCAACTGGCGTTGGACCTCTAATCAAAGTTTCACTGTCAAATCCCTCTACTCGTTTCTTACATTTGCTGGAATGAGAGATCTGACGTGCCAGTATGTCTGGAGACTGAAAATCCCTTTAAAAATCAAAATCTTCACCTGGCTGCTACTCCGAAAGAGGATCCTCACTACTGACAGACTACCACTCCGCAGTTGGCTCGTGGAGCAACATCGTGTTTTCTGTGCCATTGGCATGGAAAGCTGCGACCGCCTCTTCTGTAACTGTGTGTTTGTTAAATTCTTAATCCATTGTGCGGAAGGATAGGAAGTACTCACAGAACCCTCGGGGGAAGCACGAGTTCTCTGGAGCAGAACAATTAGCATTGAAGACAATTCCAAAAGACTAAAAGGTCTAACCCTTTTGTTGGCCATTTGGTGGGTCATCTGGACCGAGAGGAATAATATGATCATTTGTCGTATTAGTTGTTATTCTCAACTTGAGTTTACAATGTGCATTATTCTTGTTATCTACGCATACTTGAGGTATAGAGCAAGGCAGCTTACTATATGGGTTTTGACATGCTTATTAGCATAGACCATATTGGGTTCATTGATACTCTCAGAGAGTTTTTTTAGCTTCTTATCGGATTTAAAAACTAGGTTGAATCAGCTGGTTTGATCTGTTCGACCATAACCTAGTCTATAAAGCGGTTCTGTTCAACCCTTTGAAACAGATTAGTTAAAAAACTGCTTTAAATCGTTCAAACCGACGGTTCAACCATCGCACCGATGAACTGGTTTGGTTATAATCAAATCAGCCGTATTTTTTTGATTAAGTCATATTAAAATTCAATGGCTTAAAATCAATTTAGCTGATTTTATTTTCTATTAGCACAGATTTGTCTTATAAAAGGTGGAAGTTGAAAACTTATATCAACTTAATTTAGTTTAGAAATTAATATTTTATAATTAATATGATCCAAGAATAATAATATATGTATATTTCATATACTAAAATAAAAAATAAAAAATAAATATTTATGATGTCATGCTGACATCGCTGGTTCAACCAACGGTTCACCATCGGTCGAGCCAATGACCCTTGATCCAGTAACTTATTTCGGGTCCTGTTTGACCTGATTTTTAGAACATTGGTTATCAGATTAATACAAACGTTAAGCATAGCGCATTATGATCGACACAGCTCGCTACGCATCCACGAACATCGGCACGTTGGTCGCTTGACAGAATGTGATCTTTTCTTAAAAAATGGCCGAGACCCAACCCATGAGCCTTTTGATGTACTTGTGGTGGTATATGTTACATGTTAGTTTTGACGGACGGTTTATCATGCCATGGGCATGAGGTCTAGGGAGCAAGAAGGCATGGATTGGGTTTTTGTTGTTAGATTGCTTGTTAGATTGACGCATGTTACACATGTTTGAGAGACTTACTGATGATTGGATTTCTATTACAGTAGCGCCATTACTCAGTTTACATTGTTTCATCATCATTAATTACCTAGTTTTGATTATGCTACTGTCTCCTATTATTCAAATTACTTAATTTTCTCTTTCTTTACCAGTAGTTGTGGTTTGCCTTCGGCGACTTGTTGTAACCACTGATAAACATTCTATTTATTTCTCACCTCTTGTTTTTACAGGTGACGTGTGTGGTGGAGTTCAGGGTGCTTCGTGAGGCTCGAGTCTAATTAGAGCTACCTAGAAAACTAGCATAGATCTTGGACAGTTGAACCGATAACTAGATGAATAAAACTCAAATTACTTATTATTATTTCACCTTGTTGGTATCATGTGGATGAGATTATTCGCTACTATTTTGCATTTGGAGATTTGTGTAGTTTTGGTAGCTAGTCGTTGATTATCTTGTGGACTTGTTACTAACTGGCTCGCAGTGGTTCTTGTTATTTGATAGTAATATGTTCTTATTAGTTGTGGTATCTGATATTGTCATGATCATATTGCATAGGATATATGTTTGTGTTGTTTTATAACCCGACGCCATACTCGGATAAGAGAGATGTCGTCGATGTTGGTGGTCTACTGACGCCTAAACAAATTTTAGACAATTTTAAATTGATCTTCTGCAAACTCTGATTTTAAAATAAAAATATTTTCAAATGCACTGTCAAAACAGGGCCCAAGGCGTGACACTAGCATTGCACCGAGTCAAAGCGTCGTATCGCATTAATTATCATAATTTCTTTTATGAGGCGTTTATATTCACAAGAGTCATTATCTCAACAACATCTCAGTACTATTTAGACAAACGATCTAAAATAGTCAAACCGTTGGATCTGATACCATTTGTTATGATGGGTTTTAGCCTCCTCTGAGTCCATATAGACCCATAAATGTGACATGTACAGTTAGCTGAACTTATTCCATCATATTTAGGTTCAAATCTATTATTAGTGCATTTTTTTCGGATAATATCTAATATGTCCTTAAAAATTTCTAAAATATCTAATTTTTTTTATACTTTCTTTTGTTTCAAGTATACCCTTCGTATAGTTCTCCATTATTCAAAAATATCTTCGCTGTTAGTACCTGTTAAGTTATCTCAGGTTAAATCCAGATTAAATTTCTACCTGAGTTTAAAAAATCAAAATACCTCTTTTGCTCTTAACTTGAGGGCAAATAAGAAAAGCTGGTGATGGTAGAAGGGGTATATTTGAAAAGATAAAAAAATTAAAATATTTCTTTTGCCTCTATATTAAGTGCAAATAAGAAAAGCAGGTGAAGGTGGAAGGGTATATTTGAAAGGGCAAAATAATAATTTCACATAGATAACGGTTGTTGCTAACAGTTCACTAGTAAAATTTAACTCTAGGGATAGATTTGAAATAACTTGGAACGTTAAAATGATATTTTTAATATTAGCCTTCTAAGAGGGGTCGAAAACCTTTTTTTTTATTCTCTTATTAGTTATCAGATATGGAACTATTTAAATATGAATCATTGACACAAAATTTATGGTAAATTTTTGCAAAAATTCTAACATTTCGAGTATTAATTTCTTCTGATTTACAAGGGCATTTAATTTTAATTCTGAGAGACCTTCTACATAACAAAGAGTCGGCAAACTAGTATGTACAAACTTTTACTATATACGCTTATTAACGACACATGTTGATGTGACCCAATGCAACAATTAGTATAGTCAATAACAGTGCAACTAAAAGAGCTAAGTTATCACCATCACTTGGACTAAATTAAATAAGTGCTCCCACCGTGTTATGACCAAACATTTAAGCAATCAAAAGTAGTCGCCTAACCCTCAAAATGCGTAGAGAAAACGAGAAAATATGGGGGGACAAATGATTGACGAACAGAGAAAAAAAAAAGAAAAAAAAAAGGAAATTTTGAATGCGAAAAAATATGATTTTGATATATTTTAAAAATAACTTCAAATACCACCCCTATGGTTTCGTACTTTCTCACTTTAGTGCCATGTAGTTTATAACGTATCACTTTAGTACCCTGTGGTTTGGTTATTTTCTTTTTGTTATCTGTTCGTTAATTTGTTTGTTAAATTAATGAGAAAGTTAAAACTACAGAATAGTAAAGTGAATATTCGATAAATCATAGGTGGGATATTTGAAATTTTTCTGTATAATTTAACGAAAAAATTAACAAAAAAAAGAGAAAAATCAAACCACAGAGTATTAAAGTAATACGTTTTAAACCACAGGATACTAAAGTGAGAAAGCACGAAACCACAAGGGTGGTATTTGAAGTTATCCCTATATTTTATCTATACTTAGTCGTTATAGTTTTTACTCATAGCGTAAGCAAATTAATAACCCATTTTCATCGAAGAGAATGTTTTTGTGCTTACTATGTTTTGTCACTGGATAATTAATTTGGGTCAGAAGAAGAATATAGTAGTAAACAGATAAATAGTGAGGACTTTAATTAATTATCTGATCATATATCCTTTTCATATATTTAAAATCATATACAGTAGAAAAAGTTAAAAAAGAAAATAATCATGCCACTGATTTTAAATCAAACTTTTTACTATTGTTTTAATCTTTTAATTTCTACAGTTAGGTATGCAATATTTATTATTTATTTTAATTAAGTTACTGTAGTTAAAACTGCTATTTAACTATAAATATATCCAGAGAGTTATTTATAATTAGTATATTTTATGTTTACGTGACTATAAATATATCAAAGTAACAATTAGCTCAAATTTTGTATCCAAAGAGTTATTTGTAACGACCCGACCAGCTAGCAATAATAATTCGTTAAGCCTAGTTATTATTATTAGGGTGAAGTCACAGCCCAAGATCACCAGGCGATGTGAGACTTGTCTCGCTAGGCTTTGTTATTCCGACCCTGACTTAGCCTGTCATTCACCGACCCTGACTTAGCCAAGACTCATCTCACACTTCCGGCTGGTGAATCGGTTGTGATACCAAATGTAACGACCCGACCTACTAGCAGTAATAACTCATTGGGTCCAAACCACCGACCCAAAATGCTTGAGCCCAGTTATTATTATTAGGGTAGAGTTCTCTTATATGTCCAATGACAATCGCATTCTCATTTGATGTGAGATTATTGGGTGTCACACATAGCCATTGACATCCTTATTGAAAAGTAATTACAGTGGGGAGCTCCGCAACGATTTCTCGTTGAAATCAATTCGCTGCCACGCATTTGTTCCATCTCTTATGAAGAATTCCTTAGGTATTTTTTTAATACTAAAATTCAGATAAAAATTTAAATCTTAAAAAAAAAATATTATAACTCTTGTACTAAAATAAAAGTAACATATGATGGAGGATCGGAGCTGGTTCACGGATCCTTACCGGGAAGTTCTTGGCTGAAATTTTTTTTGATTTACTGCAGGGATAATTTATTAGAAGGCATCAACTTTCGTCGCGTCTCTCTCTACTTAATTAAAGGGAAATGTCTCGAACCGGCAGCAGGCGGCAGCACGATAGAGAACGTGGGTTTGGTGGCCAGATCTCGGCAGACGGTCCCCCTCAACTCGCCTCCGCTGACAACAACTATTCACCAAAAAAAAAAAAAAATTTAAAATTTAAAAAAATTTAAAAAAATAAAAGAAAATTAAAATTAAAAAATTAAAATTAAGAAAGGGAAAATAAAAAAATGCGGTAGGTGGGAGTGGACCCCACAAGGAGGGAATAGTGGGGGCCCACTTCCCACGCCTAGCGCGGGGTGCTCACCAACCCGAAACAACCAGTAGCAGTATAAGCCTCCACTGTCACGCTGGTCACCCACCCACCCGAATCATTCAACCCCACGCTCACGGCTCACCCCCTTCCCTTTCTCTCCTTTTTTTTTTTTTTTTTTTTTTTTCAAGAACACATAAGCTCCCCACATTTCTCTTTTTCACGCTTAACATTTTCTCTAATTATGTTTAGATGCGTTAATATCTCATCTGACGATATAAAATATAAGCAAACGTTTATATCAGCATTCAAGTCATTTACTTAGAATAAAATAAATTATCTGGTAGTTGGATGTATTATCACACTAAATCATAGATAATAATAAAAAAAAATTAGACATAATAATCAAACTTCTATCTTTCAATCACACAATAAAATTTTCGTACTGAATAACTGACATTCAAATATTTAGCTTTTATCTTCTATGTAAACTCAAGCAAAATTAAAAAGATGATTTTCCAGAAAAAATATTATTTATTAAACATTGGGAATTTATTTAGAGTAACATGCAAATGCCAAAGTCTAAAATTCGTACACGACCTCAATCCTCGGAAGTTACGGCCCTAGACCCACATGGAAACCAACTTGGAATATCAAAATAGTACAAGTACTGGCTTTAAATTTTATTTGTCTTTTTTATTTTTTTTTTAATAATTACGTTTCTTATTTTTTTTAATTTTTTTTAAATTTTGGCTACTATATAAACAGACCCCACGAGGTCCACTCGACCCAGGCAATCCCTTGCAAGGAACAATCTCCTCTCGCAACACAGCCAACTCCGAGCATCTTCTCCCGCTGCGATGGCAACAACAGCGAATGGCGCGGCAGCAGCGAACGGCGTGAATGGCGTGAACGGTCACGGCGCCAATGGTACGGCAACAGTGAACGGCGCCAACGGCGGCAAAGAGCAGGGCAGGCATCAGGAGGTCGGCCACAAGAGCCTCCTCCAGAGCGACGCGCTCTATCAGGTAATTAATTAATTTTTGATTTATTCAGATTTTTACTGTGAGATCTGATTGATTGTTTAATTAATCTCTCCGATCTGAATGCTTGTAGTATATACTGGAGACGAGCGTTTACCCTCGCGAGCCCGAGTGCATGAAGGAGCTCCGCGAGATCACCGCGAAGCACCCATGGTAGTACTAGATCTAGATCTATATGTTCCAGACCAATCGCTGTCCGTTGCGTGCGGTTGTAGAGATTTTGACTTTAACAAAATTGCGGAATTTTGAAAAAAAAACTACAGGAATATTATGACCACGTCGGCCGACGAGGGACAGTTCCTGAACATGCTGCTGAAGCTGATCAACGCCAAGAAGACGATGGAGATCGGCGTCTACACCGGCTACTCCCTCCTCGCCACCGCCCTCGCCCTCCCCGACGACGCCACCGTTAGTTTTTTCTTTCTTTCTTTCCTTTTTTTTCGGGGGGGGCTTAATCTTGATGCCCATCATCAAATTCTGATAATCCCAGATCTGATAAACTTTTGGTATATATATATATATATATTTTGGTGAAAAAAGATACTGGCAATGGATATCAACCGCGAGAACTACGAGCTCGGCCTGCCGGTGATCGAGAAGGCCGGCGTCGCGCACAAGATCGACTTCCGCGAGGGCCCCGCCCTGCCCATCCTCGATCAATTGCTGGAAGATGTAAGACCCCTTCAATTCTCGACCGCCTTAAATTGGCTACTTTAGTAAAGAGAATAGGTTCATTGAATCTGGTCATGTCTATCATTAATAAAAAAAATAACAGGAGAAGAACCACGGGTCGTTCGACTTTGTGTTCGTGGACGCGGACAAGGACAACTACCTGAACTACCACAAGCGCCTCCTCGACCTGGTGAAGCCGGGCGGCCTGATCGCGTACGACAACACGCTGTGGAACGGCACCGTGGTGGCCCCGCCGGACGCCCCTCTCCGCAAGTACGTCCGCTACTACCGCGACTTCGTGATCGAGCTGAACAAGGCGCTCGCCGTCGACCCCCGCATCGAGATCTGCCAGCTCCCCGTCGGCGACGGCGTCACCCTCTGCCGCCGGATCGCCTGATCTGTCAAAAATTTCCATCCCAAAAAGGCTCCAATTTCCGTCTGCTCTTCATACTGTTATATGTCATAACTTATTTGTTCTGGGCTTGCAGCAGCTGTGTTACAAAAAAATCTGGGTCTTGAAGTTGTCGTTGTGTAATACTTTTGTTTGTAGACCATATAAATCTGAGACTGGGATAGAAATTTGAGCCGTGTTATTAAAATTAAAAATATCAATGTTCATTATAATCCAATAATAGTTCGGTGAATGATTTTCTCTGTTAACAGTTTAAAACATAAGAGTACAAAGAGAGTGTAATAAATGGTTTACCCCTGGACAAGGGATTATATTGTTTGGTTGAAGATGCCATAATTTTGTATCTGTTCTGAAAGCAACATTCAGAGTTTTGCAAGAAGAAAAGCAGCTCACTGCAGTCCAAACACATTCTTAAGATGAAAGTGATAATTTGGTATCTGTTTCGAAAGCTACATTTAAGGTTATTTTGTCAATGCTGTTAAAAGGAATTGCCTGTGAACTTATTTAAGTGGATCTTTCTCCATCTCCAAAATAGTTGTAAATTATTTCCACGAAGTTTAGACGAGTTATTTTCACTAAAATAATAAATTAATGGGTTTGTTAACTTTGTGAGATCAGAGAGACGTATTCAACCTCATCAATTATTAGTTGCTTGCTGATCGATAATACAGCTGCCAGCTGTTTCAGATCTTTCTGTTTTCCAAAAAAAATTTGTCCGCACCTCCTGTAGGTGCCTCCTGTATTTATATAATATTAATATAATATTAATATATACTATAACTTCGGTCCTTGACTGTTCCTTATATAAGTGACAAAGAATTTGATGGTTAATATCTGAATTTTTAAAATCAAAATTTAATTACTTTATATTATTAGCTAAATTTATTTTTTTAATAAATAAATAAAGCATATAGCATGTTATCTTTCTCTAAAAACTTTTACAGTAACTTGAGTTACCATACTAGATGGAAGAGAGATTAAGGTGTGGTTGGGAATGTTGGGAAAGCAAGCATTAATTATCAAAGTTATCAAATAACTCAAAATAAAAATTAATTGAATATTTGTATAGAAAAATTAAATTTTTTTGAAAATTATATAGTCATTTACACAAATGACATAAAATCCAAGCTAGTTACACATTATATATATATATATATATAATTAATTTTTGAGCTCAAAGGTAATTTCCGCAGTACATCTTAAGTAGAATTAATTCAATTAATATTCAGTACTCTGAATTTTGATGCAGCTTTCCTTTTCAGCTTATTTCCGCTTTAAGCAGAATTCAAATCAAATTAGGAAACCAACGAAAACTATTTAGTGGCAAGGAGCGTTTATTTAATTTTTATTTATTTTTAGTTATTCAAGATGATATTTTTGGAAATAGAGAATGTAATTGTGGATGTGATATGGACTCTCCATTAATGGAAGGAAAAAAAAAAAAAAAAAAAACCCAGGCATGTGCAAGGTTGTCAGAGGATACCAAACAGTTGACTTCCTAAATAAGAAGATAAAATATAACAATGATTAACATGGGCCAAAAATAACAAATATATTCTAGGTATTTTTGCTATTATTGCTTTACTTTCTTTATGTTAAAAAAAAGAAATCTGTTTTTATCTTTATTCTGCACAATATCTGTGAGGACCCAGATAGTCTTATATATAAGATATAATAGGGCTAAACTCTTAACCCGACTTAAGCATTTTCGACGGTGACTAGATCCAAGAGGTTAGTCCTAGAATGGATGACTCTCTGAAAAGTTGGGGCGCCACAATATCACGTGAAAATAACTCTTTAGCGGTTCAATAAAAGACGGATGCCATTCTGTTACATTGGACTTTCGTACAGATAGTTGAATTATTGTTCTTAGTTGAGCTGGATCCCGCTTTTTAGATGAGCGGCACGATCAACGGATGCGTAGGGAATTTCTTTCCATTACTATTCCATCACCATGGCTTATATATATAGATCTCCATTTTGTTTTTGTTTTTGTTTTCGTTTTTATTCGTTGAAGATAAGATATTTTGGCCATGTATAGTGTGAACGCATTTGTTTCCATTGAGAAAGAGTTGAAACCTCTTTATCAGAGAATATTTGGAATTTTGGGTCCCGATTCATTTGTGAATAGAGCAATAAATGATATATATTTATTGAGGGAGTTAAATGTAAATTTTTAAATGTGAGAGAAGAATAGTGATAACCATAAAAATGTTAGTGGTTTTTTTGTTTTTTTGTTTTTTTTTGGATTTTTGCCAAACAGTGTAGAAAATGGCTGCAGTAACTACAACTTAATTAGGTAGTGACCATTGAACTTGCATGATTAATTATTATATTTTAGGAGCAATTGCTTATATATCCCTGAAAAAATCCCGACTTTCTGATTTACCCCTCTTAGAAAGCTAATATTAAAAATACATTTTTTACATTCCAACCTATTTCAAATATACCCCTTTCTGTTAGTGAATTGTTAGCAATAGTTGTTATCTCTGTGAAATTACTATTTTACCCTTTCAAATATACCCTTCTACCATTACACCGACTTTTCTTATTTGCCCTTAAGTTAGGGGCACAAAAAGTATTTTAATTTTTAGTCTTTTCAAATATACCTTTCTACCATTACCAACATTTCTTATTTGTCCTTATTTTTAATTTTTTTTAATTTTGGTAGATATTTAACTCACGTTTAACCTAACTTAACTTAACGGGTGGTAACTGTAGGGGTATTTTGAAATAACGGAGGAACATATGAGGGGTATATTGGAAATAAAAAAAAGAGTAGGGGTACATGAGATATTTCCGAAGTTTTGAGGGGTATATAGGCAATTATCCCTATATTTTAAAGGGTTAGTTGCACCACCCATTTTTAGTGTATATTTAAACTATTTTGATCCCCATCCTTCCCATTTTTATAATCAATTCCTTAACATTTAGTATATGTTTTAATTAAGTGTTTGTTGTGAAAAATACAATTAAACCGAATGAAATTGCCATGCTATAATTAAGATTTTGGTATTGATATGTTAAACATTGTTTGGTTTTGATATGGCAAACACATAACATTTTGGTATCTCGTGGTTATTTAAATTAATTACTTTATTATCTTGTTTAACGATAGATTTTTATAATTAAATCAATCAAAATCACAAGATACCAAAACTTAAACTGTACCCATGAGGGCTAATAATTGAAGGTTATGTATCGTATGTTAATGGGCATGCTTGGAACCGAGGATTAGGTTGGACACGATAATACAATAGGATTAGGTAGGACTGTATTTAGGATTATTGGATTGTTAGGATTTCCATAATTGTGGCCCTATTAATCATATTTAAATTTAGATTTAATATAGATAAAATGTCGATCCTAATAGATATAGAACTACTTAATATGATATATCTTATTACTTTTTTCATGTATTTAAATTGTAAAAGATCAATCCAGGTATATCTTATCATTTTTTTCATCTATTAGAATCCTAATCAGACTTAGGGGGTATTGCTCCTGCCACCTTCTCATATGCATTCTGGCGAATTATTACCATATGTTCCACGTCATACGAGAGAGTGCCTGAGAAAGGAGGAGAAATCAAATTACCCAAGTTCGGTTGGTGGCGTTTAGATTGTAGTCAGATTCTCCACTTCCGCAGGTTGATCAAGAATTTCTTCTCTATGGCGCTCTGTGAGTTGTTTTATTTTATTTATACTCCTGAATTTTGGTATGTATTTATTTTTATTGTTGTTTTTACGTATCTATAAAGATCTATTAATTGGTATCAGAGCCTAGAGCAATAAATTTAATATTTTATGCATTCTTTAATCAGATTGAATTATGATAAACTAGTGTAGGAACCCGCGCGATGCGGCGGATATAATCATATTTGATTGAATTTAATAATATAAAAAATATATTAAAATATTTAAAATAAAATTACAATTCAATAAAAAACAATGATAGACAGAAGGAACTATAGGAGAAAAAAATTTGAGTACATAAAAATCGGACCCTTTTGTACCCTCGTCTAGGACATTCTCTACTGACGCCGACGATTTCGTGAGATACCACAGTGCCTTCAACCCCTTTTCGGCAAGTCCATATCCTAGCCAATACTTCTCGTCCTCCGAGGCCATTAGAGGAGAGGGATGCACCTCCTTCGCATAACTATACATTACAAATGTAAGTACAAATGTTACACATCTTCTATATATATATTATAAAATTAACAACAACAAAAAATTATACATAAAAAGAAAAAAAACATACTGATTTAGAGAAAAGGAATAAACATCATCAAATTCGTCAATTTTAACCATTAAACAAAAAAAGAAATTTTCGTAAAGAAGAAATATGTTAACTAGCTTGTGCGGCTATTGAAATTAATTAATTAAGAAAAATACCCTAAATTGATGAGGTTGGGTGAATGTGGAGAAGTGGATGGTGATTAATTTTTATATACGAAATAAATTTTTTTAACATCTTTCCGATCTCACTTCTTATGGATGGTAGGCCAAAGGCCACTAAAAAAATAGAAAGTAAATACGAGTAAATGTGATGAAAAATGAAGAGCCATTTGATAAAATAGACTAAATACAATTTTTTTAGAGGAGAGAAGTAATAGTTTAGGGCCTCACCTTTCTCAAATTAAGAGAGTACATCCACATAGGATTAAGGCATAAGAATTCATGTATAGGTATAGATTTTATATTTTAAAGCATCTCGCGATTTCGGACCATGGCGAGATTTGATGCGGCCTAGCATAACTTATAAACTATTCTTTTTTTTTTTTGAGAAAGAGGTAGCACGCTACCCGCTTCGTTCATTAAGAGAATGAATTTAGCTACATAGAGTGAGGCAGACAGGACCTCGGAAAGAAAAACAAACAAGATTAACAAAAAAAAAAAAAATCAAAAAAAAAACTATTCTTCATCCTCTTCAAATTGGTGTTCATATGTTTTTTATTTTTGCCCTGTATGATGTCGTACAGCCACTTATTTTCGTTAACTTGTGGCTCTTGTTCTCACGTGGTGACATCTTCATATCTGATGTAGCATGGGTTGACCCTGTTTTGGGTTTTATGTTTTTCCATGAAACCATATTAATAGAAGAAGATGACGAATAGGATCAATTTATTTTAAATTGATTTTACTTTTAAATTATACAATATTTACTTACTTATTGAATTGGCCCATATGAAAATTATTGTTACGCTATGCATGCCGCGTTATGCATGCCACATCAATGATTTGGCTAGCTTTTAAGTCGGTGAAACTATTAATATGAGTTAAAGTTGACTAGCCAATTCATCATGCAATAATACGGACTCGTGAGTTGCATCTGGTTGGTTATGATATTGTTTTGGTTTACTCTGTGTGATGGATTGCTTAAACTTTTTTATTCATACTTAATAGAAGAAGAACCTATTAAGATTGAACCTATTATTAATTTATTATTGGATTCTTTTTACAAATTAATACTCAGTAGGCGTCCGGTTTTAAACATATTACCCACTTAAACTTCTTTATTCATCCCAATTCGATCTGTTAGAGCTTTTATGTGTATTAAAGCGTCGTGAACATAAAGAATCCTTCACATAAGGATTTAATTTTGCATACAATATTAATTTATCATAAATCGATTTATCTTATATTTGTGGTCAAATTAGAATATTGTATAAAGTTTAAATTTGATTGCGATATTATGTTTTAAATTTTCGCATCTAAATTCTTATTTTGACCGGATGAAACATGAAAATTAAATAATCATAATTGTTGTTAGATTATCTAAGGCTCGCGCTAAGTTAAATTAATTTGTTATTTCGATTGACTAGGTGCAAGTTAAAGCGGCCCTGATTAAAAGAAATAATGATTTAATTTACTTTAAAGTAGCGCTTCCGGATAATTTTCATGTTAATCATGCAGCACTAAGTCAGATTAATTTATTGCTTCAACTCTTCGGGTGCAAGCCAAAGCGGCCTCGACCAGAAGGAAAGGTAAATTAATCGCATTAAAGAAGTGCATGCAGAAATTGCACCCTAATATTATGTTTAGTCTACTCCCAAAAGAGGTCTAGATATGAAGGTACATGGGTGATGTAGGATGGTAATTTCTTGTAATTCTTTGTAGAAATTTGTCTCGCCAAAACTGACAATTTCTTCATATGAAAATTTTGAAATTGTCACGACCTGCAGAAAGTTTAAATTAATCTCTGATAAAGAGGTTGCATATTTATGCTCGTAACTCTGCTCCTAAAAGAGGGGTTGGCGATATCATATAAAGTATATGCATACAGAAAGAAAAATACTGATGCTCATAACTCTGCTCCCAAAGGAAGTGTTGTGATGTCATATAAGGTGTATTTTTTTAATTTTTGTGTGATAATTTTTGGATGTGGTATTTTATTGATAAAATATATTTTATTTTTCAACTATGACTTCATCTTTTGTTCCTATTGGTCATTCTATTTCTATATTTAATGGTTCTAATTATTCGGAGTGGAAAGAACAGATCATGCTTACATTAGGATGTATGGATCTCGATTTGGCTCTAAGAGATGATAAATCTGCTCCTCTTACAGATAAAAGTACGCCAACCCAAACAACAATTTCAGAAAAGTGAGAGCGCTCTAATAGGCTTAGTTTAATGCCGATGAAAGCGCGTGTCGGTAAAAACATTCGAAATTCAATTCCAGAATGCGAGACAGCCCGCGATTTTCTTGAATGCTGTGGAGCAACAGTTTGTAAGCTCCAGTAAAGCTTTGGCGAGCACCCTAATGAATAGACTGTCTTCTATGAAGTACTCCGAAAAAGGCTCGATTCGTGAGCATATTATGAAAATGCGAGATATTGCAGCGCAACTCACTGCACTAGAAGTAACCAACTTTTCATTCATTCTTAGTACACTTTATTTTGAACTCTTTGCCATCTGAATACGGACCATTTCAGATCTCTTATAACACACATAAAGATAAATGGTCAATTAATAAATTTCTGACAATTTGTGTGCAAGAGGAAGGGAGACTTATGCAAGAGAGGCAAAATGCAGATAACTTTGTTTCTCAAAAGAGACAAATAAAGCGTGCTAAGAATGATAAGGACAATAATGACTCAAAAAGAAAGAATAAGGAAGTCCCATCTGGTTCACAAGACCAATCAAGTAAATGGACTCCTAAGTGCTTCTTGTGTAAGGAAAATGGTCATATAAAGAAGGACTGCCAAAAATATCAGAAATGGCTCCAGAATAAGGGTAAGTTTCTGATTTTGATGCATGAGTTGTATTTAGTCACTGTTCCATCTAATACTTGGTGCCACATGCCACGTGGCAAATTCCGTATATGGATTGCAAAATCGTAGGAAACCCAGTAAAGATGAAGCCACTATCTACACTGCTGAAGGAAATCCAACTAAAGTGGAATTTGTAGGAATATTTAGATTAGTTCTTTTTACTGATCATATTTTGAATTTAGTTGATACATTTTATGTTCCAAATTTTTCTAAAAATTTAATTTCTATTTCAAAACTTGTTGGTTTGGAATATAGTTTCAGTTTTGATAATAAAGTCTTTTCATTATCCTACAAATCTAAGATAGTTGGTTCTGATGTTTTGAAAAATAATTTATATAAAGTACCGTTAGATCATTCATATAGTGAAATCCTTCTTATCATGCACGAAAGTGTTGGATCAAAACGTGGCATTAACAATGAAAGGTCATCCATATTATGGTATAAGAGATTGGGACACATCTCGAAACAAAGAATTCAAATGTTAATTAGAAAATGCATTTTAGATGATCTCGACTTCTCTGATTTTGGAAGGTGCGTGGACTGCATAAAGAAAAAGCAGTCCAAAAATCTCCTCTAAAGGTGCTAAAAGATGTAATAGAACATTAGAGCTAATTCATACCGATATATGCGGACCACTTCCTCCCTCAATTACTGGCCATAAATATTTTATCACTTTTACTGATAACTACTCTCGATATGGCTATTTTTACTTGCTTAAAGAAAAATCTGAAACTTTAGATGCCTTTAAGGTATATAAGGCTGAAGTAGAGAATCAACTCGAGAAAATAATAAAAATAGTCAGATCAGATAGAGGTGGTGAATATTTTGGTAGACAAACAGATAAAGGTTAAGTCCCTGAGCCTTTTGCTAAGTTTCTGGAGCAGTGCGGAATTGTTCTATAGTACACTATGCCAGGGACACCTGATCAGAATGGTGTCGCTGAAAGAAGAAACTGCATATTAATTGATATGCTCAGGAGCATGATCAGTTATTCTACCATTTCGATATCATTGTGAGGTGAGACACTCAAAACTGCCCTATATATTCTTAATCGGGTTCCTACTAAGGCTGTCACTAAAACTCCTTTTGAGCTTTGGACAGATAGAAAATCTAGTTTAAGACATTTTCATACATAGAGTTGTCAAACTGAGACCAAATTGTATGACCCACAAATAAAGAAATTGGACCCTCGAATCATATCAGAATATTTTCTTGGTTATTCAGAAAGGTCCAAAGGGTATAAGTTTTACTGTACATCGCTTTCTATAAAAATTACAGAAACTAAAACAGCACGATTTATTAAGGATGGTACAATCAGTGGGAGTTTTGAATCTCGATTCATTGAATTTGAGAAAATTCAAGAGCATTAAGATTCTGTGCATGACAGACCTACTATTGTCCCTTATGATTTGATGGTTCCTGTTCCAGTGGAACAACAAGTTATTTTGGAACCACAAAGTGATCGTGAATCTGTCATCGATAATTCACATCAAGATGTACAAGTAGATAATTCACATCAATATGTACAAGAGGATAATCCGCATCAAGATATACAGGTGGATAATCAGATAGATTTAAGAAGATCCTCAAGACAGATAAGACCGACTGTATCTAGTGATTATATTGTCTATCTTTATGAAAATGACCAGAATTTAGATGATCCTCTTAATTTTTCCGAAGTCATAAATAACAGTAATTCTACAGCTAGGTACAATATCATGGGATCTTGTTGAGTTACCTATAGGAGTTAAACCCATAGGATGCAAGTGGGTTTATAAAACCAAATGGGATTCCAAAGATAACAGAGAGAGATACAAGGCCTGTCCTGTGGCAAAAAGGTTTACTCAGGAAGAAGGCATTAACTATAAAGAGACTTTCTCTCCAGTATCTAGGAAGGAATCTTTTCGTGTTATTATGGCTCTGGTTGCTCATTTCGATCTCGAGTTATACCAGATGGATGTTAAAACTATTTTTTTAAAAGGAGATCTATATGAAGAGGTATATATGAATCAGCCTGAAGGATTTCTTCCAAAAAGGAAAAGGAGCATTTGGTATGCAAACCCAAGAAATCAATATATGAACTAAAACAAGCCTCCCACAATGGTACTTAAAGTTTAAACAAACCGTTTTGACCTTTGGTTTTAAGAAAAACATTGTTGATCAATGTATTAATTTGAAGGTTAATGGAAGTAAAACAATTTTCTTCGTCCTTTATGCTGATGATATTTTGCTTATCAGTAATAATTTTGGGCTATTGCATGACACTAAAATTTTTTTTTTCCAAAATTTTGAAATAAAAGATTTAAGTGAGGCCTCATATGTTCTTGGTATTGAAATTAAAAGGAATAGATATAAAGGTTTACTCTGTCTATCTCAAAAGGCCTACATAAAGAAAGTTTTGAAAAATTTTAAAATACATAAGTGTAAGCCCAGTGTTGTTCCTGTCCAGAAAGGGGATAAGCTTAATACTTTTCAGTGTCCCAAGAACCAATTAGAAATTGAACAGATGAAAAAACATACCTTATGCCTCTGCAATTGGTAGTCTTATATACGCACAGACATGCACACGTTTGGATATTACTTTTGCCGTTAGATTGCTTGGCAGGTATCAAAGTAATCCAGGTATGGAGCATTGGAAGGCTGCTAAGAAGGTTATGAGGTATTTGAAGAAAACTTTGGATCATATACTGATATACAGGAGATCAGATCACTTGGAGCTGATCGGGTACTCGGACTCCGATTTTTACTGGATGCCCAGATACCAGAAAGTTTATGACTGGGTATATTTTTCTGCTTGCTGGTGGAGCGATATCATGGAATAACAGCAAACAAAGTGTTACTGCCCCTTCGACCATGGCTGCAGAGTATATTGCATGTTACGAGACCACATCATAAGCTATTTGGCTTAGAAACTTTATCACAGACTTAAAGATTGTGATCTCCATTGCTCGTCCAATAAGGATTTTCTGTGATAGTTCAGCTACAATTTTCTTTGCCAATAACAATAAAATTACAGTACGGTATAAACACTTGGACACTAAATATCTTGTTGTGAGAGAGAAGATAGAGGAATGTTATGTTAAGATTGAAGACATCAGTACCAAGTGTATGATTACAGACCTAATGACAAAGGGGCTGGCACCTGGGTCATATACAGATCATGTTAGTAGTATGGATTTGATTAGTTCTTTTGATGTATAAGATTATAACATTTTATATTTTTTCAATAAAGTTAAATTTTAATGCAGCTGTGTTGGACCGTTTAATAGACATAAAATTTTGTCTGTTAACGAATGGACATATAGTTTTCAGTTCATTCATAAAGTTGTGCCATATAAAGTACTCGGCTAGAAGATGAAGATGATATGATAATTATGAAAGAAAAATTTTAATATGAAGAGGTGGACCGCCATAGTTCCTATCATTGTAGTCTTGTAGTTTGAGCTAAAGATCAAGTGAGTTCTAAGTTATTTGACCATAAAATTTTTAATAATGCGCAATAAAATTTGGAGTATAAAAAATTCGTTCATGGAATATGATTAATGTGAGCCAAGTGGGAGATTGTTAGGATTTTCATAATTACCGCCCAATTAATCATATTCAAATTTGGATTTACTATAGATAAAAGATCAATCATAATAGATATAGAACTATTTGATATGGTATATCTTATCCCTTTTTTCATTTATTTAAATTAAATAGAATCCTAATCAGACTTTGATGGCAAGTCGATCCGGACTCTATATAAAGGGGGTATTGCTTCTGCCACCTTCTCATGTACATTCTGGTGAAGAATTATAATCTGTTCCACACCATACGAGAGAGTGCTTGAGAAAGGAGGAGAAACCAAATTACCCAAGTTCGGTTAGTGACGTTTAGATTATAGCCGGACTTCTCGCTTCCGCAGATTGATCAAAATTCTTTTCTCTATGGCGCTCTATGAGTTGTTTTATTTTATTTATAATCCTGAATTTTGGTATGTATTTATTTTTATTGTTGTTTTTATATACCTATAAAGATCTATCATGGATTACTATAAATTTTTTTTCTTGGTTATATTTTCTGTGAATCGTGATTAATGATTGTTTTCTTTTTTTGTTATTGTTGATATGTCGATATTTTTTGTGAGTGGTAAAAAAGCTAATTTATCAATCAACAATTTTTGCAAGGGAATTATGGAGAAATTTTTGGTGAGAAAATTTCCTTTTAGCTCTTTACAATAAAGGTTATCTCAAACTCAAAAAAGCAGATATGGAAGCTAGCGGAAATAAAAATATAGAAGATTTTATCACCACCACAAATAAATCTTCCTTTAAAAAAATATATTCCCTTCCCGCTGACTTGACAGACAAAAAATAAATATTAAACTGGTATACAAATGATCGAGAGAATTTCAGAGAGTATGCTTGCAAAAAGGCCCTTGCCAACCTCATAATTTATACTCAAAGAAATACTAGAGGAGTGCTACGAAGATTTAATCCTTATTGATTTGACCAATATAGTAATTGGTTAGAATATTGTATAAATGAGCATGTGGAATTTTGTTTGTATTGCTATTTAGTTAAAGATAATGGTGGAAAGTGTAAAGTCCTAATTAAGCAAAAACAGTCTATACAAGTTGCTTTTAATATGCAATTGGAACAAGTTAGTAGGGAGTATATATAGAACTCGTTTGAATGCACCAAATAATTGTTTAAGATTTCTTTTTGTGCCAAGGATTGACATTTCGTAACTATGGTGAACATGAAGATTTTAGTAATAGAGAAAAGTTTTTGAAACTTCTAAAATGGTATGTCAATCGTAACAAAAATATAAGAAGTGTTGGATTACGAAATGCTCCAGAAAATCAACAAATATGTGCCCCATCAATTTAAAAAAATATTATGAATTATTAATGCTTGTATAGACAAAACAATCAATGCTATTAATTATTGATGATATTGATAATAATTTTTTGGAATATTAATTCACGAGTCCCGTGATATATTGAACATATAGCAAATGGCTCTTCTTTTGCTGCTATGTTAATAAAACGGGAATTGTTATGGAGCGGTTTATTAGCATAGTAGATATTAGTAATATTTCTACTTTGTCACTAAAAAAACAACAATTGATTCTTTACATTCATTATTTGTCATAGAGCTGGCATATTCCATTCACTATTTTTCTCATCAATTTAAATTGATTCTTGTAGTTGTAAACAAAAATTAATTATGATGTTGTTGCTTGGCTTTTTGACATTGTTGACAATATTTTAAATATAGTTGGAGTTCAGCGGAGAGACATATTTCGGAAAAAACAAATTGAAAAATTTGAAGAAGTATTGAGTAGTAATGAGCTTCAAAGTAGGCAAGATTTAAATCAAGAAATCAGTTTGAAAAGGCCGGGCAATACTCATTAGGGATCTCATTATTAATCTGTCATGCTCCAGGACTCTTTTCCAAATTTTTTATAGAAAAAAAATAGCGAAATATATATATAGTCCTGCTACTATGCTATCAATAGCACCAAACACTTGGTGCTACCAAGTTTTCCACCGTTAGATCCACTACTTTGATCATTTCCACCCGTTAGAGATTATATTATTCAACCAACCACCTACTCAACCCTAAGGGGCCACTATCATCCTAACCGCACATCCCTTCATCCAAGAGCCGAAAATCTAATAGCACTAATGACTTGGTGCAATTAATAGAATAGTAGCCCAATTATATATATTTATATATATATATATATATATATATATATATATATATATATATAGAGAGAGAGAGAGCAGGACTACTATGATATTAAAAGCACAGCAGTCATGCTCCTAAGTTTCTAACCACCCATCAAGTTTGATTGGTGGTTAGGATGAGAGAGAGAAGAGATATTGGAGAGAAATTTAAGGAGATGAGAAATTGAAACACTCAATTTCTCCTCAATTTCTCTTTTCTCTCTCTTCCTAACCACCCATCAAACTTGATAGGTGGTTAGGAATTTAGGAGCACAGGTAGGGATGTCAACGGGTATGGGTACCCGAAATATTACCCGAATCCGAATCCGAACGGGGCGGGTTTATCCGAACTAAATGAATATGGATTCGGGTATGGGTATAGAAAATAAAAACCCGACGGGTATAGGTACGGGTATGGATTTTGTATGTATCCGACCCGATCCGAACCCAAACCCGAACTCGAACCCGAATAAATTATATATATATAATTTATCTACTTATATAATATATAAAATGTCTAATAATATTTTAGCCATTGGATCTTCATCCAACGGTCAAATTATATATATATTATTTATTTACTTATATTTGATTATGTTTTGAAAAGTTTTGATTTTACTACAATATATTTTGAAATATGGTAAAGAGAAATTATACTTCGGGTTTGGGTTTTCGGGTTCGGGTTCGGGTTCGGGTTCGGGTTCGGGTTTCGGGTTTTTGGTCGGATCGGGTACGGGTATGGATTTTTAAAACCCGCCGGGTTCGGGTTCGGGTTCGGGTTTCAATTTGATTGTCGGGTTCGGGTTCGGGTTTTTGAAAACCCGACCCAAACCCGACCCGTTGACATCCCTAAGCACAGGGGCTGCTGTGCTCTTAATAGCACAGTAGTCCTGCTCTCTCTCTCTCTCTCTATATATATATATATATATATATATATATATATATATATATATATATATATATATATATATATATATATATATATAGAGAGTTGAGCTGGAATACTATTAATAGTATTTGGGTTCTTTTGCTATCGATTTTTTAGCCGTTAGATCTACACTTTAATCAATTCCATCCTTTAGATCATACTAGTCAACCAACCACCCACTCAACCCTAAGGGAACCACCACTAAACCCTAGGGGACTACTATCATCCTAACCATATAATTTTTCATCCAAAAGTTAAAAACTCGATAGCAAAAGAGCCCAAATATTATCAATAGTATTCCAGTCCAATTATATATATATAACCTTTTAATTTATTTGATTCAAATCATTTGATGGCTCTTACATTAATATAAAATTTAAGCTAATTGCTTACTTTATCAATTTATAGTCACATAAGTTCGGTAAAATATATGCTAATTAAGGTTGTACAGAGAAACAACCCATTCAAAATTTGAAGTTAAAGGGTCAATAAATGGCGTGCATCTAATAAATTAAAATGTTAGGCAACACAATTAAAATTTTAAAAGATTAGATAGTTAGATTGAAAAGGGTAATAATTGAGGTAAGCTTTATATATTTTTGTCCTATTTTAGCAATTTAATTCAGACATTTCTTGTACACTACTAATACTAAATATGGTAGAAATTTGATCATTCTTCTAAAATTAAGAGCTTGTATAAAACATCTATAATAGTGAGGTGGTATCAAATTACATCGAAATTATAGGTAGAAATGAAACTTTTAATTTACGAGAAATACTCGATGGCTGACACATCAGCATTGCGCAAGAATATGCACCTAGTTGCAAAATATTTGCTCTAAAAGGAAAAAAGAGAAAATCTATCAATTATAGGTGGTAGGTTAAATCCAAATGTCTCACAACATTCTCAAGAAAGTAATGTAATTAATTATACTTAATTCTAGCCTACTAGCTAAAATGTGGTGGAAAGTGAAGAAGAGAACAGGTTTGAAAGCAAGATATATTAATTAATGATGTGATTGACAACTTATGAAAGGTATGGATATTGCTAATGATAAGATTGGTGGTAATGACAAGATTGCTACTGACAAGATTTCAAAACATGAGCATCAAGTAATAGTAAAATCAACTCTGTGTGACCTTAAGATGAGCTAGTGTTGATGCACAACAAATAGTTATTCAACTTATTTTTACTTATAAGAGCTTTTGATTCCTACTTTGGGAATGTGTTTGTCAAATGCGGTTATCTACTTTTCAAAACATAAGCATCAAGTAATAGTAAAATTCACTCCACATGACCTAAGGATGAGCTAGTGTTGATGTATGAGAAATAGATTTTCAAATTGTTTTTACTTGTAAGCTCCTATTCCTATTTTCGTGATGTGTTCTTTACATGCAGTTTCTTTACTTTAATTTTGCTAATGATAAGATTTCGAAACATAACCATCAAGTAATAACATAATCAACTCCATATATATGAACTTAGGATGAGTTACTGTTGATGCATGAGAAATAGTTTTTCAAATTGTTTTTACTTGTAGGCTTCTGATCCTATTTTCAGAATGCGTTCTTTAAATGCAGTTTCTTTACCTTAACTTGCTAATGATAAGATTTCGAAACATAACCATCAAGTAATAACATAATCAACTCCATATATATGAACTTAGGATGAGTTACTGTTGATGCATGAGAAATAGTTTTTCAAATTGTTTTTACTTGTAGGCTTCTGATCCTATTTTCAGAATGCGTTCTTTAAATGCAGTTTCTTTACCTTAACTTGCTAATGATAAGATTTCGAAACATAATCATCAAGTAATAACATAATCAACTCCATATGAACTTAGGATGAGCTTTTGTTTCGAAATGTGTTCTTCAAAATGCAGTTATTTTCTTAGAAATATTAAGCCAGATGGAACACTCAAAATTTTGCTTTTTCTCTCCCTCCAAACATATTTGTTGGCTTATATATACTTTGTTTTCCTCCAAATTTTTAATTTGGGTTCAAAAAGTTTTAGGAATGTCCTTTTTATCTCATATAGTTTAGTCCCACATTAGAAGTGACAGTAAAACTCCATGCCTATATATTAGGGCGACACCCTATCCATTAGTGGGCTTTGGGACGGTTGGAGCAAAACCTTGTACCACATGGGTTGGGTCTTATACCTTACAATATTTTATTTTAGGGGCAATTGCTTATATACTCTTGAAAAAATTTCGACTTTCTGATTTACCACTCTTAGAAGACTAATATTAAAAATATTTTTTTAGCGTTTCAAGTTATTTCAAATATATTTCTAAAATTAAATTCTGTTAGTGAACTGTTATCAACAACCGTTATCTCTTTAAAATTACTATTTTGCCCTTTCAAATATACTCTTCTACAGTCACTTATTTTTCTTATTTGCCCTTAATATAGGGGCAAAAAAGTATTTTGATTTTTTATCTTTTCAAATATACTCTTCAACCATCATCAGATTTTCTTATTTGCCCTTAAATTAAGGACAAAAAAGGTATTTTAATTTTTTTTTTAACTCAGGTAGAAATTTAACCCGGGTTTAACGATAACTTAACGAGCACTAACAGCGAAAATATTTTTGAATAATGGAGAATTATACGAGGGGTATATTTGAAACAAAAAAAAGTAGGAATAAATTAGATATTTTAAAAAATTTCAGGAGCATATTGGATATTATCCCTTTATATTATTATTATCAAATATCTTATTTATTTTGTTATTTATTTATTTATTCTTGCGTGTCTTCCCATTGCGTCTCTTAAGGCAAACATGCGCAATGTGCAAATAAAAGTTTGAATGTATTACCGACTGTCCCTAGCGCAAGTGGCAAAGGACTTGGTGGTTGGTACCCGAGGTCCCGAGTTTGAATCCTAGATGATTCACATTTCCAGCTAAGTTTATTTCTAAAAGAAATAAACGAAGCGGGTAGCGTGCTACCTTTCTCTCTCTCAAAAAAAAAAAGTTTGAATGTATTAGCGGCTAATCTTGTGGTGTATGTTGTGGGGCTTAATGTTCTAACTTTTGGTTCTATAAAAGGCCCATATCTCTTGTAATCCATAGATACAAGTGTGCTCTAATATTCGCCAAAATACATAAAAGAATTGTTTCTCCCATTTTTAATCCTCCTAGCTTTATTTCGTTTTCTTGCAAGGTTTTCAAAGAAGATTCATCAACTTCTGCCACGATAGTGCTTATACGAAGAGGAAGTCCAATTGTACCTTAGGGTGGCGTTTTCAGTCAATCCAAGATGGGAATACATTTTAAGGCAGCTTTTATAAGAATTAAAATAAGTTTTCAGTGAATGCAATCATCGAAAATGGCACTCTGCATTCACTCGGTCTAAAAGAGTAGGACAATAGCAAATAATGGAACTACTACAGTAAGATATGTAAAGAAATGCATAATTACTGTGCCTCTAGTACATGTTTGAAGTAAAAATATTTATGCTGTGATTCTTAGGAGATTCGATTTTATCCTTAGCAAAAAATCAATTAAATTTAGATTAATATGATCTTGATTTTAATATATTTCAAATGGGCCTAGAATTTTCGTATCCAAAAGTAAGCCCATCTATCATGTCTTGAGCCCGTTTAATGATTCAGGCCTTATTCCAGTCCAATGAACATTACCCATGTCAAAAAAAAAAAGCTGCTGCAATAAGTTAGGCCCACTCAGCTTGGACTGAGCCCAATCCACTGGATGAAGGCCTATCCCTACACCCATATCCGAAAATTTAAAATTTTGAATTTTGAATACTACACCCGCGTGCGAAATTTTAATTTTTGAATATTTAAATTCAATCTTAATTTTTGAATTTCCAACCAATCATTCAAAATTCAAATTCTAAACTCTCAACCATATCTCCACCCATTTCTCAACCAATCATTCAAAATTCAAATTCTAAACTCTCAACCATATCTCCACCCATTTCTCAACCAATCATTCAAAATTCAAATTTAAAAACTTCCAACCATTTCTCCACCCATTCCTCAACCAACCATTCAAAATTTAAATTCTAAACTTCCAACCACTTCTACACTCATTCCTCAACCAACTATTGAAAATTCAAATTTGATTCAAAATTCAAGTTCAAATTTCAAATCCTTAACCGCCCACAAATCTCTCAACCCACTCCACTATAAATAGAGGATAGCAAAAAAAAAAGAGGGGAGAATTAGCATAAGGAAGGAGAGCAAAAAAAAAGAGAGCAAAAAAAAAAAGGGTAGAGAGAGAGGAGGATAAAAGAAAAAACGAGAGAGAAAGATCCACACTCTTCTACATACAAAAATCGAAGAAGAAGAAAATTTTGCCCCGTCCCACTTCGTCCAATCCGTTACGTACTCCGCTTCCCCGTCAGATCATCAGGTATATATATATATATATATATATATATATATATATATATATATATATATATATATATAAATTAGAAAAAGGGACCTCTTGCCGTACCTGAGGGAATTCTTTTCTTCTTTTTTTCTTTTTTTCTTTTTCTTTTCCTTCTTCCCTTTTCAAATAAAAAAAAAGAAGAAATATCTCCCCCTCCTCCTCTTGACCGTGCGGTCAAGGAGAGAGGAGAGAGGTGTTCTACTCAAAAAAAAAAGGGAAAGAAAAATAATAATAAAATAATAGTAGAATAAGATTTAAAAAAAAAAGGGAATCTCCCTTCTCTCCTTCTTTCTTTTCCTTTTTGCCCCGCAAAGATTGCGCCATCGACGTCGTCGCCATCGAATCCCATTTTAACATCTTCAATGAGCGAGGGGAGGAGGGTCAATGATCCTCCGTTTCTTCGGACCTCTCCACCTCATTCGAAGTTGTTAATTAAAGGGATGGGTGGTTCGCTGTCACATCGCCGCAACCGCTTTCAACCTTGGTTTGACGTTTCTCGAAAGAAGAGGGGAGGGGAATCAATAGTTTCCCGTTTCTTCGGACCTCTCTATACCCCATTCGAAACCGTTAATTAACGGGACGGGTGGTTCACATGTCACATTGCCGCAGTCGCCTTCAACCTCAGTTTGGCGTTTTCAAAGGAAGAGGGGAGGGGAATCAATGATTCTCCGTTTCTTCGGACCCTTCAACTCCCTTCGAGAATGTCGAAACAAACCCGCCGGCCGTCATCATCTATGCCATCATCGTCATCTACACTGCGGTTTGACATTTTCGAAGGAAGAAGGGAGGGGAACCAACGGCTCCCCGTTTCTTCGCACCCTTCAATTCCTTTCGAAAATGTTGAATCAAATCCCCCACAACCGCAAAAAAAAAAAAGAAAAAAAAAAAGAGAGAAAACCACAAAATTCCATTCATTTCGATCCAAACCGGTTCAGATGATTTCTTCGGACATCTGAATTTTGGTTCAATCAAAATCAAATCGCAATTTTAAAAAGGGGATTTCTTCGGACCCCAAAATAAAATTGCAAATAAAGTTCAAAAGGGGATTTCTTCGGACCCCAAATCAAATCACAATTTTAAAAAGGGGATTTCTTCGGACCCCAAAATAAAATTGCAAATAAAGTTCAAAAGGGGATTTCTTCGGACCCCAAATCAAATCGCAATTTTAAAAAGGGAATTTCTTCGGACCCCAAAATAAAATTACAAATAAAGTTCAAAAGAGAATTTCTTCGGACCCCAAATCAAATCGCAATTTTAAAAAGGGGATTTCTTCGGACCCCAAAAAAAATTTGCAAATAAAGTTCAAAAGGGAATTTTTCGGACCCCAAAATAAAATTACAAATAAAGTTCAAAAGGGGGTTTCTTCGGACCCCGAAATAAAATGGCAAATAAAGTTCAAAAGGAGATTAAAAAGGAGATTTCTTCGGACTCCGAATCAAAATTCGAATCCCGGATTCAAATTTAAAAATTGAATCAAAGAGGCGTCTTTGGATCTCAATTCCAAGCAAAATAAAGGAACATGCAAAATAGCCCATAAATTTACTAGAACTTAATGCAGAATTCAGGCCCAGTCAATATTCATGTTCCAATCCGGGCCCAATCAACATTTCGGGCTCCAATTTAGACCCAATCAATAAGCAGGCCCAGAATGGCTCAGCTTAATTACGGGCTCTAATTCAGGCCCAATCGAAAAGTAACAACCCAAATAAAATCCAAACCCAAGCCTAAACCCAATCAAACCCTCTCATGAAAACCCAAATAAAATCAAAACCCAAACCTATTCTAGCCCAAAATGAAAACCCAAACCTAAACCCAATCAAACCATAAAATCCAAACCAAACCCAATCACTCCACAATGAAAACCCAAACCCATCTAAATCCAAACTCATTCTAGTCCACAATAAAAATCCAACCTACATCTAGTCCACAATAAAAGTCTAACCCAATCTAACCCAACCCAATCTAGTCCACAAATAAAACCCAGCCCATAAAACCACTAAGGCCCAAAGAGCATCAAACATAATCTAGTCCACCATACCCAAACCTCATCATATCCAAATTTCATAAACCATACGCCAAATCCCATGAGCCATAGACCAAATCCATACCCAAATCCCATGAGCCATACACCAAATTCCATACACCAAATCTCATGAACTATACCAAATCCCATAAACCATATACTAAATCCCATACACCAAGTTCATGAACCAAATCTCATGAACCAAATCTCATGAACTATACCAAATCCCATACACCAAGTTCATGAACCAAATCTCATGAACCAAATGAACCAAGTCCATACACCGAGTTCATGAACCAAATCTCATGAACCATAAACTATATACCAAATCCCATACACCAAGTTCATGAACCAAATCTCATGAACCATACGCCAAATCCCATGAGCCATAGACCAAATCCATACCCAAATCTCATGAGCCATACACCAAATCCCATACACCAAACCTCATGAACCATACATCAAATCTCATGAACCGTACTCAAGTTCATGAACCAAATCTCATGAACCATACACCAAATTTCATAAACCATACATCAAGTTCATGAACCAAATCTCATGAACCAAATCTCATGAACCATACCCAAACTTCATCATATCCAAATTTCATAAACCATACACCACGCTCATGAACCAAATCATACCCAACTCTTATGAACCATACACCAAGTTCATATGACGTTTTTTACGGGCCAAGTTCATAAATTGAACCCAACTTCGTCATGAACCTTTTCCTTGCTCTAGCCCATATACCTAGAGTGAAAATCAAATGCGAGATCGACTAACCCTAATATATATACTTAGGGCTAAGTCAACCCCACCGCCTTAGCACATATAACTAAGGCAAAACCATTTCCAAACTGACAGAGTTCTAAACTATATACTTGGAACTCCGTCAAATCCAAATGCAATCGAGCTCTAATATATATACTTAGGCCCCGTTTGGTTCGGGGGTTAAAGCGGGGATAACGAAGTTATCCCCGCTATTCCGCCAAACGAAACGAAGTTTGGCCGGGATATTTTATCCCGGTCAAACTTCGTTATTCTCGGTTATTCCGGAATAGCTGGGATAAACTATTCCATCGTTTTGACGGAATAGCGCTATTCCAAGCTTAATTCTAAATTTAATTAAGATTATAAATTTATTTAAACATAAATTATATAAACATAATATATTTAATTAATAATAAAAGAATAAAATATCCAAGCTAGATTTATAATAAATATTATTTAATTAATAATTTATATATTAATTAATTTACTAATTAACTAGATAATTAATTAACTATTTAATTTATTACTTTAATAAATATTTAATTAATTTTTTTAGTAATTAATTCATTATTTTAATTAATTTACTAATTAAATAATTAATTATATTGTTTAATTAATTAATATTTTGAGTAATTTAATTATTTTCTTAATTAATCATCTGACTATTATTAACTAATTTATTTATTATTAATTTATTATTTTATTAAATTATTTGTAATTAATTAAATTATTAATTACCAATTAATTTATTTATTAATATTAAGGGTTTTTAGCAATATTCATAATTATTTAGTAGATTAAATAAGTTAAATTATTACTTAATTAATATTTCGTCTTAATTAATTAGATAAAATATTATTGTTTAAAATTATAATTATTCTTATCCTCGCAATTCCAATCAAACCATCCAAACACTATTTTTCTTATTCCCGAGAAAAATCTACTTTTCATCCAAACGCAAAATTGATTTAGTCCCCGCTTATACCTCAATTTATACCTATCCCTGGAATAGTCACTTTTTGCTTATCCCCGAACCAAACGATACCTTAGAGTTTATTGAAATCAAATCCGACGAACCCTAACGCAATACCTTAGGGCTTAGTCAGATCCTCACTCTAGCACATATAACTAGAGTGAAAAGTATATTAAACTCGGTTAATCCTGATACATATACTCAGGAATTAGCTACTCTTTACCTTCGGGTAACATCAAATCCGACCTACCTCAATACATATACTTGGGGTTTGGTCACATCTTCACTTTGGAACATACAACCAAGGTGAAATCAAATATAATTAGGCTCTAAACATATATATACTTTCTAATATCAACTAGATCTTAATACATACACTTAGGACCTAATCAACTCCATATCCAACCGAATCCTAACACATATATCCAGGACTCGGTCAATCATTCCATCCTCCTTATAAAGGTCTCTTAATCGAAGGTGCCCCAATCTCCAGGGGGTAATTAACAATAGATGCTTGCGTCTATTGGAAGCCATGGATCCGCAAAACCTGATACCCACATACATATAAATACAAATCTGAATCATGAATACTACCCCACGGGAAATCCATAAGACCGTGCGAGGTGCGTCATTCGTGGTGGCAGACAGTACAACTACTATATCTCTAGCAAGATACCAATATATTAAGCAAGATATAACTATGTCAATGTCCACATAAAGATTTACTCGAGCTATTTTATTAACTCTAGCCAACTTATTAGTTTGGTACCAATTCTATATTAAACATCTGATGGAGAGTCGAGGGTGATCGTACGCTCTCCAATCGGTAAGCACTTGGGACTAAGGGTGATCGTACTACTTCCAGTAAAGACAAAGGGAGCCGAGGGTGATTGTACTATTCCATATTGACTCTTCTGAATGGTCATAGCTTGTAAGGTCGCGATCCTTACAAGCAATGTCAATACTTGGTTTTTAGTTTATACCCTAAGTTCTAATTGATGCTAAGGTTAGTTTATGAGTTCATTCACATATTTACATTTTCTCTACAACATGCATGTGCTCATAATTTGCATATACTTTACTATGTTTATCACTATAGATTTTTTTTTTCTATGTTTAATGACACTATCATATCCATTAAGTTCATATGTACACATTATAGTATTTTACATGCTCATAAAAAAAGCTACTAAAATGATATGGTTTAAAAAGAGAATAGAAACCCTACATGTTAGGTCATATACCCAGCCCCTCATGAATTCTCCAAAACTTGTCTCATGAAAACCTGTTATATTTTGATTTAAATTTGTAGTTATTTAAATTGAAGTTAAATTCTAATCTAACTAGGATAAAATATAATTTAAATTTAATTTGGACTATGAGTCTAATTCAACCAGAATTAGAATTAAACTCCACGTATTATAAATGAATGCTACGGTCAACTTAATGAAGCCACAGTTTTAATTAAAGGCCATGGTCTAATTAATTAAGTCAACCAAGTAGAGGTGCCGTACTGGGAATTTTTTAGTCAGGACGTGTACTTTATAATTTGCCTTCGATATTAATAAAAGTCTTTGCTCTATCTTTACCTATGAATGTAGGCCTATAACAGAACCATATAAATTAAGCGTGCTTTTTTCTTTTTTTTTCTTTTCTTTTCTTTTTCTGCACTATTTTTTTTTTTTTGGATCTATATTTTGTCCTTTTGCATTTAACAAATTGGTATCAGAAGCTTTCTATTTCCTTAAGGATTAAGATGATGCGAAGTTCGAGATTCAAAAATTTGATAGAACCAACAGTTTTGCATTATGGTAAGTCAAGATGTGTGTTATACTGACGCAGTAGAGATTGCAGAAAGCACTGTTGAGTAAAGAAAAGATATTCGATTCATTGACGTCAGAGCAGAAGGAGAAGATTGATGACAAAGCTCGTACCGCAATACAATTGTATTTATCCAATAAGGTATTGCGCGAGGTCTTGGATGAAAAGACCGCTGTAGGGCTGTGGCTTAAGTTGGAGTCTCTATATGACAAAGTCTCTCATCAACAAGTTGTATTTGAAGCAACGTCTCTTCATATTGTGCATGGCGAAGGTACCTCTATTAAGTCGCATTTAGATGAATTTAGTTCTATTATTATGGATCTTCGTTCGATAGATGTCAAAATCGAAGAGGAGGATGATGCTCTTTCATTATTATGTTCTTTACCGCCCTCTTATAAGAATTTTTGTGAGACCTTTTTGTTTGCATGAGATACTCTATGTCTTGATGAAGTCAAATCCTCTCTATTTTCAAAAGAAAGGATTGACATTCAGATAAGTAACGAGACAGATGGAGCTTCAGAAAAAGGTTTGGTCGCTAGAGGGAGGCCTCGTGAGAAGGGTTTCGGTAATAGAGGTACATCCCATCGAATTCTCGAGCTCCCAAGTGTCCTCCTGCTTCTCGTGTTTCCTCCACAACACTTTGACGTAAGGAATGCAATGGTTCCACAATACTTTTTTTTTGCACGGTGAGGTTGCTAATCGGATACTCGTCATAGCTCAAGTCCTCCCCTAACTTTTTTGGTGGATAACTAATGACGCGTTAGATCAGGCATATATTTGCAGAGTAAAGACATATAAAACACATCATGACTCCCGCGAAGCTAAAGGTCAATGCAATCCGATAGGCAACGTGGCCAATTCGCTCCAATACCTCAAAAGATTCAATGTAACGAGGGTATAGCTTCCCTCCCGTCCCAATTCTCTTTACTTCTCTTTCAGGGAGGCCTTCAAGAACACGTGATCCCCTACATGAACTTCAAATCGCCCCAATTCTCTTTACTTCTCTTTCAGGGAGGCCTTCAAGAACACGTGATCCCCTACATGAACTTCAAATCGCCCCCCTACATGAACTTCAAATCACCCCGATGCTTGTCAGAATAACTCTTTGTCGACTTTACGCCGTCAACAACCTTTGACGGGCGATGCGAACCAGAGGAAAGCCCCGCTGACACATTAAATTACATAAACTTAGTATTTTTAGAAGAATGAGAAAAACGAAGCAATGATATCAAACAAGGTCTAAATATATAGCTTCTACGAACTCGGAACTCGACAACTTCAGGAACCGTAATCAACTGAATGGCTACAGAGTCAACAGAGAACTCAATTTACAAGAAACAAAACAGAAGGAAAGATTTACATTACAATCAGAAGAGAAATTACACAAAAACTCACTCTCAAACACACTACCATGTTATCTTCTCTCACCCATAACCATGCAAGATAATATATAGCACTCAACCTAGAAACTAAATTTTGCATTACTTTTCTCCCATTCTTTGAACACCTTTTAACTCTTCCCCTCCAAAGAGCTGATGGGCAATATTAGCTTCTTAGCATTAATGCTCTCCTTTTTCCTCCTCAATAAAAGCTTTCTAAGCAAACTTGTTCCCCCTCTTTGCCTCTTCGGGACGAGCGCAAGCATTTCCACCTCACCCTCATGTTTGAGCTTATTAGCTATTGTTGGATGTGTTGTACCTTGTACCGAACTGTTGCTGCTGCGGTCGTCATCCGTGTGGACAATTCGGCCATTTAGCAATCCTGCTTTGGGATTCTCAGCAGTGGAATCTTGCTGATTTCGTGGTTCGGTACATATGATTTCCTTAGTTTGAGGTGAGTTGGGATCCTCGAAGTTGGCACCATCCTCCGCTTGCATGTGTTCAAGTAACTGAGGCCTACGATTTGGTCTGGTGGTGGTCGGGCTCAACATAACCTTCTCGAGAAGGGCTGCATCTTTGGGAGATGCCAAGGCTTTCAATTGTTTCCCGAGGTTTAGGATTGTTTCCTGGCACTCCGCAAGTTTCTCTGATGCTAAAGCAATTTCTGAACTCTGCAAGATTAAAAAGGCGTTCTAAATTTTAAAAATCTTAATTTGCGTGACATGAAAAGACTTGCCAAATCAACAAGATGGCTCTGTACCAATGCAGCTAGTTTCTTGCGGAAATTCAAATGCATATAGACTCTAGGTTATTATTCTTGAAATATGATTGGTATGCACTGTCCTAAAAACCAATGATTGTCAGTTTCTTGCAATGAATTAAGATTAAAACTCCTAGAATGAAATCCTAAAAGAAAATCCTCAGCCCGCACAAGCTTTCAGTGGATAACTTGTTTCAGTATCCATTGTCTCAGACAATTTAGAAAAGAATTAGATAGGAGTATATACATAAATTACAATAAAAGCATTTGAGCCAAGGACAATAATAAATCACACAAAATTAGTTTTTTAATGGAAATTCTGTAACAACTGGAGTGTGTTTGTACGACAAAAGTGGAAATGATCTAGTCCATCGGGCTCGAAAATACCAAAAGATAATCGAGAAGGAAAGAAGAAAAATAAAGTACATAAACATGTACGTAGTTCGGCCACTGGCCTATGTCTAGAGGCACGGACGGAGAGGAGACTTTCATTATAATCAAGTGGAGTATAAAGATGCCTCTCTCACAATACTCCCTTTTATATCTGCCGCACCAAATGTTTGGAATAAAGGATATATTTATATTAATGACTAAAACCCAAATGGGATAGGAATAATCTCAATAGGATAAGACATAATTCTAACTTAATAGGTTGACTGAAACATAATAGGATAAGAAAATTTTGCAGTTCAATAATTCGAAGCATATTTAACATTTTGCAGTGTCCAAACACATTAATTTGAGACATGCTTCAACAAAACTAAAAAAAAGAACTAATAAGATTTGTTTTTGAACCAGCTAGATACCAGTTTGTTAGTTTCACTAGTATGAAATTAATTAGTCAAGTATATTTTGAGCTTGAATTTTAACTATAGAAACAAGGAACATACTCAACCAAGGAAGACAATTAACTAACAGTGCAGAAAAACACAGTCAAATATTTGTTTGTAAATGTTTGTAACCTTAAAAAGCAAGTTATAGAGGCTGGTCTTTTATTCTTGAACCATTTTTTACAATAAGGAAGCAAGTTTCTCTCTACAATGATCGTCAAAAAATAGTGATTTATAAGGCATGAATATTTCAACTAGAAATTATGCAGATAAAAAGAGACCTACTGAATACATGGAACTTACATAGACAAGTAAAATCAATTAATATGGTTATCTTTATAGTAAACAATGATGTAAACTATGCATTTGTTATCTTCTTTAGAGGAAGTAAAAAGGATTTTACTTTGTGTCATTTTATAATGTCCAAATGATGATAGTTTCTTTGTTGTGCACTTTAATGTAAATATAGAAACTCGAAAGAAAGAGATAGGAACTCACAGTTCTAAGTTGATTTTCCTCTTCGCCAATAATATGTTTGGGACTCCCCTTAGAAGCAGCAACACTGCATCATACATAGTACAAAATTAATTTCCTAAGATCTATTGTAAGGGCATGGAAGATTGACAAAAAACTTACGTTTCACTTTCTAAAGTTGAAATTTCATTTTCCACTTCAACTTTCAGGGATGAAATCCTTTTACGAGTCTCGTTTAGTTCGACCTTAACAGCTGTGCACTCTAATTTATGATTTTCTAACTTTTGATTCACTATAGGCTCTTCAACCTTTGATCCCTTCGCTGCTTCTGGTTCCACTCGGAAATTTGATGTTCTTTGTTCTGACTCCGGAACTTGAGTAATTGGTGGTTCATTCCCAGGATTTCCATTTTCAATCTTCTCCTCACAATAACTTCTTCGTAATTCTATATTAGGAATCGCATGTTTTGTTGCATTTTCTTTAACCCTAGATTCAATAACGTCCATTTCGAACAAACTACGAAGGCCATTTGGTGTAGAAAATAAAGGCATTATCTTCTCCCCTTTTATCTTGATCTCATCATGGTCATCTAATTTATTTTTTCCCAAGCTTGGGCTGTTCTGCACAACTTTGAACTCATTAATGCAATTCTCATCCCCCCCAAAATGCTTTATGATACTTTCTCGCATATCGGACACATCTTGTAGGGAAAAGCAGTGGTTGATAATCCAGTCTAGAGTTGAACTTACTTCAATAACGAATCTTTCAAGATCAGCATTTCCATATAACAGATTGTTACAAACAAAGATAAAGTGTCGTAAGACAGTTGTAAGTTCAGAAGTTTCCCATAAAAATGCACGAGCGACATATCCATTTAAAGATCCAGCTTTTGGACTTACTGTATCACTTCCAGATACTGTAAGTTGGCCATCATTGTTCTTTTTACATCTTTGAATGATTCCTTCTACTTGCTCAATTAACTTAGATACCGACTTTTCTATGCTTGATTTGGAAAGCTGGTTAGCTGTTTCGGTATGTGAGGCGCTGGCATCAACTATTCCCTCAAATGAATCCAAAGAAGCAGATTGAGGTTTCTTAGAAGTATTGCCATTAGCAGTTAAGGCATTTGAGGAGTTTCTTTTAATAAAAAGATCCCGCTTTTGCAGCGCACTTCCGACCTCTTCGAAAATGGCATTTATACTTTTTTGTGTAATATGATGCTTCTGAATAATCACCCTTAAAATATCCTGAAGCCAACTAGGATAATTCTCAAGTGTTATGTATCCAGAGAGATTCTCAACGGGGACGAGCTCTTTACCCATTTCTTCTGTGAAATCAGATCTTGCAGTAGTGGTAAGACATGATCTATTGTCCCTTGAAGGAAGTTGCGGAGATAATAAAGTTCTATTATCAACACATGTCACTGCTAACTTTTCCATCTCCACAAAATCATCCATCAAACTTAAGTCGGACATGCCAATACTCCTAGAAGATGGCGTCGTTGGCTTTCCATTCCTAAAGTGCTCCAGCTCGGAAATCAAAGCAGAAGCCCATGATTCAGAGCAACTTACATTATCTCCATGACCACCGCCCTCGCAAATCGACGCAAGAGGGTGTTCGTACAATCTAGGACTACTTTTTATGTGATCATAGCAATCATGTCCCTTCGAAAACTCTTTCAGCTGTCTCTCAATCTGCGATAGTTTGGAAGATGTGTGCTCGATTTCACTGTTCTTCTTAGTCAATGATTCTCTGAGAATTTTGTTCTCATCTTCGCTTGCCCTCAACCTCTCAAGAAGAGAAGCTGCTTCATAACCGTTTTCTGACACAAACCCACGTGATACGAAAGATTTTGGGGAATTTGATTTTTTACTCCTCAGTTCCATATAATTGTCATGACCAAGAAGTTCAACCTCACTTCTCATTTTAGCTAAAGCGGCAGGGCCTGGTAGTCGCTTCCGGACCATCACGCGCAATCTTTGGCACTCTGCTTCTAGCTTTGCAATCTTCTTTACGCTTTCTAGCTGCTGTTTGTGAGCAGCATCGGCTGATTTAATGTTATATCCCCTTTCCTCGTTCCGAATCTCCAGCTCCTTCTGAAGCATGCAAACCTCATACTTAAGAGAGGCATTGCCTTTTTCCATAAATTCAAGTCTTTTTGAAACTTCAGCTAAATTTGCTTCAACGAATGCTTTTGATTCGTTTAGTTCTTCGATTAACCTTTCTTTCATCTCCACAATCGTACAGAGATTACTATTTTCATCACCTAAATTAGCGATCCTCTTGTTTGTCTCAGCTAGCTTCTGTTCCAGAGTTCGTACTTTTTCTTGTTCTTTGGATATTTTCTTTGCAGCTTCATTTATTATGTACTCCTTCTCTTCCTTAGAGACATTCAACTGTTGGCGGCAATCTTTTAGAGCTACATCTAGTTTGTCTATTCTTTCTTCCATAACTTCTTTTTGTTGTAAAGCATCATCAAGTATTTGCTTGAAAGATAATGCTTCTGTTTCGGCCCTTTCCCAACCTAGTGGCAAAATTGATCACCTGAGGTTAATTTCTAGGACCATATTTGACTAGGTAATAAAAATACAGCAAAAGGATATCAAAAAGTTTAATATTGGATCAAAGGATAACGGAATAGAAAACCTGCGATGGCTTCCTCGGCCACTGTTGCTTGCTTGGCTAAAAGATCATCCTTTACATCGGACTCGGTGCGAGCTGACGACAACTGCTCTTTTAAGTCTTGTACGGATCTCTCTAATTTTAGAGCCTTCTCTTGCTGCAGAGAAATTACCCAAAAAAACGAAGAAAAGATACTGATATAAAAAATAAATTAATTTTTAACAGAAATTAATTATGCAGAAAAATAATCGATCTTATTACTCATTTACAATATATCGCTTGCAAGTTAAGGTTGTTAGTTAGAGTAAAATTAATATTGATGGGCACAAGTTTCCACCTTGTGGCATTCAAGATAAACAAAACAAAGGGCATATTGTGATCCTTGCCATGCCATCAATTAGTCTTATAAGACGCACAGACATAAAGAAATGACTAATCGCCATAGAACATCAAGGTCAATCTTCAAACTATCAAGTCAAATATGAAGAGAGCATGTTAACAAGAAGGAACGTGTAATGGTCTTATCTTACATAGAATCAATGCATAGTTCACAAAGATAATGAGGAACCAGTTTTTTCATCTTTTTTATTATTCTTATTGATAAATATGTTCATGTAATCAGAGTCCAAAAATACACACGATCTCAGCTGCGTTGTACTTTCACCTCCCGTAAGGATTGCTAATTTGTCATGCAAATCTAGGAAACGCATGCTACATGGCTATAAAATGAGCCTGAATTGGTGCAAAAAACTGCGAATTGATTCAATTGATCGCAGATTGTTTGCAGAAACCACTCAAAGTTGCTAGAAAAACTATGCAGATAATCGAAGGAAGCATGTTGAGTTTCGGGTAGGGGACTTTGTATGTGTTAGGATTTGGTTAGATTTGTAGTAGAATTCTAGTTAAATTAGAATAAATATTTATATGATCTTAAATATTAATTAGTGTAGAATTTCTAATTACACTAGCTTTGGGGTATATTGAACAGTGCATTATATACAGTGCATTAAGGAGTTGAAGCTGGATATTGTACGGCCAAGTTCAGGTTGCTCCCAGTGTGGTGTACGGCTGAGAGGTGAAGCAACTTGTGGTCCATACGGGAAAGAGCTATGCGCTTTGGTGCACCTGGTGTATAGCATAGGAATAGTTGAAGTTGGGTGTTTTGGGGATAGCTCCAATTTCAACTAGAGAAGTCTTCTCATGTTATAGAAGATGAGAGTGGGATAAGAGAGATTCAGAAAGAGGGCTCAGGTTGAAGCTACTTTGCATAGAAGAGTAGTCATCTGTAATTCTTCTTTTGGTTAGTGAATCTTATTTAGCCCGTATTTTCTATTTATCTTTTTCTCTCTTCTGTAGCTGTGTCAGCTTTTGCTGAGGAGACGGGTTTATGGTAAAACTCAATTTGATGCTTCCGTTGCGTAATCCCAAGGTACCGGAGCAAGTACCGGATCAATAACAGTCGGCATCTGAATGGGTTGCGGACTCACAAAACCTGGTATCAGAGCGAGTACCAGATTCCCAACAATACCTATCAAAGTATCCCTCATCAACCGTGGTAGTAACCTCACTTTGTTGAATGGTGGTTGTTTCTCAATTGCTTATAGGATGAGCATATCGCATCTAACATTCATTGGAAAACAGATTTCTATAACAGCACAATGAATTCACAAACTGAAGAAACTGGTTTGGTAAGTTTACCTCCTGTGCCTTTGCTAAGAGATCAGATTTTTCGAGGACATTCTTTTCTGATGATTTCCTCCTCCAAAGCCATGTCTTTTGTTCCATGCTGCTCTTCTAACTTTTTCTCTTCGAGCTGTAAACAATCTTTTCTTTTTTCTTTCTTTTTTTTTTCTGAAAGCAATGTTCCAATTGGTAAATAATTCACAAACTTGATAGAAAGCACCCCGATACAGAAGCTTTAAGCTATGTATTTTGTCTACGACAGATTATCTTCAGAATTGGAATGAAGCTGCCGCAATAATTACCTTCAAACAGAAAAATACAATGCGACAGGTCATGGAAGGTCAAATATTAACTGTTCGAAGAAGGATGCGAAGAACTTCACGACAAACAAAAAGAAAACGAAGCTTTAATCTAGCATGCAAAGTATATTACTGTTTCATTTCTTTCACTCAAAAGGAAAAAAATTGGATTAATCAAGCTAAAAGGAAGTTTCACTCAATATAATAAATCAAGGTTATGAACTAGAGGCTTATCTCCTGCCAACTCAAATTAATGTGCAGAGAAAAGCTTGGCAAAAGGATAAAAAATAGAAGATCAATTTACAAGTTGAGCATGACATAGTTTGAGACTCGGCGTTTTCGTCGAGTCGCTATAAAATGAGGAGGCTCAGAGATTTATGTTGTCAGTGGAATTAATTTTAATCTACTCTGATCATGAAAACAAAGTGGACAAAAGTATACAGCAACAGCTCCTAAAACAGCAGGAATTCCATTCTAAACAGGGTTATAACAGTGAATCTCTGGTCAGTCTAAGGCTGCAAATTGTGCAGTAGCAGATTCAATTTGCATTGCTGTTCATAAATCCCTCTTTTCCAAGACCAACCAAATTGGATTAATTTTATAATGTTGAGATGAAAACATGCAAAGATCTCTTTTTCTCCCTGTACATTTTTCACAAAACATTTAAGAAAAATGAGAAATACTAGTGTCCACATTTTTTTAAAAAATAAAAATAAAACAAGTCTTGAGCACTAATCAAAAAAATCAAAATCAAAAAAATTGCAGATTAACAGAAGCTCTAATCTACTGACTAGTGCTAAACAACAAACTAAAATTAAGCTTCTTATCCAAACCCAAATAATTAGACCTCTTGGTTCATCTGGGTATTAGACAAAATCAAGAACAACTACATTAAAAAAAAAAAAATCCTGATAAAATCCCCAAGACATCTTCATGGACTGCAATATGATTCCTGAAACATGCATGTTTCCTCAATCAGATTTTCGACCCATTACCCATTTCCACACGAGAAGAACACAATTCATACACTGAATTAGTAAACACAAAATGTAACCCAAATAATAATAATAATAATAATAATAATAAGAAGAAGCTAAAATACCAAACAAGAATCAAGCTCTAATTACAGTTAAAAGAAAAAAAAGAAAAAAAAAATCAAATCAAGCTCCAAAAAAGACTAACAAATAACAAGCAATTAATTTGCATCTACTTTATTAAGCTAAACTAACCAGCCTCAGCTCAACTAGGATTCATTCCTCACATCAAAGAGAGGAGAAGAGAACACAAAGTGGGAGAGAGAGAGAGAAAGAGAGAGAGAGAGAGAGAGGAAATGGGTGTAATGAGAACAAACAATTAATAAAGCTGTGCTCACTTTTGTTTCTTATTTTCTGCTTTTTTCTTTTTTTATTATTTGGTGGGGCTGGTAAAATTTTTGGGTAAAATAGTCCCTGTATTATTCCAGTTTTGCAACTTGATTTTCAATATTTTGCTTTATGAACAATACAAAAAACTTTATTTCCTCATGAAATGACTCCTTCCCCCTTTTTTTTGTAAATAATTTATCTATTTTAATTTTGCTCCAGTTATAGTTAAATATTATTTTACAATAAAAATTATTTCTTTTATGATACCGGACTAGTAATACAATATAAATAAGAATAAATTTTAATTTGGGCTTCTATGGTATAGCATATTTTTATATTGTTATCCTGTTATTCAAAGGTAACACTTAACTATATACAATTTTATTTTTGTTTCAATGAAAAAAAAAAATCTATCATCCAATATAGTAGTAAAGTAAAATATTTTAAAAACTACATGATAATTGTGAATCATAAGCCTTAACCAACTATCCGAAAAGTACGTGCTGATAGGAAGGGCGCATCCATCGCACTTAAGGGCTCAGTCATAGCGCTCGCGGGCTTCGACCTGACTCAACCCACCTGGACGTTGGGTCTATTGTTGGGTCTCTTACCGTTGGGTCTCTTATGGATCACACCCCCACTCGACTTATTAGGCTCACCCAACTCAACTTATTTGTCTCCTAGGCCTATTGTCACGGGACAGAAAGTTGGATCTATTTTAGCCTAATAATAAATAGCCAACAATAATATCGTGTTTAATAATAAATTTGGTAGTAAAATAAAAATAAAATCACATGGTGATTAACTATAATTTTCTAAACAATAGATAAGTAAAGTAAAATGATCCCGCTATGGTGCTTCCTGAAAGCACCAATTATGTGGTGCTTCTAATTTTTTAACCCTTATATTTTTTTGATCATTTTCTGGTTCTTAGATTAATATTATTCTTTTAGGTATCGTTTGGTTCGGGGATAAGCAAAAAGTGACTATTCCAGGGATAGGTATGAATTGAGATATAAGCGGGGATTAAATCAATTTTGCGTTTGGATGAAAAGTAGATTTTTTTCGGGAATAAAAAAAATAGTGTTTGGATGGTTTGATTGGAATTGCGAGGATAAGAATAGTTATAATTTTAAATAATAATATTTTATCTAATTAATTAAGACAAAATATTAATTAAGTAATAATTTAACTTATTTAATCTACTAATTAATTATGAATATTGCTAAAAACCCTTAATATTAATAAAAAATTAATTGGTAATTAATAATTTAATTAATTACAAATAATTTAATAAAATAATAAATTAATAAATAAATTAGTTAATAATAGTCAGATGATTAATTAAGAAAATAATTAAATTACTCAAAATATTAATTAATTAAACAATATAATTAATTATTTAATTAGTAAATTAATTAAAATAATAAACTAATTACTCAAAAAATTAATTAAATATTTATTAAAGTAATAAATTAAATAGTTAATTAATTATCTAGTTAATTAGTAAATAAATTAATATATAAATTATTAGTAAATAATATTTTATTATAAATCTAGCTTGGATATTTTATTATTTTATTATTAATTAAATATATTATGTTTATATAATTTATGTTTAACTAAATTTATAATCTTAATTAAATTTAGAATTAAGCTTGGAATAGCACTATTCCGTCAAAACGATAGAATAGTTTATCCCAGCTATTCCGGAATAACCGAGAATAACGAAGTTTGACCGGGATAAAATATTCCGGTCAAAATTCGTTTCGTTTGGCGGAATAGCGGGGATAACTAAAGTTATCCCCGCTTATCCCGCCAACCAAACATGGCCTTAGGAGACTACTAAATTCTGGAGGACCGCTAAATCTTAGGAGGGATCACTATCATCCCAACTCAATAATTTTTGACCCAAGGGTCAAAAAGTCGAAAGCACACAAACTTCTTTATACTTTCGAAAGTATAATAGCTTTACACAAGTAAAACTATGTTATAACACAAAATACTTAAATACATTTTTTGAATAACAGAGTTATAAAATAAAAATACGCTACATCAGAGGACGTAAATTAAACCTTAGGAGGGATCACTATCATCCCAACCTTATAATCTTTGACCCAAGTACCAAAAAGTCGAAAGCACAAATTTTTTTTATATTTTCGAAAGTATAGCAGCTCTACACAAATAAAAGTATATTATAACACAGAATACTTTAAGTATATGTTTTGAGCAACAGAGCTATAAAATAAAATAAGCTACATCGTAAATTAAAGTTTATCCCATAAATGTAGCCGATGCCGTGATATAAAAGGTTGATTGATTTATATGTACATTCTATGCGTGGCGTGTGAGTTTCTCCGTATAAAAATTCAATAATCGGAGTACAAATGTACAATTATGAAGACCCAAAATGTATACTTTTTTACACGTACAAGCTTGGAATAAAAAGCATAGCGATAAAGTACAGGGACCATCCGTAAATTTTGCTCTAATAAATGTTAATGAGTGTGCGCATTGTGCTTGTGCGTGGTGGGCCTGGAACGGATTTGTAGGTGAGAGAGAGAGAGAGAGAGGAAGCGTTAAAGCTGAAGATGCGTTTTGCATTTTAGAACGGAAAAAGTGGGTGGAGAGAGAGAGAGAAAAAGGCGAGAAAGAGGATAAAAATAAAAAAAAAATAATAAATAAAAAAGAAGAAAGTGTCGGCGGGTGGCGTTGAGACGAGTGGAAGGGCATACGTGCGCGCGGTCGTAAGCGGGCAGCGCGGTTGGGACCTGCGCTCGCTGCGGGGCGCCTGACAGTACTCGATCGGGCTCTCTCTCTCTCTCTCACTCTCAGGTGTTCCTGCCAATGGAAGTCCACTGCTGCAGCATTTATTTCTCTCTCTCTAAGGGCAATACTGTTGGACATCCAAAAATAAATATAAATTTTATTAAAAAAATTTTGCGGCAAGGTCAAATCGGCGACGATTGAAGTATACTATATCACACTTACACTATATTATCAATAATTAATTTTTTTTAAAAAAAGTATAATAAAAATATTTTTCTAATAATCATGATGGAATAGGTGAAATCCAAAAAAAAATAATCTAATTGATTGGGAACGCCACATCAGCAATATAAATGGTGCATTCTAGACTATTTCGTTAGATGGGGAGGGTTCCATGTACAGGTCCCTTATTGTGCGGTGTTCGCTGTTTCGACAAGCTAATTCGGCGAGTATAGCACTGTATAAATTTTTTATCCTTTTCATCTGAGAGTTCATTTTTTTATACCAATCTTATCATATTCTTACTTTCTTAGTACTGAAAATTTAAGAAGTTTTCTAAACCCTTGAATGAATTGACCGTAAGATTTACATTTAGATGTACAAATTATATTTGAGACGAACGGCTTGATATTGATCTTAGAAGACACTCATTTACAAACACATCATCTTGGGTTTTTATCTTGAACAATCGTTCAGCACTAAAATCTTAGGTTGTGAGGGAATGATGTTTTAATATTTTAGAAGTCGTTAAGTTTGATGTAATTGTAAATATAGTGTAGCTGGAGATGCATGTAGTTAAACATGCAGCAATTATAACTGCATATATCTTGTTTGATTGGATGTAGTTAAAAGCATTATAAGTATTAATATTTTATTTGATTGCATGCTATTAGATATGTCTCGAATTCTAGAACTACAAGGTTTTCTAACCCTTCTGTTTTTATTATCCTATTAATTTAAGTTTGGATTATGCCTAATCTAATTAAGATATTTCTAGTTTTAGTGGATTTGTATTCCTAGTCGTATCATGTAACGACCCAACCCCCTAGCAATAATAACTCGTTGGGTCTAAACCACCGGCCCAAAATACTTAAACTCAGTTATTATTACTAGCGTGCAAAGCCTCTTATAATCCAATCAGGATTATTTTGCCATCTGATTTGGGACTATTGGGGTGTTACAAACTCCCCCTATTTAGACCTTGACATCCTCGTCAAGTCCAAACCCAGCTCACAAACAGACCAGAATTTTTAGGCGATGTGAGATTCTAGAGGTGGCTCCCACCAAATTCGTTGGTGTAGAACTTTGTCCCGCATAGCACTTAGCTCTCACACTTTCGGCTGGTATTCGGCTCTGATACCAGTTGTAACGACCCGACCCGTTAGCAATAATAACTCGTCGGACCCAAACCACCGGCCCAAAATGCTTAAGTCCTGTTATTATTATTAGCGTGTGAGGCCTCATATATACCAATCAGAATTATTTTCCCATATGATGTGGGAACGAGCCGTAACGACCGAGCCCAAAATGCTTAAGGCCAGTTATTATTACTAGCGTGCAAGGCCTCTTATAATCCAATCAGGATTATTTTTCCATCTGATGTGGGAATATTGGAGTGTTACATATCAGGATTTAGTCACTATTATAAATATACCCTTTATTCTATTAATTTGGTGCGGCAGATAAGAAAAATTATGGTATATTTTTTGGACTAGAATTTTATGAGAGAGACATATTTTGTACACCACTTTGATTATAATGAAAGTCTCGGCTCCGTCTTTGTCCGTGGATGTAGGCCAGTGGCCGAACCACGTAAATATAGTGTGCTTTCTTTTTCTTCTCTCTTTCTCGATTCTTTTGTGGCATTTTCACGCTCGACGAATTAGATCTTTTCCGCTTGTATTCTAACAAACTGGTATTCGAGCCGGATTATTCGTTTGGGTGTTTAAGGCGTCGACGAAATTTGAGATCGAGAAGTTTGATCGCTCCAGCAGTTTCGCTCTACGGCAAGTTGTCATTCTGATGCAACAGAGGTTTGCAAAAGGCGCTATTGGAGATGAGAAGATTGGCACTTCAAAGAACCCCGCGGATTTGCTCATTAAGTTTTTCAGTTATCAAGTTCAAGTATTTCATAAACTTGATTCACATGTGCAGCAAGACTTCAGAAGCTTTTGAAAATTTTGGTGGAGAAGACAGAGAATTCAAGCCAATGTGGAGATTGTTAGATATGTCTCGAATTCTGGAACCACAAAATTTTCTACTCCTATTTTGTTTTGATTATTCTATTAAGTTAAGTTTAGATTATACCTAATCTAATTAAGATATTTCTAGTCTTAGTGGATTTGTATTCCTAGTCGTATCAGGATTTAGTCACTATTATAAATATACCATTTATTCTATTAATTTAGTGCGGCAGATGAGGAGAATTATAATGTATTTTTTGGACTAGAATTTTATGAGAGAGACATATTTTGTACACTATTTTGATTATAATGAAAGTCTCGGCTCCGTCTTCGCCCGTGGATGTAGGCCACTGGCTGAACCACGTAAATATAGTGTGCTTTATTTTTCTTCTCTCTTTCTCGATTCTCTTTTGGTATTTTCACGTCCGACGAATTAGATCTTTTCTGCTTGTATTCTAACAAACTGGTATCAGAGTCGGATTGTTTGTTTGGGTGTTTAAGGCGTCGATGAAATTTGAGATCGAGAAGTTTGATCGCTTCAGCAGTTTCGCTTTACGACAAGTTGTCGTTCTGATGCAATAGAGGTTTACAAAAGGCGCTATTGGAGATAAGAAGAAGATTGGCACTTCAGAGAACCCCACGGATTTGCTCATTAAGTTTTTCGGTGATCAAGTTCAAGTATTCCATAAACTTGTTTCACATGTGCAGCAAGACTTCAGAAGCTTTTGGGGATTTTGGTGGAGAAGACAAAAAATTCAAGCCAAGGTGGAGATTGTTAGATGTGTCTCGAATTCTGGAACCACAAGGTTTTCTAATCCTATTGATTATTCCATTAAGTTAAGTTTAGATTATGCCTAATTTAATTAAGATATTTCTAGTCTTAGTGAATTTGTATTCCTAGTCGTATCAGGATTTAGTCACTATTATAAATATACCTTTTACTCTATTAATTTGGTGCGGCAGATGAGGAGAATTATAATGTATTTTTGGGACTAGAATTTTATGAGATAGGCATATTTTGTACACTATTTTGATTACGATGAAAGTCTCGGCTCCATCTTCGCCCGTGGATGTAGGCCACTAGCTGAACCACGTAAATATAGTGTGCTTTATTTTTCTTCTCTGTTTCTCGATTCTCTTTTGATATTTTCACGCCCGACGAATTAGATCTTTTCCGCTTTTATTTTAACACATGCAATTGAGAACTATATTTATAAATTTTATCATTTTATATACAAGGTGGTGAGATTTCTTCCAATGTCGAACAAAAAAATATTTTTAAATAACTGGAGAGATAAGCTTTTTTTATTTATTTAAAGTTACTCTAAATCTCCAACTATTGCAGTAGAAACTACATTCAATTTGAGTGTAGTTTCAGCTACTGCAATTGAACCCTATAATGCAACAGTTAGATTCAAATATATTACACCAAACATCGTATTTATTTTTGCATACAATTACAATTGCAGAGTAATTACAACTTCATTCAACCAAACAATCTCTTAATTTCAAAATTGCTTCTGACGTCTGGTTAAGAGTTTTGCTACGCTATTTTGTTGACGGTTTAAGTTTTTGGAGACGAACAATAGTTTAATTTATTGTCAAATGCTCTACTACAAATAGTGCGAGTAATAGCAGAAGCAAAATAGAAGACAAAATAACCAGAAACTAACAATGGCCTCTCTCTCTCTCTCTCTCTCTCTCTCTCTCTCTCTCTCTCTCAAAATTTATGAATACTTCACAAATTTATTATTTTCTATTTTGTTTTTCAACTACTAATTAGCTAACAAATTTAATTCTCGGCTTTATCTTTTTAATCTTAAAAACAATGAAAGATATAGTAATTATGTAAACATGTCATATGCTTTTATACATTATACTGTAGAAATTATTGCCTACTCCCGGTGCCTGCATACGCCTCATGCACCGCACCTAATTTTTCAGGACTAATAACTTAAAATTAAAATCCACGATCCAATAGATGTGTTATGTATCAATGATAGAGAAAAAATTATCATTTGATTTGTGAGAAATATATCTTTAAAGTTTATGATCTTTAACATATAAGTATTTTGAATGTTATAAAATACATCAAATGAGTTAGATTTTAATTTTAAAATATCTATCATAGAATTTTAGAGGTGTGATACATGTGATCAAGCTCTCATTTTTGTATAAAAGAAATTAGAGAAACATTTATATAAGCCGAAAAATAATGTTTCAAAGTTGATAAATTTATTCACTTATCTTTTCAATAATAAAAAGTGATGAGTTAAAGGTTAGTTAATTAAAATTCCTACGATTACAAGTCCATCAAACTCAAATTTCACCAAGTGATATCTCTTAATTATTTACCAATTTCGATTAGGGCCAATTCAAATACATATATACATATGATGCCTTAAAACTAGCTTATTATCTCACAATCAAATGAATGAGACATTTTTGCTAAGGTTTATTTTTCTTAATATATTAGCCAAGTGTAATTAGTTAAAAGCAATATTAAGTAGGTGTAAAGTTTACAACCAGAACCTCCTTGGGGCCCATATTCACTCATTTGTCTCGTCTTTTTCATTATTACTATTATTATTATTAGTTGTCTCTAATGCGGATAGCCAAGTGGCTGATGATTAGTATCCGAGGTTTCAAGTTCTAAGTCGAGTTGCTTCAATTTTCAGCTAAGTTCAATTCAAAAAAAAAAAATGAAGAAAATAACAAGCTACTTTTCTCTCTAAAAAAAAATAAAAAAATTGTATCAATCTATAAATCCTTGGCTGTAGAGAAGATGTATACCCCTATAAGGATGTGTATGCAGCATTTTTTATTAGTTACTAAGAAAATAATATATAGCTAAGTTATAAGCTAAGATGTACACCACTATAAGAATGTGCATGTAGCATTTTTCTATTAGTTAATAAGAAAATAATATAGCTAAACTGTAGAAAATTGTGCAGTGATTACTTTTATTAGTTAATAAGAAATGATGTAGCGCTAAATTGGTAAATATTATATTGTGCACTGACCATCTCTAGAGCAACCGGTAAATAGCTTGATGGTCGGTACTTGACGTTTTAAGTTCGAACCCTAATTGTTTCACATTCAGTTAAGTTTAAAAAACTACAATATTAATAATAAAGAATAAATCCGTATCAATTTTTATGTTGTTTGATTGATTAACTCTTTTCCATCATTTTATCCTCATAATACGTCAAAAAATTATTAAATATAATTGGAAATATCAACTATTCATATTGTCCCATTGAAAAGTAACACTGGGACATTCTTTCCTGCTCTCGCATGTAGTCTACAGTTTTTTTTTAATATTCTCTGTTGTAAAAATAATTATTTATCGGTCACAAAAAACGGAAAAAAAAAAAAAAAAGTCTAGTGATCACTGTTTTACCAAATAAGTCCTATAGGTGGTATTTCGAATTGTATTTTTTAAAGACTTAATTACACTATACTATATATATATATACCGTACTGTATATATCTTTTCACTTTTTATACTGTACTATAAATTTTTTTTCTAAAACACACTATATATATACACGCAACTATCATTTTCTTCAAATCCTACATAATAAGTAGGAAATCTATAATTTTAAATAAAATCTATTAAAAAGTAGCGATGGAAAGTGATAGAGCATGTATTGAGCTTATTTTGACATAAAAAATAATAAAATATATAAAATCAATAAAAAAATAGTTGAAAATAACTTGATAAAAGTTTTCGATTAGTCTATTATGAAGATTTATTTTATATTCTTTTATTATATAATCAGTGCTTCTTAATAAAGCTGCAAGATTTTATCTAAAGCAATAGCTTAATCAATGGTAATGTAACTTAATTAATGGTAATGTAGAGATCGGCGAGAAAATAATAATTTAGAGATATTTATTAGGAAAAAAAGTAAGAGATAGAAAAAGAAAACTAAATTTAAATACATGCAGTGTAGAGATTGATAAAATATAATAATATAATGGTGTCTTCGGAAAAAGTATAGTGCAGAATATTGTGATAAAGTACTGTGTACTAGAGTGTAATTAAGCCTTCTTTAAAAGAGGAATAAAAAGAATTTTATGTTTGAATTGATATTTCTTATTTCTTAGAATATTTAATATTATGTTAAATTGTTTTCTTATTTGCGTGAAGAACGAAGCAAAAGAATAAGTGAAAATGGAGTAAAGTGGAGTGCGGAGAACGAGACGAAGAAAGAAATTATCTTATTCCAAGGATAAGGGTGAAATAGCTTTTCATGGATTGCTCCAAAATAATCTATCTAGAATAATCCATTTTGTCTCAAAATAAATTATTTCTATCAAATTTAGCTGTGTTTCACAAAACACGCAAGATAAAATATTTTATTTCTCAGTTATTTTATTACCAAATGCAGCCTAAGATTTTATAATTATATATATTATGTGAAAAGATAAAATTGCGAAACTAGGTTAAATAATAATGCTATAGATATTGAGAAAGATTTACTGTAGGTTTTTAACATGGAGGAGGCTTGGGAGAATACAGAGCCTATTAATAATTCGCATGCATTAATTGTTGGGTGACAATGTATTTCGTGGCTTATAAAGAGGGGTGTCACGAGCCGATCGAACACGAGCGAGAAGGGGCCGGCAACACGAGCTCGCTCGTGAAAGTAACGAGCCGGAAAATTCAGCTCGTGTTCGGCTCGTCAATAAATGAGCCGAACACGAGCTGGCTCACGAACAACAAGGTAAAAAAATTAGAAAGAATATATAGGAAATAAGTTTATAAGATCTTACGCATAAGGCTTTGATCTAATGGTTGAAACTTTATATGTAAATAGAGCTTTTTATAGTTGAGTTGGGCTTTATATTTAGATTTGGTTAAAAATCAAATAATAAAAATCCGTATTAATATATATACAATTATTTATTTATTTATTTATATAAATACAAAATATATAAATTATATAAATATAAAATATATGTATTCGCGCTGTTATCGAGCCGAACATGAGCGAGTTGACCCCAGCTCGTGTTCGGTTCGGTTCGTTTATTAAACGAGCTGAAAAATTCAGCTCGCGTTCGGCTCGTTTACTAAACGAGCGATTCGATCTCGAGCTTATTTCGAGCGGAACACGAGCTGGCTCGCGAACAGCGAGCTAGATTGCCACCCCTGCTTATAGATCATGCAACTTGGGCCCTTAAATAATGGATTGCGTTAGGTACGATGGGATTCTCATACTTTTGGATACTTTATGTAAAGTCCTCTTCACTTAGCAATCGACTCATTAGTGGTTGGGATAAGAAAAGAGGATGCAGACACAGCAAGAGACACATACACATACAAATAAATAAAAAATTAAATAAAATATTTCTTGTGTGTATATATATAAGGGTTAATTGCATACATGTCCCCGCAAATATAGTGAATAGCAGAAATATTCCTGCAAAGTCCAACTTTCATTAGTTATTCCTATAAAAATCGTAAGGTATGCAGATATGTCCCTACCGTCAATCACCGTTAGAGAATTTTAGTTAACCACAGTTAAAATACTTAACCATGGTTAATTAATAAGTTGAAATTACATTTTTGCCCCTCTCCATCTTCTTCACCATCTCCATCTTCCTCATCAATCTTCCTCACCCTCTCCATCTTCCTCATCCTCATCCGCCCCCCCCCCCTCCCGGCCCCTCCTCCGCCTCCTCCCCGCCGCCCTCGTCCGCCCCCTCCGCCTCCCCACCGCCCTCTTCCTCTACTTCTCCTCTCTCCGTCGCCCTCGTCCGCCCCCCTCCCCCCGGCCCCTCCTCCGCCGCCGCCGCCGCCTCCCCGCCGCCCCCTCGTCCGCCCGCTCCGCCCTCGTCCTCCCGCTCCGCCGTCCGCGGGGAAGCGGGAGCCCCGCCGCGCGCCGCCGCCGCCGACGCCGCCTCTTTCTTCTTCCTCGTATCCTCCTTTTGGAGGGACATATTTGTGAGGGTAAAACGGTCATTTTACATCCCTACTGTTAAAATATAAACAGATTTAAACGGCAACAAACCAGAGGGACATATCTGTATACATTACGACTTTTGCAGGGATAACTAATGAAAGTTGGACTTTGTAGGAATATTTCTGATATTCACTATGTTTGTGGGGACCTGTATGAAATTAATCCTATATATAATTTAATGTTAGTGAGAGTGGACAAACTAATTAGTATTCTTAAAAAGTTTGTATTTTGCGTGTATATATGCCCCTTTAAAGACATCTATCTATAAAGAAGTTTGTAACTATGTTGAAAAGTTTAGTGTATATTTCAAGTATCTCTCTTATGGCTAATAACTAATCGTATTTTTACTTTGTCGCTCTAAGATTTGAAAAGTTTTATTTCGTAATCTAATTATTTTGTTTTTATTTTACTGTAAAAATCTATCATTAAGTAGGGTAATAAATTGTATACTTTACAAACTATTCGCTGATTAATTACAAAGTTTAGCCTAGCTAGTAAAATAGTACATTTTATGATTGTGTGGGTTTGTAAACTGGAGTATTTTACTACCCTTTGTAACGACAAGTGCTTACGATAAAATGAAAACAAAAATAGGATAACAAAATGAAACTTTTCGAAAATTACAAAACGACAAAATAAAAATACGCTTAACTACAGGAAGGCTAATTGAAGTTTACGCAAACATGCATGGATAACCTTCGCTCTCTCAGTCCATTCAATTGTGATACAATTGATTTCTCCTCCGATGTCGGGGCCCCTCCAATATCGGAGAGCCAATTCGGCTCTTCGATTTTGGAGAGAATAGCACGGCCCTCAAATCGTTAGAAGTCTAATGCAATTCGAACTCAAAACCTACGACTCTGATATCATGTGAAGCAACTAGTTATTCTAAAAGCATAAGTCGCTAGAATACATATTTTACTATACGCCCGGTCTCAATTTTTTTTAATAAATTCAAGACATGAACTTAAACTAAATGGAACAAAATCAATAGTAACTAAAGTCAGGTAAAATTTGAATTCAGGATCTTCTGTCACGCTCAAATGCCTAACCGTAGTAGTATTTTTGCACAAGTTCACATAGTTTAAGTGATATTGATTGACGCGGAAAAGAGTAAAAAACACACACACACACACAAAAGATTACAAGAAAGACTGAACATTGATTTTTGATAGATGCACTACAACAATCTTCTAATTCAGTGGCATATTATTTGAGGCATTGTGACGCCCCAACTTCCCAGGGGGTCACCCATCCTAGGACTACTCCCGTCCTAGCACGTTTAACTCTCTCAACCTCTTCGGCCTTGCCACCGCCGAAAATGCTTAAGCCGGGTTGAGAGTTTAGCCCTATTATATCTCATATATAGGACTAATCTGGGGTCTCACAATCTCCCTCCCTTTAAGCCCTGACGTCCTCGTCAGGCTCAGACTCACAAGTACCAGGCGATGTGAGACGTCTCGCTAGCCTGTCATTCAGATCCGGCTCAGCTGAGACCCATCTCACACTTCCGGCTGGTAATTGGCTCTGATACCAACTGTGACGCCCCAACTTCCCAGGGGGTCACCCATCCTAGGACTACTCCCGTCCTAGCACGCTTAACTCTCTCAACCTCTTCGGCCTTGCCACCGCCGAAAATGCTTAAGCCGGGTTGAGAGTTTAGCCCTATTATATCTCATATATAGGACTAATCTGGGGTCTCACAGGCATGCACATAAATGAAGGTAGGGAAATCTTATATAATTAATTCCTTGTACAAATCCTATATGAATATGGTTGGAGAGGAGTAACATCATAATAAAAGGGAATAGAGTAAGATGCTTCGTGAATTAACAAAGAGACATATCATGCACGTACAGATGGGGAAGTGGAAGGGAACTCGGCGCCAAACTCAGAATAATACTGCTAGTGTTAATTAATATTGATGGTCATCAAACACACAATTAATTGTTAGGTCGAGGAAATTAAGTAAAAGATACGGCCCCATGCTTACGGATGAAAACGAATTGGATAATATGCGACCATATCTAATATCCGACCATATCCGCGCTCGTATTTGATTTTCATTCACATTCGAATAGAAAATTTTAATTGGATCGGGTTAAATAGGCATGCCGATATGGCCTTTCAAATGGTTCAAAAATGTCCCGGATATCCGAATTCGGATATCCAAAAATTAATGTACGTTATTACATAAATTATTGCACAAATTAACCATAATGAAGCGTTCTGTAGCTTGCTCAGTAGTTAATTGGCTTGCTTTTGCACGGTGAGGAGGGATCTCAACAGGTTGGATTCGGGACGGATTTTTAAAATTTCGAATTCGAACCTGACTACTAAATTTGAAATTCACATTCAAATTTGAGCCCGACAAATTTTAAAAATTCATATCCAAATCCGAACACGACTAAAAATCCACCCAAATTCGAACCCGAACCTAAAAATTCGAACCTGAAACAATTATTTCTTTTTACCATATTTTAAAATATATTATAGTAAATTTAAATTTTTGAATACAAATTCAAATATAATATCAAATATTTATATATATAGAGAGAGAGAGAGAGAGTATATCTCCTATACTTTCGAAAGCCTGGAGGCGTCCGTACTTGTAAAATGTTTGCGATGATGGGACATGCGATTTAACGATTGGCTCCATTAGGCAGATCTACGCTATTAGAACTATTTAGAAATTAAATTTCATAATTTTTAGACATCATTTAGCAAGTGATCAAAGGGTCTCAAATATGACTATTTTAATGACCGATGTGGCATGTTGGTAAGTTCAACGGTGTAGAACAATTCAAATTATGTGAAAGTTTAATAGAAAATTCTACTTACCATCAAGAGCAAGATCTACTTCTGATTTGAAATTTAAGTCTTTTATCGCTATCTTTTATGGAATTTTTATTTTTAGTCATTTATTTTGAGCTACTCGTTCACCAGACAAACAAAGTCAAAAAATTATGAAATTTGGTTTCTAGATAATTCCAACACTGTAAATCATGTCTAATGGAACCGATCGCCAAATCGGATGTCCCAACGTTGAAACAACTTACAAATATGAAGGCCACCATACTTTCAAAAGCATAGCAGCCTCTCTCTCTCTCTCTCTCTCTTTCTCTATATATATATATATATATATATATATATATATATATATATATATATTATATATATATATATATATATATATATAGTCCGGCTATGGTGCTTTTTTAAATTACCAAACACTTGGTGCTTGTAAGTTTTTCACTATTAGATCTATCTCTTTGACCAATTCTACCTCTTAGATTATGCTATTCCACCAACCACCCATTCAATCCTTGGAGACTATTATTATCCTAATCCTATAAATCTTCATTCAAAGGCCGAAAACCTACAAGTACCAATTATTTGGTACTTTTAAAAATATAGAAGCTCAATTATATATATAGATATCTAGAATATTTTTAAAAGTATTTGGATCTTTTTACTTGTAGATTTGTAGCCCTTGGATGAAGAAATATGGGGTTCGAATAATAGTGGTCCCCTAAGATTTAGTGGCGATTAGTAGAATGATATTGATCGATTGACACGTAGTGGTCAAATGGGTTGATCTAAAGATGAAAAAGTTAGGAATGAAAAAATACTAATACTTCTAAAAATATTCCAGCTCATCCTGATATATATAACCATTACTAATTTTTAAAGCTATTGCTTGTTTTACATAGAACCAGAGCAAAAGCGTTAAATATATAATACTAAAGCATCATAATTCTAGGTGTATATAATAGCTTAAACTTATAGAATTATCGGCTATTTCATGGGCATTTCGTAAGCAGAAAACCTTTTTTAGCTTACGGTGGAAGCTGTGCTTCCTAGTAAATATATACTTGCTTGGGAGTCCGGCTGGTATACTATCAGTAGTACGGAGGTCTCTATACTACCGAGTTGTTTTCAATGATGCAGCTTCCAAATCGACGATCGATTCCGTTAGATTTGATCTACACTATTGAAAGTATTTGAAAACTAAATTTCATAATTTTTCGACATTATTTACCTATTAGTCAAGTAGTCTAAAATTGAACGGCTGAAAATAAAATCTCATAAAAATGATGATAAAAAACTTGAATTTAAGATCAGAGGTACTGATCTTACTTTAAATAGTGAAAAAAAATTTCTATAAAAATTTTATTAGATTTGAATTGTTTTACACCGTTAAATTCACAAACGCATAACATCGACCATTAAAATTGTCAATTTTGAAACCTTTTGATCACTAGCCAAATAATGTCAAAAAATTATGAAATTTAGTTTCTAAATACTTTCAATAGTGTAGATCAACTCTAACGGAGCTGATCGTTGATTTGGAAGCCGCATCATTGAAAACAACTTGGTAGCACGGACCCCTTCGTGCTACCGATAGTATACCAGCCTAGCTCCTTGCTGGGAGGATTTTAATATAAATTAAATTTGTTGGTGCCCTATTTGGAGTAACTCCAATCAAACATGCCCATGGTAGTGCTTGTAAAAAGCTACCATCTAATTAATAACCAATATATGTAAGTTATTAATTACTAGATTAGTGTGGATTAGCTGTAAAATTAGCAAGAAATTAATTATATAAATGTTAGACCCTATTTGGAGGTCGAATAAATTATCTAATAAAAATTATTCAATAATATTTTATTTGATATAAATTTTTTTTATTATAATTGAAAGCTACGCGTGTAGTCAAACGTCACAAATAGAGTAAGTATATTCGGCCTTTAAATTATTTTTTAAAATAGAATAAATCATCTCATATCCAAAATATGCTATCTCTTTAAATCATGAATATTCAGAGTTTATAAGAGAAAATTTAAATTCTGCCTTTCAATTACATTAAAAAAAAAAATTCGTACCAAATAAATTATGATAAAGATAACTTTGTGTGACATTCTAAAACCTTAGGTGCTAATTTATTCAATTGATGTGTCATTGAGATGACAATTTGATAGGTACAGTTTGTCCAATGCCTTTGTCCAGAGGTTGACGTGTGAGAAGAACATCATTTAAAGACACTAACATTGACAATGCCCAACACCACATTTTTCTAAAATTAAGAGCAATGTTATTTGTACATTACATTCTACTTATTTCGGAACCTTTATTTTTTTACTGTTCTTATTAATTTTTTAATATAAAAAATAAAAGAATTTTATGAATTCTAGGTCTCTCCCTCTCTCTCTATAAAAAGAAAAAAAAAGAAAAAATCTTTCTTAGGTTTCCTCCAAATAAAGAAACAAATCTATGTTGGTTAGTGAAGTACGTAGCTTCTTGAGAAAACATTACGCATCACTTTTATTTGGGTGCATGTATCGCTTTTCTTTTTAAAGCTGATAAGTGATAACCAAGTAGAGCAAAATGTGGGGTTAGTCCTGCAGGAACTAATTCTATATCCTGACTTGGAGTTTTATATCTTGGGTTAATTACCCCATTGGTACCAATCTTTGCATCTTTTTTTAACTTTGATCTCCAAACCTTTTTTTGTAATCGAGTCCCCAATCTCTTCATTTCATTATAATTAGATAACAACCGTTGAAAAAATCGTTAAAATTGACGGAGTGCTTGAAAAGATTCGATACCAATGGTGCAATTAAAATTTATATTTTAATTGTACACTGAAAATCAAATTCACATCCATCTCAACACCAAGAAGTCTAGGGATGCAAACGGGGCGGATCGGGGGGCAGGAGGGGTCTCCCACCTCCCGCTTCATTTTTTGTCGGATCAGGGCGGATTCGGGGCAGGTAAATTTTAATCCAAATTTTGGTCCACATTTACCACTCCATTTGGGGTGGATCGAGACGGGAGCGGATTTTTTGCAGATTTTTGGTGGGTCGGGACGGATCAAAGAAGAGGTCTCCCGCCTCCCGCTCCATTTACTTGGCGGATCGGGACGGATTTGGGGTGGATTATATTTTTCTATATTTTTATTCCCACTTATCGCCCTATTCGGGGCGGATCGGTGCGGGAGCTCCACCAACCCAGATTCATTTGCATCCATAAAGTCCATCGGTATAATCCAATCGCCTATCCGCACTGAACAAGTAGGACAGTAATCGATGACATAGAATGTATGGTCCAGAACTTGAACCCACTTAGTGTGTGGGGTCTCTACCTTGCAAATCTCATGAGTAAGAGCAAATGTTCTGCTTATGAATGAATGTGATGCACCTTTATCGAACAATACTCTACACATTATATCGTTTAGCAAAATAATACCTGCCACGACATTATAGGCGACGGATTGATCATCCACCTGTATGGCAATCGCCCGGCCACTGGGTACTTGTCAAGTCTCTTCAAGCTGTAATGGCATAGAAAGGAGTCCGTTCAAGGTGATGGTAGGTGGAACCCTTACAAACTGTCTTGAGGTGGACTGAGCAGAAGCAGAATACGAGGCCGCTTATGTGCTCCTAAAACAGTCGGCCACCAGGTGGCCCTGCTGGCCATACCTGAAACACTTCATGTCTCGCTACTCGCATTGCTAGAGCCGATAGGCTCCACCACATATGAAACATATCGGCTTTTGGCTAAATTGATAAAGTACAGATTAAACCATACTAGACATAATTAAAATGGGCCTTGAGAGCGAGTTCAGATCGAATTAAAAGTTATTCGAATTGAAGCAGTGCTTCAAAACTCAGAAAATTGAGTTCCAGACCATTTCGGATGCCTGGAACAAGGATTCGAGCCCCCGAAAAGGATTTTGGATGGTCCATTACAGCGCTCGTGTAGTACACTGAATTTCAGTGCATCGTACCGAACTTCTGCAAATTGTAGAGTTCCGGTGGAAAAATAGCATGAGAGGCTATATGTGAGGCTTCGGCCAAGTTTGGGACTTGTGTGAAGAGTTTTCGGCGCAAGCGAGGCGCGAAAACGGACTTCGAAAAGTTAAAACTGCTAAACTTGTGAAGTCTGCACTGGATTCCGGTATGTGGATCTCCATACCGGTACTGAAGTGAATAGTACCGGTATGTGCATAAGGAATACCGGAATGCCGTGGTTGAACCGAAAACCCAGCTCTCGGATTTTGCGGAATTCTCCGGGAAATACCGGAATGTCACTGTATACCGGTATGTGAAATAGGATACCGGTACGCGATGGCCGAAACAGTAAATCCAGCTCTCGGGATTCTGCGGGATTTCTGAGGCATACCGGTATGCACATGCGCATACCGGTATACAATGTCCAGATTTAGGCTGGTTGTTGTGTTGTTTGTGGAGAGGGGCAAAATAGTCTTTTCACATGATTTAGGGGTGTATGAATGGCTGAGACCTTCTTCCCTTCTCATTTGTTTTCCTCTCTACTTCTCCTCTCCCTCTCCCTCACTTTCTCTCTCTAGAGATCTCTCCAAAGCTTGGAGAAGTGGTGGATTGGAGCTTGGAAAAGGCTTCCAAAGGAGAAAGGAAGCTTCTTGGTGTAAGAAGGAGCTTGGGGATTTCGTGATTAAGGTTAGTACCTCACGTTTTGGGTTCAAACCTTGGATTTAATCCTTTGAAATGAGGTTTTTGGGAACCCTTGGTAATCTAAAGCACAAAATGTGAGAGATTGGGAAATCTAGGGTTTGGCTTGCATGCATGCAAACCCTAGGTAGATTTGGGACTTTTGCAATGAGAGGTTCTAAAAATATTTGGACCTTCGGGAATTACAATTGAGGCATAGGAAATTATGTTAGAACACTTGATTTCACATGTTGAGTTGAATTTAGGGTTCGTAATGAGTAACGAACCGTTTTCTTGTAGAAGCTTGGGTTGAAGAAAGAACTCAAAGCTTGGACACTTAGGAGCTTGAAGAATACAAGAATTTGGAAGCTCTTGAGGTGGGTTTGTGTTTACCGAAGTGATTAGATCACTTCCATGTCTAGGGTAAATATCCATTTAAAGATAAAATGGTATGTGTTGTGAACCCTAGAATTTGCATGTTGGCAAAGGTAAAAATCATGATAGGATGAATAATGAGATCCTATTGCATGATGTATATTTCGAGTATAATTCAAATATTAATACTTGTTGCATGGTTGCATGTATGGTTAAACCTAGTGTTATTGAACATAGGTTAAACATGAGGCTAAACCTAGTGTTATTGAACATAGGTTGGACATGAGGATTAAACCTAGTGTCATTGAACATAGGTTTGACATGAGATTGGAACCTAGAGTCATGGAACCTAGGTTGATAATGAGAAAGTAAGCCTAGTGTTATTGAACATAGGCAAGACTTAGTGACTTGAACCTAAGGTCATGAGACTTAGGTTGGCAAGTGAAAAACGTGAACGACGGGATGTGCCACGATTTTGCTATCCCGGGTAGGCGACGATTTCGCTACCATGCCATGAGTTGGCCGTATTGAGACGGGATGTGCAACGATTTTGCTATCCCGGGTAGGCGACGATTTCGTTACCATGCCATGAGTTGGCCGTATTGAGACGGAATGTGCGACGATTTTGCTATCCCGGGTAGGCGACGATTTCGCTACCATGCCGTGAGTTGGCCGTACCGACACGGGATGTGCGACGAGTTTGCAATCCCGGGTAGGCGACGATTTCGCTACCTCGCCTTGAGTTGGCGGTGTCGAGAGGGGATATGCGACGAGGTTGCTATCCCGGGTATGCGACGAGTTCGCTACCCATGCCATGTGGTGGCCGTGTTGAGACGGGGTATGCGACGATTTTGCTATCCCGAGTATGCGACGAGTTCGCTACTCGAACTAGGAGGTGACGAGTTCACTCCTCGAATGTTGGAATAATTATGGTGAGACGGCGATTCCGAAACCATAAGTAAATGACAAGTAAATGAACTTAGTCATTGTGAGACATAGGATGAACCTAGGAGAGAATGATAAATTATATTTCATTTGGTTGCATCCTTTATGTTTATTTACAAGCATGTAAATAATTGTTGCATAGTTATATGTGATCTAACTTATACATATGGTGTTTCTTTGGACCTGGTGGGTCGAGCTTCTCTCTTGGGTGGCCTTACCCACTGGGAACTATGTTTATAGTTCTCACCCCACATTTTCCAGGTCCTTCCGCGAGTGAGGCGGCGGAGCGAGGTAAGGGTTTAGCTCTCTAGATAGCGGCCCTTCCATTTTGGTGACACATAGAGTGTACCCCTAGTTTTGGACTACGACAGTATAGGAGATTTTCATTATATGTATGAAATTGTATATTCCATTATTTTGGGAACGTAATGTATGGAATGAAAAGGAAAGAAAAAAAAATTTGCACATGTATATTGTGCCATGTGATGTAATAGAAGTAGAACTTCTTTATGTTGATGCTTTCCTTGTGCAACTCTTGTACTCCGTTCCTAGTTGGAACATTGTAGATAAGCTTGTGTTGTGACGCCTTGGGCGGATAGAAAGGACTCTATCCGTTCGGCGGGTCTGGTGCATGCGCCCGTGCGGTTATCCTTTCCACCTAGTTGGTGTTTAAGGCCCGGCGGGGCGTTGTTGGCCTAGTGGCCCTAATCATTCTTTAGATTTTGATGATAACAAATAATTGAACTAATCTTTTATCTTGAGTTTTGTGTTTAGACTTCTCTATCTTCAATTGGACTCAAGATGGGCAATCCTCGAGCACTAAGCTTCACCACTTGAAGCTACCTTGTCAAGTTGATAAAATATCTCTCTACTCCACCTTTTAACATTGTGCTTTAAAGATTAAAGTATGAAATGTCAAGTTATATTTTAACTTACTCTTTTTATCATCTAAAGCACATGGGACTTCAAACAATATTCAAAAACTTCTCAAAAACTGTTTTCTGTCAAGTTTGTGTTTTGGACCCTGTTCTGGGCGCCCACAAACTTCTGGAGGCCCAAAAGTTCTGCTCAGGTTTTGTGGATCCTGACGGTTTGCTGTTTAGGTGGTCCAGAAACTTCTTCACCTGATCTGGGCGCCCACAAGTTAACTTCTGGAGGCCCGAAAGTTCTGCTCAGGTTTTGTGGATCCTGACGGTTTGATGTTTGGGTGGTCCAGAATGGTTTATGATCTGGGCGCCCGAACTGTATGTTTAGGGCGCCCGAATATTTGACTTGACAGGTTTGATGTTCCGGACAGTACGACGCAACGGTCCGAAAGTTCTGACAGCAGCGCTGCGCAGGCGGCGCGCGTGCCTGAGAAAGTGGGCGCCCACAAGTTGACTTCTGGAGGCCCAGAAGTCCTGCTCAGAGAAAAGCGGCGCGCGTGGTCTGGCTGGTCAGAAAGCTGTCGCGCATGTTCTGGGCGCCCACAAGTTAACTTCTGGAGGCCCAGAAGTCCTGCTCAGAGAGAAAACGGCGCGCGTGGTCTGACAGTGTCAGAAAAGTCGATGCGCATGTTCTGGGCGCCCACAAGTTGACTTCTGGAGGCCCAGAAGTCCTGCTCAGAGAAAAGCGGCGCGCGTGGTCTGGCTGGTCAGAAAGCTGTCGCGCATGTTCTGGGCGCCCACAAGTTGACTTCTGGAGGCCCAAAAGTCCTGCTCAGAGAAAAGCGGCGCGCGTGGTCTGGCTGGTCAGAAAGCTGTCGCGCGTGATCTGGGCGCCCACAAAAGTTCTGGAGGCCCGATTGTACGAATCCAGAAAAGCGGCGCACGGGTCTGACATGCAGCTGGTTTTGCAGTGCGCGTGCTCAACATCTGGGCGCCCGAAAGTTCTGTTTAGGGCGCCAGAAAGTGCAACGACCTGAAGTTGGCTGAGGCTATAAATAGATGGTATTGAGGCCTTTCTCAGCAGGGATTCCAAAGTCCAATTGAGCTTATATACTTCAGTATTTTTAATACTCTTAAGCCCTCAATCCTCTCTCTAAACTTGAGTGTAATTGATAGTGAGATATCATCTTGTAAAAGAGAGAAAAGAAAAGAGTTGAAGCTTGAAAGTGTAACCTTCTTGAGAGAAGAAGGTGTTGGTGCGAAGGCTTGGTGCTTGCCCGCAAAAGCATCGTTTAGTGGAGATCCAACGTTCTCTTGTGTTGAGAAGTTGGCGGGGACGTAGGCAAAGTGCCGAACCTCGAAACAAATCGATTGTGTGCTTCTTGAGTTTGCATTTCTCTAACTCCTCACTTTCTTTATTTGTTTCGAGTTTTTAAATTACTTGATTATTTAACATTTTATTTTAGAAAGAAATCTAATTCACCCCCCCTCTTAGGTTGCCATTTTGATCCTCAATTGGTATCAGAGCGAGGTCTCACACTATTTAGATTAAAATCTAAGTGAGAATGGCATCCATGGGAAAGAATATCGAAGGACAATCTATTGTTCGGCCACCATATTTTGATGGGACCGATTATCCTTTTTGGAAGATTAGAATGAAGATATTCTTTCAATCTCTAGATTTTGATATTTGGGACATAATCGAAAGTGGTTATATCACTCCATCAAAATCAAGAGCGGAATGGAATGAAGCGGAAAAAAAATTTCGTTTTCAATTAAATGCTAAAGCAATTAATTCATTCCTTTGCGCTCTTAGTAGAGATGAATTTCATCGAATCTCTATATGCACAACGGCTAAAGAGATTTGGGATAAATTAGAAGTTACTCATGAAGGAACTTCTAGGGTGAAGGAATCTAAAATAAGCATGCTTATGTCAAGTTATGAACTATTCAAAATGGAAGAAAGTGAATCCATTTCAAATATGTTCACAAGATTCACTAACATTATAAATAGCTTGAAAGCCTTAGGTAAAGATTTTCCTCAATCGGACTTGGTGCGAAAATTTCTTCGTGTGCTACCAAGAAGTTGGATACCTAAGGTTACGGCTATCCAAGAAGCTCATGATTTGGACAAGGTAAAGATTGACGAACTTGTCGGATCACTCATGGCGCATGAACAACGCCTCAAAGAATATGACAACGAAGAGCCTCCCGAGAAAAAGAAAAGTCTTGCACTAAAGGGAGTCATAGCTTCCGATAGTGAAGATGGCGAAGAAGGCTCAAGCGAAGAAATCGCTATGATTTCAAAAAGGCTCGACCGACTAATTAAGAGGCGCAACTTAAGAAGACCTAAACGAGACGGGTTCAAAGGTGAGGGGTTCAAGAAGGGAATCATTTGCTACAATTGCAACAAACCAGGGCATTTGAAAAGCGAATGCACTCTTCCAAGCAAGGCCTTCAAGAAAGACAAGAAAAAGAAAGCCTTCAATGCTCTAAATTGGGACACTCCCGACGAGTCTAGCGGTGACGAATCGGAAAACGAAGTTGCCCAAATTTGCCTTGAGGAACAAAGCTCTATTCTATGTCTCATGGCTCTTGAAGATGAGGTAAATAATTTAAGTTATGATGAACTTTTAGAAGTTTTCTTTTCTTTATATGATGATCTACAAAGTTTGGGTCCCAAGTATACATCTCTCAAGAAGCAAAATGCCTCATTAGAGATGGAAGTAAATGACCTAAAATCTTCGACTTCAAATTCTTCTTTAATACTTAAAAATGAGGTCTCCTCTCTCATGAAAGAGCTTAAACAAGCTAATGAGACATGTTGTAATCTCACTTGTGAAAACGAGGCATTAAAGAAGAAAATTGAAGGTCAACATTTTAAGCCAATTCTTCATCAAGGCAATCAACTTGAAAAACTTCAAGTTGAAAACCAACAACTCAAAGTTAGCTTAAGTGAATCTAAGAAAACTCTTGAGAAATTTGTTGGTGGAACCAAGTACTTGAATATGATGCTTGGAAGTCAAGTTATGAACTTCAAGAAGTTTGGGATAGGATATGTTCCTAATCCAAACAATGTTAAGTTAACAAAGACTAAAAGAAAAGTTTTTGTTAAAAGTTCCTATCATGACCCAACTTTGCATTGCTCTTATTGTAATATTAAAGGACATCATACATCATCATGTAAATATAAGAAAAATCCTAAACTTAACCAAATTTGGGTTGTGAAAGGCTCATCTAACCCAAAAGGACCCAATCTCACTTGGGTACCAAAGTTAAAAACTTGATTTGTTCTTGTAGGTGTGTCTCCAATCAAAAGGTGCTAGTGACAAATGGTACTTAGATAGCGGATGCTCAAGACATATGACTTGGGATTATACCAAGTTTATTTCACTTGAAAAGAAAGATGGAGGTTTTGTCACATTTGGAGACAACACTAGAGGAAAGATCATTGGAACCGGCACAATCGGAAATGAGAAGGTTAATATTTCAAATGTTCTTTTAGTTGATGGCCTTAAGCACAATTTATTGAGCATTAGTCAATTGTGTGACAAAAGCTATTTTGTAAAGTTCAAAGCATCTCATTGTAGCATCGTTGATCCCTCTACAAATGAGGTAGCTTTTATGGTCTTTAGATCCAAGAATGTCTACACCGTTGATCTAAGCAAACTTTCTCATGAAGGTGAAAAATGTTTTTCGGTTCAAACTAACGAATCTTGGCTTTGGCATAAAAGGCTAGCTCATGCTAGTATGGATTCTCTTTCAAAACTTTCCAAGGAAAAACTTGTAAAAGGTTTACCTAACATTAACTATGCCAAAGATGAGGTTTGTAGTGCTTGTGCTCAAGCAAAACAAGTAAAATCTTCTTTTAAATCCAAAAATATTATTTCTACATCTAGGCCTTTGGAATTAATCCATATGGATCTCTTTGGTCCAATTGATGTCTCTAGCCTTGGTGGAAGTAACTATGTTTTTGTAATTGTTGATGATTACTCAAGATATACTTGGACCTTGTTTTTGAGACACAAGTATGACACTTTTAAATCCTTCAAAGAATTTGTCTTTCGTGTTCAAAATGAAAAAGGTTGTATTATTTCTAAAATTAGAAGTGATCATGGTGGTGAATTCGAAAACCATAACTTTGAAGAGTTCTGCAATGAATTGGGAATAGAACATCAGTTTGCTACTCCTCGTACACCTCAACAAAATGGGGTTGTTGAACGTAAAAATAGATCTCTCCAAGAAATGGCAAGATCTATGTTAATTGAGGAGGAGTTGCCAAAGTATTTTTGGGCCGAAGCCGTAAACACGGCTTGTTACATCATGAACCGTGTTCTAATTCGACCAATTCTTGAGAAAACTCCCTTTGAGTTATGGCATAATAGAATTCCCAATATTGGTTATTTTAAAATTATTGGTTGTAAATGTTTCATCTTGAACACAAAAGATAAGTTGGGAAAGTTTGATGCTAAATCCGATGAAGCAAATATTCTTGGGATATTCCTCTACTAGCAAAGCTTATCGAGTATTTAATCGACGAACTTTGGTAATAGAAGAAAGCATGCATGTTCTCTTTGAAGAATCTAAGGGAAAGGATACTTCTATTGAAGATGATCTTTTTGACTTTGATAAGTTACATATAAATTCCACACCACAAGAGGTTGTTCAATCCAAGGAAGTTGAGGAGTTCATTTCTAAAGATAATGAACCCACTCCTCTACCTAAAGTGTGGAAATTTGCTACTTATCATCCCAAGGACTCCATCATTGGAGATCCTAGTCAAAAAGTCAAGACTAGATCCTCTCTTAGATTACTTTGTCATGACCACTTGGCTTTCTTGTCTCAAATTGAACCTAAAAATTTCGTTGAGGCTAGTAATGACGAAAATTGGCTCATTGCGATGCAAGATGAACTCAATCAATTTGAGCGAAACCAAGTTTGGACGCTTGTGGAAAGACCAAGTGATCATACCGTTATTGGCACTAAATGGATCTTCCGAAACAAGCGAGATGAATCTGGTGTTGTGGTTCGAAACAAGGCTAGACTAGTGGCCCAAGGTTTCAACCAAATTGAAGGGATTGATTTTGATGAAACTTTTGCACCGGTTGCTCGACTTGAAGCTATTCGAATTCTTTTGGCTTTTGCCTCTTACATGAACTTCAAGTTATTTCAAATGGACGTTAAAAGTGCTTTCCTAAATGGATATATTTCCGAAGAAGTCTATGTTGAGCAACCACCCGGTTTTGAAAAACACGATTTTCTCAATCATGTCTTTAAACTTTCAAAAGCACTTTATGGTTTAAAACAAGCTCCTAGAGCTTGATATGAAAGACTTAGCACTTTTCTTATTTCAAATAATTTTTCAAGAGGAAAAGTTGACACTACATTATTTATCAAGATAAAGGATAAAGATTTTCTCATTGTACAAATTTATGTTGATGATATCATATTTGGTGCTACTAACGAATCTCTTTGCAAAGAATTCTCTAAGTTAATGCAAGATGAGTTTGAAATGAGCATGATGGGCGAACTCTCCTTCTTCCTTGGACTCCAAGTCAAGCAAACGAAGGATGGAATATTCTTCAATCAAGCAAAATACGCAAAGGATCTAATCAAAAGATTTGGCTTAGAAAGCTCAAAAGAGACAAATACTCCCATGAGCGCTTCAACTAAACTTGATAAGGACGAAAAAGGCAAAGATGTTGATATTAAGCTCTACCGAGGTATGATTGGTAGTTTATTTTATCTTACCGCAAGTAGGCCGGACATCATGTTTAGTGTTTGCTTGTGTGCTCGGTTTCAAGCTCAACCTAAGGAGTCACACCTAGTGGCCGTAAAGAGAATTCTTAGATATGTTAAGGGAACTCTCAACTTAGGATTATGGTATCCCAAGGGCACTAGTTTTAATCTCATTGGCTTTTCGGATGCCGACTTTGCCGGGTGCAAAGTTGATCGTAAAAGTACAAGTGGAACTTGTCAGTTTTGGTCTTGGTCACTCCTTAGTCTCATGGTCTTCGAAAAAGCAGAATTCGGTTGCACTTTCAACCGCCGAAGCCGAATATATTGCGGCGGGTTGTTGTTGTGCACAAGTTTTATGGATGAAACAAACCCTTGAGGATTTTGGAGTGCATCTAAAACAAGTTCCAATCAAATATGATAATACTAGTGCCATCAACCTATCTAGAAATCCTATTCAACATTCTAGAACTAAACACATTGAAATTAGACATCATTTCATTAGAGATCATATTCAAAAGAGAGATGTCACCATAGATTTTGTCGATACCCATCATCAATTAGCGGACATTTTTACTAAACCACTTTGTGAGGAAAGGTTCACTCAACTTAGAAGAGAATTAGGAATAATTGATTTAAACGCTTGATTCTCTTATATTGATTGCTTTGATATGTTTTTGCTACATTTGTTAAGTCTCCTTTATGCTTTTTTTATGATGACAAAGGGGGAGAACTAGTGATATGTGATATGCTTATGATTTGGCACTAACTCGTGATATGCTTATGTTTTGATACTTTGATATATGCTTATTCGGTTGCTTTCACTTATGATTGTGATATATGCTATGCCTATGATTATGATATATGCCAAAAATTGATTGTCAAAGATATGCATATATTTAGGGGGAGTATTCTATTCTTATTGATCTCTACTTATTTGAATCTTATATCACATTATTTGTCATCATCAAAAAGGGGGAGATTGTTGGCCTAGTGGCCCTAATCATTCTTTAGATTTTGATGATAACAAATAATTGAACTAATCTTTTATCTTGAGTTTTGTGTTTAGACTTCTCTATCTTCAATTGGACTCAAGATGGGCAATCCTCGAGCACTAAGCTTCACCACTTGAAGCTACCTTGTCAAGTTGATAAAATATCTCTCTACTCCACCTTTTAACATTGTGCTTTAAAGATTAAAGTATGAAATGTCAAGTTATATTTTAACTTACTCTTTTTATCATCTAAAGCACATGGGACTTCAAACAATATTCAAAAACTTCTCAAAAACTGTTTTTCTGTCAAGTTTGTGTTTTGGACCCTGTTCTAGGCGCCCACAAACTTCTGGAGGCCCAAAAGTTCTGCTCAGGTTTTGTGGATCCTGACGGTTTGCTGTTTAGGTGGTCCAGAAACTTCTTCTTCACCTGATCTGGGCGCCCACAAGTTAACTTCTGGAGGCCCGAAAGTTCTGCTCAGGTTTTGTGGATCCTGACGGTTTGATGTTTGGGTGGTCCAGAATGGTTTATGATCTGGGCGCCCGAACTGTATGTTTAGGGCGCCCTAATATTTGACTTGACAGGTTTGATGTTCCGGACAGTACGACGCAACGGTCCGAAAGTTCTGACAGCAGCGCTGCGCAGGCGGCGCGCGTGCCTGAGAAAGTGGGCGCCCACAAGTTGACTTCTGGAGGCCCAGAAGTCCTGCTCAGAGAAAAGCGGCGCGCGTGGTCTGGCTGGTCAGAAAGCTGTCGCGCATGTTCTGGGCGCCCACAAGTTAACTTCTGGAGGCCCAGAAGTCCTGCTCAGAGAAAACGGCGCGCGTGGTCTGACAGTGTCAGAAAAGTCGATGCGCATGTTCTGGGCGCCCACAAGTTGACTTCTGGAGGCCCAGAAGTCCTGCTCAGAGAAAAGCGGCGCGCGTGGTCTGGCTGGTCAGAAAGCTGTCGCGCATGTTCTGGGCGCCCACAAGTTGACTTCTGGAGGCCCAAAAGTCCTGCTCAGAGAAAAGCGGCGCGCGTGGTCTGGCTGGTCAGAAAGCTGTCGCGCGTGATCTGGGCGCCCACAAAAGTTCTGGAGGCCCGATTGTACGGATCCAGAAAAGCGGCGCACGGGTCTGACAAGCAGCTGGTTTTGCAGTGCGCGTGCTCAACATCTGGGCGCCCGAAAGTTCTGTTTAGGGCGCCCGAAAGTGCAACGACCTGAAGTTGGCTGAGGCTATAAATAGATGGTATTGAGGCCTTTCTCAGCAGGGATTTTCCAAAGTCCAATTGAGCTTATATACTTCAGTATTTTTAATACTCTTAAGCCCTCAATCCTCTCTCTAAACTTGAGTGTAATTGATAGTGAGATATCATCTTGTAAAAGAGAGAAAAGAAAAGAGTTGAAGCTTGAAAGTGTAACCTTCTTGAGAGAAGAAGGTGTTGGTGCGAAGGCTTGGTGCTTGCCCGCAAAAGCATCGTTTAGTGGAGATCCAACGTTCTCTTGTGTTGAGAAGTTGGCGGGGACGTAGGCAAAGTGCCGAACCTCGAAACAAATCGATTGTGTGCTTCTTGAGTTTGCATTTCTCTAACTCCTCACTTTCTTTATTTGTTTCGAGTTTTTAAATTACTTGATTATTTAACATTTTATTTTAGAAACCTAATTCACCCCCCCTCTTAGGTTGCCATTTTGATCCTCAGGCGTGACAGCTCGAATCATCCGGACGCTCATCCAGAGAGTTGGATTTGTGGGATCCTAGCTTTCAAGTGCTCGGTTTGTCTTGCGGGCACCCGGATGTTGATTCAAACCCCCATCTGCGAGCGTCTGAAAAACTTTCGAACTGCCAACCCAAGAGTGGGTTTTGCTGGACTAGGGATTTGGATGCCCAGAATCCCCTGCGGGCGCCCGAATCATCTTTCTGGCGGTCGCTCATGGGTGCCTGATACCACATTCGAATGCTCAACCTAAGAGCACCCCTCGCCTGTAGAAATAAATAATCGGACACCCAAAACCTACTTCGGCCGCCCAAATTGTGAAACAAGCAGAGCCAGCGGGCGCCCAGTTCCTCGACTTGGCACAATTATGATTGGTTCAGGTGCCCGAAAGTTCGGATAGGCATTCGAAACCGAGCGCATAAATGGGTATCGTCTGTTTACAAATAAATAGAGTTGGGGGGTTTAATTGTATTATAGCAACCCTATAAATAGGGTTTTCAATGTTAACCCTAAATTCACAGCCTTTTCACCCTATCTCTCACTCTCTCTATTCCTCTCTCCCTTCTCTTTCTCTCCCTAGAAGAACGGTAAAACCCATGATCTCTTTTGGAGCTTGAAGGAGATCTAGAACTCCAAAAAAAATCTCTAGGAAGGAGAAGGAGCTCTTCTCATCCACGTTTTGGGAAGCTAGAAGAGAAAATATGAGTTAATATTTTTAGGTTTTTGTTTTGAGTTTTTCAAATGGGGATTTTTGGGGGTCCTAACCTTGCTAAACTATTTTCTAGGGTCTCTTGGTGTTTTTAAAAGATTAAGTCCATCTCTTTGTGAAGGATCTAGCAAAGGTTGGAAATATCACCGAAAAGAGTTTGATCTCCCATTTGTCCTTTGTTTCCTTGGATTATTAGCATGTACTATGAATAATAATTAAACTAAATGTTATTTTAGTTACATGCTAGGGAAGTAGGGTTTTAGCCCTTTGTATATGAATGGAACAATGGACACGTAGAAGTGAAATGAGAACCTTATGGTATAAGTAAAACAAGTGTAGCATGTAACTTGGGTCAAAATCTAAGATGAAACATAGTGGCATGTAAACTCTAGGGTAAATGTGAACTAGAGGATAAGTTGTATATATTGGACATGGTTGGAACCCTAGAAGTCATATGAACTTAGGGTATAACAATGAGTTTGGTCGCGACCTTCTAGAAGTGTCTATAGGGAGTGCCAATCACCCTAGACTCCCTCGTGTGCATTGGGAGGGCCAATCACCCTCGACTCCGATGTTGCATTGGAGTGTCGATCCTTTCAACTCCTTATGTGGTATTTGGAGGGACGATCTCTCTCGACTCTAAGTGCCTACCGATTGGAAAGTAGTACGATTTCTCTCGGCTCTCTATAAGGTGTAGTGTGAAATGAAACCAATCAAATAGATGATTAGGGACATGAGGTAAATTGGGTAAATTTGTAAACAATGACATAGTGGCATCTTATTATATTTGAAGCATTGTAGTTATAATTCAATTATTATATTTCTATTGTAGAAATATATGTTGTTATTATTATTTATCTACTAATGCCACTTTTGGACCGAGTGACTGTAGAGCGCCACTTTCGGTGACTGCAACCACTAAAAACTTATCTAAAGTTCTCACTCTTTTATTGTTTTACATTTTTTTTCAGAGCTTACGATCGTCGATGATGTGCAGGACTGTGGCAAGGTGTCACGAAGTAGTTGGACTTAGTGAGAGGTTTAGTTGTACCCTTTTATGAATAAAAAATACTTGTAATTTTTTGGATGATGTTATGTATTGTAAACTTCAGATTTAAAGTTGTAATAGTTTTAATTAGTTATTTAGTATTCACTCTAATATTTCATTATACTCCTTCGTGTATGAGATTGTATAGGTTGATGTATGATTCCGCTTTGTTCTGGTAGGAAAAATTCTGCTCGTTCGGCGGATTTGTTGCACGTGCCAAGCGGCCCAATTGGCAGTCTCGAGGCATGACAACATATCACGAATCTTGGCCGGAGCCGGGGAGCATGGGACCCATGTGATTGAGACTGTGACACGGGTATTTAGGATGCTGACTCGAACTTGATTGGCCACTAGAACGTGAACCAATTCTTCTCGTTACCCTTCTCATAGACTTCTCGCTCGACGCTAACCTCAAATTCGCCCCACTCCACAAGTAGGACTTGCTTCACAACCTCTGGGAAGGTTTGCATATCGAGAGGTTGGACCATCTTGCATATCCCCAGTTGGAGACCATGCTCGAAGTACCGGGCCTTGTTCTTTTCATCCTGAACGACGAAAGGAATATAGCTCTCAATACAAGAAAACTCCCGCTCGTACTCTAACACCGTATGATTTCCTTGGCGGAGGTTCTTAAAATCCTCCTTCAATTGTTGCTTAATCCTATCGAGAAAGAAAGCATTGTACAAGAGTCCCTGAAATTTCTCCTAAGTTGAGGATGGCGAGTTGGCGGGTAGGTTGGCACTCTCCGTCTTCCACCATTAATGAGTCGCCTTATCCAAGCAGTGTGCGGCCAACTGGACTTTGTCCCTATCCAGAATGTATAAGTCGTCGAACAGTTTCTCTATAGAGTCGACCAATGTCTCAACTACCCACAGATCTGTACTCTCGCCGTTGTACGTCGACGGGTTGAACTTCTTGAAGTTAGCGATGCTCGCCTAAGCTCGCTCCTGCTCCGCCTCTATTGCCATGTGTTCCTCAGCGGAGGTATCTGATTCCATCCTGAGGACGCCACATTTGTAGCCGCCGACAGTGTAGGGTGTGCCAAAATAAGCGCGGTCGTCACCACAATGCCCTCAATAGCATTTCGCATAGAGGATGGGGGAGTCGAATATTGACTTATCTGCGCAACTCCTACTTGTTGCGCTATAAACTCGTGGAGCTTCTTGATCTATTCCTCTTGGCATTTAGAGGCCTCAACTTGCCTGTCGACCACTGCAATCAATGTGATCATCTGATCGCGAAGCTCACAGACTTCATTCGAGCCGAAACGCTCAGGTGCTTCAGGTCGTATCGCCATGGACCTTGTCCCAGGTCGCCTACGTGGTGCCATTCCTACAACACAAAGACATTGTACACTTAGCCCAAATTTTGGCTCCAATTACATTATAAAAGAATTTGACCCAATTAAACAAAAGTTGTTGAGGGCACTTCTTCTTATTCCTGACCCCACGTTGTCAGCCGCCAATGTGATTATCAAAAGAATGGAAGAGGCATCTCCCTCGATGGGTTCCCAACATCTATTGGAGATGCCACAAGACCCAATTGTTCACTTTTGCTATAGTCTATGTTTACTCTCGCTCCTAAGTCCTTACGGTTATCCTACGACTTAGAGTTCAACAAAAATTTTAGGTAATGATACCACTCTTATCTGTCATGCACCGAGACCCACCCCCACAGGACCTGCTCGGGCAATTCAACAGACCTGCCAAACGGATTTTTTCTACCCGCACGAAGCGATAACATACACCACCCTGTGCATTTTATACAAAGATGTACATTGAAGTATCAGAGTTAATTAAAATCTAATTTAAATCTTTTACAATACCATCTCTTTTGAATTTACAACCACATCTACCTAAAATAGTACATGCTTTCTTTGTTCTTACAAAATGGTACATGCTTTCTTTGTTCTTACAAAATAGCAAGAGAAATGATGCTTGGAAAGGTTGCCTTCTCCTCCTGAACTCCTCCCAAGTGCCCTTATCCTTCTCCAACCTTGCTAGGAGATGGAGCTCTAAGGTCCCAACAATAATATTGGCCAAGGATTTCTTTCCTCTTTTAGAAAGAGAAAGTAGAGATAGAGGGTAAGAGGAAAAAATAAGGGTGAGAGAGGAGTATAGGTTGTGAAGAAATATTTATAGAAGTGCTACAATTGCACTTAGATCTCCCAAACAATAATGGCCGAGGATTTCTTTTCTCTTTTAGAAAGAGAAATTAGAGAGAGAGGATGAGAGAGGAAAATAAGGGTGATAGAGGAGTGTTGGCCGTGAAAAGATATTTATAGAAGTGCTACAATCGCACTTAGGTCTCCCAAATATTTGTATTTGCAAATAAAAAACCACTACCTCTACGCCAGGTTTTGGATGCCCGTCCGAACTTTCGAGCACCCGAAAGCCCTAGACTACAGCTTCAGAGCCTTCGGGTTTAGCATCCGGAAGTTATTTCGAACGCAAGCCCAGTTTGCCCGACACCAATTTCGAACTCCCGTAGGGCAAACCAGGTGCCTGATTATTTAACAAGTCGAGCGACCACTCCTCTCGGGTTGAGCATCCGGAAATTGCTTCATGGGCCCACAGGAGCAGTCCGAAGGGTTTTTCAGACGCTCGCAGGACAATTCGGACTCCCGAATGTTTATTCCTCCATGAACCCCTGCTCTCGATTGGTAGAGTGTCCGCTTGAATCAGCTACTCAACCGGACATTCTGAAAGGTTTCAAGCACTCGAAATGCTTCTTCGGGCGTCCGAAAAGTCTGAAAACCAGATTTCCACTTCTATCGAAACTCAGTTTTGATCCGTATTGAGTCCAATTTGTTTCGAACTTAGTATAAGCTTCTCCAAACTATTTTAGTCATGTCTAACATGATTTTAATCCATATTTTGCTAATTTGCCTAAAGTTCAATACACTATACTAAGTTTCAGTACATTATATCCTGTCTCCCTCTTCCTTTCTTCTTCTTCTTCTTCTTCTTCTTCTTCTCAGTCTTCTTCCTCTTTTATCTCCATCTCCATTGCCCTCCCTCCTCTGTCACACACTCCATTCTTGGAGCTAACCCACCACAATTCAGGCTCTTGGCGAGACTCCAAGATTCGAAACCCCAACGGCTTGAATATGAGTTGAAGAACAGAGGTTTCACCTCAAGCACGCTATTCTTTGAGTTAAAGCTCGAAACTCTAAGTAATTCTCTTATTTTTATGCTTTTTGGTTTCTTATTTGGTGTGATTTAAACCTATTTTGGTGTTTTGGACCATGTGCGGTTGACCGACCGCACCTCTGTGGTTGACTGTTGCAGGAACCAGTGGGTAGCCAGATACAGGCAAGGTACCGAGGGATAAGTGTACATCATGTGTTAATACTATGCTCGGCGACACTTAATATATAGATCAGGTGGAATAATCGGTATATTATAGGGTTGTCATGTACATACGGGAGTAGAGAGGTGCGATCCTAATAGTATCAGCAAAAATGAATAACATACTTCAGGGTTAGCTGAGTACGTTATGATGTGTTATTATTGAGTGACAGACGACATGGGAGGTGGGAGGTGATGGATGAGAGATGTGTATGTTAGTTGGTCTATGTTGAGGGTACTAGCTAGAGGGACCCAAATGTCGTGAGTTCAAATTCTTGTCAGTATCAAAGGTGTATGTAGATTTCTGTATCCCGGCCGTTGGTGCATATCAAGACTCAGTTCATATATATTATCGCATGGACGCATGTAGTGCATAATCATCTGCATCTTTTAAAGTGTAGTATATGTATTATTACTGAAAATTGAATCAATTAATTAATTGTTAACTCTCTGAGATTATATATTAATTACCTAGGACGCATGCCCAGTCTCTTTACAGATTGAACTGGATAGTGGACCGCGAGCGGACTATGCGGTGCGATGACATTTTTTCAGGTAACATGCACTTAGTAATAGAAATTCATATTATACAGTTATCTTTTTAATTGTTCCATGCAGTACCAGTCATCTTGTTGTACTATTCTGACGGACCCTTTAGGTGTTAGCAAGTTTATTCTACTTTCCAAAGCTTTGCATTTTTGTAGAATTTAAATTTAAATTTGAATATTATGGAGGTGCGGTGATCACAACCTGAACATAGGGGGTTTGGATCACGACAACTAATTTGTATTACACAGTATATCATTTTTCAATTTACATATTACTAATATTTAATACTAATAACGATCAAATTTTTTGCTTCGTATCATCAAGGATTTGTTAATTTGTATATCAGAATAATTTACTTTGTAGTTACTTATGCGCTTAAGAACTTTCTTGTGCCATAGCCATGTAAGATATTGCTTTTTAGCCTTGTATGATGCAGGTTATCATGATTTGATAGAGCAGTGCATTTTATCTATGCGATGATTTAACTTATTCCTGAAAAAGAATATGAAAACTTAGTGAAAAGTTACTTGGTGGGAAAAAAAAAAGAATATAAAAATTTAGATCTTATTTGGAATTATTGCCTCTTTTTTTTAAAAAAAAAATATCATTAATTCTATCTAATTTAATATGCCGGTGAACGACTTTTCTTTTGTTATTATAATTGATTGTAATGCATCTCGGCCAAGTGATGGATGATAATTTTTGATAAAAAATATTGTGTAAGCATTGCAAGTAATATATATATATATAAATACCATTCCCTTCTATACTATTTCATATAGATATTTTATTTTAAAAAAAACAAAGAAAACAGTGCCAAACACACTTTAAGCTTCTATTTATTTATTTATTTATTTATTGAAGTGCCTGTTTATTTAAAATATTGTTTTTGTATTGCAATATAACTCGTGTGGTTCACGGGGGATGTGGCATACCATGCATGTCGGGGGTACGTAGTACTATTATCTCCTGTATAGAAGAACTACAGCTGATAAACACAGCTCAATTTGCTAATTGATAAAGATAATATATTTGCAAATTTACCAAAAATAGCCTTGGAAAAAATAAAATGGAGTTTACAAAATTTTAGAATCATCATATATACCTCACTTCTACTCCAAATGAAAAAGGATAAAGTAACTCAAACAATGTAATTTTGTAAATTGAAAAAGTATACTCTAGCACATGTTTAAATAAAAGAGAGAAAAAAATTATACACTCAAATTAAGAGTTCTGACTAAACAAGTTACTTTAATTTTTCAACATCTGTAATAGGTTTATAACCAAAATTTGGCTGAAATCTTACAGCTTCACCATCCAACCACTAACTATTTTACACTAATCTTATCATTTTTTTAGAAAAATAATAAGACCTAAAATACGTTGCGTAAACCCTAGAACCGAGAGGAATTGTAAGATTACAACCATTTTTGTCTACAGGCTCTGCATTTTTTATCTTTTTTAAGGGAGGTTTCTTGAAGATTGTGCCGAAACTATTTCTGCAGCCTCCTGCCTCCCCCACTAATCTGAGGAAGATCTACAAAGCAGGAGACATGCATGCAATTTGCAATTAACAACTGCAGTGAAGACTTTCATGCAGGGGTTGGGTAATTTGCTCCCACACATGCATGGTGCAGATCTCAAGCCATTATTGTAAGGTCCAGGACATGCCTTGTCCATCCCTGCAGGACTCTAATTAATTTCTCTTGTACCACTGCTGGTGGGCTAATAAATGCTCCAGGTCTTAAGCTGGCATACAAGAAAGAGAAATATATATTGGGAGTACTTGCTTTAAGTCTCATCCACATCTTTAGCATCCAAGGATAGCCAAAAGCAAGATTTTGTATCAAACCAGTGATCACTTTGGTTCCCCTCAGTAAAAGTTCCATTATGTGGACTACTTACTGTTGATGTATTGATAAATCTATATAGTAAAAAAATTATGATCTTCACCATATACATGCGTAGTAGATTGTTTAAATGGCCTGTGCATAAAATATCACAAGATTTGCTAATGTATTACTGAGGCATCGAGTACTCTCGATAATCAACAATTGAGAATGAGCGACTATTTGATTTGCAAAGAATAGGTGCTTAAACTTATTACTTTTTATATGTAAGACTCTTGAATGTCACAAAACACATCTAATAAATTAAATTCTTATTTTAAGGCCTCTCTCATGGATTTTTGGAGGTGTGATGTATGAGATGTGCTTGTACAATCTCCTACACAATAAGCACTAATTAAGCACTGTGTGCTGCAGTTGATTGTTATCTTAGGTGGTTTCGAAGAGTTGGGGGTTTGGACCCTCGCTTGTGCATCCACAAACGAAGGAGTTCACACCCACGGCTCCTCAAGTTTATATGTATGAGTCTGGCTGACGAGCTTTTAATAGCACCAAGTATTTTGTGCTACTAAGTTTTTCACCATTAGATCTACCACTTTGATCATTTTCACTTTTTAGATCATGCTATTCCACCAACCACCCACTAAACCCTAGGGGGCCACTATCATCCTAACAACACAAATTTTAATCCAAGGATCAAAAACTTAACAGCACCAATGACTTGGTGCTATTAAAAATATTCCAGCCTAATTTATATATATATATATATATTTCCAGCAGAAACGTTTTCAAGAGCCTATGAGCAAATTCAAATAACAAGAAAGTAAATAAATCAATATAGCGTCTAAAATTGTATGTATGGAATAACAAATCCCCTTTATAGTACGGGCAAAATTTGGAGGGACCTACAGTAGTATTCTTTGCATAAAAGTGAGATGCACTTTGGCTATTCTTGGTTACCTCCTATACCCACTAATGTGTTAGCCGGTACTGTACTTAAGAAGCCAATTTACGTATTTTACACAATCATGTCAGCATATTAGTAGTACTTTAGATATATATCTTTGAGAGTAGCCGTAGAAATACTCTTTGTAAAATAATTGATGCTATTAAAGTATTTTGTGTGGATTGTAAGCGCTAACCTACTATTCCAAAAGTACGTGCTGATAGGAAGGGTGCACCCATCGCACTTAAGGGCTCAGCCACAGTACTTACGGACTTCAACCTGACTCAATCCATCCGAACGTTGGATCTATTGTTGGATCTCTTGCCATTAAATCTATTGTAGGCGTCGTAGCCCCACTCAGTTTATTAATTAGTCTCCTACGTCTATTGTCACGGGGCAGAAAGTTGGGCCTACTTTAGCCAATAATAAATAGCCAACATTTTGAAGGTTGAAAAACAAATGTTTCCATCAGATTACATGGAATCAAATCCGCTTAAAAAAACTCACAAATTCAACCATGCACATTAATTTGTTCAGTGAAAGATGCCTTCTTGGTCCTTACTGGTTTTTGGATCCCACCACCTATTAAAGTGGTTGGTGGGTACTCTATTCTCTAAAAGAATTGCTCAGAATCTGTTGAAAGTGGTAAGCATCTAGTGATGAGCCTAGTTGCCCAGCTTTTGTCATGAGATGGAATAAGATAACAGCTTTAGATGTGACAAGAGTTTATGTTTCTCATTAATTGCTAGGGTAATTTCTAAATTAAGTCGGGATGTTAAAACTATTTCTAAGTCGTTTCCTACTAAGTCGATGTTTTAGGATAACAGAAATAATAATCAAAAAGGGGGCCCTTTCATTTCCCTGCCAACTATTTGACTACCACCCCTGTGTAGTGACAGCTATATTATAAGCTGCAGTGAAGGACAGTTTGCTCTGCAAGATTGTTTTCTGGGTTGGAATGGGACCCAAGATGGAATTGTCATCTTCCTTGGTTTTAAGGACCACAACTTTAAAAACTGATGCCATTCTTACCATTTCTCTCTGTCTCAGATGGGTTGGTGAACTTGCACAGATTTTGCTCCTTTGTGAGGCAAATGCTGTAGCCCTCTCTTTAAGTAAATGTTACAGAATTACTTGTAGTAAAAACTAAAAACGTACAAAAGTTATCTGAACTGGGTTATCATTTTGAATCGACTATTTAATCTTTCAAAATTTTGATTTTACTATCCAATCTTTTAATTTGTTTGATTTGAGTGAGTTAGCAATACTTTGACTTCAAAATTCAAGTTAATTATGTGCTTTAATAAATTTATAGTTATAAGGATTGCATGAAGTGTATTAACTAAACCGGTGAAAATAAATGTAAGCATTCAAATTTTGAAGTCAAAATGTCATTGATGGAGTCAAATCAAATAACTTTTTCACGGAAAATTAGTTTCTCAGAGTGTCTCTGTAACTTTTAAAAATAGTCCAAATGTTAATATTCTACATATGTTTAGAATGAATAAAATAATAAACATCTTAGTAAATCATTAATACAATCTCAGCATGATACGAAAGTAAACTCACAAGATGAAATTATAGTCGTAATTGAACAAAAGTTTATAGGAAAACACTACATCAAAAATGATAAAATCACTGGTTCAAAATGATTTAAAAAAATTATTCAGAAGCAATCGTCACGGCATTATTTCCAAAACGCGTCGGTCTACTTGTTTCAAAATTGGAAGCAATCGTCGAGCGCTGGCGGCACGGATGGCACGGGCAATCCTCGCCTAGAGATGACTTGTTCGCCGATGGCTCTGAAGTCGTCTTAACACTACGCTAACACAAAACCATCAGGCCCAAAATCAAAACTAAAAATTATGAATTCAACTGTTCTTAAACTCAAATTTTAATTTTAATTTAAATATTAATTTAAATTGTGAATTCATAATTGAATTCAGAATTTAAGATCAAAGAGTAAATTAATATATGATTCAAATTATAAATTCAAATTATGAATTCAAATCTGAATAAATGTTCTAATTTCTTTGTTGAACTTTTATTTTAAAATTTAATTTCAGTTATAAGTTATAACTTAAATTTTAAATTCAAATTGTAAATTGAATTTATGTCTTAAATTTTAATTATAAATTCAACTTAAATTTAAGTTTAAATTTAAATTTTAAAATATAATTTTGAACTCTAAATATAAAGTTAAATTTAAAAAATTTAATTTAAATTGCAAATACAAATCGTTTATTTATATTTTCACCTCTTTATATATAATTTAATAATCAAAATTATAAAATTATAGTTTTAATTTTTCACTTTATAGACATCCAAACAATGAAACTGAAAAGTCACTTTTCTAAAAGTCACTTTTGCAAAAATGACTTTTTTAACTTCACCCACTTTCGAGCAACCAAACATACCCTGAAACAAACTAAATAAGTGGTTCAACCTCACCTTTGAGCCAATTATTGACACCAGAACAAACAACTAAAGGGGAAACTGGGCTTTCCAGAGGTGCACAACTGCAGTGTTACATAAGTTCCAGCTGCAGTCAAGTTTCTTCAATCCAAAAATTAGTGTAGAAGAATCAAGTACTGGATTTCAAGCTATAGGTTCCAAGTCAGAGGCCCAGAGCTCTACAGGATGCTTTGGAGAAAAGAATATATCATTTGCCATCCAACATTACATTGAATTGAATAGAAAAAGATCTCCATAGTAGTAAGATTATTTTACCTAATCTGATTAAATAATCTCCATCTCACAACTCCAGTATCTTCATATCACCAAGTCCTCTTTTAAGATCACTCTCTTGTATTATTATTCTATTCGATTCAATCCCAAATCCTCAATATATGACAAGCTTTTAAGGAAATAAAAAGTATCCAATTCACCGTATCTATAGCAGAGAACAAATAAGCTGATAACACAATAGAAAACAAGGTCCCAGCACGTTCAAGCAAAACAAGAGCTTTTACGTGGAAAAAAGTGCAACAAAGATCTAATTTTTAAAGAAAATATGTATTAGCATCTAACAAATCTGCTGAAAGGAGTAGAAGCTGATTTATCAGCCCATCATCAAATTCAGGTGCATATCATCCTCAGATAAAGAGTGCGAAATGGAAAACTACGATCCCTAAATTTCCTGCATGAAACTATCACATTATGAAAAGTATTCTGCAGCGTGATTGGAAAGTAGGATAGATTTATCAAAGTTTCAATGATCAAACTCGACTTTGAATTGGTCAAGGTGCGGTGCAAAAGATTTCATTAACTGATTCAAATCATCTCAGGCTCAAGCCCGGAAGACTCCCACAATAACCCAAAGGGTGGAAACGCTTCATACATGAACTGAAGGATTCATAATCCTTTCCGAAGATCCACACTCCAATCATACCTGTTTTGCTGCCTTAAATGATCCAAAATGTCTAAAACCGGCTTCACAGCTTCCATTGGTACTACGAAATGGTGGTCGGAATTGCCTACGGAAAAGTATCCACCAGCAGAAAAACTAGTTACCAAGATATAATAGAGCAAACGTATGATAAGAGGCACATAATTGTCACAAAATAGTTCAATAAAACCACAGAATCCAATAACACCACCTAAATAAAGCATAGGATAGCTGATAATAAAAACCTAAACTGACTCCACAATCTACCGAATACCAAACAAGTTATAGTCCAAAGCCAACAGCAACAAAATAACCCAGAATACCACTTGTTCCAAACCGCATACTAAACGAAATCCCATAGTCAAACTCTTTTTAAGTAATCATGCATAAGACTCAAGAAATAATGCCGTCATTGAGAGAGAGAGCAGCCAATTGATCCGCAGGTGCATTTGGCTGCTGCTGTTGCGCAACGCTCCTCAGAACCTCCATGGCTTCTGCTACTTTCAACTTCAGAGCGTCGGGCGACTCCAGCAAATGCAGTACCTCTGTCTGGTCCATCTCCAGCAGCATTCCTGTCACTTTGGCCGCATGGTCGCGTTCCAACTGCTCAACAAGTGGATAAAGGCTTTCTCCAAGCATCTGATGGGGGAACAATGACGAAAAGATCAGTACTTTGAAAATCAGCACAAATGGTCAAACATGATTTCAAGAATACAAGGCGCCGTTCGGCAAAAAGGATTGGATTGAAGAAGATAAAACGGCAGTGCGATGACAGGGGATGGTTTAGCGACTTAGAATGATGCATAAGGGTGGAGCAGATGGAAAGGGAAGGGTTTTTCTTAATCCAATCCCACTCTATCCAAAACATTACGTGTAGGATTCAATTATCCTACAAACAGGCTGACCTGATCGGATTTCTCTTTGCAGTCCCCAACTCAAGATGCTAAAGCTCTCTGCTCCCCATAACAGGCTCTAAAATTATCTGACCCTCATCACGTGCAGTATGTTTGTGTTATTATTAGTAGGGTTGTCAATGAGTAGGGATACCGGAAATTTTACCTGAACCCAAATCCAAATGGGCCAGATTTAACCGATGCTAAACAGGTATGGTTTCGATTATTGGTATAAAAAACAAAAACCCAACGGATTCGGGATCGGATATGGTTTCATCCATACCTGATCACTGAACCCGAACGCGAACCCGAACGCAAATCCAAACCCAAAATAGTTTTTATATAAATTATATAAAATTTAAATTTATCTATACTATATATAAAAGCGTATAGGAATAACAGACGGAATCAAAAAGGAATAAAAGAATATTCCCTACGAACGGTTATGATCAATTTGTTTAAAAACATCTCAAATAAATAAGAACGAACGGTTATGATCAATATGTTAAAAAATAGTATTCATATCCATCTATAAATCCAATTCTACGAACGATTATGATCAATTTGCTAAAACTATTTCAACTAAAAATGAACGGTTGTGATCAATCTATTAAAAATAGCATTCATGTCCATCTATTTTACATTAAAATTTAAATTTGAGTTTAAATCGTGAATTAAATTTAATTTTTGATATCAAATTTGAATTAACAATTAAATTTGAACAAAATTAAATTTTGAATTTTGAAATAAATGTGAATTAAATTTTGATACTATTAGTTTAAAACACATACTTAAATTTTAGATTTATCAAAAATAAAAAAAATATATAAAAATATTTAATGTATATAAGAAAATGAACAATATAGAATATTGCAAATATTTTCTAATAAAATATAACATATGAATTTATAAAATATAATTTTTATTGTAAATTTTTAAATAAATATAATGTACAAATTTATATTGATTTAAAATAAATTAAAATAATTGTTACGTGCATTTGCACGTACACTTAACTAGTACTTTATAAATTTACATTGGAGTATGATATATTTTGAAATTTGGTAAACAAAAATGATTTCTTTCGAGTCCGGCTTTTCAGTTCCGTTTTTCAGGTTCGGTTTCGGATTTCGATTTTTCTGTCAGGTTCGGTTTTGGTTATGGATTTTCAAAACCCGACAGGCTCAGGTTCGGGTTCGGTAGTGAGGTTCAATAGTTGGGTTCGGGTTTTTGAAAACTCTCCCCAAATACAACCAGTTGATAACCCCAATTAATAGCTAAAGGTGCAAATAAATAACCCACCTTTTGGTTACATTACTGTAAAAGAGAAAAGGCCAACAGAAGGAAGAGTCCAAAAGGGTACGGTGGTTCAGGCAGCACATTTAAGTGTTATTGAACATGCTATTTTGCGTGCGTACGTGTGTTTCTACGTGCGCACGGGTACGGTGGTTCAGGCAGCACATTTAAGTGTTATTAGACAAAAAGGGTGTATATATTGGAAAAGAGAGCAGACCGTGCGCTGCTGATCAGGAGAGGCGTTTGCAAGGGCAGAAGCCAAAGCCCCAATAGGGATAGGTTGGGGAATGGGAGCATCACGAACTGGGAAGCCACCCATGTCGTACGGAGAAAGCATCGCTCCAGGGACACCAGGCATAGGAGGAACATCAGGCATGTTGCGTCCGCCAGGAGGATAGCGGAAGACACGTCCGCCCCTTGGAAGCATCTGCTACAGAGAAAAAGCAAAGACCAATTACATTTTCTTTGCATAATACTCCAAACACACAGCAAAGGCAGGATCTCAGGTGGCCCTCTAAGCTTTGATAAAACAAACTATAAATGCATACAAGTATATTATTTGTAGCATGCTACACCACTGTGCAACTGGAGCTTTCAAAATCATAAAGCAGACGAAGCATGTTGCTTTATCAAAAGCTCAAGAAAAAAAAAAAAGGATGATGCAGCGGCAGCAAGAAGTTTACACATATGGCTGGTTAACACAGCTCAGTTCATGTGCTTTCAGATAAACTGATGGAAACATGGAAACCATGATTGAATCAATAAAACTGCTTACTATAGAGGAACTACATATCCTGACCAACAAGCACTACATACATGATAATGCTTTAGAGGTCTAAATTGCCTAACCTGTTAGATCACAACACTTACAGAGAGCCGCATCTATGAAAAGCCACGTTTCGCAATAAAGCTACTAAATTAACTAGAATCGACCAAATGAGCAACAAAGCAACCCATTCCCACTTAAAATCATTTCGAAATGCATCATTCATATATTAAAATTTAAATAATATCACCTAACCTGTTAGATCACAACACTTACAGAGAGCCGCATCTATGAAAAGCCACGTTTCGGCAATAAAGCTACTAAATTAACTAGAATCGACCAAATGAGCAACAAAGCAACCCATTCCCACTTAAAATCATTTTGAAATGCATCATTCATATATTAAAATTTAAATAATATCACCTAACCTGTTAGATCACAACACTTGTGATGTAGAGCCAATTCTAATTCCGGATCCAATCCCATCTCCTGAGCTATACTTATAATGGAAGAGTCTGATGAGGAATTGGGGACACTAGCTGCACTAATTAATTTAGACAGAGAGCCGCATCTATGAAAAGCCACGTTTCGGCAATAAAGCTACTAAATTAACTAGAATCGACCAAATGAGCAACAAAGCAACCCATTCCCACTTAAAATCATTTCGAAATGCATCATTCATATATTAAAATTTAAATAATATCACCGCTATAAAGAAATCTCAGACGAATTGCGGATGATAGTAACAGACCTGTTGTTGGATAGGAGGCATGGGTTGCTGAGTTTGTTGCACAGGTCCGGCTCCAGCACGTCGACCACCCGGCCGTTGAACTTGCTGACCTTGTTGGACCATTGGCACAAAGAAATTCGGCATAGGACCACCCCCAGGCCTCATTCCACGGACAAGTTGTTGCTGGAAGCCAAATCCAGGCTGGAACAGAAAAGACATATCACTTCATTAATATTCAATTTACTCGCCAAGAGCACCGTGTTCAAATGCAAGTGTGAAATAAAGTAATCAAGAAAGTAAGGGCTGCAGAAGGTTGGATTACAACACTACTCAAGCAGTTGAGATATAATCTCACGATGATGCAATATACAAATTATGAGATTAAAAAAAATGTTGCTTTTTCTCAGAGTGGCGAAGTCGTTTCTTACACAAATGATTACTACTTTCTCTAGACGAAGACCTTTCTTACACAAGTGATTGCATACTAACAGCTAAATGGTTAGATCTGGAGCTAACTGATTTACTAAGCTTGTCATTTCAGAAGTATCTTCTAGAGCTCATTAACTAATATGATTAACATATAAAATTCATTGGATACACTAGCTGATTACCAGATCTTCCAGGAGAGGAAATTAAGAAAATTACATAGACAGAGGAAACTTTTAACTTTTATATGAGAATTAAAGCAGATGGATATCTTAGAGAATACAACACACACAATCATACTTCAACGCTAGTTCATAAGTTCATGACAGATTATTACAATTCTATTGGTATGTATGATGATTTTTTTCAGGTTCAGAACAGTGGAAAAAGTTTGAAATCACATTCCCGAGCAGAAGTCTGTAACAGCTTCCTTTCATGACATATAAGAACCACTATACAGATAACAAGTTTCAGTTGTACAAATTTTATTTACCGACGAATCTATCAAGGTAATACCAGAGGAAGTTGTAACAAACTTTATAGTATGAGAAAATAAAAGATTATAAATGAAAGCAATACCAGCAGAAAATTTTCATTTATTTATCCAGGTGTCCACATATTCATGATGCATTTATCAATTTCAATGACCTTAAAAATAATTTACTATTATCAAATGTAAGTAAAGCTTTTGTACTGTTTTATCAAATACTAGCGTTGTGTTCAATTTCTATTATATTATAAATTTAATATATTATGGTCAATAAATTCATAGCTAGTACAGAAAAATCAGAAAATTGTGGACCTTGCTAACACAAGATGTGAATAGCTAGATATAAAACACTTTTGACAACACGATCATCCCTTCCATACAGAGAGGTTGAGACAAGATTTAATTGAAACTAGAGATCATAGTAAACACTGATCTGCAAAGATGGCATTAGCAACCTGAGGAGGAATGAGAGTTGGTGGAGCTTGACCATAAAATAGTTGCTGTCCAAGACCTGGAGCACCAGGAGGATACATCGGTACACGAGGTGCAACGGCAGGTGCCATTGCTACAGGGCGCATCTGTAAAAATTGTGCCTGGAGATAGAAGAACAGATTATCAGCAAGAAAAAGGTATAATTGTCTATAACCAAAAGCAACAGAGCCCTGAGAAACAGCAGGTGAAACAGCATTAAAAGCTATAAATGGCAACACCAAACACATTTTTATTCATAGTGAGATAACTAAAGAAATGCCGAAACATTTAAAATCATAAGCTTATACTGCAAACTCGCACATTTTCATATCAAATAGAAACACCAACATGAAGGGTGCAACAAGTCTGATAAGAAAGATTTCAATCAATAGGCGGATTGATTAATCCTAAAACTAAAAACAAGAAGCAACCTGGATAACTGATACAACAAATATTTACAAATATGATAAGCACCAAGGATTAAAGTGTCGTGGCGTGGGGGTGCGCCGATTGTTGACTGGCACGGTACGGCACACGCACGCCTCCGTACCGACACGTGGTACGCTTGCATGCAGATAGATATGTATGACCTCCAGTGGGCACGCTTTCGCACAGGCTTTTTTTTTTTTTGTCCCAATAAGCTCTTATAATATTATTTTGAAATATTTAGTATAAAAATATTATGAATATTGGCTATGTATAGCTTACTACAGTCACCAATTAATAAATAAAATTATAGAAAATTATATTTTTTCTCAATTGAAAATTTGCAAGATCCATATATTGATTCGACAAGAGATCATATAATAACTAGAGCAACAAGGATAGGACTGCAATTACACCGATAATTCCTTTTTATTTTTGATTATTTTTAAAAAACTTATTAAAAATTTGAAGAAGATAAATTTTTTTCAAAATTTAGAGAAAAATTGTGAGAATTGATTAACTTTTAAAATATTCAAAATTTAGAGAAAAATTGTGAGAATTGATTAACTTTTAAAATATTTTTGATTTTATCTTTCTTTCCTTGGAATGTAAAAAAAAATTTATAAAATACAAAATTAGAGAATCATTTTTTCTCAAAATTTTAATGAACATTTGCAAGATTGATCCATACTGATTCGATAAAGGATAGCATGATAATTAGATTAACGAGAATAGGATAGCAATTGCTTCGATACCTCCTTTTAATTTTGAATCTTTTAAAATATTTATTAAACATTTGAAACAAATTATTTTTTATTAAATATTTTAAGAAAAATTGTTAGATCTATCCATAAAAATTTAGCAATAAATTATATAACAAATAAACTAAACAAATTTAACAATCAATCGATTTAATTTAATTTTTTATTTTACCAGCACTGCGAGGGAGGGGACACAAAGGCCCACCAAAAGAAAAATAAAAAAAAAGATTCCCACAGGCAGCACAGTTGGGGGAGGGGGGGTGGAAGAAAAAAAACACCTTTAAAAAAAAATTATCAGCACAGCACTATGCCGCGATACCCAAGTTGGTATCGTAGCACGGGGGTTCCTGCGAGAACCCCCCTGTACCGTGCCCCCATGCATGCCGCCCCGTGCCATATAGGGCGGCACTTTGAACCTTGATAAGCGCACAACAAATATTTAAATGGTAAAAACGTACATAAGTTACCTGAACTGTGGACCATTTTGAGTCAGCTACCTGACCTTTCAAAATTTTGATTTTACTACCCAACCATTTAATTTGTTTGATTTGAGTCAGTCAACGATACTTTGACTTCAAAATTTCAGTTAATTACTTCAATGAATTTACAATTGCGAGAATTGCATGATGTATGCTAACTATACCTATAAAGATAAACAATGGATTCAAATTTTGAAGCCAAAGTTTCGTTGACCGACTCAAATCAAACAAATTAAAATGTTGGGTAGTTAAAATCAAAATTTTGAAAGATTGGGTAGCCGACTCAAAATGGTCCATAGCTCAGGTAAGTTCTATACGTTTTACCGGTATTCTAAATAGCGGCTACGCCCACTATAGCGGCTGCTATAGCGGAATTACTATGCTACCGCTACGCTATAACATTAAAAGCGAGATTTAGTGGAGTGGCTTCATAGCGACCGCTTTAGCAGCATTGGGCCCGCCAAAGCAGGCGCTATGGAGCGGGGTAGAAGTAGGCACTATAGGCCCTAAAGCTTGAAAATTGCAAACGGGTTAAAATCTCTAATCAGATAAGGGTTTTGAAGAAAAATAAATCATCAAAAATCTGTAAATGGACTATAGATTTTATAGTTTTTTTGTCCTTTTGGTTTGCTAAATCATAATATTCTGAAGTTAGTCTTCCATACGATGACTAAATATGTATAGACTTGCAATGCTAGAAAAGGTAATGGTTAGTTGTTTTTTCCCTTCAAAATCATATATATTTTCTACAAGGAATATAGAGATTAAGTAGTTTTTTGTGAAACCCGCTATTGGTTTGTAGCGCCGACTATCTGCTTTCTGTTATGAGACACGCCAAACACTATCTACCCGCTATCCGCTATTTACAACCTTGGTTTTTACCTATTTAAATTTATGTATAAATATAGAAGCATACTTTAAATATAGTTATCACAAATAGAAATAAATGTAGAAATACATATGGATATGAAAAAATTCTAGGTTCTTGTGGAATATTCAACTCAGAAATTGTTGCTGCATCCTATGATAGTATAAAACCAAGGAAGCCTCACTAAATAACTCGACAACAAAAAAAGATATCCATAAAAAAATGTCTTAAATTCAGATTAGCTTTTAAAAGACACATAATTAATGAATATTGCAACCAGCTCTTTAAAAATATCCAAGAGATATCATAAAAGTATCCATGCGAATTCATTCTATCATAATCGTAAAAAATGAAATATATAATTCAAGCTCCGTTACATGTGAATTATACAATGAGTATCCTAACCAGTAGTTATACAATATGAACATGCCTCAACTATTCAAGTAACCGAACATAGTAGTAGGCACCAAAATGACAAACTTCGGGTATAATGTTTCTATACTTTAAGAAGACTTTCTTTACCTAAATATTGCTATTTGGAAATTATTTGTCGTCAAGTTTGTTATATAAAATACCAGTCCCAAGAGTTGCAAGCAAGAAGAAGAAATCACTATGCAGCACTGTATGAAGAAAGATGGAGAAAGATGACTAATATCTTTATGTAATGCAAAGAGAGAATTATTGGATAACGTAAAGAAAGAATTATTAGAAACATAAAGAAACCAGTACATCAAATGTAGTAAAATCTAGACACGAACTGTATGCCAATACAAAAAGGACTAGCAATTACTAATCAAATACATAATGCATATTGCTATGAAGTGCTACAAATAGCAGTTTTTAACAACTGCTCTACTTAATTTCAATGCTTATTTACCAAATTACCTGCAACCTCGCTTTTCTATCTTCCTTGCGCTGTGCAAGCGCAACATATAGTGGCTTTCCACACACCATTTTCCCATTCATCTCCATTAACTATAGACGAAAAAACGAAGATGAAGTTGTCAGTCAACAGTTACTTTCAGAAGGTTAGATATATAGGTTTCTATTAACTTACAGCTCGGGAGGCTTCTTCAGCAGCTGAGAACGCCACAAATCCAGATCCTTTACTAATACCATTTTGATCACGCATAACCTGAAAGTAACACATATACCAAACCATACCCAATTCAGTAAAAGTAGTTGAATTTAACAGCATAACAAGCATAACAATGCCATATTCTCAAGCAAATTAAAAAAAACACCTTGCATGAGGTAATTGTACCAAAGTCCGAAAACAATTCCTTCAGCTTATCATCCCCAATGCTATCATCCAAATTCTTCAAGTATAAGTTCAGCCCTTGAAACTTGTCCACCGTTTCCTTCATAGTCTGCTCAAATCTTGCTTTTAGTTCCATCTCTCTTTCAGACTTCTTCTGAGCTTTTCCAACATACAACTCCTTATCATTAAACTTCTTCCCATTGAGTTCCTGAACTGCACGAGCAGCATCATCTGGATTCTCAAAATTAACAAATCCAAAGCACTTTGATTTGCCATCTGCTTCGATCATTATTACAGCACTAGTAATATTCCCATACTCGCCAAAAGTTTTTACTAAATCTTCTTTAGTGGTGGATTCAGATAGATTCTTGACAAAGACATTATTAAATTTCGTCTTGTCATTAGGATTTTCCCTTTCCTGCTTCCGAAGAAAGGGTCCAACAAAAACAGGCTTATCATTAATAAGCATGCCATTCAACTTATTTATTGCATTTTGTGCTGCCTCTTCCTGATCAAATTGGACAAAACCATAGCCTTTTGATTGGCCATATTGATCTGTGGCAACCTTGCAAGAAAGAATGTTACCAAATGCAGAAAATGTCTCATGTAGCGCCTTGTTGTCAATCACCTTATCCAGGTTCTGAGGGGCAAAAAATTAATCACTTCTAAATTAAATATAAACAGACTAACCAAAAAGAATTAAAACCAAGACAAAAGCGTATGACAATCACAAAAGAAGAATGAAATGTAAAATACCTTAATAAATATGTTAGCAGTTCCACTTTTACGGGTGCTTGGGTCACGGTTCGAGTACATTACACGGATAGGCTTGTTATTAAGGGGAGTAAAGTTCAGCACTTCTAACGCCCTCGCAGCTGTCAAATAACAAAAACAAGACAAAAACATTTAGTGCCAAATGATGAAGAATAGTGTTCATAGTGCAATAATTGTTTCATATAATTTAACAGTCGCATTAAACTTCCAATCATGATTCGCTAAAACTGACAAAATCAGGTGAACATTGTAAGCACTCGATATTATCTACAAGAAATATACAATACAGTACTTTACAGTTGGAGCATTTCTATGGCAATTTCTACCTTATATAAAAATGAATTATGAACATCATGGGAAGTAGATAACAAATGGCAAAAATACAATACCATTCCTTGTTATAAAACTAAAATTTAAGATGCACAAGATTACACGATGAGGTTAACTTTATTGTTTCGTTAAAATGCATTTCCTTGTGGTCAGACACAGAAATCAAAGCATGTCAAAAAGGAACAAACAAATTTTCTCCCGACGAGTAATATAGATCATAACTATATTATACAACAAGCAGAGCACTAAAAGATAGAAATCACAATTGTATTGGTTCTCCTCTAGCATTGATTATAACTACATCTAACGAGCACAATTCAAAATTGGATTGAGGCAGAAAGAGACGACCACAGAGCAGAAAAGGGGTGGAGTTGAGAGCGGAAAGGGGGTGGAGGAGTTGGGAGAGAGGGAGCTTTCAGATGTAGCAAAGATAAATCCAGAAGTTTTTCTAACACAGTTGTTCAAATGAAGGATGTATTAATATGGGAGGGTATATAATTGTGTAACAAAGGAGCAACAATATTGGAGGAGAGAGATGGAGTCCTATAGAAGGAAAATAAACAAAAATCTTGAACTCCCCCTATCTCGTACATTTTGCTTACTTCCACCATTACCATGGTTGGTCTGGCTAGTCTCGCTTCTAGTAAATAAATTTACAGAAGAACTTGCACAAGAGAAATTTGGCCAGCTATAAGAAAATAACAACTACTACTAATACACACTTTAGCAAAATCACAAGTTCTGAGGGACTCATCCATGAAAATGACATAAGTTACCAGTTACCACACAAACTAAGTACTAATGTTTGTACAATTGTTGTAGCTAAAACCATGTGTCTGTCCCTGCATCCAGCTCACAAACAACTGAGTTTTAACCCTGCTTTCCTGCCTATTGAACTATAAAATCTCTTCTCCAAGAATAAATTATAGCGATCTTAAGTTATATTAATTTAGGAAGCAGTAGTTTAACAAAGAATGGCATGCTTTAGATTCTGCTGCTAGTCGCGGTTTGTGTTCTATTTTACTTCTAGATTTCTCTACCAACTTAAGATCATGTAGGTAGTCAGTTAGTCACATTATCTCAATGCATTCATCATTTTTTACTATAATTGTTACTATTTTAAATTGTTTTCTTCACCTCATGAAAAAAAGGAAGAAAAGAACTTCTACTCACATTTGCCACAAGTATTTTGCAAGTTATGCTATATAAATTTATTTTGAGAGATTAAACCTTCTGATCATGGAGATTCAGAAATAAAGGAGAAAAAAAAACATTAACCCTCATTTTGTTGAATTTCCGATCACTATCTCACTAATATGTCTTTCTATTTCTATCTTATCTACCATACTTATGTTAGTTTCATCAAAAACATTATTAGAAAGTGTTCTATGTAAAGGATTCAAGATTATCTACACCATACATTATGGCTAGCACACAAATCAAGAGCCTTTAGGATAAACCATTAGGGCATGTTCAGGAACTATTGAAAATTTTACATAGTATTTTTTTTTCACTTTGGTATTAATATGTCATAATACCACATTACTCTATTTCAAAATACTGCATTTATATACTGTTTGGATGGGCATTATATTACTCCGTTTTACCAATTTACTGAGCTAGGACCTCCTTTTTCATTTTACAGCAAGATTACTCCATTTTGGGCTATAAACTATGAATTTTAGAACTCTAGAATAGGTACCCAAACGGTCCATTGTAAAATAATTGTCCAAGGTAGCAAAAAACTCTGTTTTTTCCAATTACATTGCCTTTACATTGCTCCCGGACAGGTCCTTTTTCTAGGACATTAACATAGAATTATATAATCATATCCAAAACTCCATGAATAGTATATTTTAAATTTTTTTTTCCAGTCATCGAGCAAATCGTAAATAAGTAAACAAATAGTGACATTAGGGAAGAAAAAAATTGTACACAACAGCGATCTCCAAAGCTATCAGACTATAAATGCAAAAGATGCTGAGAAATATTGAATTACTCGTTTCAGTTGAACTGCGGAATGTACCCTATGTTAGTTTCCAAGAATTATCGCAAAGATACCTACAACTTGAGATGAGGCACCGCTTTAGAACAACACTCTGCTGTTGCCACCACAACATACTAGCCATTAAAAGACAATATAAGGTACTGCTAGAGGTTAAAAAAAACTGTCTTGGCAGGTTATATTTCCTAACCAAGATATGTGTGTCGATAAGTAACTCATATGGTTATGGCACTATGTTCATTAAAACAGGTAACTACAGTTACAACTGGAAAATACACCATTAATTTTTCAATCTACAAAATTACATGAAAATGCTGCCCGCCAAAAAAAACTAAGCATCCAGAATCACACAAAAGGTGTGACATTCTTGTAAATATGACTAAATGATAATCAAACTACTTCGACAAATCGACAAGAAAAGAAACACTCAACGCTTGACCAGAGAATTGCCAAGGCAATCTAAAAATTCCTAGGCCATAGGGTAGGTTCACTAAGTTGAAAGAAAGCATAAAAGAAGATCTGCAAGACCAACCCACCATCAATGCCCTCTCAGGCATCGCTATTGGTTTACAAAAAAAAAAAAAAAATTCAGTTCAGGCCGGTTAACAAATAGGCAAGTATAGATTAATTACTCCCCATGCTTCCATGGAATTCCTAATGTAGCCACCCCTTATCTTTTTTCTCGATTCAAGTCCCTAACTCATTACAAATTATTCAAATTTGAATTAAGAATAATCTCTTTACCTATTTGAATTGGGGGAAAAAAACATTTTTACCACATATCTGTTCCTTCATAAATCAACAGCAAAATTGGAGGCATACACTTATAAGGTAGCATAAGAAATGTTACAAAATCAGCAAACCTTTTTAGACAATTGTGGCATCTTTGGTAAGAAAAACTGGTAACGAATTATATCGATATCTATCCGGACCAAGACGTGTGTTAATGAATAATTAATATAGTTTCATGTCCAATAACACAGGTAACGGACCGTTACCAAAAATACGATTTTAACTTCTCTGCCCAAAGCTATAAACGACACAATACCAAGTACCACAAAAAAAGGGGGCTTTTCGGAGGAACTTGCGACCCAACGAATTCAGAGCTCTCTACGTTCAGATTAGCACGAGGAATCAGAGATCGGCAGCATGTTGTCATCGCCCTCATGAGTTGTCAAACATTGAAAACTCACGACTTTCCAACGACCCTTCTAGGGTTTCAAACACACCCAAATTTACCCCTAATCCAAAATCCAGTAAAAGGCGGAAGAGACTGCTAAACACAGCAAACATATACAAGCATACATACAACCTAAAACCCTAATCTTGAAATTCAACGATCGTGACCTCAAAATTTTACCAAATCAAACCTACAGTACCACCGCCTCGACATCACGAAAGGGACCGCGAAAAGAATCGGGGCGAGCGTACTCACCGTCGACGGGGCTGCTGTAGTTGACGTAGGCGTATCCGAGGGACCGCCGGGTGTTGATGTCGCGGCAGACGCGCACCGACACCACCTGCCCGATCTGCGTGAACAGCTCGTACAGCTGCGAGTCCGACACGTTCATCTCCAGATCTCCGACGTACAGCGACGTCGTCGGAAACTGACTCCCGCCGCCGCCGCCCCCCGCCGCCGCCGCCGCCGCCGCCGCCGCGGCGCCGCCTCCTCCCCCGCCACCAACAACACCGCTATTCGACACGACGCCATTCGCCACCGAGCTCTGGACTTGCGCCATCCCTACCTTCCTCCTTTTTTTTTGAATTTTTTGCTTTTCTTTCTTCTTCTACGATCGAGCTACGATTGATTGATGATAAATTTTTGTAGTAGGGATAGAGAGGATACAGGATTGTATAGATCGACGAATTTTCGATATTTTTCCGGGATTTTTTCGATTTTTTTCGATTTTTTTTAGGGGTAGAGAGAGGGGGGAAGAGAGAAGAGAAGAGGATTTAGGAGGGCAGCAGGGGGTCTGCACCGCAACCCTAACCCTAACCCTCGGCGCCGACCGTATCGAGGTTTATATACGTCGGTAAAACCTGGGTTGAGTTGAGACGCGTGGAGAACCGACCGATGTGGGAGTTGGAGTGAGGGTCTGGACCGTTCGATCGGACGGTGATGGGCGGAAGTTTCGGTGTACAGACAGCTCTGTTGCAACTTGCAAGGGAGATGGTGTGATGCGTGCGGAGCTGTTTTTTTTTTTTTTTTTTTTTTTTTTTTTTTGAGAGAAAGGTAGCACGCTACCCGTTTCATTTTATTTCGTTTAGAAATAAACTTAGCTGAAAATGTGAATCAACTAGATTTCGAACTCGGGACCTCGGATACCAACCATCAAATTCTTTACCATTTGCACTAGGGACGATCGGTGCGTGCGGAGCTGTTGATGATGGATGCGTAAGCGTAGGCGATTGCAGCGTGCTTTCAAGGGAAAAAGAGTGTCAGAAATTAAATTTTCGGACAATTACTTGCATACGCTTCAAAATTACTGTCTTTTTTCCCTCCAATTTTTTTTATTTTAAATATATTTTTTCAAAATTTTCATTATTCACATATGACCGCTCTCTTAGCCTATCTCGAATTAAATCTGAGTGAAATTAACCTAATCTTAACCAAATTAAATAGAAGGTGCAACACCTGCTTAGTTTCTACTTATTAATTTATTTTCTAATCTATCCTTACCCAATCCGTGTCCATCCACTGTCTTCCCTATCTTAACCCTAGATTGTAAATCTGCTTTCATTCCTTTCCAAAGAACCAATCTTCCTCTCACCCGCTTTCTCTTGCCTCTATAATCTCAGATTTTTCTTCTCTCTCACCACCCATCATTGGTGCAAGCTCTAATCAAAGGAGTGTTATCGCTACTAGTATTGAAGAATCTTACCTATTGTTCTCTATTATCATTAAGTTGAGAACAAGGGTTTTGAAGCACTTTGACATTGTTCTCCATTAGCAAGCTTCGGAGGCCTATATTGTGCCATTGAAACTGTCTATTATGTAAGGAAGCAAATAAGAATCATCACGCCACTAATAAGGTTTTTCGGATCTGATTATTATTTGTTAGGTTTTTTTCTGCTTTTGAAAATAATTTATGAATTAACTTTTTTTTTCTTTGCTGCTTAAATTTTGGTTTATCCATGAGCGGAAATATTTGGTCACACTTGATGGCATTTAAGTATAGCTGTTAATTTACGAATGCAGGATGGCATTAAATTATAGGTTGAAAGTTATGTATGTGGGGATTTCAAACCAGCTAAGACTTAGATAGGAAATATGTATATGAGATGCAATATTGCTACACCGTACTCAATGATACATACACATTAGAAAGAATTTTGAGAAAATATCCAAAAAATATGAAATTTGGGAGAAACAAAATATATGACACTAGCTTATAAATGAAAGAAGATTAAAGGCGAGGCTCAACAGTTTTTGGATGTTAAAGATGAGGGTGATTTAGATATGATAAACCAGTTCACATATGGTATAGAGATAAAAAATATTTGTTACAATTAGCTCACATGCCATCCTTTTTTTATTATCATAGTCAGCATGATAAAGTATGAGTTTCCAACTTGTTGTTAATGGTTTCACTGATGCTGATAATATGGCTGAGGGTGGAGATGATAGGAGAGAGAATAGTGGAGCTGATGTTTGAGGTGATGGTGGAGTTGATAGAGCGGTTGTGGTATACTAAACTTTGCAAATTGCTAAGATCCAATATAATATAGCTTTTGGTGTCATTTGAGAGCTTTTGGGAGAGTATGAGATGAGTTGGAATTGTTTTGGCGCAAATGGCCCGAAAAACAAAATTCTTGAAGCAACTTGCAACCAGGTCATCTCTCATTTCAGATCTGATATTAAAATGCGTGATACCGGTACTCAATAGAAATTTCCGCGGGAAACATTCGGGTTTTGTGTAACTCAGGTTAGGTACTGATACTAGCTACCGTTTACCGGTACTTGAGGTGGAGTGCCAGTACACCTTGAGCTATTTCTACTATTGGCACTCTCGGGTTTTAAAAAACTATGGGAGTGTACTGGTATTAAGTGAAGAAATATCGAAACTCTAATTCAAATACAAATACATGCCTGTATGTAGGCTGTGTTTGAAGGGAGGTTTGGTTGTCTCTATATAAACCACCCTCTCACTCTCTCTCCCTTGTTTCTCTTGAACCCAAAAAAGAGAACCTTCTTCTCCACCTTCATCTCTTCTCTCTCTCCACTACGATTATTCTAAGCCCTCAACTTCACTGTCTGTGAGACCCCAGATAGTCCTATATATAAGATATAATAGGGCTAGAACTCTTAACCCGGCTTAAGCATTTTGGGTGGTGCCAAGGCCCAAGAGGTTAAGAGAGTTAAACGTGCTAGGAGGGGAGTAGTCTTAGGATGGGTGACCCCCTGGGAAGTTGGGGCGTCACAGTTGGTATCAGAGCCAATTACCAGCCGGAAGTGTGAGATGAGTCTTGGCTGAGCCAGGGTCGGATGACAAGGCTAGCAAGACGAGTCTCACATCGCCTGGTACTTGTGATCTGAGCCTGACGAGGACGTCAGGGCTTAAAGGGGGGAGATTGTGAGACCCCAGATAGTCCTATATATAAGATATAATAATGCTAGAACTCTTAACCCGGCTTAAGTATTTTGGGTGGTGGCAAGGCCCAAGAGGTTAAGAGAGTTAAGCGTGCTAGGACGGGAGTAGTCCTAGGATGGGTGACCCCCTGGAAAGTTGGGGCGTCACACTGTCTTCTCTCTTTGGAAGGCTCAACCTCAAAAGAGCAGGAAAAAAGAAGGAACCACTCTTCAAGTATCTAACTTAGGTCCAAGAGGCTTGATCTAGAAAATAGAGCTTGGAGAAGGTGAGTTCTTATTCCCCTATACTTTAAATAGCTTGCAAAAGCTAAAATGAGCTCAATGATCACTTTAGCTTGTGAGGGTCGCTCCCTATAAGCTGTGGCCCTCTAGAGGTATAGCCTAGCAAAGATGCGATTGTTCGCCTCTTACTAGCTGTTGAGTGCCGATGTGGGTTCTTGTGCGATTGTTCGATGTCCCACTAGGCAAAGCACACGCTTGAATGGACCTTGTTGGTCAAGGTATGTGGATATTGGATAGTTAACTTATTCACATAAATTAATGCATGTAGAGAGGATAGTTGACATATTTGACATAACAGATGCATGATAATAGACTTTACTTATTATTAGCATATCTTGTTCCTGTATCTATTATCTCGTGTTTCGTTATTATATCTCTAGTAGACCTGGTGGGTAGTACATTCCTTACGGTGAAACTATTTTATATAGTTATCATGCCATCTTGTTGGTTTCTTTTACGAAGTTTTTCTCGTCCTCCGCGGATGATCGAGGCAAGAGGGTCACGCATTAGCTAGCACTCCACCCTTTTTCTTTTGGTACTGCTTAGTGGTGGAACTCTTGTAGAACCTTGAGATTTTGGTAAGTTGTAATATCAATACAAATACATGAAAGGTGGGTCTTCAGAGTCCGACGTGGCGTTTTCTCCGCCTTTTCCGTTGTTTTTTTTTTTGCTCTCCGCCTTACCCCCGCCTCTCTTTCTCTCTCTCTCTCTCTCTCTCTCTCTCTCTCTCTCTCTCTCTCTCTCTCTCTCTCTCTCTCTCCCCCCCCCCCGATCCCGCCTTTCATCTCTCTCCGATCTCTCTCCGATCTCCCCGCCGGGATCCGCGCTCTTTCCGACCTCCCGCCGGGATCTGCGGCGCGATCTTCGCCGGTGGGGGATCTAGCGAGATCTCCCTCCGGCAATCTCTCTCCTACTTTTCTCCTCGTTTCTTCCCCGATCTTTCTTTCGATCTCTCTCCGATCTCCCCGCCGGGATTCGCACTCTCTCCGACCTCCCCCCGCCTGGCGAAGAGGGCGAGGCTGGAGCAAGGGAGGGGGAAGGCGGGGCTAACGCGCTCGCGGGCGGAGAGGAGGAGGCGGCGGGGGGAGAGAAAGGCGGCATCGTTGAGGGGCTGGTGGTCGAGGGAGAGCGGGGGGTGGGGGTGGAGGGCCCAGTCGTAGTCGTGGGCGAGCACGTCGTGGCTGTGCAGCAACCGCCGTCAGGGGAGGCACGCACGGCGGTGCCGTCGCCGGGATCCGCGCTCTCTCCGACCTCCCGCCGGGATCCGCGGCGCGATCTTCGCCGGTGAGGGATCTGGCGAGGATCTTCTTCTCCTTCTCCCCCTCCCCATCGCGCGATCGATCGGAGGAGCTCGCGAGCCCCCACGCCCTCTCCCTGGCGCCCGCGCCCTGTTCGACGAAATGCCGAGCCGATCGCGGGGCGCTCCGTGGGCATCAGAGAGGTGGGGCGCGACGCTGGGGATGGGGATGGGGATGGGGATGGGATTTGGGTGAGGATCCGTTGCTGGAGGCGGCGGCGGCGGTGGTGCGCTACACGCCGTACGATCCCATCGTCGGCGACGACGACGCCGCCCCGGCGAGCTCCGACGCGGAGCTCGGCCTCTTCTACCCAGCGATCGGCGACGGGGGCGGCGAGATCGACGCATCCTCCTCCTTCAAATCACTCAATCCCATCGTACGACCCTCAAATCCCCAATTTCCACTAAAATTAAACCTAATTCGCGTCAATTTTTTAGATTTTTTTTATTTTATAATTTGGTGCTCAATTTATGGTGGTGAAGGGGTTTATGTTGGTGGATTCGGTAGGTTTCTTTCCTTCAGTGAGAAGGATGTATCACCATCCCTTTCCTACGTATACTACATGCGGGTGCTTACAAAATACGGGAATTAGACCGCAAGTTGATGCCCTTCTTGCTTCAGGACTGTGATGAGAATTCTAAGCAGTGATCAATATTGATAATCCAATGTTCGAGGTATTAGACTGCGCTTGAATGTAAGTCTTGCTTTGGATCAGTAGTGATGATGATTTTTTAAGATCATTTTACAATATTGCCATACTAATTGCTTTAGCAATCTTTTAAAGTTGCTTACTCGAAGTTACCTATGTCTGCTTCATGCAGCTGCTTCCTTACTAAGAAATTTCTGAAGTCCTTTTACAATAGTCACAATTATATCAGAAGAAAGAAAATGCTAGCGAATATGCAGGACATGAATGCAAACACATGATTATTGGCATAGTCTGAGGCTATTATTGGCATTGTGTTGCTAATTTTTGTTTCTAACCTGCATCGCAGTTATGTCGACTCCTTTGAGAGAAAGTTTGAGGATTTATAATATTGATATTATAATTTTTAGTATCACAGCTATCATGTCTCTCTTTCCCCAATTCTTCAGTATATTGTTATTACCCCAATATTACTTGATTTCTTTGTGATCCTGTCCATTTTCTAGCTCTTCTTAGAGGCAATGATGATAAATAAGGAAAAGTGTGAATAGTGGCTATTGCTCATGTGCTTATTTCTGAAAACTTTTGGTATTTTTAGTTCTTTCTATCTCTTTTGAGGCAATGATGCTACAAAGAGACAAAAAAAAAGGAGATTTGGATGGCCTAATCCCTTGGCAACCATCTCTTAAGTTTTGGTGTAGAATCTTTTTGGAAAAACGAAGATTTGGACGGCCTAATCCCTCTGCAACCATCTCTTATGTTTTTTATCTCTTGCCCAAGCTGCTGATTCTGGTTGAATTTTTATATTACCTGAGCCTCTGTTTTTCCCTTTTTTGTTTATTGTCGATGTGATATTATCTGAGCCTCTATTCTTTTAAGTTCTCTTTGTTATGATAGGAATTTGTTTCGGTTGGAAGATAGAATTCTTTTGTCTTTAATCGAGTGGGCTTTTTATTGTATGATCTCTTGGAGTTTTAGTTCTTTTGATGTGTTTTGAGGCAGTGATGCTATAAAGAAAAAAAAAATAGATTGACATTGATTATTGGCATAATCTGGGGCTATTTTGCTGGGAGAAAAATGTTGGAGAGTTTGGATGGTCTCGCCCCCAAGTCATCCAAACTTTTTGGGCCCTCTTTGCATACTTTAGAACTTTGACATTTTTTTGTTTATAATGTGATGCAATTATTGCAATTTGTGTTGCTATTTTTTGTTTCTAACCTGCATCACAATTTGTGGGACTACTTTCATAATAATTTATTATACAATTATATACATCATTTATTCCTATATTTTTTAGGATTTTTAGCTAAATTATTTGTTTATCATCTTGCAATAATTACATAATTTGTTGTCATTCCATCTATTTTCATTTTTGTTAGCATTCCATCTATTTCATATTTCTCAATTTTCTACCTAATTATTCTATTCACTTATTTAAAACTTATATATTTTGTTGTTTTTTAAATATTTAAAATAATATTCTTTTTATACATTTATTGAGAAGTAAAAATTAGTTATGTTTATTGACTTAAATTGCATCTTTCGTAAATGTGAAAGCTCTCTCGAGTCTTTTGTAAATGTGAAAGCTTTGTTTGGTTTGGTAAAAACTATTGTAAAAAAAAAAACAGTACTTCTATAGAATATAGATATATATATCCACTTATTTAATAAAGATTGATAACTCCATTTTTTTCCCTATACTTATAAATCCCAATAGTCATTTGCTATTACTATTCCTTTCATCTTTATCCTCATTTTTCTTAGGATCGCTGACCAAATCTTCTTATTTTAGTATTTGCGAACTATTATATCAGAAAATTTTATTTACATATTATAAAATTTATAATTAAATATTTGCGTCAAAATTGTCTTCGGCGAAGCGCGGATACTACACTCGTTTGAACTAAACTTGTGATAGCTTTTTTGGGATTTGTAGTTGTAATAGAATAGTTTTTCTATGCTTTGATACTCCAACTCATATGAATATTCTAGTTTACGTATATAAGTTGATTGATGTTGGTTATCACTTCGTGTGATTAAAGAAGCTTCATGCACACGACGGATTTAGACACGCTTACTCGACCCCGCGTGACAAATAAGATACCACCAATTCTAAGCCCTAAAATTCATATTCCACAAAAATCCTCCAAAAACTCCTACTAAAATCACACTAGTCAAAGTGTAATGAAACAAGAATTCACCTTTTTCAAGCTCTATCTCCTAAATGCAAGCCTTTGGATCTAAGGTTGAGCTCTCCAAGAACTCCTCTACTACTCTTTCTCCAAGTCCAAGTGGGTGATGTTGACCTTTCAAAGAGAGAAGAGAGAGTAGAAGTGAAGGCTTGGAGGAAAAACAAGTAGTGGAGAGGGAAAGCGAGAAGAAGATGATGGAGGAGACGGAGAAGTGAGAGAGAGGGGGGGTATTTATAGCTGCAATATTTACCCCCCCTCAAAATACAGCCAGTGTACAGCTGAGTGCAGGTACCCAATGTACTTCTTTATTTAGTACCGATACACTCTCGAAGTTCTGCAAAATCCGAGAGTTCCAACAATAAAATTAGCTCAAGAAGTATCGGTACTCCTCGGATACTGGTACACAGTAACCAATATAGGTATTCAGTTGGTGTTCCATATAACCCGAATGTTTCCCAGTAGGAAATTTTATTAAGCACCGGTACCCCTAAACTTCAGTACCTGTACTAAAGTAGGAAAGTGGCAAGCCTGCAGGTTTGGCTCCAAAACTTTGTTTTTCGCGCTAAAATAGTTCCAAGTCAACTCAAACTCTTCCAAAACCTCACAAATGGAACTACAAGCCATTTTACACTGAAGATTAGCAATTTGCAAAGTTTAGTATAATACATTCTCCCTTTGAAATTACAGAATTTCGTATATCAAAATGCATTACAGAGACAAAATAAAGGGTCGCTACTCATGATCATCACCACATGTTTCTCATATATCCAAAACAGCAAATAAAATTATTTGGGTATTTGCATATAATAGTTTACCATCGATTCGGAAAATAAAAGGTGATCAAATCAACAAAAATGGACTGATCTAATCAATCATTTTCGTTAAGTGATCAAATCAGTCAATCATATTTATTTTGATCAAAAACTAGTCTGCAAATTTAAAATTATTTGATCTTATCAAATGCCCTTTAACATCGCATATTAAAACAACAACTCTAACAAATATTAAAAATAAAATATGATGTCATCAAATTTTTAAAATAAATTTTAATTTACTGTTCCAAAGTAAGTAAACGCCGGCGTCCACCACCGTGGACCAATCTATACAAACTGCTACAGTGTCTGTAGGGGGACTACTACAATTATTTTTTTGGTTGAAAAATGCAGATTAAACTAAAGTTTGTGATCAAACTTTCAAGTCTCGATAAACAATTAATCATTTATTATGATCGTTTTCATGTGATCATATCACATCAATGAAGATGATTCATGCATAATACGATCTAATACAAAAGAAATAATTTCAGGACCCAAATCATCGATTTAATCTTAAAAACACATAAGGATGGCTCTAATGCCACTACTAGGTGGTGCAGAACAAACACAAGGGTAAAAATGAAAAACAAAAACTTTTGATTGAAACAAAAGCGAGATTCGATCTAAAAAATGCACAACAACACGATCCCTCATGTTTAAGATTAATTAGAGAGAGGAGGACTGATCTTCACTGTAATCTGATGATTTGGATATTTTCTACAGTTCCTTTGAAGCCGCACAAGCGTCTAGTCTCCATAGGTAACATACAAGGTCTGATTTGATCGCCTTCAATCTTCTCGAGGTGCTAGTTCCTTTGCAAAGACCTTGAATGACAGATTTTATCTTCAAGAAAGAAGAAGATCCGGTGTCTAGAATTTTCTTACAGAAAAGAGATGGCGGCTAGGGTTTTTCAAAATCTCTTACTGTAACACCCCGTTTCCAGGGGTGGTCATCCATCATAGAACTACTCTAGCCCTAAGACGTTTAACACTCTTAATCTCTTGGACGTAGCCACCGTCCAAATGCTATAACCGGGTTTAGAAGTATAACCCTACTATATCTTATACATAAGATTATTCCAAATTCTTGAAGTGTCACATTCTTTCCCCCTTTAAGCCCTAACATTCTTGTCAGGCTCGAACACATTCACAAGTACCAAGCGATGTGAGACTCGTCTCGCTAGCCTTGTCATTTAGACTTTGGCATAATTTGTTATTTTCAGATCCTCACTTAGCCTATCATTAAGACGCTGACTCATTTGAGACTTATCTCACACTCTCGGTTGGTGATTAGCTCTGATACGAACTGTGATGCCCCGCTTCCTAGGGGGGTCATCTATCCAAGAACTACTCTAGCCTCAGTATACTTAACCCTCTTAATCTTTTGGGCCTTGCCACAGTCTAAATTGCTATGAGTTTAGAGCTATAACCCTAATATACCTTATTATAAGAATATTCCAAATTCTGGGAGTGTCACACTTACGTTCTCTACATAAGAGAAAATAGAACACACATATATATAGCCGCCATATAAGTAGGGTTAGGGTTCGGGTTTTATTAAAACCCTAACCGATTAGGTTCGATTAATCTGAACTGAGTCTAGTCAAAGCAAATCCTAATTTTGATTTGACTCTACCCCAATCTCTTTGTATTTTATTTTGACTAAGTCAAATTAAATAAATGCAACGAAAGTCCTCTCAAGATTTGTTAACTATTAATAAATCCTCACTTGCAATATTTGCATCTTAGCACCACTAATTTGTAACGTTTTCAAATTAGCCCAATTATCAGTATATTCACAATTAGGCCTCTGTCGATTCAAAAATCACAATCCAACCACCCGATCAGTAGCAACCTTTATAGTAGTGAGATATATTGCAACGCAATCAACAATATTATTGAAACTCCTTTCAATAGATTAGAACTATTTCAATTCATCCCAATTAGAATTATCAATTAAAGAACTGTCAATCATCAAGATAATTCTCATGTGTCCCATAATCCACAGTGACACCTAGCAGCATGTAGTGGCATTCCAGTATAACAGAATAAATGCTCTAGGTACAGTTATCTTGTAATACAGTCTTTCTATTATGAGTCTCAACAAGATGAAGATTATAGAACTACTCGTCAAATCCCATTATCTGTCTTATATTAATTTACTCAACTTGAGTTCTTGTGTATAAAAAATAGTGAAAACACTTTTTTGACATTTACTTTCCCTGGCCAAGGTCTTTTAAATTGGGTCTTATAAATCATAAAGAACCAACTCCCTCATCTATTAAGAGTGATAGATTCTATTTAGGCGCACACCCTACTTCTACAACGAGCTTACTACAACCGACATGCACTGTAAGGACCCAAATGGCTAGGGGACCAAGTGTATGTACAATCAAGCTATATTAACCCTAGTGTGAATAGCCGAGGCACCGCAGGTCAAAGGACTGCTCCCACAACTGCAGCATCGAGCAAGTCACTAACAAGTGAGTAGACATCAAAGTGACTTCTCACATTAGTCACGCTTAGTACTCTTGTTCTCTAACAACCACCTGCACTCTTACTTTAGTGTCGACCATAGACTCGAGACTTGTGTACCCTGAAAAGGAAGTGATATGTGCACCAATCTATGCAAATCAATTATTATCACTATAATGATTCATCAATCGAGAGCTTTTAGGGATTAACTATCAATACCACGTGCCTCAAATTCTCAACTCTCGAGAATATGTGCTATCATCTCATTTATCACATGGACGATTCATGGATACATGTGAGAATTCGAATTTTTAAAATTTGAATTCTGTGTTTTCTCTCCCTCTACCTTGCTTTTGTGTGCATATGTATTTGTATATGTATATATGTATGTATTGGTGTATATATATACGTATATATATATGTATTTGTGGTTTTTTGAGTTAGTGTTGTAGGAGAGAGGATGGATTGTGTCGCTATTCGGAGTCCGTTTCTGACGATCCAAAATGGTAGATTCGATGTCTCGGCAATGCTGAACGTGATGGCGCAATCCGTTCTGACATGCAAAGGTCGGATTGTGAGATATCGCGAGATCTTTGCTGAGAGGTCGTTTTGCATTTTGATCGTTTCGCGAATTGGACCCTGTTTCACGGACCGTTTTGCGTGAGATCGAGTGTGGAGGGGTGTCTGTGCATTTTATGCATGCTGTGAGGGACTCGGGGCTAATTTTCTTTGTTTCGAGGGGCTTTTTGCAATTGTGCAAGTGTATATGTGTTTGTGTGTGTGTGAGTGGTGAGAGAGTGAGACTTGTTGCTTCTCTCTCCCTTAGCTCTCCCCCAGCAGAGTGCCATCCCCTCCTCAGCTCCTCTGCCATCCCCCTAAGCGTCGCCGACCACCGCCGACCTCCCCTGGCCGGCGGGGAGCTCCAGCCAGCTGCTCTCTCTCTTTTCTCTCTTGTTTTCTTCTTCTTCTTCCTTCTTCTTCTTCCCTGCAGTGTGCACCCAGGGTGAACCCACGCCCGAGGTTCCCCTGAGGTGGCACAGCTGCCGGCGACCAGCCCCGCCGTCGGGAGCCGCCGCCGAGCGCCGCAGCGCTGCAGCTAGCTCCTGAAAGGGCTGCTGCGGGCCGAGGGTGTTGACCCCGAGCCGCCGCCGCCTCCCGACGGCGCAGCAGCCTCCAGCCAGCTCCGGGAGGACCTCCGGCGCCGTCGCCTTCCTCCCCGGCCGCCCCCGTGTCGCTGGTGCGCCGCCGCAGCCGCCGCGGTTTCAGCTTGGGCTACTAGGGCAGCCGCGGCCAAGCACCCTGCGCCGCCGCCGCCGCCGATCTTTGCTGTCGCGGTCACCCACCTTCCGACGTCCGGCGGGCCCCTCTTGCCGGTGCTCGCCGTCCCGACCGCCGGCGCCGCCGTGCCCTAGCCACCCGAGAGCTCTCAATCTTCCCGTACCGCCGCCGCCGCTTCCTGCCGCCGGTTGAGGTGAGCATCCCCTTCTTCACCTCCCCCCCCCCGCGTCCAACCCTGGCCGCCGCGCGCCCTGCATGTCGGCCGGCAGCCGGCCGGAGCAAGTTGCTCCGGCCAGGGTGGTTTTTGGCTTTGTTCTGGCCGCATGCATGGTGTTAGGCTCCCTGTTGCCTCCCGAAGCTCGGGAAGGTGAGCACGATGATCGTGCGATGCGCTGATCACCATGGTCACCTTATTTTGCTGTTTTGGCTCGCCGTTTCGCTGTTTAGCCTTTGTCGGGCATTGTTATCGCATGTGGGCGCTGTTTTTATGGGTCGTTTGAGCCAGCGACTATTCCTGTCATAGTGGGGCTATGAACACGGCCTCCGTTGCATCGTTCCCTATCCGCTGGTGCTTGCGGAAGGTCTTGCGGACGAACGGAATGCTCAAACGGCCTTCGTTATGCTTAATATTGTGTGATTATTACTTGTTTTGGGTTCCTTGTGATTGTGGTAGTGTTGCGATGCTGCGGGCAGCAAGGGCATGACCCTTGAGGCCCTGTGGACTGATTGTCCAACCTCTTCGCCCTTCGCGGAGATCCGGATTGATTTCCGGTGCGTTTTCCGATGAAATAGTCGATAGAACGCGTGTTTTAGTCGTGCGACTCACTTGCTAGTTTCGTGAGTGACTTGGCTTCATTGTATAGCCTCGTTGGCTATTCCTCATCGCTGTTCCGAAGTTTCGAGGACAGCGGATGAGTGACGAAGGGTTCCGGTGCCAAATCGATATTTTTCGGGAACCCGGAAAGCCGTTTCGGGTGCGTTTGTGTTCGTGGCACCCCGAGCTTGTGCTCGCTGTCCTGTCACCTTGTTTTGTGTGTTTGGGGACAGCGGAGGACCTGGTTTGGTTGTTGGTACCCCTGTGGGGCTTGGTGTGGTTTCGGGATCGTCCCGGTGGGTTTTTCGGACAATCCGTCAGTTTCGGGTTGTGAGCGCTATGTGTTTAGTGTCGACTTGGTGGACCTTGACCCTGTGAGTCTTTCGTAGGTCCTGTCGTGGTTCCCGAGAGCCGTCGGTGTTAGGCTCTATCATTTCTGCAGGTGGGTACTTCGATCCGGAGTCGGTTCAGTGGACTACGCTGATACATTTCTATCCCTTCTCTTGCATTTCGTTATTAGTTCACTTGACTCCTGTTGACTCTACTTATGTGTGCTTGCCTTAGTAGAGTAGTTGTTGGTTGCATGATTATTGAGACGACCTCGTTGGTCGATGGTGATCGCCTGTTGTTCCGAGCGATCCTCGTATTTTGGTTTATCAGTTGCTTCACGGCTCGTTGCTGTTCTGTGGATTGAGCATTCGCATCGATCGTCACAGCTCTTCTAGCACCTCATGTATGCCAGTGGTCTGATCCACCGTTTGGGTCTTTTTTTTCGGAAAAGGGTCGTGTGTATCCGACCCGTGAGCCTCGATGCCGTGCGTCTGGTAGGTTTTGTGCCGAGAGTTGAGCAGGTTGTGACAGTGCCAGGGATCCGTCCCGGTGGCCTATGGATTGGGTATACATTTGTGGTTATCATTGTTGATGCATATAATATTTGCTTACAGTAGTATAGTTGTTCAGTTGTATGTCAGCCTCATACTTATTTGTGCTACTGTTTACCTTATCTATCTATTTGTTGACCCTCGTGCCGGTGTGTACACCTCGTCGGCTTGCGGTACCCACTGGGAGGGGAGACATGTTTACATGTTCTCACCCCCCGCCATCGTTGTTGTTTTTAGGTCAGCAGGGTGGTGAGAGTCGGGACGCAGCGAGGCACGCCTAGATAGTGGTACTAGAGGTCCCGACTTGTGAGGTTCCTCCCTTTAGATTGGTTATCGCCTTTATCTCTTTACAAGTTAGTTGTGGATGTGGTTCAGTTACACTTTGGTTGTTTTGTCTAGCATGTTTTGGATTTGGTACAGTTTTTATGTGTTGATTGCATGCTTAGACATTATGGATGACTTTGCCTACTAGATCCCTATTCCGGTTTATTTATGGCTCATTATGGTGTATCTTGGATTTCTACCCCTCGTGGTAGCGGTTTTCAAATAAAGGTTTCCGTGTGGGAAACAGTTTTCAAATCGTTTTCGATTGATCGGCTTTTGGGATTTCAAAAGAGAGTTCTCGTGTGGAGAACGGTTTTCAAATGATCCTTAAATGTTTGAGATTAGGGTTTCAAATAAAGCTTCTGGGTAAGGAGCAGTTTTATAGAATGATATGTTGTTTGCGCATCGCATCATCCTTCGCCTAAGGACTTGCTTAGATTCATACAGGTTTAAGGACTGGTAGCTGTATGAACCTTATTGTGCTGTTGTGGTTTGTGTGATGAATAAATGGTGGTTGTGATCCTGTTTGTGTGTTGTGTACGCCGTGCAAATACAGGGGAGGCTCTGTCCGTGTGGACAGTGGGCCCTGTATTTGTGGTGGGTCTGTATGTGGCGCGGACTAGGCTTTCAAAAAAAAAAAAAAATTGACACGTATTTTCGCTTCTAAAACTAGCCCGGGGCGTGACAATACACATACAACGTGAATTAAAAATACAATCTGACTCCATAAATAAGAAAATGTTAAGTACCTAACTATATCCAAAAAGGGTACATGTCGGTCTAATTGGCTTCGAGGGCATACATCTAAGATGCTTTACTCCACTAGGTTTAATGGAGGTATCAATAGTAAGAAAAGTAGTAATGAGCGGTAAAAGAAAATACTCAATACGAGAAAAGATACTACTTTTATGCCTCTACAACATGGTGCATAGGTGACTAGCTTTACTATACATCATGTCTTATCAGTACAATACCAACATCTACAATACCCAATTACTCCGACCAACTCGTAGTCCGATCAAGCTCATGCCTTGCCTATTGGGATATCGAATAGTTGCACACGAACCAACTTTGGCTCTCAACAGTAAAGGCGAGTCGAACAATCGCATACTTACAACGCTATATCTCTAGAGGGCCTCGACTTGTAGGGAGCGACCCTCACAAACAAAAGTACTCGTTGAGCTCGATTTGGCTCTTGCAAGCTATAGTCGCATATTCAAGATAATAATGCCAACTACTATAGAATTTCTCTTGCTACTTTGTTATCTTATCGAACATATGGTAGATATTTCAAGATCCTAAGTCCAATTAACATGTTACTTTATCATAATATGCTTTCTAAGTGTGCTTAACTCAAGAAAAAGGATTGATAGGAGGATTGCTCTTGCACCAATAGAAATCAACTTAGACCTTGTAGTTAATTTCCATAAACTAGGTGAATGGACCAAGTTAATAATAACAAAACAAGGCTTTTTTCTTAACATTCTCTACCTTACTTCTTTTGTACTTCACCACTCTCTCTTCTTCTTATCGCCTCTCTCCCTATTAAGCCTTTCATTTACTAGCAATGTTGCTAATTAGCTAAGTTTAGGCAATGCCTAAACTAATCCACTATTACTTATTTCATCATTATGTCAGCTATATTATCTTTCGTGGAAATCTTTTTAAGCTGAATTTCTCCATCATCTTCATCAATGAGCTCCTTTAATTGTGATACTTAATGTTTATGTGCTTTGTCCTCCTATGGTAAACTAAATTTTTTTGATGAGACATGTAGAACTTTAACTATCACAACTGATGATCACTTTATCTTGTATAGAGCATGTTAGTTAATTCGGATTCGGCAAAAATTCGGTACGGGTATAATACGAATAAAATTCGTGTCCTAATTTTTAAATTCGTTGAAAAATACGACTTAAAAAATGGATTCGTTAATTATTCGGATACGCGATTTATACGAAAATTATACGTTCATCATTTAAAAATTCGGAATCAAAAATTCGGCTATTGTATTAAATTTTTTCTTTAAATTTATATTATTATTATAAATAATTATAATTCGTAGAAATATAAAACTAAACAAATATAAAATAAAATAAATTCTCTCTCTCTCTATATATATATATATCACAAAAAGGGAGAGAGAGTGAGAGGGTCCACGATGGACCTCTCAATCCACGTGGTCCATGAGGCTGAGTGCAGCCTCATGGACCGCGATATTTCCTAGATGCGTAAGCCGCATTTTTATCTTCCCCAACTCCTCTCTTTTTCTTCTTCCCCGGCACTCCATCTCCATTTTCTCTCACAATCTAATTAGTAAAGTTGTTCGACTGCTCAGAAGGAGATGCGCGGATCTGCGGAGCGGTGGTCACGCGATGCCGATTCGAGAAATTTTATCTTTCCTCAGCCGCCTGTTTCGATTTTTTTCAGAAATTTCATTTTTGCAGTCGCCCCATTCCGATTTTCTCAGAAATTTAATCTTTGCGCCGTAGCCCAATCCGAATTTTTCGGAGTTTAATTCGCGAAAGCCGTTTTGATCGCGAACATTTGGAGCAAGAAAAAAATCGCGTTTTATTCTGATTTTTTGGAAAAAGTTCGTGGACGGACCGTTCTATACGGTTTATTTTTTGTTCGCGAATAATTCGCGTTTTAAACGCGAATTAACTAACTATGGTATATAGATCTCCGTGGACCGGGTCGGATATGGGAAGTTACTATACTGTACCATATCCTAAAAGGAAATAGGTAGAAAAAAAATAATACCCTACCCACTCAACTTCGGAAAAAGTTTAGGTCTAGAATTTAGGTTATTGTGTACCCATCGGATCCATTTGAGTGAATTTGGGTAGTGACTACTGTATACTACCCACTTAAGAATAGGTATGGGTCGGGTTTAGATCGGGTACATGCACCCATATGCATATCCATAGCATAAAATACAAATGTTTATTATATGATAAATTAAAATAATTTTTTTTTTGCAATAATTACATTTGTATTAATGACTCTAAAATATATGCAACCACCACCCTAAGCACATGCAACAACATAATAATTAAAATTATATCGATAAGTTCAAACACATCTCTAACTCTATATGAATTCTCAATACTAAATGATGATGTGGCAAGCTCTCCTTTTTTTCGAATATTTTTTTTTAACAATGATCATCTCTATTCTCTCTCTTTCTCTCTCTCTCTCTCCCCACTTCCAACGCACGTCTCCTCATCTTCACCCCACCCTCTCGAAACCCGATGTGGCAAGCTCTCCTTTTTTTCGAATTTTTTTTTTAACAATGATCCTCTCTATTCTCTCTCTTTCTCTCTCTCTCTCCCCACTTCCAACGTACGTCCTCTCATCTTCACCCCACCCTCTCGAAACCCCCATAACGTGTAATTAACGCATCCACCCACCTTAACTCTAATTAACGCATCCACCTATATTAACTCTAATTAATGCATCCACCCACCTTAATGCAAAAACCTCATTCTCTTCTCCTCTGCTTCCTCTTCCTCCTCCATGGGCTCCGAAGCTGAGATCAAGTGCATGCTGTGGACGGAGGATGAGTTTGCACGCCGCGTTGCCGAGCTTGGCACTGCCATCTCCATCGAACCGGAACCTTCCTCCAAATTTCAGGGAAAGCCTTTTTTTCTCTTTTCTTTTTTTCTTATTTGATGTTGGGTTTATGGATTTTAACCCAAGTAAATATTTGTTGTATTAGGTTGTGTTAGATTGTATATCTTTTTGTCTCTAAAAAAATATTGTATATTAATTTTTCATATGCTTACATTCTTCTACCTTCATTACTCTTTTTGTTAATTAATGTAAGGATGTTTACAAAATTAGATTGATATGTGATCTAAAAAGGTCTTCCTTCTCTTGAAGGGATAAGTATCGTAGCTTATATAGAAAATGAAGGAATAAGTATATAGTTATATTAAAAAAAAAGTTAAGCCGTTGGTTGTTTTGATTTGTGAAATATTATTTTTTATTAAATTTTTAATCTAAACTTCTCTCAAATAGTATATATTTTATCACCTTTTGGCTCAATGGATTGACATATCGTATTTTGTTACTAATCGGCTTCAGGAGATTTAGTATACTTAGACTTTTACAAGAAGCCAATATGTTTGGATTATTTTGGTCTCTAAAATAATAGAAAATTTTTGATACAGTAGTTAGATATCAAATTTATTTTAATAAATCTATCCGCCGCAATGCGCGGGTTACTACACTAGTATAACATAATTGCATACAATATATACAATTAATTATATAACATACACTATGAGCCCAAAACACATGCACTTACTATAATATAGTTAAAATACATACACAATAAGTCCGAAATATTATAGTAAAAAGATAAGTATCAAGTTTTTCAATTTTCACAAGTTTTTCAATTTTTTTGTCCTTTGTTTTAACATTTGATGGTCGGGTAGTTTACCGAATCCGGGTCCAGGTCTGGATATGGAAACTATCCGGACTCTACCCACAAAAGGATCGGGTCCGAGTCGGGTCCGAGTCGGGTGTGGTATAAGATACTTGGACCCATACCTAAAACTTTAATGGGTAATTTCTCTTACCCATATACTACCTATTTTTAATCGGGTCCGAATCAGGTCCGGGTCGGGTCGGGTAGGGTCCGGATCAGGTATATATGAGATATCAAGTACTTTGGACATCTCTAATCCTGTATAATTCCAAATTCACTAACCAAGCCTCTAAGCCAGACTGTTTCCTTAGCCGCTTCGACACCGCCATATACTCTGCTTCTGTAGTTGACAAGGTTACAGTGTGTTGCAATGTAGACTTCCAATTGATAGGTCTACCGCCTAGCAGAAAGACATAACCTATAATGGACCTACGCATGTACAAATCATCAGCATAGTTGGAATCTACGAACCTTTTCACTTCACCATTACCAGAATCTTTCAAGTAGAGAATATCCACATTCGATACGCTCTTCAGATACCGCAAAATCCACTTCACTGCTTCCTAGTGCTGTTTTTCTGGATTCGACATACATCAAGTAATAACGATACTAGTACGTGAAATATCATGCCTACTGCAAATCATAGCGTACATCAAACAACCGACTGCACTAACATAGGATACTTTTGACACCAAAGTTATCTCCTTATATATCTTAGGACACATCTCCTTAAAAAGTTTGAAGTGTTGGGCTAATGGAGTCTTGACCCCCTTCGCCTCTGGCATATTAAATTACATAAGATAGTCCATATATATGTCTTTTGCGGGAGCATAGTTTGCCCTATATGCGATCAAGCTTGATCTATATATTTAAGATTTTTTTAGCACCCTTTAGGTCCTTCATGTCAAATTCTTGGCTCAACTGATCCTTTAACCGCTACACTTCTTTCAACTTCATGGCTGCTATCAGTATATCATCTACAGATAGCATAAATAGAATAAAAGAACCATCTTTGAGCCTCCGATGGTAAACGTAACTGTCGTATAAACTCCTACTATAATCATACTTGATTACAAACCCGTCAAAATGCCTATACCACTGCCTCGTTACTTGCTTCAACCCATAAAAAGATCTTTTCAATTTGCATACCGGACTCCTTCCTCAGTTGAACAGAGCCTCATGGCTGCTCCATATAGGTCTCTTCTGTTAGATCCCCATGAGAAAATGGGTTCGAACATCAAGCTGTTGAAGCTCCAAATCTCCAAATCAAACATTGTGACGTCCCAACTTCCCAGGGAGTCACCCATCCTAGGACTACTCCCGTCCTAGCACGCTTAACTCTCTTAACCTCTTGGGCCTAGCCACCGTCCAAAATGCTTAAGCTGGGTTAAGAGTTTAGCCTTATTATATCTTATATATAGGACTACCCGGGGTCTCACAATCTCCCCCCCTTTAAGCCCTGACGTCCTCGTCAGGCTCAGACTCACAAGTATCAGGCGATGTGAGACTCGTCTCGCTAGCCTAAACCGACCTTGTGGTGAGCTGCGCTTCACCCACAACAGTCAACAGTATGAGAGCCTCGCTCTCCCTGCTGTATGATCCTGGCTCAGACGAGACTCATCTCACACTTCCGGCTGGTAATTAGCTCTGATACCAATTGTGACGCCCCAACTTCCCAGGGGGTCACCCATCCTAGGACTACTCCCGTCCTAGCACGCTTAACTCTCTTAACCTCTTGGGCCTAGCCACCGTCCAAAATGCTTAAGTTGGGTTAAGAGTTTAGCCATATTATATCTTATATATAGGACTACCTGGGGTCTCACAAACATAGCCACTATAGCTAGAAGTATCCTAATCGACTCGTGCTTCACCACCGGCGAGAAGAACTCATTGAAAACGACTCCCTTTACTTATGCATAGCCTTTGGCCACTATGCCTTGAATTTTTTTTGGTTCCTTATCTGCACCCTGTTTCTTCCTGTAGAGCACTTGCAACCGATTGATCTCTTCTGCTCCTACAACAGGACCAGATTCTATGTTTGATTCTTCTGTAGAGAGTTCATCTCTTTCGTCATGGCCATTATCCATCTGCCACTATTTCTATCTTGTATCGCCTTCTAATAGGAAGGAGGATCATCTGATGTAACTAACAAAGCATAAGATACTACATTCTCCATCCTGTATCATAGTGGTGGATGGATTTGTCTCCTTTCCTTTCCTGTAGCAATAAAATAGGGCTCTTCCAAAGTGCTTTCAACCGGGTCACTCTGTGTAACATGGAGTCCTTATGGTAGGACTGCTCTAACTGTTCATGTACACCCTCTTGCCGCTGTACCTAGATCTGCGTAGTATTTGATAGTTCTTCATATTGAGCCTCTTATTTATTCTTTCCCTATAATTACCTTCTTCTTGCAACAAGGTCCAACAGATTATATCATTTAAACCCTTTCTCATACCCAAGAAATATGTAAGGCTTTAATTTTGGGTCGAATTTTATATGTTGCTTTCCTGGACATTGACATAAGCAGGACAAGTAAAGATCCATGAGGACGAATAATCTGCAAGTTTACCTATCCATGCTTCCTCCAGTGTTTTGAGTTCGATCGCTGTGGCAGGGGACTGAATGATAATGTAGCACGCCATATATATTGCTTTAGCCCATGACTCCTTTGGCAAATTTGCACATAACCTCATGGATTTGGCACGTTTCAACAATATCTAGTTCATCCTTTCTGCTATCCTATTCTACTGTGCAATTCCTACAACCATATAATAATGTACAATACTATCATCCTCGCAGAATTTCTTGTACTCCCAAGAAGTGAACTCTCCACCATTATTTGTTCGAAAAATTTTGACCTGCTTTCTAGTTTGTTTCTTCATATCTTTTTTCTAATATCTGAACTTTACAAATGGCTTAGACTTATCCTTTATAAAGAAGATCAAAACCTTCGAGAGAAATCATTGATAAATGTAATAAAATACCATGCACCACCTTTCGAAGTCACTGGAGTCAGTCCCTACACATCTGCATGGATGCACTCTTGTATACCTTTGCTTTTATGTCTTGAGGTTTTGAAACTCAATCGTTTCTGTTTTCCAAATAAACAATATTTGCAGATATCAAGTTTACAGGAACTAATCACTTTGAATACTCTCTATTTATGCAGTTCCAACACCCCTCTTTCACTCATGTGTGCTGCTCTCATGTGCCATAGCTATGTATATCAGCATCATGAACTTCTGAGGATGTTATCACAACACCTTCAATCACCGACTCACCGATCAACTTGTATAGACTCCCTTTCTTCTCACCTTTCATGACGACCACGGCAATAGAGTCAAGAGTACCAAGAAATATCAAATTCAACCTAAGATCCAGAATGTGTCTCATATTCGTCAACGTTCTCACCACACCATCAAACATCTTTTTTTCTACCGTTCCAATATCGACTGTCTTGCAGCTAGTGTAATTATCCATCATAACACTACAACCTTCACGAGACTTGTAAGTATCAAATAATGGCTTTTCTAGAGACGTGATAAAAATAATCCGAATCAAATATCCAGTTACCGAGAGATTCTGAATCTATTCGTTGTCTACGCTCGTAGTATAAATAAAGGACTACTGTTTTTGTAGCCAAGCCTTCATCTTTTTGCAATTCTTCTTCACGTGGCCTTCTTTCTTCCAGAAATAACACTTCAGATTTTTCGACTTTGATTTGGAACAAAATCTTTCTTTCTCCGCATCATGTTCCCCAGATCTTTCTATTGCTTTACATGCATCATTCATGACCAAACTTGCACTATTTTTCTCTGTATTCAACTGCAACATGATCTCCTCAGATAGAAGGGTCGACGTAACATCTGTGTTTAGAATTTGCTTTCATACAGTATAGTGGTCACTAGGTGATTGTAGGACGGCGAAAAAGACATGAGAAAATTCAATACCTTATCATTCTCGTCGACCTTCACATTAATGCTGAGCAAATCTGCAATAATTTTATTAAAGGTGTTCAGGTGTTTCGTTTTTGCTATACCTTCCTTCATATGTAGCCTATATAATTTTTATTTTAGATACAACACATTAGAGAGACTTTTCGTCATGTACAACTCCTCCAGCTTGTTGCACACTGTAGTTTCCTACTCTATTACGTTGTACATTATCTCATTTGCCAAACACAATATAATGATATTCACCGTCCGCAGATCAATCTCCTCCCAATTTGTGTTGCTCATCGATGTCGGCTTTTTTGATTTTCTGAGCAACGCCTTATAAAGGCCTTGTTGCACCAGAAGGGTTTTAACTTTTCCGTGCGAAAGATCGAAATTTTTTTTCCTTCAAATTTTTTCACTTCAAACTTAGAAGACGAGACATTCAACATCTTTGCTATAGTACGGACCTTGGACTCTAATACCATTTGTTAGGAACTTGTTTGATCGTCCGTTATGCGCTATCAACACAGATATACAAAAAACAGAAAAATTTGAACAGTAAAAAAATAAATGCAAAAAGAAAAGATCGAGATTTATATAATTCGGTAATTGCTTACGTCCATAAGAAGAGTGAGAGAGATGTGTTTCACTATATGAATAAAAAAAAAAGTTCAAGCTAATATTTATGTCTTCTTCAAACTAAAAATCAAAAGTCTTACCCATCCTTCTCTTATTCCAACTCTGAAATTTAAAAAATAAATAATTAATTAATTTAACGCGGTTGAAAACTAATATGCTGTCGTTGCGTCGCCGGAAGCACCTTCCCTCGGATGATAGCCTTAGGGGTTGTTTGGATTGACGAATTTTTAGATCCAACGTAACTCGAGTACAGAGGTGTTTGAGTTTTCCTGAAGTGTGATTATTTTTCTGTTGTTTGTTTTGACGTAACTTGTATAGTCTGAAAGTTAAATTCAGTCACTTCTTCTCTTTGTTTTGGGGTAACTTGATGCTGGTGAAATTAATTTTTTGAATTTCATTGTTTGTTTTGATGTAAGCAAGTGGATCCCGTTATCTCCTGAATATAGTAGTAAATTTATTCTATAAAATTCAACCTATTAAATAATTAAAAATTTTATTATTTTTTAAAGATAATGCTAATTTATTATAAATAAGGTAATTTTAACTCATTGTAAAGAAAGTAAAGTTTATGTTATACTATTTAATAATTTTTTTTAGAGAATGTTGAGTGTGGTGGAAGTCGACTTCGGCATTCTAGAAGGGAAAGTCGAGAGTAGGTGAAGTGGAGGTCTAACGTAACTTGAGTTACACTATTTTTTTAACTTACATCAAAATAAATATCAAAAATGATGAAACTTGAATTTTACTCTCCCACTAACACCAATCCAAACGGGCCCTTAGTGCGGTCGAGAAGAAGAGTCCCCGAAATTTAATTAATTATGTACTCGGACACCGCACCAGAAGAAAGCCCTCCCCCACGTGGCACGCAAAGACGTCAATTTCTTCTCTTTGCTGCCATACTAGTTGATTGGTCACAAAACCACGGCTTCGTTAATTACCTTGACCATACCTGCTGCATATCTATTCTTATTATTATAAGCAAATATGTTTGTTGGTTTCGTCTCACCCTTTTGTTTTGTCGGTACTATCAAAATTACCAAAATACCCTTCACAAACTAATTTAATCACGAGTTTTTTCTTAATTGAATAAATGATAAAAAAAAAATTTAAGCTCTTTAAGTTCATAGTTAAACTCACTTAGTTTAATAAAAATTAGGTAAAATTAGAGTCCTTTAAAAATTATTTCTTAGAGTACCTCACCTAGAGTGGCTTTCTAAAAAAAATTATATTGTTTTACATTTATATAGTATTAGATATAGTATTAGTGTATTTTTAATTTTCAAAAATTTAATTTTAATCATGAGCTTGATTTTTTAATTCAAAGAACATTTAAGCTCTTTAAGTTCATAGTTAAACTCACTTAGTTTAATAAAAATTAGGTAAAATTAGAGTCCTTTAAAAATTATTTCTTAGAGTACCTCACCTAGAGTGGCTTTCTAAAAAAAAATTATATTGTTTTACATTTATATAGTATTAGTGTATTTTTAATTTTCAAAAATTTAATTTTAATAATGAGCTTGATTATTTAATTCAAAGATAAGTTTTTTCTTAATTGAATAAATGATAAATTTTAACTATAATTGAATGTTCTACTAAAAATACTTTGAATTAAAAAAATTTAAGCTCTTTAAGTTCATAGTTAAACTCACTTAGTTTAATAAAAATTAGGTAAAATTAATTAGAATTAGTGTATTTTTAATTTTCAAAAAATTAATTAGGTTCTTGAGATTTACATAAATACATAAAATACATTTTATTTGCTTTTTATTAGATTAAACTTATAGTTCAAAATCTTCAACTCATTTAGTTTAATTACATCTTTTTAAACTCACTTAGTTTAATAAAAAAATAGAAAAAAAATAGAGTCTTTTAGAAATTATTTCTTAGAGTACCTCACATAGAGTGTCTTTCTATAAAAAATTGTATTGTTTTTAAATTATATAGTATTGGTGTATATTTAATTTTTAAAAATTTAATTAGCTTCTTGAGATTTACATAAATTACATTTTATTTGCTTATTATTTCAAAATTTTAATTAGCTTCCTGTGATTTACATAAAATAAATTTTATTTGCACCTTTAAAAGTTAATTTCTTAGGGTATCTTACATAAAGTGACTTTTTTTTAAAAAATGCATTTTTTAGTCTTTGATTCAAAGAATTAATTTTTTATAGACTTTATACTACTAAATATTAAATTTAATGTTAAATTTTTTATTATGAGACCAAAAAAGTAATACTTTAAAAAACATGTGACCACACATTACACAAGTAATGGGTAATTAAAAAGGAACATACACCAGGTGTATTATTATGTGTTTAAATTTGATAGTAAATAGTTTAAATTAACATTTAATTTTATGAAAAATTTCTAAAAAGAATTAGAAGTACCTTATTTTAATTGTACTTGTTACATTTTTTCCAATTCAATATTTTAAAATATATAGAATAAGTGTATTGGACCTGTACACCGTATACACCAGGTCCAATGAATAATTGCACACTTTTTTCACTAATTTGGCCCTTCTTCTTCTTCGACCTAATGAAAACTAAAGGGCGGCAGCCGTTATCGCTGGGAGCCGAAGCATAAGCCACTTCGGGAAACGGTGGTTCGGAGCGGAATCGGCGGAGCGGAATCAGCCCTACACAATAAAGCGTTCCGTTTTAGAGAATAACTGCAAATTATTAGTATTTATACAGATTCATTCTTTTATCATCTTCAAATTAAATAAATGTTCCGTTTTTTCTCTTCAATTCCAGGTATTAATCCAGGTAAATAATTGTTATTAAGTATTTTTATGATATGGGTTATTAAATTCACTGATTTAATTTTATTTTTTTCCTTGTATAAAAAGCCTTTGTTGCCATGGCTACTCGTACTACTGTGGCGATTGAAGACAAAAAAAAATTGCTGTGGGTATTTTCGTATTGGACCGATCTCTTCCTACAAATACTGGACAGTAAGTTTATTCTTATGTAATTATTTTTGCCATTTGCTTTTTATTCTTTCATTTTTATTTCTATTATTAATTTTTATATATTATTTAAAATTGAAAATTAATTTGTTGTATACCCTATTTGATTATGGTGAGAATTATTGATATAGCTGTAACAGTGAAGTGCAGTAGATTTTAATGTCTATTTGAGTTTATTATATTATAAATAATAAAATTATAAACTATTATCTGTCTTTTTTTTCTCTAAAGTCTTTTTAATGAAAATTAATCAATTTAAGCAGGCTTCAAAACTTATATGTTACAAATTTTTGCTTAATTTCTGATTGTTAAATAAACTCCTATTAGAATCTACCAATTTTTAAAAGTCTATATAATTTTTGCCCTAAGGTTTTAAAAATAGAAAATAAAATGCTACATATTTTTGATTTTGTAATGTGCCCGATCCTGCCAATGTTCAAAAAACTATTGAAGTGACCACTCAGTTGGCAGCAATTAGAGGAAAAAAAATTACAAAAATATCTTGTGTTATAGAACATTTTCTATGTAGGAATGTACGTAATATATCTTGTCTTCATGTTATTATAATTATTATGCAATAATTTCTTTTTTATTGGAAAGAATAATTTGAAAAAATATACTCAATGCATTTATGAAATTGAATTGGTTTTCTTCTATAGTTTCTGATTCTATAATTTTCTCTATTTCATTTAGAAGATGTCCTTAGCGTATAGTTATTTTCAACATTGGATTGAGGAGGAGGAAGATGTACACTTGCCAACTGATATATTGATGGAGATTTTTACTAGAGTTTCTTTGTCGACTCTTTACACTTGCCGAGATATCTCTTTTTTCTTCAACAGAGCGACGTACACTTATGAATTTATATTGGATCGATGTAAAATATTATTTGGAACTTTCGGGCTGTTTATGCAACAGTTTGCCATAAATTTTTCTGCTGAGTTTGTCCCAGCACATAACACTTTGGTTATGGAAGATTTGAGTCTAGGATATATGCCGGAGGCAGTTCATATTCTTTCTTCATCGAACGGCTCTCTACTGTGTTCAAATAATAATCTTCAACATCCAAGGTTCTATATATGCCGCCCCACTAGCAAAGAATGGGTCAAATTACCTAATCCTAGAACTAGGTACCACTCTAAAGGTTTTGCTCTAATTGTGCATGGGTCGTCACCTCACCACTATCAAATTCTACGATTATGTTGGTCAAATATCCCAAGATCAAATTTGGTTAGTGAGCTATTTGATTCAACGCTATGGAAATGGAGGTGGAGTGGTGAAACTTGCCTAAATGCCACTCATTCTTTAGGTTTGGAGGGACCAATTTCATTTGACGGGTTCCTATATTGGATGGTGAATCATTCTAAGATCTTTGTGTTTAACTTGCACACATTTAATTCATATTTCAAAGTGCTGCCAAATAGAGCTCGCTACTGTACTACATATCCTTACAAGAATGAGTTAGCGAGCCGCGATGGAGGTCTTGATTTACTACATACTTGTCTCCACATAATGGATATTTGGAACCTACCAACACACAACTCAGCTTGGGTATTTGTTGCTAGAGTGCATCTTAGTTTCTTATTGGGAAGTGATATGTTTTACAGTACTACAATTTTCCGAACATATGATCGGATGTTTGTGGTAACTGTAGACGGCATTTATATGATGGATATATATAGCCGTATTGTTGAGACTTTGAGTCTGAGTGGTAATCATCCACTTGGGGCAGAAATTTATATATACAACTCCGCTTTTTCGGATGAAAGAATTGTTTGGAACGAAAGAACTCCTTCGAGCTACAATGGCAACTGGGTTATTCAAGATAATCGCATTCGCTCACAGTGATAAATCAGTCACTACACCACTGATAATCAATGTCTATAAAATATTGTTATGTTGCTTACTGTTTTTAGGAGTTTTATTTTTCTTTCTATATGTTTTGGTTTTCTTATTTTTCTTTTATGATATCGATGTATAAAGAAGTTTCCATATCAATGAGAATATTAGTTTTGAGAGAATTTTGTGCACCGATTTACTATTCCATTTAATATAAATTGTCATGTTGTATGATCTTTTGTGATCTTTTACTTTTACTATTTTGAAGTTATTGAGAATGGATTATTTTGGGAAAAAAAAAAAGAATCTACTTTTGCTTAAAAATTAGTTATTAAATCTATTCTCAAGAGGGTTAGAGATATTTGGATTGATGATCTTTAATGCTTTTGTTAGAGATATTTGGATTGATGATCTTTAATGCTTTTTTTGATTTACTAATTTATTTAGTAGTCCACCTCACAAATTCTCCTGCATAATATTCATTTTATTGCATTATATGTCTCAGTTAATTAAATGCTAATAAATCTCATTCTGAACGGGCCAGCACTCCAGCATGTAGCTTTTTACCGCATGTAGTGCTTCGGAAAATATAGTTTTGATCCTTTATTTTGGATTGTATAATTTCGGAAAAGAGAAAAGAAACATAACCAGGCTCAAATACAGTTTGATTTAAACAGTTAAATTTTTGAATATCTAGATGTAATGTTAAAAATCTAAACATTTAAGCATTTAAAAATTAATTTAGTTTATGTTAAACTCTGCAGCCATAAGTCAGTGCTTCAGGAGGGAAATAAGAAGAATAATGGTCTCATTTCTCTCCTTGTCCTTAAACCAAAAAAAAAAAAAAAAAAGCTTGATAGTTATCTGTGTTCGTTTAATTGTTTTTCTTTTTTGACCTGTTTTCATTGGTGTGATCCAATTCGAATTCTTTGATAGAGATGAATACCCCTAATATAAATGCTATGTAAATGTAGTATAGTTCTATTTACATCTTGAATGCCATGCCTTTATTCTATTTATTGTCACTTTACAGATTATACAATCTGTTATGCTGCTGGCGGTGTGATTCCAAAGGTGCGGGGACGAGCAACCTTGCAGTTAGTACGTATTGCGTTTTCAAATTTTAAAACTTAATAGTCCATAGGTCATCATGGATTCTAATAATATCTTTTGGCTAGGCTTGCAATGCATAAACTCCCAAAGGACAAAATAGATATTTTTCTGTTATAATTATATTTTATAATTTGTGAGGTTTATGATTATACTAAATGTTTCACTCTGCTACATTGCATTTTTATTTCTTACTAATTTTTTTTTACATTATTTCCCAATAGTTACTATGCGTGACAATTACTCAATGGCGGAAAGAATTTCTGAGGATCAAATGGGAAAAGATAAAGGTGAAACTCTATTCATATTATTTTACGATTTTCATTAAACAATAGTTAGTTAAAAATCAATCAATTTATAGTTACAAATTTATTATTCAATTTAACTATTAGGGTTTTTTTTTTGCTTATATACTCCTCCCCTGCTATTCAAAATTTTCTATTTTTTTTTCTCTCTATTTCCAAAATACCCTTTCCAAACCTCGATTCTCATGAGAAAATCTTAGAGTTGGGTATATTTGAAGGAATTTTGAAAATAAATAAGGGCTTTTTGGTTCACCAATAAGTATATTACATGTAGATATTGTGGAAGTTTAAAGGATATATTAGAGATTTTTTTTAAATATTAATATTACAAATATAATAGGCAACTTACAAATATAATGGGATTGGGGCTTAGAAAGGTATTTTGCTCCATTGTTATGAAGTTTATATAAGCAACAACTCCTAAACTAATGTCATACTTGCATTTAATTGTTGTTTCCAATTTTCGGAAGGAAAAAAATTTACATATTCATTATTATTTTGAATATAAATATATTTATTTTGTTAAATATCATTTTATTATATAAAACAATCTTTCTTCATAAAAGCTTAGGATATTAGAGTATCTTGATATTGTATTCAATGTTAATGACACTAACAGTTGACATTTCTTTGCAGAACAAAATGAGGATAAAAAATCGAAAAGGAGAGATAGCTACGCTAATATGCCTAAAGAGAAAAATGAGGCACTTTTAGCGAAGAAACGTGAAGAATATCAGCGCAAGAAAAAACAAAAGTTACTACTAGACAGCTCCAATATCAACGTAGGTGGTTCAGATGGGAATGCTTCTAATGACGTTGATATTGCGAATGGTAATTTTAATATAATAATTGAATTTTACAAACTATATGTTTGATGTATAATTCTATGCAAATTAAGTTCGTCATAAAATTAATTAGTTAAATTGGTGGCATGTAGTGTGCAATAGCAATCAAATTGCTACTCTTGATGTTGTAAAGGCCGCTCATGGAAAGTCAGTTCAAGTATCCAATTCATCAGAGGTTGAAGAAGGTGATTTTGTATGCATTTTTTTAAAAATATTGTTAACTTGCCTCTTAATATTTCTTGCATAATTTACTCTATTATTTTATTATAGAAATGGGAAATATCTCAAGACGGGACATCACACAAATTAGTGAAGTTGCTGAAAGCTCAAATTTTCAAGAACTACCTGAGCAACCGCATGCCTGTAATGGTTAGTTTTATTATTATATTTAATATTATTCATTTTTTCCATCCAATTAACACAATTATAATAATAATTATAAAATAATGAGGGTAATTATATGGGGTGTACAAGTCTTTCAGCTCTATCTTTTTATTCATTTTAAAAAAGTAAAAGATATCTTAAATTTATTGATATTTTCACCTAATATAATCATTTTAATTGAATACTGCAAACAACAGTTAAATAATAGAGTTATGAAATTTAATAAAATTTTTAACAAACTTATTTGAATAACTTTATATTCTAAAAATTTAAAAATTAAAAGAATCTCATCAAAAAAGTTAAAAGTAAGGGGACCAATACGAAATGGCCTATAATTTAGAAAGTCTCCGTATATTTTTATGTAGAATATTTGATAATGCCAACATACATTCCAAAATCATAATTATCGAAAATGGGATGAAAGTGATGTTTGCACGGTAAAATTTAGAAAAATTTGACACGTCTCCAAAAAGAATAGGATTAACAAAATGGATAGAATGGATATGGTAAAAATATATGGAGACCTCAACTACATCCAATTTGAAATAGCCCCTCAACTTCATATTTTTTGATTGACATTTATTAATTTTTAATTTATGCGGACCAAATTATTCTACATAGTTTAGATAAAAATTTTATTAAATTCATTGCGGCCTCTACTAAGTGATTAGTTGTTTTGGTTTTATTTACTGAAAAATAGTTAAAACTATAAATTTTGGTAAAACTAATGATGACTTCAATAAAATTAAGGCAAAAGTTCAGGTATAAGCAGGAATTAGACTAATTTTGCATTTGGACAAAATTGCGTTGTTCCTAAGAATAATAAGGTAAATAGTGTTTGGATTGTTATATTGGAATAGAGAAAATAAGAGTTATAATTTTAAATTAAAAATATTTTATCTAATTAATTAACATCAAAATATTAATTAAAAATAATTTAATAAATTAATAATTTTTTTAACTATGAATACAATAGTAAATTGATAAATTAATAAAATATAAATATTAGCTAATTAATTAGTTAATTAATTAATTAATTAATTAATAAGTTAACTTTTTAATTACTGAGTAAATTATTTTAGTTAGATAATTAGTTAAAAATTAAATAGATTAGTCAAATTAATGGTTGTTGAATAAATTAATTAAAATATTATATTTAAAATAAATAATAATTATTGAATAAATTGATTAAAATATTAATTTTAATTAGTTAATTAATAATAAATAATACATTAATTCATTACTTTACTATTTAAGTAATAGTTAATGACTTAAATACATTAATTAGGTTAATTAACAATTTAATATTATAATTAAAGTTAAAGTTAAATTAGACTTAATTAATCATGTTCTCATTTGAGAACAAGCTTGTTCTAAAGGGGAAGGGTGGAACAGCTGTTCCAAGATTATACCGGATTGTATCAAGCGGGGATGATGTATTTTTAGAACTGCTATTTTCAAGTGAATAAAATAGCGTTTGGGAACAAATGGGGAAACAAGAGCTTATTTCCGGGCTTATACCGGAATCAAACCGGGTGTGAGACTTATGTCCCATTTGGTATGGGGGCCTATCAAATGCTCCTCAAGAAGTGAGAGGGTAAATATATAGAAATATATTTATTTTATTTTTCTTTTGTTAGGAATACATAGGATATATCTCACTCATTGAGATATATGCAATATAAGATTATATATTAAGACAAGTATAATATTTTTTAATCATATCTTCTCACGGCATGTAACGCAGGCTTATTATAATCTTAAATAAAACTTGGAAAGAGAGCACTATTTTAATTTTGTTTTTAAAGAAATGTATACAACAATCGTGAACTTTAGGTCATTTGCTAACAACTTCTCAATCTTTAAAAAATTTAGTTTTAATGCCTAATTTTTTTACTTTGTTTGATTTGAATTGTTTGTTACTTATAAAAAATTGTTGTCTGCACTTGACGTATTTGTACATTCACTACTATACTTTTATTGGTTTTTTTATTTTATGTAATTGTTTAATCTCTACTATCTAATAAAATATAATTTTTAGTTAGGAATTAAACTATTGAATTAACAACAACAAATGCAAGTATAGTGCATAATTAATTGAATTAATGCACTAGGTGCGTGCATTTACTCTTAAGAAGACAAATCAACTATTAAAAAGACAGATAGTAAAATTAAAATATTTAAAAGTTACATAACTAATTTCAAGCAATCCAAAGTTTAGGTCAGCATTTGCGAAAGTTGAGGGTCTAATTTTCAGTTTGGCTATAGTTAAGGGGTCCTTATATATTCCTGTACGGTAGACAATTGTATCAGTACATTTCAAAATAAATATACATCTTACACCAAAGTAGGTATGCATGTTACATTCTATTTATTTTTTATTTTAATGCTATCATCTATTATTCAGTAATTTTGACTATCATTTTGTTGTAGAAATGCATAATATCTTGAGAAGTCATGTCACACAAATTAACAACGGTGCTGAAAGCTCGAACCTGCATCAGCCATCTGAACAACCAGATGCCCGGAACGGTTAGCTCTACTGTTATACTTTTAAAATAATGTAGATTGCAAGGATGATTTCGACAAACTTTTCTCTTTAATTGTTCTTTTTTATTTTTTGATTCGATTCTTGATATTCTTCAATACTATTTATTTTAATAGCTTAATTTTAATGTTATAAATAATATTGTTGTGCTTGTTATTTACAATTTTTTTATTGTAGCAAAAAAACGAAAAAGGAACAGAGAAATAAAAAAAAGGCAATATGCAAAATTATCATACGATGAGAAACAAATAATGTTGTCGAAAAGACGTCATGATTACCATCAAAAAAAGGCTACAAGATTGGAGAATAGTGAAAGACTCTATATCTCAGAAGTTGGTCAAGATCAGTTTAAGAGAAATGGTATTGAAATATAAACTCATCACTTATTTAATTGCCTGTTAATTGATATATTAATTATTACAAACTAACAAACTAAAATGTTTAATCAGGTGGCTCTAATTCTAACTTTCAAGTTAATTGTAATATATGGCGTTCTACCAGATTGCATTCACAAGTATCAAATGAACCATATATTATTAAACAGATTACTGATTGCAAGTATTGTAAAGCAAAGAGATTAGAGTTTGAACCACCGACTTTTTGCTGCTACAATGGAGAAGTTGTTCTACATATTAATCCAATGCCAAGGATTTTATTAGAACTGTATACCTCGGATTCAGAAGAATCAAATGAATTTCGAGAATATATTCGTGCATATAATAGTATTTTCTCATTTTCATCTATGGGAGTCAAATTGGACAAGAGAATAGCAAATATGGATAAAGGCATATACACATTCAAAGTTCAAGGGCAAGTTCATCACTACGTACCAAATTTATGTCCCGACGGTGCTCATGCAAGATTTCTGCAGCTATACTTTTATGATACTGAGCACGAAGTTATTAATCGTATGCATCATATGCCTCAACTGAACAAATCAATAATTGAGAAGTTGATTGGAATTCTTAGTATCAATCCATACTCAATGTTTTTACGGAGCTTAAGAAGTATACCCTCTCTAGAAGTCTATACTATTTCTATACGAAAGGATTGTGGATTAGATCAGCGCATATACAATGCACCATCAACTTCTCAAGTTGCTGCTATTTGGGTCGAAGGAAATAATATTGAAGGACGATACTCGAGAGATGTTGTTGTGCATGGGCCTTCAAATAACTCTTATAGAGTCGAGCCATACTTTGGCTGTTATGATCCGTTACAATATCCTCTATTATTTCCCCTAGGCCAAATAGGATGGCATAAGAATATACCAAGACGCAAAGGGAAGATGAAACATCGTGATGATGATTCAAGTTCAGCAATCATCCCCAGAATTAATGATCAAAATTTCGAAGATGTCTTAATTAGAGAAAAAGGTAATAAAATTAAATATAATAGAAAATGTTTTTATAGTTTAGTCATTTTATAAGTAAAATATTAAATTTTTGTTACAATACTTCTCTTTCTTTATTTGTAGCTGTGGCTAATCGGAAAGAGAAAGATGTATCATGTCGAGAATATTACTGTTACATGTTACAAGTGCGTGATGATCCAGAAACATCAATTCTTTATACTGGTCGACTTCTACAACAATATGTTGTTGATATGTATATCAAAATTGAGACTACACGTTTAGATTATTTTTATGCAAATCAAGACAAGATTCGTGCTGAATTATATCAAGGAATAGTCGATAGTGTAAATGCCGGTGAAACTAGAGGTGACAAAATTGGGAAGAGGATTATATTACCTGCTTCTTTCATCGGTGGTCCTCGAGACATGCGGCAACGTTACCTAAATGCTATGGCATTGGTTCATCGTTTTGGAAAGCCAGATATATTTTTGACGATAACATGCAATCCTGAATGGCCAGAGATCAAATCACTCCTAAAACCATGGGAGATGTCATTCAATAGACCAGATACAACAACACGAGTTTTCCGTGCTAAAATTGAGGATCTTAAGAAGCAATTGTTTAAAGAGCAAATATTTGGTCGAGTTGTTGCACATGTGCATGTAATTGAATTTCAAAAAAGAGGCCTTCCTCATGCACATTTTCTTATTATTTTGCAGCAAGAAGATAAAATTACTAATTCAAAAATGTATGATGACATAGTAAGTGCAGAAATTCCAGATCCAGAGGAAGATCCTATACTTCATAAGCTTGTAGTAAAACACATGATGCATGGACCTTGTGGAAATTTGCGTACATCATCTCCCTGCATGGTTAACAACAAATGCAAGTTCCATTATCCAAAACATTTTTCTGAAGAATCTATGCAGGGCAATAACGCATATCCAATATATCGAAGAAGGAATAATGGAAGGCAAGTCATGGTTCGGAAAAGTTTATTAGACAATAAATGGGTTGTACCTTACAATCCATACTTGCTTAAGAGATATAACTGTCATATTAATGTCGAGATTTGTTCTTGCATTACAGCTGTTAAATACTTATACAAATATATATACAAAGGTCATGATCGAGTTGCTGTCTATATACACCCAGGTGATGAGAAGCAAAAGGTTAATGAGATAAAATATTTTCAAGATGCAAGATGGGTCTCACCACCAGAAGCAATGTGGAGAATATACGAGTTTAACTTAAATGAAATATATCCATCTGTTGTTTCTCTACAACTCCATCTTCCGAATAATCAACTGGTGACCTACTGGAAGAATAGAAATCTTGAACATCTTCTTCACGAGGAACATTCAAAAAAAACTATGTTGACTGAATTCTTCAAAATGAATTCAACCAATGCCGAAGCAACGAAGTATCTTTATAGAGAATTTCCAGAACATTTTGTTTGGAATAAGGATACACTATAATGGAGTTTAAGGAAAAAGAAACGCGCAATAGGTAGAGTAAATGCAGCAAATCCATCAGAAGGTGAAAGATATTATCTGCGGATGCTTTTAAATCATATACGTGGCCCAGCATCATTTGACGATCTTCTAACTGTTAAACAAGTTCATTGTTCCACTTTTCGGGAAGCTGCAGAAATGCATGGCTTGTTGGAAGGCGATAATGCGATTCTTTGTTGTCTAGAGGAAGCAATATTATATCAAATGCCACTTGCTTTGCGAAGATTGTTTGCTACCATTTTAGTTTATTGTGAGCCGAATAATGTCAAATCATTATGGCAAAAGTTTCTACAACCAATGTCAGAAGATTATATAATATCTGGTATACATACTTCGACAGAGACTGAAATTCAAATCTTGAAAGAAATTACTAATTTTGTTCAAAGTATGGGAAGAAATATAGCGGAGTTCGATTTACCTAAGTTATCTCTTGCGCATAGTATTCGCAATCTAAATTCAAAGGAAATGTTGGATGAATTGTCGATCATAACCCCAGATATAGATGATCAAGCTTATGAAATGTTGAATCCTTGTCAAAAAGATGCTTTTGATACTATAATCGAAAGAATCAATACCCGAAAAGGTGGAATCTTTTTTATAGATGGCCCAGGAGGAACAGGCAAAACATTTTTGTATCGTGCGTTACTTGCAAATGTTAGAAGAAATGGCTCAATTGCTCTTGCAACAGCTACATGTGGTGTTGCAGCAGCTATCCTTCCTGGTGGTCGGACAGCACATTCAAGATTCAAAATACCACTTGATATCAACCAGTCAAGTATGTGCAATATAAAAAAACAAAGTGGATTGGCCCAATTAGTACGTGCAGCAAAATTAATTATATGGGATGAAGCACCAATGTCAAAAAAAATGGCAATTGAAGCACTAGATAGAACATTGCAAGATATATTGGATTGCAATTTACCGTTTGGAGGTAAATTGATTGTTTTTGGAGGAGATTTTAGACAAGTACTTCCTGTTGTTCGAAAAGCTTCGCGTACAGAAGTTATTGACGCATGCTTAGTGAGATCATACTTATGGTCTATGATGGAAAAATTATATTTGCAAGAGAATATGCGGGCAAAAAATGATTCTGATTATTCCAACTTTTTATTGCGTGTCGGCGACGGGACAGAACCTTATATATTTGATAATGTCATACAAATTCCAAATGATATGGTGATTCCCTTCAGCACTTTTGAATCCTCAAAGCAAGAACTAATTGAAGCTATATTTCCACTACTTCTTGAAAAGAGCAATTGTATAAATTATATATCTGAGAGAGCAATATTGGCAACCAAAAATGAATATGTCGACGATTTAAATGAAATAATCATCAAGAAATTCCCAGGTGAAGAGCATGTTTTCTACAGTTTTGATATTGCCATCGATGAAAGTAATTCAATGTACCAACCAGAATTTTTGAATGATCTAACTCCAAATGGTTTACCGCCTCACAAATTGACTTTGAAAGTAAATTGTCCAGTTATGCTATTGAGAAATTTGGATCCTTCAAATGGATTATGTAACGGGACAAGATTGATATGCAAACACTTTACTAAGAATGTGATACATGCAAAGATAGCAGTTGGACAACACGCTGGTAAAGATGTTCTACTACTTCCAAGAATTCCTCTATGTACGGCTGAAAATGAAGGTTATCATTTTGCATTTAAAAGGAAGCAATTCCCCATTAGATTAGCTTTTGCTATGACAATCAATAAGGCACAAGGACAAACAATACCACATGTAGGGATATTTCTTCCAGAGCCCGTTTTTTTTCACATGGGCAGCTCTATGTAGCTTTGTCTAGAGGAGTTTCTAGATCAACAACTAAGTTATTAATCTACCCGACTGATGATAACATCAAGAAATGTACAAAGAATGTAGTATATACAGAGGTTTTTGAGGAAATATGTACTTAAATAGCGCAAGTACATGAGCTATAAGGTATTATTGCATTTTCTATATTTATTGTTTTTATATGTGATATTTTTTAATAGCACTTTTCGTTGCTAACCTTTTTTCTTTTTTGTTGATCAGGAGAAAAGATGGATCAAGTTCAGAATTCAAGGTTTTACACAATAAGAGCATTAAATCAAATATCGAAAGATTGGGGTGCTAAAGTGTCAAGTGTTACAAATTGGAAATACTCATTTCTACAATAATAAGAATGGTTTTGGGTCAGTTAAAAAGATTATATTAGTTGACGAAGAGGTTAGTTTCTAATATATCATTATGTAGCTATTTATTGCTTACTATATTTATAATGGGATAATTATTTTTCTGTATGGTTAATGAAATAATATTGTATTTTTCTGTAGGGTGCACGCATACAAGCAATCATGTTCAATGAGACGATCAAATTCTTTGAAGAAATATTAAAGAAAGATCACAATTACTTTCTTTCTAATGCAAGTGTGAGAGAAGCAGTTGCAAAATATAATAGTGGAAGTACAAAAAATGAAATTATTTTGGACAAAACGAGTACATTTGTTGTAGTAAATGATTTCAAGTTCAAGCAACCAATCAAGTTCAACTTTGTGCTATTGAAATCCTTGGGTGATTATGTTGATACTGCTAATCTAATAGGTAAAGAGTGAAATTATTTTTAATTTCCATAAATATTTATTCTAACATTATTTTTATTTTCAGATATTATTGCTATAGTAATTACTGTCGGGGAACCAGTTGCTGTCACAAGAAAATCAGATGGAGAAGAAGTTGTGCGCCGTGATGTAACAATTATTGATCATTCGTATGTGAAAAGAAATCTTAATAAAAGATTTTACATGAGAGTTTACATATTATATATAGTTTTATTTGTATATCTTATATTTTCATATAAATTATTAATTGTATCTCATAACTTTATGCTTAGATGGTCATCCACTGTACAACTAACTCTTTGGGCAAATTTGGCGACAAATGAAGGAGATATTATAAAGAATGCACTTAGCGAGAGACCAATCTTAATTGCAACTTCTTTGAGAGCTCAAAATTTCAAAGGTATCGAAATATTTTCATTTATAGTTGTAACTATATATAAACAAAGACTCTTGTCCGCAAAATTTTATAAAAAGTTTATATTTCGCACTAACCTACATATAAAATATTTATTTATGAAATATTCTAAAACTTACATTTCTTCAATTTACAATCGCAGGAATTTCCTTATCAACAACAACAAGCACAATACTAGAAGTCAACCCAGCAACAAAAGAAGCTATTGATTTAAGAAATTGGTAAGTTATTGGTAAAAATGTTTAATTTGCAAACTTACTCTATACATTTTTGAAACATGTGATGCAGGCTAAAAACCAGTAACAATGAGGTGGATATATTGGCGAGTAAATCAAGCGAAATTAATTTCATGAGAGTCAAATATGAAAAAAAACAACTATACAAGAACTACTTGCAAATCTCACTATTGCAACAAAACAGGTAAAATTTTTGAGAATATGTTCATTATTATTTGCTAAAATAAATACTAAGTATGTAAATATGTACTATATAGATATGGCAAATCGACATCAAAATAGTGGAGTTGAACAAGAAGCAAGATCCGTGGTACATTGCTTGCAAAACTTGTGGGAGAAAAACTGTGGAGCTTGATGGTAATATATAAAATGCAAGATGTGTGTCAGCTCAAAAATCTTCATTGATTATAGGTATTTTTTTTTAATAATTTTTTTTTTTCATATTACAATATTAATGCACTATTTTAGATATTCTAATAATTTAAATTCAAAATTCTTATAGGTTTATGTTGCGGGTGAAAGTTGCCGATTATACGGGTTCAATATGGGTGTCACTTTTTAACAAAGAAGTTGAAAAGTTATTGAACTGTAAAGTAGAGGAACTTCGAGAAATAAAGGTAAAATACTATTCTCAAAGTTATCAATATACACACACACTTATTACTATAAATATGCTTACATCTCTTTTTTAAATTATATGATGACAGGATCACAATATTCATCAATTTCTTCAAAAGTTAGAGAATTGTTTGGGAAGACGACACTTATTAACTTTGAAAATAGCAGAGATCAAGAAAGATGATCTTGTGAACTACAACTACACTGGAATTTCAATTGAGAGTATTGACAGTATTGAGCAAAACAAAGAAAAGCAATCTATTCAAGAAATTGCTCAAGACTTGGAAGACTCTCTTGAAGAAGATAAAGATGTTTCTGATGTCAATCTTAGCAAGTCAACGATTTCTCTTCTTCAGAAACGAAAAGTGTTCATTGACGACGAAGATGAATAATATTTTACATGCTCATTTTCATAATAAAGTTTAATGAGAATTTCATAATTTGGTGAGACTCTTATGTATTTATTGGAAAGTCACTTTACTATGTGATGTTCAACTCTTTTAGTTTAATTTGATAATTAAATTTACTTTTTTTAAGGAAAGTTCATTGTTCCACTTTTCGGGAAGCTGCAAAAATGCATGGCTTGTTGGAAGGCGATAATGCGATTCTTTGTTGTCTAGAGGAAGCAATATTATATCAAATGCCACTTGCTTTGCGAAGATTGTTTGCTACCATTTTAGTTTATTGTGAGCCGAATAATGTCAAATCATTATGGCAAAAGTTTCTACAACCAATGTCAGAAGATTATATAATATCTGGTATACATACTTCGACAGAGACTGAAATTCAAATCTTGAAAGAAATTACTAATTTTGTTCAAAGATTATATAATTATGTCTTTCTTTTAATCATTTTTGGATTTAGAATTCATACCAGCTTCTATACATGAGAACCGATTAACTTTGAAATAATCTTTAGACTATTTTTTACTTATTATCTTCTCAAGTATTTTTTTTCTTTTTTTTTTAATTTTTAAGTTATAATTCTTATCAAGTTTCTTAACACGTGCAACGCACGTATTTAGACTAGTATATATATATATATATATATATATATATATAGGTGAGATTTATCCTACTCCTAATTCAAAGTCAAACTCGAATTCGGAGTACTACAAAGTAGACCGACCCATAGTCCAATATGGATACGACGGTTGCTCTCGCACCGATAAAAATCAACTTAAACCTTGTAATTAATGTCTGAAAAGCGTATGTATAGACTAAATAAATAAGGGCCTGTTTGTTTTCTTAAAAAATATTTCAGAAATTTTTTTTCAGATTGATTTTTTTTTTCCGTGTGCTTGGTTCGTAAAAAAATAATTTTTTTTGAACAATTATTTTTCATATTTCACGAAAAAATTTTCTTTTCGTTTTCCAAATTTTTTTAAGAAAACAAAACCTTTTTTTTCTTACAAACGCATTAAGCAGTAAAAAGAAGAATTTCTTTTCTAATATATTGGTGTACGTTTACCATCAAATCCGTCATTTCCACCGTATCTCACCGTCATCCCTATCTCCTCATACTATATATACGCACACGGTGGAACCATCTCCATATCTTCATCGTCTTCATCTCTTTTGTCAAACTATTTTATCTATACCAAACTATAGTTAAAATATATTTTTATTTAATTATTTATTATTTATATTATAAAAAGTGTGTGAGTACTATGTTAAATTTTAAAAAGTTAATTATCACACCCTCATTTTGCAGAAGGTGTTTATATACAAAAGTTTTGAACTAACCAAACAAGTGAAATAGAAATGAAAAACTATTTTTTATATTTTTTTCTTAACCACTAAGGCCTGTTTGGTTCCTCGAAAAATAGTAGAAAATTATTTTTAGAGAAAAATATTTTGGAAAAGAAAATTTTTAATTTTTGTTGTTTGGTTCGACGGAAAGAAAATTAGTTTTTCATGTACGCATGTTTGGAAGGTAAGAAAAAATATAAAAAATACTTTCTTATTTCTATTTCACTTGTTTGGTTAGTTTAAAATTTTAGTATATAAATATCTTCCAATCTTTTAAAATTTAACATAATACTTACAAATTATTTATAATATAAATAATAAATAAGTAAATAAAAATAATTTTAAGTATATTTTGGTGTAGGTAAAATGGTTTCACAAAGGAGATAAAAATGGTTGATATGGCTAGTAGGAGATAGAGATAATTATGACGTATGTATATATATATATATATAATATAGATTTAGAGAGATAGAGATGGCGGTAGAAGATATTTAAGATGATGGTTGGGTGGTAAATATATACTAATATATTAAAAAAGAAAAAAATTCTTTTTTACTCCTCAAAACGTACGTAAGAAAAAGTTTTCGTTTTCCGAAAAAAAAATTGGAAAACGAAAAGGAAAGTTTTCCGTGAAATATGAAAAATAATTTTTCAAAAAACATACTTTTCCTACGAAACAAACACACGGAAAAAAAAATTCCGGCCTAAATCAAATTTTCTGAGGTACTTTTCGAGGAACCAAACAAGCCCTAAACATGTATACATGGAAAACTACTTTTCTTTTTCGTCGAACCAAACAAGTGAACAATAGAAAGTAAAAAATTTCTTTTCCCCAAAAAAATTTTCTTCGAAAAATAGTTTTCTTCTATTTTCCGAGGAACCAAACAGACCCTAATAATAAAAGAAGGTATATTTCTTAATATATACAAACTCCTAGGTCGAACACATTTAGGGGTGGAACTGGGTTCGGGACGAAACAAGGCCCGACCCGCTGGGCCATGTATGAGTCGGACTTTGAGTATCGAAATTACACATTTGGATCTGGGCCAGGTTTAAAATTTTAGGCCCGAAAAACTTTTGGGCCTATTTAGACTTGTTCAAGTCCAGCTCAAACCCGACCCGAAAGTCTGATGCATTAGTTACCAAAATAAGATATTTAGTTATATATATGATATATTTATCCATGTAAGAAACAAATGATAAAATATATTATATATAGTATAGTATTATTAAGGATATATATTAATATGTATGAGGATACATTATCCATATAACTAAATATCTAGTTCCCGTATGAAGATATATGTGTAGAGCTACTATGCTATCGGAAGTATAAGGGTGTTGGTGCTTCCGACTTTTTGGCCCTTGGTTCAAGGATTGTACGGCTAGGATGATAGTGGTCCCCTTAGGGTTGAGTGGTCCCCATTGAGTAATAATATTAATCCAATGGTTAAAAATGATCAAAGAGATTGATCTAAGGGTCAAAAAATTAAAAACACCAACTCCTTTATGCTTCCGATAGCATAATAGCTCTACTCAAGATATATTATAAATAATATAATTATATACAACTATATATATATATATATAGAACTAGGCTAGAATACTATTAATAGCACCTAGTCATTGGTGCTATTAAGTTTTCGGCCCTTAGATGAGACGATGTACGGTTAGGATGATAGTGGTTCCCTAGGGTTGAGTAGGTGGTTGGTTGAATAGTATGATCTAACGGATGAAAATAATCAAAGAGGTAGATCTAACGGCGGAAAACTTGATAGCACCAAATGCTTGGTGCTATCGATAGCATTGTAGCCGGACTCTCTCTCTCTCTCTCTCTATATATATATATATATATATATATATTGAGCTGGAATGCTATCCGTAGCAAATGGGTTCCGTTGCCACCCATTTGTTTTGATGATGGAGTCTCTAAATCGACGATCGGCACCGTTGAACATGATCTATACCACTTGAAGCATCTAAAAACCAAATTTCATGTTTCTTCGAAATTATTCTCTTGTCCATCAAGTGGACACAAAAATGAACGGCTGAAAATGAATATCATTTAAAAAGTGATGATAGGAGTCTTATAATCAAGATCAAGAGTATAAATCTTGTTCTAAATAGTTTAAAAAAATTTCTAATCAAAATTCAATTGATTTGGATATCTTTACGCCGTTAAACGAGAAAATGTCTTATATCGACCATTAAAATTACAAATTTTGAAACCCTTTGATCATTAGGCTAATTATGTCGAAAGGATTTAAAATTGATTTCTAAATACTTCAAGTGGTATAGATAATGCTCAACAGTGCCGATCGTCGATTTGGAGGCTCCATCATCGAAAACAAATGAGTGGCAACGAAACCCGTTTGCTACTGATAGCATTCCAGCTCAACTCTATATATATATATATATATATATATATATAAAAGTAAATATATATAGTATGAGCTATATACATATAAATTAACATTATATATAATATATTATTTATTCATATGAGGATATTTTATTTTAATTTAATACAAAATAAAAATATATATGAGCTATATAACAAATGCATAAATGGGCCTAAAAAACGCCCGATGGGTATTGTGTTTTGGGCTTAGGCCTGAGCGTTGGTCTTAATTTTTTTTTAAAAAAGTGGGTTGTAGCCCGCCAAAGCCCAAAATATTTTTGGGCCGGGCTTAGGCATAATATGACTCGACCCAAACCCGGCCTAGTTCCATCCCTAAACTCATTGTTCTGAAAAGTTGGGGTTCAGTGAGATTCACAATAGCCTTTTTCTTTTTTTGAGAGAAAGGTAGCACGCTACCCGCTTCGTTTATTTCTTATAGAAATAAACTTAGCTAGAAATGTGAATCAACTAGGATTCGAACTCGGGACCTCGGGTACCAACCATCAAGCCCTTTGCCACTTGCGCTAGGGACGGTCGGTGAAGGGGTGAGACGGTCGGTGAAGGGGTGATGACTAAAGAGAATACTCGTTATAGAACAGATGCCGTATATCACTAGTGGGATGAATAATGCAAATCCAAACGAATGTCGGTTTATATTATGACCGCTATTTAAATGTGACAATTGTATGGAGTGGGAGATTAAGTGTGGAGTAAATCTATATGAGAAAGCTCACTACCATCTCAAGCTTTACTAGCCACTTTTTTTATTTTAACACAATATATGAATTAATAACTTATATTAATTCTTGAATATTCAAATCCGAATCCGAATCCGAATCCGAAATACTCTAATGTATCTGTATCCGAATTCAAAAATATTGTAAATATAACATCCGAATCTGAGTCTGAATTCGAGCGGATGTATAATTTTGACATCCGCATTCACATCGGATCGAATCTGGTGCTGAATTCGATCGGAGTTCATTCTAACCACTTTGACCCCTACTAATGGGCCTTACAAAGTCCAAACGAATCAAATCTAACAAAGTCCAAACAAACCTGTAAGAGACCTAAATAATCAAAGCTTGGAGATTCACATGCTTGCATCTTTTTCAGAATTGCAACAGAACATGTGCGGGGTCAAGGACATATTTGTTTCACCGTAAATGGAGAGGGGAGAAGTAGTTTTCAGTGAAACAAACAGCAAAAGTGGAGAACTACACTTTCTACGTCATCTATTTACTACAAACAAACAACGGAACTGGCAGAACTTCACTTCCACAGCTAGAAACATACAGCGGAAGTGAAGTAATTTTTACCTGAACTCTAGTTCAACCCAAAATTCACTTCAACCCAAAGTCCACTTACGGTGAAACAAACATGCCCCCAAGGTGCAAGGACAAGTAGCAACATATTTTTTCACCCATGTGACATAAAACAGATGGGTAAAGTGCACTGCTAGTCCCTGCACTATAAATTAAGTTTCATTTTGATCCTCAAACGAGGCCCTAAACTTTCACTAGTATTTCTATTTAGTCCCTAAACTTTTAACATCCTTTTATTTTTGCCCCCGCCTTAAAATAAAAAGTAATTGTTTGCACTAAGTTCATCTTTATGTTTGTACCCTATATATGAATTTGTTAGCTCTTCACCCGTTCCATACTCTTAATTCAAAGATCAAATTTCTATCTAAATAAATTGTAATATAATGGATGGTAACATAGAAATGTATGAGATGGTAAAAGAATCAATAAACTTATAATACGTAGAGATGCAATAATTTGCCTTTTAATGTAAACTATTTAAGAGTTTATGGACCGCTAACATCGAACTTGAAAATTAGAGAACTCAAATGAAACTGGTTGAAGTTCGGGGACTAGTGCAGTTTATTTGGAAAGAGATTTATCTAACAAATAGCCGGATGACAATTCTTAAACAACTTTATTTATATATATAGGGTAAATTGCATGTTTGGAAACTACGTATCAGGTGACATTTTGATCTTCAAATTTTAGTTTATTATAATTTTTTGCTCAAACTTTAAGAATAGTTACAACAAATCCCACAATCTAATTTAATTGGCTAAATATTGATAAATGATTAATGGAGAAGTGATGTGAAAGTATTATGATTGATAACGCGACAATAATTAAAATATTACATCATTTTTACATTGACGATGCATTAATATTTGGTCAACTAAATTAGATTGTGGAATTTGATTGTAGTAATTTTGAAAGTTTGAGCCAAAAATTATAATAAATTAAAATATGATGACCACAAAATCATTGGCCTCATAGTTTGAGGACCAAACATGCAATTTACTTTTTTATTTTATTTTATGAGCAATGCTTCTATATTTATTATTTTTGGATATCATTCATTCATTTCTATTCAACGGCGCAGATTTAATTTTTATTTAATTATGACTTGCAATAATAGGTCGCCTTGAGAGAGGTACCGGTCACCAGGTATCCCAGGAAAGAATATTTTGGTCTTTTGATTCGGGAATAATTAAGTAATTTTGCCTCCACTATATTGTCTAATCTATTCTTTTTTTGTTTCCTTTTTCTATCTCTCTATCTTTCCTCTCCATTCACAGATGGACAAGAATAATTGTTTCAGGTTCGAATTTTTCGGTTTGGGTTGGGTTTCGAATTTTTGCTCGGTCTCGGATTTGGATATGAATTTTTGAAATCCGTCAGATTTGGATTTTGACATCACTAATCGTTGGTCCCTAACCATTACTTTTTTTTTTACTAGTAATCTTAACCTTTTTAATTTTTACATTTAAAATGTTTATTATCTCTAACGATTAAAATGTTTATTATCTCTGATGGTTCAAAATTGTTCTCAATCTTATTCAGTTCAAAGGGTTGAACCAAGCTGCTCGATAGACTGGATTACGGTCTGATCGGTCGATCCAGTCGGTTTATTCTGGTTTTTAAATCATTGATACTAACTTAATATACTACATAAATGATTGATACTAACCCAAAACTTCTATATACTGCTTAAAATCCGTCAAATTCATATGCGAGTTTTGGGATTGATAATCAGGTTTGGGTTCATATATTTGAAAACCCGATCCGAATTTGACCCATTGACATCGCTAACTATTACTTTTTTGTACCACTAAACTTAACCTTTTTAATTTTTACGTTAAAAATATTTATTATCTTTGACGGTTAAAATGTCATTATATTTTAAAACGTTTATTATCTCTAATGGTTCAAAACTAATCTTAACCTTATTCAATTCAAAGGATTGAACCGAGCTGCTTGATAAACTAGATTATGGTCTGACCGGTCGAACCAGTCGGTTAAATCTAATTTTTAAGTCATTGATACTTACTTAATTAAAATGAATAATAATAGTTAGGAAGCTAATTGCAAACGTAAGGAACTAAAATTTTAAAAGTCGAGTAAAAATTGAAAAAATTTAAAGGTAAAAATCAAAATCAACTTAATAAATCAAATCAATTAGATCGATCAAATTGATAAAATATACAAATAGTTTAAATTTGTTCCATATAGATTTATTTAATTTATCTACAGTCTTAATTTTATTTACTCTATTAAAATTCTATGTAGAGATTTATTATAAGTTTAAAATTTAAATTGTATAGTTTAGATTTATTCAGTCGCAAGTTTAAAATTGCACTATACTGTTTAGACTTATAGGAGGTTTCTATATACAGTATAGGTTCTATATTTTAAATTTATTTTAAATTTATATTTTAAATTATAATATATGATCTCATTATTTTTAAAAGATCAACTTTTACTATTAAAATTCGAATTAATTTGGCCCGTAAAATTCTGTTCTGAGAATAAATTTGAATTATACCCTATATTCCCATTGAATCAAATATTTAACCATATTCAAATTTTTTAAAATATTGATACAAAATTAATGTCTAAATTAGAGGAATTCTAAAATGCCTTAATCATATTAAATATGTTGATTTTAAATATTTACCCACTTTCAAAGTTTTTTAAATAGTGATACAAAATTAATGTCTAAATTAGAGGAGTTCAAAATTTTCTTAAAAATATTAAATATATTGAATTTAAATATTTACCAACATTCAATTTTTTTAAATAGTAATACAAAATTAATGTTTATATTAGAGGAGTTCTAAAATTTCTTAAACATATTAAATATATTGACTTTGAATATTTACCCATTTCCAATTTTTTTAAAATATTAATATAAAAATAATACCTAAATTGTAATTCTAAAACTCCTTAAATTAATTTCTAAACTAATGCCTGAATTAACGCAGAATTAATGCCTAAATTTGTGGAAGGGGAATCAAAACTTTTTTAAAATTTTGTGATGGTTAATCACGGAAATACTCTCGACATAAAGTTACACTTTAACCTGCTAAAGGGTAAAATGACACTTTTACTCTTTATTAATCAACGGCTAAGATCTTCTTTTATTATTTATTATTTATAATATTAAGTACCGAATCATTTCTCTTTTTTTATATGAAGTTGGTAAAAAGTAATTTTTTTAAGGGATAATATTTAATATGCTCCTGAAAACTTTTGAAATATCCAATTTACCCTCTACCTTTTTTGTTTTAAATATACCCCTCGTATAGTTCTCAGTTATTCAAAAATACCCCTGCTGTTAGTACCCGTTAAATTATCTCAGGTTAAATCTGAATTAAATTTCTACCTGAATTAAAAAAATCAAAATATCTCTTTTGCCCCTTAACTTAAGGGCAAATAAGAAAAGCTGATGATGGTAGAAAGTGTTACGTATTTTATATTGGCATATTTCGTGAAGTGAGTCGGAGTCTTGAAGGTTCAAAGAAGAAAAGATGAAGTTTGAAGACACGAAGACTCACGGATTGAATTCACGATGCTTGGTAAGTTTAAATAATCTTGATGATGATTTATAATCTTTTACAAGTGTTTGGAAGACATTAGAATGGATAAAAATTATTTTAAATTATAAAAAATGAGTTTCTAACTTCCAGGATCCGGACCCTGGACTGAGGTCCGGATCCCGTACGCCTCCCTAGCTGTCACGCAGGGAGGGTCCGGACCCTGAGGGAAGGTCCGGATCCCATACGCCTCCCTGGCTGTCACGCAGGGAGGGTCCGGACCCTAAGGGCTGAGGTCCGGATCTCGTACGCCTCTCAGGCTATTTCGCAGAGAGGGTCCGGACCCTGTTGACTGCGGTCCGGACAATGAAACGCGGAAATATTTCAGGGTCCGGACCCGGCAATCCAAGGTCCGGACCCCGACCCGTCGCAAAGTTTTGGAAAGTTATTTTTTCAATTCTACTCTGATTCTAAGGTCCCCCAAACCTGTAAATAAGATGGTAGATTCCTTAAAATATCTTAGCAATCCTAATTTGGTTCCAAACCTTTCTAAAATCAGTTTTTCAATCCTAATCGAAATCGGTTTGCTTCCAAACCTTTCTAAAAACTGTTTTTTTAATCATAATCTTTTTCGGATTGCTTCTAACTTATAAATATGATGTGGGGATGTCTCTAAAACGTGGTGAATCATAGATTATCTTTTAGAAACCCTAGAAGCTTGTAGGTAACCGTTTTCCCCATCTTCTACATCAAGCTTCTCTCAAATTGATTCATGGTGCCCTAATTTCTAATATTCTTTTAGAATCAATTTGAGGATTGCTTAGAGATTATTCCCACAGATTTTTAATGATATTCTAAGCAATAAACCATCATCAAATTTTATTGTTCTTGCTCCGGATGGAGTGCGCTCGTGGATTCGAGTGAGCGTCGTGGATTCGACGTGTTGAAGGCTTCGTGGATTCGAAGTTGGGCGTCTTGTGGATTCGAGACGTGGCGTTCGTGGATTCGAACGTAGGGCGTGGACAACCCGGTGGAGTGCGCGAGATCCGTAGAAGATAAAAGAGAGGTTAAGTCCGTGGAGTCGGTAATCACCTTGTAATCTTTTATTCTTAGTGGATTATTTTTTTCGCGTGTTGGTCCCGTGGGTTTTTCTCCAAGGTGGAGTTTTCCACGTAAATCTCGGTGTACTGATTTTATTTTCCGCATTACTTTATCGCATTGAGATTTGTGATTTTTGTTTATACACCTATTCACCCCCCTCTAGGTGATTGATATACTCTAGATAGATCCTAGGGCACCCCCTATTTTATAATTGGTATCAGAGATGTGACCGTAGCCGCGGGATCTAGGCTTTATCTCTCATAATGGGTGAAGGTGGTAACATTCATCGACCTCCGTTCTTTGATGGCACGAGCTATGCTTATTGGAAAGTTCGCATGAGAGCTTTTCTAATAGCCATCGATGAACGAGTGTGGCAATCCATAGAATTTGGATGGACTCATCCCACTCAAATCGTCGATAATGTTAGCGTCCCTAAACTTCGAAATAAATGGAGTAGGGAAGAGATTGATTTATCTTCTTACAACGGTCGGGGAATTAATGCCTTATTTAATTCTTTATCTCAAACCGAGTTTTCACGCGTCTCGGCGTGTGAAACGGCTAAGGAGATTTGGGATACTCTCCAAGTTACGCATGAAGGAACTAGCTTGGTAAAGGTCCAAAAACTTCAAATGCTTACAAGTAAATTTGATTCAATTTCCATGGACGATCATGAGACTTTTACCGAGTACTATACTCGTCTTCAAGACATAGTCAATACATGCGCAAACTTGGGAGAGAAAATCTCGGAATCTAAAGTTGTAAGAAAAATTTTGAGAACTCTTCCCGAAAGATTTCGTCCGAAGGTTGCGGCCATTGAGACAATAAAACATCCGGACGAGATGAAAGTAGAAGAATTAGTAGGCGCTTTACAAACATATGAAATGACTTTTCCTACTAATGAATCTTCTTCCAAGTCTTCTTCTAAGAGTACATGTATTGCACTCAAATATACGAAGGAGGAAGACGACGACTCAGATTCCGATGAAGAAATTTCGCTCGCCGATTTTGAGCATCAATTGGAGCGTCTCACGAAGAAATTTTGTCGGAATTTCCGGAAAAACAAGACAAATCGATCTACATCCAAAACTTCTTCAAGAGGATCTGATCTTCAAATTCTAAATCTTCTAAAGAGAAGAAGCTTGCAAAGTTCCCTAAAGATAAGGATGAGATTGAAGGGGAAATCCGGTGTTACAAATGCCGAGGCTATGGCCATATCGCCACGGATTGTCCCTCTAAGAAATCCTACAATAAGAAGGCCTTACAAGCTAGAACTTGGGATGATTCTAGTTCCAATGATTCGAGTTCTAGTGAAGAAGAAAACAATGATGCGATTGCTTTTTGTTCACATACTTCTTTACCTTCCTCATCGATTCTTTGTTTATCATCTATTTCTAATGATTTGCTTTTTCCTTCTTTGCATGAAACGTCGAGCGACGATGGCACAAGTGAAGGGGAGTCGGATGATGATGACTTAGCCGAGGCGTACAATCAACTACTAATTGAATCGAAGAAGATGGCTAAGCACAACAAGAAGTTGAGGAAGCGACTTTTGGAGCTTGAGGATGACAAAAAGACATTGAGTACTTCAAATAAAGCTCTTGGGGAGGAAAGGGAAAACATATTGAAGAACAACAAAATCCTCCAAGAGAAGCTCAACCAATCTGAAATAACGATCAAATCGCATCAAGAAAAGCTAGATCTTATGCTCGGATTGGGTCAAACAAGCAAACTTGGACTTGGATATGAGCGGACATTTGTTGAGAAGATAAAAAATTCTATTCCCAAAGTCTCAACAAGTGTAAAAGAGAAAGTATGCCATAGATGCGGAAAGAAAGGACATATCAAGAAGACATGTCATAAAAAGAAAACTCAAGTGGCATCTTCTAAGCATCTATCGGCATCTTCCATTACTCGACAACCCCTACGGTTTCAAAAGCAACATAAAAAAGGTCGAGTACCCAAGGTCAACCGAAAGTCAAAACCACAACACTTAAATACTCCAAAGCGGAATGCGGTGGTAAGACCCACGGTTGATCAAAAGTCAAAACAAACCGTGCCCAACGTCAACAAACCAAGACAACCAACAATCCGACAAGTTTGGATTCAGAAAGGTGATATCTTTCCTTCTCTAAAGTCTTAATTTGTTTTGACTTAGTGTAGTGCTTTGATCGGTTCTTATTGCATATCTCTTGATTATTGCATTACACGTTTTGGTGCTTTCATTGTTACGATTTTTTGATTGTTTGTTTGATTAGAACATCAAATAGTGTATGGAATATCAATAGGTTCACTTTCATTCACTCTTAATTAATCTCATATTAATTATCGATTTTACTTTATTTTCATTATATTTGAAGATAATTTATTATGAGAATTCTTAATACTTATATTCATCAAATTTAGGCGATCATGTGTAATCTCTAGGAGCTTAACCTATCTCGGTTGTGTGTGTTGAATTTGATGAATAGTCATTCTCTTATGGACTAAAATTTGTCACATGTTCTTTCAACTAAGAGATTGCATAAGCGAGGGGGAGTTATTATTATATAAAATAAAATGCTCATATGCTTTGAAAGATGTGGAAATAGTTACATCCTTAAAGGAGTGTGAAAACTACCACCACATGGAGGAAAGAGCTACCACCCCGGTCGTCCGGTTAGTGTGTGCAGCTACCACATGAGAATTGAATTGCACATCCGAAAAAAAAATATAGATAAGTGCAAAAGGATGCAAAAGAAAAATGTCACAAAATTTTATTTTTTCGGTGTTATAAGGTGGTCCACATACATGAAAGATGCTCAAAGAGCCACCCCCTGTGCGATATTTGTTTTATCTCAAATTTGAATGTTTATCCAACAAATTTCTGTCTCTTTGATGAATCCCTTAAGTAATCTTCATAATCCGTTTACATATTGATAGCTTTTGAGCCTTTAGATTATCTTTGATGACTTGTTTTTTGAAGTTTATATGAATTAAGAAATCGGATAATATTTTATCTACATTATGATGATTGTGTAGTAAAGTTTTTAATTCTTATGAAATTAATAGGGATTGAAAGAAGTCAATGTGAATTTATACTCCTCATGCACTAATAATGTTTTGACGTTTTTATCACAAGTGGTTTCAAAATTGAAAAATGTTTTGAACTTGTGTTTTAATTTCTCTCTAAACTCTCTCTATTTTTGGGTGTTTTCTTTTGGCAATTTTTGACAAAAAAAGGGAGAGAGGTAATGATGGCTTAGACGCATAAACAAAGGGGGCTTAGACGCATAAACATAGGGGGAGAGATTGCATGAACAAAGGGGGAGCGATTTTGATATTTTTTCTACTAACTTTGTTCGTGGAGAATGAAAATTTTTGCAGGTCTTTCAAGACTTCAAGACTCCGTGTTTGTCTAAGTTATAGAGTTTATTTTTAGGAGTTACAAAATTGTAATTTTGAATTTTATTTGGATCTTTCACGCGAGAAGTTCATTGTTTTGGTGATGGCAATGAGTTTCATTTTTGGAGAGATGAGCATCGTGAGTGTTTTATGTATTTTTGAGTTTTGTCACGAAATTGCCAAAGGGGGAGATTGTTACGGATTTTATATTGGCATATTTCGTGAAGTGAGTCGGAGTCTTGAAGGTTCAAAGAAGAAAAGATGAAGTTTGAAGACACGAAGACTCACGGATTGAATTCACAATGCTTGGTAAGTTTAAATAATCTTGATGATGATTTATAAACTTTTACAAGTGTTTGGAAGACATTAGAATGGATAAAAATTGTTTTAAATTATAAAAAATGAGTTTTCCAACTTCCAGGATCCGGACCCTGGACTGAGGTCCGGATCCCGTACGCCTCCCTAGCTGTCACGCAGGGAGGGTCCGGACCCTGAGGGAAGGTCCGGATCCCGTACGCCTCCCTGGCTGTCACGCAGGGAGGGTCCGGACCCTGAGGGCTGAGGTCCGGATCCCGTACGCCTCTCAGGCTATTTCGCAGAGAGGGTCCGGACCCTGTTGACTGCGGTCCGGACAATGAAACGCGGAAATATTTCAGGGTCCGGACCCGGCAATCCAAGGTCCGGACCCCGACCCGTCGCAAAGTTTTGGAAAGTTATTTTTTCAATTCTACTCTGATTCTAAGGTCCCCCAAACCTGTAAATAAGATGGTAGATTCCTTAAAATATCTTAGCAATCCTAATTTGGTTCCAAACCTTTCTAAAATCAGTTTTTCAATCCTAGTCGAAATCGGTTTGCTTCCAAACCTTTCTAAAAACTGTTTTTTTAATCATAATCTTTTTCGGATTGCTTCTAACCTATAAATATGATGTGGGGATGTCTCTAAAACGTGGTGAAGCATAAATTATCTTTTAGAAACCCTAGAAGCTTGTAGGTAACCGTTTTCCTCATCTTCTACATCAAGCTTCTCTCAAATTGATTCATGGTGCCCTAATTTCTAATATTCTTTTAGAATCAATTTGAGGATTGCTTAGAGATTATTCCCACAGATTTTTAATGATATTCTAAGCAATAAACCATCATCAAATTTTATTGTTCTTGCTCCGGATGGAGTGCGTTCGTGGATTCGAGTGAGCGTCGTGGATTCGACGTGTTGAAGGCTTCGTGGATTCGAAGTTGGGCGTCTTGTGGATTCGAGACGTGGCGTTCGTGGATTCGAACGTAGGGCGTGGACAACCCGGTGGAGTGCGCGAGATCCGTAGAAGATAAAAGAGAGGTTAAGTCCGTGGAGTCGGTAATCACCTTGTAATCTTTTATTCTTAGTGGATTGTTTTTTTCGCGTGTTGGTCCCGTAGATTTTTCTCCAAGGTGGAGTTTCCCACGTAAATCTCGGTGTGCTGATTTTATTTTCCGCATTACTTTATCGCATTGAGATTTGTGATTTTTGTTTATACACCTATTCACCCCCCTCTAGGTGATTGATATACTGTAGATAGATCCTAGGGCACCCCCCTACTTTACAGAAAGGTATATTGGAAAAGACAAAAAATCAATATACTTCTTTTGCCCCTATATTAAGGGCAAATAAGAAAAGTAGGTGACGGTAGAAGGATATATTTGAAAGAGCAAAATAATAATTTCACAGAAATAACGGTTGTTGATAACAGTTCACTAACAGAATGTAACTCTATCGGTATATTTGAAATAACTTGGAACGTTAAAAGAGTATTTTTAATATTAGTCTTCTAAAAAAGATAAATCAGAAAGTTAAAAACTTTTCACGAGTATATAAGCAATTGTCTTTTGTTTTAACAATTGTCTTTTGTTTTAATAAGTTACACTTAATAGACATGAAGACAAAACAGCTAAAGAATATTTCGCCAGTGCTGTATTTTCACTTGCTCTTTACAGCAATGAATACCAACAGTATAAATTACAAGAAGCATAAATCAATTCCAATTTCTGAACCATCCTGCCCTGCTCTATCAAAAAAAAAAAAAGGAACAAAAAGAAAAAATGTATATCAGTGGTATCTATGTCAGTCCCACCCCCATAACTAATTACTAAACTATGTATCTTAGCGTGACAGAGTCTCCAAAATTAGTGGTTCCATCCCAAATTCTATCCTTAATCCAAAACAACCAATATACCAAATCATTCACTACTAAATCAAATTATCCGCTTTCGCAATTCAATCGCGTTGCGAAACCATAGTCCCCAAATCGTGCTTCAATCTTTCAGTGAGATTTCGAAAAGATCAGACTCTGCGTCGAAGTCGACTGCAGCACCACCATTAGCAGTACTCTTCTGGCTCCGGTTTTTCGCATTTTCGAGCCACCCTGAATCCACTCTGCCCATCGAGAACAGCTCCCCGCTGTCCTCGTAGCCGACCGTCATCGAACCCTCGTCCCCGGAATTCGATCCAACGAAGCACGGGTTCGCGGTTCGACGTGCGTTGGCTTGCGAATACCTGAACTTGCTCTGCCCCAGATTAACCGAAACCATCACGTCGACGTTCGTGGCCAAAACTGGGTACAGCGGGCTCGCGAACGCGTCCGAGTTGCAGCTGATCACGTGTTTCAGCTGGGAGTCGACGGTGAAGAACACCTTCTTCTTGCTCGGCTCGAATCCACAACCGATCACCCTGTTCACGCTCGCCCACTTCGACTTCTCGGACTCGGCAACCAATTTCATCCCTGATATAAATCCAAACGTATGTTAAGTCTCAGATACAAATATGATCGAAAACGTAAATTCGCGAGAATGACTGTTGGTTTATGTTACCGTCGAGATACACCGCGCCGTCGGAGTGGAAACCGACGGATCGCGGGTACGTCCCGGGCAGCGAATTCACGGTCGGAGAGTAACAAATTGAGAGTCCCAGCGATACAACCATAGGCTTATTATGCTTGCTTTGTTCCTCTTCAAATTCCTTGTCGATTCCACCTCTGGTGCCGCCGCCGCGAAAATTGTGGTGATACATCGCGACAGAGTCGGATTCGCCGACCGATGTTTGTCGGATCAGCTTCGCTTTGTCGCTTTGATCAGTCGAACGTTTGTTGGCGCGAGAGGACGGCGAAGAGTACCGCGACTGCGAGTCGAGGTAGAGGATGGTGATCTCGAAGTAGGCTTCTTGCGGGAACGGGGAGCCCGGCAATTGCGGCCCGGGGAGGGGGAGGCTCATCGGAAGGGAGCTGGCGCAACCGCCGCAGTCGTCTCCGATACCGCTGGTCTTCTTCTTGATCGCTGGATTGAGGCGAACTGTCTGGACGAACTCCGAAGACCCGGGCGGCACCTCCCAGGTGCTCTCCGGCCAGTCTGCCCGGTCGTGGGCGGCGCGCGTGAAGACGAAACGCGACCAGCCGTTCTCCGCTGCGTCGGCGACGAGCCGCGGGTGCTCGTCCCAGCGGAAAGGCGGCTGCTGCTGCTGCTGCAGATTGGTAGCAGAGTTTTCTTGATGCTGGCGGGGGAGACTGCGATGATCCTCGTGCAGGTGCAGGTGCAGGTGGTGGAAGCGGAGGCTTGCCCGGCTGCTGCTTCTCGATTTAGACGGCATGTGGAGCTTCGGGAGCTTTGGTGATTTGATCGTCGCGGCTTCGGCGAGTTGCGACGCGGCTGCGGGATTGAGTTGGTCGCGGCGGCGGCGGCGGAGGCAGCAGCAGAAGAGGAGGAGGAGGAGGATCGCGGCGCCGGGGAGTAACCCCGCGAGGATTTTGATCCATAAGCTCATTTGTATGAAAAAGGGGTTTGTTCGTGAAGTTGATTAATAAAATTGATGAAGAAGGGGATTGGATTTGATTTTAGGGGAAGGACGGAGGAAGAAGTCTAAGAAGGCCGGCATAGCGTGGAATAATGGATCGGCTAAACCCGCGGGCAGTTGAAAATTAAATAGCTGAAGGTAGAGATAATCTTCTTTTTTTTACATGGACCGCCTCCTGTGAACCGCAGTGCTAAAAATTTTCAAACTTTGAGAGCTTAAAATTTAGGGACAATTGCTTATATACCCCTAAAAAGTTTTCTACCTTTTTATTTATCCTTCTTATAAGGCTAATATTAAAAATACTATTTTAAGAATTCAAAGTCTTTCAAATATATCCCTAGAGTTAAATTCTGTTAGTAAACTGTTAGAAACCGTCGTTATCTTTGTGAATTATCATTACGCCCTTTCAAATATATTCTTCTACTGTCACCAAATTTTTTTATTTGCCTTTAAGTTAGGAGAAAAAGGAGTATTTTAATTTTTTACCTTTTTGGATATACATTTTTACTATTACAAACTTTTCTTATTTGTCCTTAAGTTAGGGACAAAATAAGTATTTTCACTATTTTTTAACTATAGTAAAAATTTAACTCAGATTTAAACCGAAATGACTTAAAAAATACTAACAACATGAGTATTTTTGAATAACAGAAAAATATACGAAAGGTATACTTGAAACAAAAAATAAATAAATAAGATATTTTAGATATTTTGAGCGGTATATAGACAATTATCCCTAAAATTTAAGAGCTAGTTTGAGTGCCAGAACAAGTTAACAGGTGATCAACTGATATTTTGTGCGGAATGAGATTTTAAATTTCTTTCTCTACAAACATTCGTTTAATAGAACAATATATTCCACCTGCAAAATTGTATATCTTTTGCTGAGAAAAGGTTTTAAAAGCCAAATATACTATGTCATCACCTATGTTTCAATTATCACATACTCAAATAAATAAAAAGTAAGTGCAAAACAAGACGTCACGCATCCAAACAAGCTCTAAATGTAAATGACAATTGAACAAACACTAAAAGCATGAATCTTTTTGTAAAATTTCATGAAAATATTTTTTTCAGAGTTTTTATTTTTCAGGTAAAAAATTTGAAAAACGAAAGCACTACTAATTTTCTTTTAATAAAATCTAGAAGAAAAATTTTCAGAAAAATCTATTTTTTCTAAAAATCAAACGGACGAAAAATATTTCTTCAACAAAAAAGTATTTTCTGAACAATTTTCTGAACATTATGTAAAAGACTAGACATCCCCTTAGGTGAGAAATGATGTAACCACAAATAATTCTATGAAATTTTTTTACGAATAGTGTTAAATTGGCCAAATATTCATTGAGTTTACACTTTTGTAATTTGTATAAATCTCTTTATTAGATGAATCGTAACTCGACCTAAAACCCTGCTTTTTATTTAAAAGATGTTAAATCTCAACTGGTTGAACAGTTGAGTTTGTAAGATCTTAATAGGTAAAACATACAAAACTTACCTGAATTATGAGTCATTTTCGATTAACTGTCCAACCTTTCGAAACTTTGATTTTACTATATCCAACATTTCCAATTTGTTTGATTTAAATCAGCCAACGGTACCTTGACTTCATAATTAAAGCTAAATTACTTATTTTAATTAAGTTATAGTTGTGAGAATTGCATAAATTATACCAATTAAATCTGTAAAGATAATGATGTTTTTTAAATTTTGAAACCAAAATGTTATTGACTGATTCAAATCAAATAATTTAAAGGTCAGATATAGTAAAATCAAAAATTTTAAAATATTAGATAGTTAACTCAAAAAAATATATAGTTCAGATAAGTTATGTAAGTTTTTACCATCTTAGTATAGTATTATTCCCTCTGTACGGTCCATGCTTTATAACGCTTCTAGAATTTAAAGGCTTCTAGATGCGGTTCTAGAGACTCTGGTCTACAGTTCATGGTCCATGCAATGATTTTCTAGGTGAAGGTGTCCACTTTGACCTGATAAATTGAGTTTTTGACTATGCAAACGAGAATTTGTTTGGTGAAAATGTATAATAACTCCTCACCTATTGGCTATTCTGAAATTGCCTCCTCAATTTTTAAATTTCTAATTTTTTTAATTTGATGACTCTGTTAACTATTATTTATTGTTATTCTAAAATATTAAATTTGATAAAATAATTTATGGATTTGATAGCATCTCCTATTTAGTCAAAAAAAAATTATTCAATTATAAACCACCATAAGAAAGCAAAATTGAGGGAGTTATTTTAGAATCCACTATAGTTGAGGGGGTCTCCATATACTTTTGCCAATATTTTTTGAGAAATTCTATCAACTATCACCATTTATTAATGAAAGAAAGAGTGATTGGTGCTCTTTCCATTTGTCAATTGAATAAAAAATCAGGAATAAAGTAAAGTGTACTTGTCAACATAATTTGATTGATTAACAACTTTTTAGATATATAATAAAGTGGTATTTAATGTTTTGTATTAATGTGGTTGTGTTTGTTTCTCATTTGAACTGGGATTGCATGTAGATGTAGTAGTAAAAATATTGAAGGAATTATTATTGTAATAATAAGCAAACAAGTCTCCTACGTATCCTTTTGTTGTAGTCTAATTTAAAGGAGAAGCATCACGTGTCACACTTAAAGAGTGATGTTAGAAAAGAATTCGCCGCTTTCCATTTTGTCCTTTCCCTAATAAACGGATATATATATATATAGTTCGGCTACTGTACTCTTATGAGTATAGATTCTTTTGTACTCATAAGTGTTTGGCCGTTAGATCTATTCCTTTGATTATTTTCACCCGTTAGATCATACTATTCAACCAACCACGCACTCAACCCTAGGGGATCACTATCATCCTAGCCGGGGACCATTTTCATCCTAACCGCGCATCCCTTCATTTAACGGTTAAAAATTTATGAGTACAAAGGGCTCTATACTCATAAGAGTATAGTAACCCTAGCCTATATATATATATATATAGGCTAGGGCTACTATACTCTTATGAGTATAGGACCCTTCGTACTCATAAGTCGTTTTCGATGATGGAGCTTCTGAATCGACGATCCATACCGTTAAATATGATCTAGAGTATTTAAAACTTCTAGAAAATAAATTTCATAATTTTTCGAAATTGTTATAAAGTCCATCAAGTGGATATAAAATGAACGGTCAAAATTGAACGACGTCCTAGAAATGGATGATCGGATTCTTCAATTTAAGATCCGAGTTATTGAACTTTATCTACATAGTAAATAGAATTTTCTATCAAAAATTCAACAGATTCCGATTCTTTTACACCGTTAAACGAGCAAGTATCCCATACCGGCCGTTAAAAATTGTCTACTTTGAGATCTTTTGATCATAGGGCAAATGATGTCAAAAAATTATGAAATTTAATTTCTAGAAGTTTTAAATGCTCTAAATCATATTTAACGGTGTGGATCGTCGATTCGGAAGCTCCATCATCGAAAACGACTTATGAGTACGAAGGGTCCTATACTCATAAGAGTATAGTAGCCGGACCCATATATATATATATATATATATATATATATATATAGAGAGAGAGAGAGAGAGAGAGAGAGAGAGAGAGAGAGAGAGAGAGAGAGAGTTGAGCTAGAATACTATCGATAGCAAACGGGCACTTTTGCCACCCATTTGTTTTCGATGATGGAGCTTCCAAATCGACGATCGGTATCGTTGAACATGATCTAGAGCATTTAAAGTATCTAGAAACCAAATTTCATGCTTTTTCGATATTATTTTCTTGTCCATCAAGTGGACACAAAAATGAATGGGTGAAAATAAATATCCTTTAAAAAGTGATAATAGGAGTTTTGTAATCAAGATCAAGAGTATAGATCTTGTTTTAAATAGTTTAAAAAATTTTCTAACAAAAAATTAATTGACTTTACACCGTTAAACAAGAAAACGTCTCATATGGACCATTAAAATTACAAAATTTGAAACCCTTTGATCAATAGGCCAATGATGTCGAAAAAGCATGAAATTTAGTTTCTAGATACTTTAAATGCTCTAGATCATGTTCAACGGTGCCGATCGTCGATTTGAAAGTTCCATCATCGAAAACAAATGGGTGGCAAAAGTGCCCGTTTGTTATTGATAGTATTCTAGCTCAACTCTCTCTCTCTCTCTCTCTCTCTATATATATATATATATATATATATATGGTTAATTGTATATTTTTTTTTTTGTAGACATATTGAATAGCAGATATATTTCTATAAAGTTTAATTTTTTATTTTTATCCCTGCAAATGTCCTAATATTTTCAAATATATTCCTACTGCTAGGATTCGTTAGAAAAATATAGTTAATCATAAGTAAAATACTCAACCATAGTTAGTGAATGAGTTAAATTGACTTTTTTACCGCTCTTATATTATTAGATAAAATATTTTTTTAGGAGAATATTTTTGCATAATTCTAATAATTGAAAATTTTGGAGGGATATATTTGTAAGAGCAAAAATATTATTTTATTTATCTACTGTTATGTTAAAAAATAAACCGTGCTCTAACAGTAACAAACAGAAGGGCAAATATGAATATCACTGAACTTTTGCAGCGATAATAAATAAAAAGTTGGAATTTGTAGGAATATAATTGCTAACTTTTTTTTTTCCATTTTTTTCATTTTTTTATTTTAATCGTTCGTTGATGCGTACATCCGTAGAATATTATTCACAGCTATCGTAAGCACCAATAAATTAACAAAGTAATTGCGTTAGTTTGGCCTTTTCTTTTATTAATATTTACATTTATACCTTACAAATATTATAAAATTGTGCAAATAGTATTGTAAACTTGGTATTAATTTATCCATGTACATCTTAAAATTTTGTTTATTAGAGTGCACGCCCAGCTGTACGTAAGACAATTTCAAAGGAGCATGCGCATAAATAAATAAGATTTTAAATTAAGATGAACTTGCACATATCAAATTGAAGTGGCATTTACACAATTTTACATGTCTGTGGGGCTAAATATGCAATAAATTCTCCGTCTGTGTATATATATATTTGAGATAATTACCTATATATCTCTCAAAACTTTTGAAATATTTTATATGCTCATACTTTTTTTCTGCTTCAAATATACCCCTCGTATATTTTTTCGTTATTCAAAAATAATTTTCTTGTTAGTATCCGTTTAGTCATCTCGGGTTAAACCGGATTAAATTTCTATCCGAGTTAAAAAGAATTTAAAATACCTTTTTTGCCCCCAACTTAAGGGCAAATAAAAAAAATTGGTGACGGTAGAAGGGTATATTTGAAAAGGCAAAATAGTAATTTTATAGAGATAATGGCGTTCCTAACAGTTCACTAACAGAATTTAACTCTAGAGATATATTTGAAAAAATTTGAAACGTTAAAAAAATTTATTTCTTTTTATTAGACTTCTAACCGGGTTAAATAAGAAAGTCTAATTTTTTTCAAGGATATATAAGCAATTGGCCTATATTTTTTTGCGCTTGTTTGTGAAAATCCTTAAGTGAATTGAAGTGAATTTTGGTTAGAAAATGGCTTTTAGTTAAACTAAATTTCAAATGATTTTTTTTTCCCATCACTATTTGTTTGATAGGAATTCAATAATGTTGAAACAGTAATCATTTTATTTTTTGTTTATTTGGAAAAAATATATAGAAATTGCCTGGAAATTTTCACATTAGCATATAAGAAAATGAAAAAGTTACAATAATTATTTTTTTTATTTTTATTAACTATTTCTTTATCTTTGGTAATTGACTTCTGAACCGTCAAGGCGAAGTAAATTACGGCATTTGAGAGAAGAGAAGTTGTAGCAGAATTTAATTTATACCAAATTAACAAAAGAAGTGGACATTCACTAGTGAAAGTAAAGTCATCTCCCTCCGTATCACGCCCCGGGTTACCTCTTTCCAGGCGCATGACAAGATCCGCCGCATACACAGTATTTCTACCGTGTATACGAAGCGAAAACAACAACATCCACAAAGAAGCTAAAGGTATCAACAGAGCTGCTATATATATAAAATCAAAAGATCACTATACATACATCATCCATAACCATAATATAATACAACACTGATAATCTCTATCTCACTGTATGTACAGACTCGTAACCATCTACCAAAATGGGGTATATCTCTAGCCAAGTATCCGGGGATCAACTCTACCCGATGGTCTCCTTTCCGCGCTCAGTATGCACAACTAGGGAAGAAGACTCTGCAAAAAGGTGTCAACAACGGGTGTGAGAACTACTATCAAACAAGTAGTCCTCAGTGTGTAGTACACTGAACTTTAGCGAGTTCTAGTGAGAGAATAGTGGCTTATACTATTCTGGAGTTTTGGGTTGAGTTTGATGAGCTTCGGAGTGTTTTCGGAACTTGAAAAGTGCGAAAACGGACTCCGGAAGTCAAAATCTGCAAAAGTGAAGATTTTACAATTGCATACCGGTATCTGGCTTGGGGTACCGGAATCCAGTGAAAAACTGGTTTGCGCAGCTCTCGGGTTTTGCGGAATCCAGCAGTTGATTCCGGAATGGGTTGGCATTCCGGTATGTGCTTCGCATACCGGTACTGAAGTGATTAGTACCGGTACTGAAAGTTGCATACCGGAATCCTGTTGCGCGGCCTGCTTGGCCGAGGCTCGGGTTTTGTAGGATTTGTGCAGTATACCGGTATGCACATGCGTATACCGGTATACGGTGCCGCAGAGTACATTTTGTGCAGTTTTGCAATTTTGGCTCTTTGAGGGGCCTAAGTAGATTTTGTGCATTGGGTTAAGTACCCTTTCACCCTCTTTCTCAGCCATTGTTGGCTGAGGCTTGGGAGATGAAGAAGGTAGGGTTTTCTCTCTCTCTCTCTCTAGTTTTTCTTGCTCCCAACCCCTTAGATCATGTTTTGATCTCTTTTTCCCCCATTTTCTTCATGGAGGAGTGCTTCTAGGCCTTGTGGGGAGCTCGGGATGGAGGAGAGGAACTTTTTTGTGGGCTTAGCTTCAACCTAGCATGTTAGAACTTGGTTGAGAGCTTGATTTGAGGTTAGTAAACTCTCTTACAACCTCTATTTGTGATTTTTGCTTGGATTTAGCATGAAAACCTAGTTTCTTGAAAATTAGGGTTTGATTTAGGGTTTCGTGATTGTGAGCCCTTGAGGTGGAATTGATGGGTGTAGAACGTTGTTGTAGGTTGGATTTGAAGATCCCTAACCTCAATTTGGACTTAGAATAAGTTTTACTTGCTCAAGGTAATTTTCACCCATTTACCTCATAGTTTTTGGTGGTTTTCGAATTCGTTCGTTCGAAGCTTTTAACCCCTTGGAAAATTATCTTAGGGTATGAGAAGCTCGGGGGACAACTCCGTTTCGAAGTACTGCGATGTTTCGACGGTTATCCGGTGGGTCTGACCTCACCGAAATGGGTGAACTCCCCCTATGTCTCCTATCTTGTTATAGGATTGATTAGATGCATAATTATAATAATTATGACATGATGAAAATTGTAATTGCATGAGACACATATGTTGTGTATGAAAAATGCATAGTACATATAGTGCGGTATTATGATGATAACACTACAACAAAAACGGTCTATACCGACGCTTTTTTAATTACATACCGACGCTATAAAGCGTCGGCAAATTGGTCGCCGACGCTCGAAAAAGCGTCGGGCCCTGGGTCGGTAAGCGCAGTGACGAGAGAAAAATGCCGACGCATCGCAAAGCGTCGGTAAATATGGCCGACGCGCAAAAGCGTCGTCATGTTGGTCATTAATTCAAAACTATCTACACATTTAAAAAATCATTTTACGATGCTTTAGAGCGTCGGCTACATTTCTCGTAGGCGTAAGCCTGTTTTCCTGTACTACGACACTTTAAAGCGTCGGCAAAATAGGTAACTTATTTTATTATTTTTAGATAGGGACGCTTTTATGCGTCGGCAATTCATTATAATGTATATTTATTTTTTTTAAATAATATTCTGTATAAACAAAATTCAGTGTTCAATTGATTCAACCAAGAACTAAAATCTACTATGCATGGACATTTCTAATTAAAGAACTAATAACAATAACAATATATAACTTACATAAAAAAGTAGTCAATATATAAACTCCATGTCAATGTATTATATTACTGAGTTAAAACAGCAACAAACTATTGGCATATAAACTTAATTCTAAAATTATAGTACTTTTAAGTTTTACAAAAATAAGTTCATGTATTGGCCTACAAGTATCTCATTCATTTTCGACGTATTTGTTTTGCATTCCTTGCATTTGAGCTCGCAATTTTTGAACTTCTTCTTTTATTGGATCATGCCTTTCATTCTCGACATATTTTAACTGAGCTTGAATTTCAAAAACTTGTGTTGGTGCGGGAACAATGCCATAATCCCTCACTTGAGAACTCCGACATAGTTACTTGTTTAGCTAGATCCCTCCATAAGTCTCCTACATTAAAGCAAAAAAACAAAAGAATATATCAATTGCATGCCAAATAACTTTATTGACGCAAAAAAAAAAAATATAAAATAAAGTACATATTGAATACCGTAAAATTACTTGACGCTTGATTAATATATTCTCCATCTTTAGTTTTGCGAGTCCTCCTACATTATCGAATTCATTTGAAGAAGTTTGCCAAGGGGAAATATAGTAAGAGGAGACTATGTATTCTGCATAAATCAATGTTAGCCTTACCTTTTAATTCTATCGGAAGGCCATGGTAGTCCCAACCAGGAATGAAGGAGACTTTATAATTCCGAAGAAGCTGCAGCAAAAAGAGAAATATCAGATAACTGATTCAAGAAACCTTTAATAGAATTCAACTGATCAATGAAACCATTAGAAAAAGAAAAGGATTATTACAACTGGATGAAGGATTCTCGATTAACTGCTAATCGAATTTTGCTTTGTAGAAGAACTTAAGGCAACCATTAGTGCACTCTTTAGCTGTAATTTGAAACCAATAAAGTGTTTAATTAAGACATTAGCAAATGGTGAATCACAGTTCATTTGTTCTAGCAGAGTAATAATCATGAGCTTAAAGTTTCATCAAGCACAATATATCCATAAGGTACAATTCAAATTACAAACAATTCATACAAAAAAAAGGACGCAATTAAGTAAAGAAAATTAGAAGCATCCAAGGACAACTTATAGATAAATATCAATTCCAACTCCAAAAATATGTCAATCAATCAAAAATGAAGGTTAATTAAAACAAGAAACCTTAAGCCCTCGTGTTTGTCACGTGTTATCCAAAACATGCCATGCCAAAACTTAGCTTGTCGTTTCTCTTACTAAAAATTTTGTGCAGCCATGCCTTAGCCTGATTTTTTTTTCTGATTTATTTAAGCAAGAATCGATCGAGAAAGTTCATTAATGCATTTTTATGTTACCTATGACCTCCTTTGATAGAGTAGCTCATAATTAGTAGATTAAAAAGATTTGCCTATTAATTGTCATCTAATTTTGTCAAACATTCTTTTACATACTTTGCTGTCGCAAAATAGAGGGTTTCGAGCTGGTGAAAAAAAATATTATCAAGGAAGAGAACAACTCAGAGCTGTTTGTTAGTACCAAAGAACTGAAAAATTAAATCAAAAGAATAGTTGAGGGATTATCCTGCAAACAATTAGGTAAGGGTTATATCAACATATTTCAGGAGAAAAACTTATAATCTAATTTCTACATCATCTAGTTTCTACATCCCACAATGGGAAAGAGTGAAAAGAAAGAAACAAAAGCTCTCTCCTTCAATCCTCCTGCTACTGCTTCCAACCACAACTGCATGCACAAACCACCCCAAAATTTCCCAAAATGCACTTCTCCTCCTCTCAATTTAAACTCAAATCAAAATTAAAATTAAAATCCCACAGGAAAAAACCCTAACCCACCACCCAATTTCAAGAAATAGGTTGAAAAATTCAAGAAATGGCTATCAACATTGGGATTTCTAGATCTATCTGATTATATATACTATAATAGTTGATAAAAAGAGGAATCGAACCAGAAAATGGAATAGATTCTTCTTGATGCGTCGGCATCGAAATCCTTCTCTCCCCTCGCCTTCTCCTCCTCTGCTGCCTCCACCGCCGCCGCCGGAGACCGGCGAGTTGTCGCCTCGAAAATAGAGGGGAAGGTGGAGTAGCTTACCTTGCTGGTCGACAAGGTGGAGTAGGGCCAGAGGGCGGCGCACTGACCTGGAAGGAGGCGGTGGCGACGACGAGGTCGAGGGAGGTGCTGATTTAGGAGAGGTAGCGAAACCCTAGCCTTGTTCCCTGAGGAAGGGGTTAGAGCGGGAGTGGAAGGAGGGAAAATGAAAAGCCAAAAAAAATAAAGTCTGGCAAAAACATTTTTCGCTTACATATGGCGACGCTCATCGCTAGCGTCGACAAAATTTCGACGGGGCAAAAATTTGCCGACGCTTTCTAAGTGCGTCGGCGTAAAAGCGTCGGCATAGACCCTTTTTTTTGTAGTGTAATATGCATGCTAGAGTATTTGTGCTAGTAGTGTAATGATGCATTATGAAATGCTAATTAGGTTATGCATGCTAGAAATGGGCATCATAGGAGACACTACTTGGTTGTTGAATTAGTGAATTCTCTTGCATACTAGAGTATGCTTGTATAGAGAAAAGAGAAGTTATGGCAAATGCATGATAAGTTGTTGCACCTCATCTAGGTGAGCAACTTTGACGGTTATCGTGACTTTGGGCTCGACCTTTAGGTCGTGGAAATGATTCCATGTTTAAGACATGAGGAATGGAATTCTATTTGCATTTGATAATTATAATTGGTTAAACATGAGTCCATTTGGTTAATTAAATACTTGCATGATAGCTTTATACTCTATGTAGTAGAGGTTGTTGTAGCTTATGCATGGCATGGATAGGGTCTTGTTGGCACCGTAGAATACATTGTCGTGGCATTGTAGAATGCATGAATTGTAGCATTGGAATAATGCATGAACTATAGCATTTGTTGAATGCATCGGTTTTGGTATTGAAAGGTATTGGTTATAGCATTAGTATAATGCATTGGACATGGCATTGGGATAATGCATGGTTTATGAACTTAGTAAACCAAGAGGTAAACATTTACATGTTAGAGACATGGACATATTGGTAGGGACATACCAACGGAAAATTTGAGAACAACATGATATGGTTGACCTTTAGCATATTGGCTATTGAATGTAGTAAACATAATATGACATGTTTTGACATAATGTGAAATTAAACGAATGATATTATTATGGTTGATTGTTGCTTGTTGGCCACTATGCTTATTCACACATGCTTGTGAGGGTCGCTCCCTACAAGCCGGCACTCCGGAGTTGGCCTCGAGACAGTTGTTTCGCCCGTGTGTTAGAGAGAGCGCCGAAATGGAACCGCCGTGGGTAAGGCTCACCAAAGCGTGAGGTGTTGACTACCACGGAGCCATTAGGCTCGGCACAAGTGAACATCCCTCTATTGTATTCTTTTATGACTACATAGTTATGGTTTTATGCAAAGGTGAACGTTCATATAGTAAGAGGCTATTTTAACCGTAATCATGGCATTACATGTGTGAAACATTGACATGACTTGGCACACTAGTGGTTAGTGAACATAACATACATGTAGGGCTGGCAATCCAGCTCGCCGTTCGCGAGCCAGCTCGTGTTCGGCTCGAAATGAGCTCGAGATCGGCTCGCTCGTTTAGTAAACGAGCCGAACACGAGCTGGATTTTCCAGCTCGTTTAATAAACGAGCCGAACACGAGCTAGGGTCAGCTCGCTCGTGTTCGGCTCGATAACAGCTCGATTACATTTATTTTATATTAATAAAAATTATATATACATATATATATATATAATTATATTTGTGCATATAAAAAATAGAGATTATTATTTTAAATTTTTTACCCAACTTGAAAAACAAAGCCCAACTTAGTTATAAAAAGGCCCACTTATATTTACAATTTTAACCGTTGGATCAAAATCTAACGGATAATATATCTTTTAACTTTTTTTTTTCTAACCCTACTTTCTCTTTTCTCTTTTTTTTTCACACATTGCACAAACACAGCCGCCTCTCTCTCTTTCTCTCTCCCCCACTCCCCCCTACGCCCGAAGACCCCCAGGCAGCGCCCTTCCGTCTTCGCCGTTTCGCACCATCCCGGCAGCGCATTCTTTGCTGTTCGCATATCCCAATGGAACTCCGGCAGCGGCGCTTTCAGCAGATTTGTATTTCGTCTTCTATTGTTTTTCATTTTTTTTTCTTATGATTTTTTTAGCAGAATATAAGAGATTTTTTTTTAGCTTTTTTAATTAGAATTTGATGTGATTTTTTTTACAAAAATATGGTAGATCGTATCCTGCTCAGTTTTATATATATATATATATATATATATATATATATATATATATATATATATATATATATATATATATATATATATATATATATATATATATATATATATATATATATATATATATATATATATATATATATATATAAAAGAGAGAGAGAGAGAGAGTGAGTGAGTGGTCCACATTTGGACCACTCACACGGTCCACGAGAACCAAGCTTTCTCGTGGACCGTGTTTTTTTTAGGATGTGAGCCGCGATTTTTGGGAGAGGGTCCACCGTGGACTCTCTCTCACGTGGTCCACGAGGTGAGGATGATCTCGTGGACCGCGTGCTAAAAATATTGTGAGCCGCGATTAATATCAATGGGTTTCCGTTTTCCGCGTGAAAACTCGATTTTTTTCTCAAAATCTGTAAAATAAATTTTCCAAAAAAATTTTACGGGCAATCAAACATTGGAAAAAATAAAATTCAACTGAAATTTTTTTTCCGAGAGATTTTACAGGAATCCAAACACACCTAAGGTAGGGACAATCGAGCCAACGAGCCGAAAACGAGCTAGCTCGAAAAATTACGAGCCGATCACGAGCTAGACTTTTCGAGCTCGTCACGAACTCGAGCCGAACACGAGCCGAGCTTGAACACATTCGAGCCGATCTCGAGCTGGCTCTGGCTTGCTCGAGTTCGGCTCGTTGACAGCCCTACATACATGTAGTTGGGAACAAGTCATATAGTTCATACATGTCGTGGGAAATTGATCATACATTTCATACTTGTAGTTGGAGACAAGTCTTATGTGTAATAGTAAAACTTGAGATATAGTGAGTTTATTACATTAGAGCATATGTGATTGATCATGGCATTAATTTGACATGCATGTAATTTGTGTAATTAAGTGTTGAGCTTATGACAATAGAGCATATTCATGTTCATGTAGATGATTTAGTCATTGGAGGCATGATAGTTGTAGAACTACCTGTTTAGCATTTAATATTTTATACTTTATGTTTCAGTTATACTATCTTGCCTCAGTTGACCTAGCGGTGTAATTCGCCACTCTCGGCGGCTTACCCACTGGGAACTATTGTTTAATAGTTCTCACCCCCATTGTTGTTGAGTTTTATTTCAGAGCCTTCCGCAGCAGGAGAGGCTTGGGATCGTGACGAGGGGTTAGCAGCTAGCTAGAGCCTCTACGGTGTTGTTGTTGTAGGCATACCATGGTGTCCTTTCATTGTATTTTATATGAAAGGTGTATAGTTATTTTCTAGAGAGTGATACTCTAGTATTGTTAAGATGTATAATGATTATTGTATATCTTGAGATTTTAGTTGTGTTGATCTTGTTTTAGATCTAGAATTATGTTCTCGCTCTGATCACCTTGTATAGGATGTATTCCTGCTTCTACTTGATTGTTGTTGTTATAGACGCCTTGTGTACATTGTGTGTTGTTTGGGGTACACGGCGGGTCTGTGCACGTGCCTGGTAGGCTTTTACAAGGGCCCGGGGCGTGACACAGTGGGTACCGCCACCAGCCTCAGCGGTCTACCCACTAAGTCCTCAATCTCAAGAGATATATATGGAGCAATAAAGAAAGTAGGAGATATACTACCACTACTATGCACAAAGCTCAACTGTCAGTATGAATACCAATGAACTGAATATACCAAATGAGGACTATCACGAATCCATACACAATACAATACGATACCTGCGGCCTGATCATGCTCTACCCGTAGGGAGCTTGCTAGAACAGGAACACCATCTGTCACTAGCCCCTCGTACAACCCTCTGTACGGAACATGCCAACTCCGGAGCGGTACTCGTGGGAGCGACCCAACCGAGTATAGTACAACCATATCAGCGCCAAGCACCCACTGGTATATGATCGACACGACTGGGTCAACAAAGAATCACATGCCCTCAGCATCTCAAAAGATAATCAACAAGTATGACCCAATCCACTGATCTCATAAAGAATCACGTGCCCTCGGCACCTCAAAGGATAGTCAATAACATGACCCAATCAATGCTCCAGTGCTCACAATCAATCTCAACTCTACCACAAAAAGGAGATACAACAACATAGCACGAGCCTCAACATGATCACCTGCACTAGTATGTACAACAACTGATACAAGGAATATCAACAGGATAGGTGTATGTCAAATCATGCAACAAGGATACAAGAAAATTATGCATGCTCATATATATATCATTAGCATATCATGCACATGCAAATCTCAACCTAACAGGTCATATCTAACATAATCTTAGCATGCCATGCTATCATAATCCCAATAATATCACACTATCATAATCCAATATCATCATATCATGCTAACATAATCCAACACTATCATGCTAGCATGAGAGTAAACACATAGGAGGAAGTCCACTGAATCTGGCAAACATCAACCCACCTCAAGAGCTAATCCAACCACGGTGGGAAAAACAGTATCCTCAGATCCAACCCTCCAAGATAATCAAGCTCCAGCAGCACTCCGATCTGAATATCACCAAAAGGCTGCTAACTCCGACAGAACAACAGCTCAGCACCAGATCAGATCAACAGAATAGAGGAGAGCAAGCTAGGTTACAACTAATGCCAACACATGGCCCTAAACCCAACTTTCTCTCTCTAGAAATGGGTCACACGAAGTGGAAAATGAGCTCAATATCATAGGGACTCACCTATTTATAGGCTCCCAAAAGTCCCACATTCGGGCGCCCGAATTCAACTTCCGGGCGTCCGGAAACCCTGCAATCCAGGTGTCAGCTGGCGGCCAAGCGGTCGGTCGTCGGTCGGCAGGCGGTGGGGTGGCGTGTCTTCGGCAGTCGACACGTGTCCTGCGTCGCGACACGTGGCTCTCCACGTCATAAGCCAATCTGGATCCTCTTCCGGGCGTCCGGTTCCTGCTTCCATATCCAAACCTCATCAGCAACTTCCGGATCATCCACAAAGTCAATTGGATCCAGATCTTTCGGGCGTCCACTTCCTCACTTCCGGGCGCCCGAAACCCGCCAAATCCAGAAACCCTCAAAATCCACAAAAATTCGAGTACTACATTCTCCCTCCTTAAAATAGTTTCGTCCTCGAAACTAAAGTAAAACACTCACCTCAAGATGCAAACAGGTGGGAATAAGATCTCTGCATAACAGTCTCCAACTCTCATGTCGCCTCTCTATCATCATGAAAATCCCACTGTACCTTGACATAAGGTATGACCCGATTACGCAATTCCCTTGTCTCACGAGCAAGAATTCGTATCGGTCGCTCCTCGTACTGCAAATCCTCAGTAAGCCCCAGTGGGAAAAAATCTATCACATGGGAAGGATAGTGCATGTATCTCCTCAGAACAGATACATGAAAGACATCGTGCACTCCTGCTAGTCGAGGCGGAAGGCTAATCGATATGCCACGGGTCCTACTCTCTCCAAGACCTCGAAAGGACCAATAAACCGCGGACTAAGCTTTCCGCGAATCCCAAATCTCCGTATGCCCTTCGATGGTGAGACCTTCAAGAAAACATGATCACCAACTTGAAATTCCAGATCTCGCCTCCGAGTATCAAAATAACTCTTTTGCCTGCTCTGAGCCGTCTCAATATGCCGTCGTATTACTTTAACCTTCTCTTCGGCTTCAAGCAAAAGGTCTGGACCCAACGTCTTCCTTTCACCAACATCATCCTAATACAGAGGTGATCGACATTTGCGTCCATACAATGCTTCAAACGGAGCCATCTTAATGCTCGCTTGATAGCTATTATTGTACGCAAACTCTACCAATCTCAGATGTCGATCCCATCCTCCACCAAAATCTAAGACACAAGCTCTCAACATATCCTCGAGTGTCTGTATAGTGCGATCGGACTGACCATCAGTCTGGGGATGAAATGCAGTGCTAAATCGAAGCTGAGTCCCCAAAGTTGTCTGTAACTCTTCCAGAAATGAGAAACAAACCTTGGGTCTCTATCAGATACTATTGAGATTGGCACTCCATGCAATCTCAATATCTCATCCAAATAAAGCTGCGCAAGTCGCTCACGTGACCAAGTAATCTGCATAGGCAGAAAATGAGCAGACTTCGTCAGCCTATCAACAATCACTCAAATGGTATCATAGCCGCTCGAAGTCCTCGGCAGTCCAACGACGAAATCCATCGTAATATGATTCCACTTCCACTCAGGTATTGGAAGACTCTGTAGCTTACCAGCCGGTACTCGATGTTCAGCCTTAACTTGCTGACATGTTAAACATTGAGCTACAGCCCTACCAATATGCCATTCAACCAGAAGTGAGTCTTCAGATCCTGGTACATCTTAGTCCCTCCAGGATGTACAGAATAAGGAGAATAATGCGCTTCCTTCAATATCTCCTCTCGAATCTCCAAATCTGCTGGTACACATAGACGTCCTCTATAACGAAGAACTCCAGAATCATCACAAGAAAAACCTTCAAGATCACCACTCCTCAGTTGATCTCGAACTTTTATCAGATAAGGATCTACACTCTGTTTCTCTCGAATCCTTTCCAACAGAGTGGGCTGTATGACCAAGGTCATCAGTCTCGCCGTCATCCCGTGAGTAACCACCTCAAGGGACAACCTCCGCATCTCTTCCACTAGGACATGCTATTGAGTAATACACAAACTCAAAGTTGCCACAGCCTTCTACTCAAAGCATCGACAACAACATTCGCCTTGCCGGGATGGTATAAGATAGAGATGTCATAATCCTTCAATAATTCTAACCATCTCCGTTGTCGTAGATTCAACTCTTTCTGTGTAAACAGATACTTGAGGCTCTTGTAATCAGTATACACTTCACAATGCTCTCCATAGAGATAGTGGCGCCATAGCTTCAGAGCAAAGACTACCGCCGCTAACTCTAAATCATGAGTGGGGTAGTTCTTCTCATATTCCTTTAGTTGTCTTGAAGCATATGCGATCACTCTACCATATTGCATCAGTACGCAACCCAAACCATTATGTGAAGCATTACTATAGATAACAAAACCTTCACCCATCACTGGTAGTGCAAGAATAGGGGCTGTCATCAACCTCTGCTTAAGTTTATCAAAACATTCTTGGCACTCATTACTCCAAACATACTTAACCCCTTTCCTGGTTAACTGAGTAAGAGGCGTAGAGAGTTTCACAAAACTTTCCACAAACCATCGATAATATCCGGCTAAGCCAAGAAAACTCCGCACTTTAGAAATGGTCGTCGGTCTAGGCCAATCACGAATTGCCTCAATCTTCTTAGGATCAACAGCTACTCCCGAAGCTGAAATCACATGGCCTAAAAAGGCTACCTCTCTCAACCAGAACTCACATTTCTTCAATTTTACATACAACTTCTTTTCTTGCAAGAGTTGTAGCACTAATCTCAGATGCTCTTCATGCTCCGCATCACTACGGGAGTAAATCAGAATATCATCGATGAAAACTACTACAAACTTGTCCAAGAAAGACTTAAAGACTCGGTTCATCATATCCATAAATGCAGCAGGGGCATTAGTCAATCCAAACGGCATGACTGTAAACTCATAATGCCCATACCGAGTTCTAAAAGCTGTCTTAGAAATATCCTCGGCCTTCACCTTCAACTGGTGGTAACCAGACTGAAGATCAATCTTAGAAAAGACACACGCTTCCTGTAATTGATCGAATAAATCATCGATACGCGGGATGGGGTATCTATTCTTGATGGTCACTTTGTTCAGTTCCCGATAATCCACACACAACCTAAGTGAACCATCATTCTTCTTCACAAACAGCACAGGCGCTCCCCAAGGTGACACACTAGGTCTGATAAAGCCTTTATCCATAAGATCCTGCAGTTGCGCCTTCAACTCTCTCAATTCAGCTGGTGCCATTCTATAGGGTGTCTTCGAGATTAGCGCGGTTCCTGGTACCACATCAATCACGAATTCAATCACCCTATCAGGAGGCATCGAGGATAACTCAGAAGGAAAGACATCCGGAAACTCACGGACAATAGGAATATCTTTGAGTCCTGGTACAACAGTGGGCACCTCAGTCACTGTTGCAAAATAGGTCATACACCCTCTACTCAACATCTGTCTGGCCTTAGAAGAAGAGATCGTCACTGCGAACAGTGAACTCCTACAACCTTCATAAATGAACTCCTCATGTCCAGGATCACGAAAAATCACCGTCTTGGTTCCACAATCAATTGTAGCAAAGTATCGAGATAACCAATCCATGCCTAGGATTACATCAAAATCTTACAACTATCTCAATACTAATAAATCGGCAGGCATGATCCAAGGCCCTACTTGCACAGGACATCCTAAACAACCCTGCGTCACCTGCAAACTATGGTCGGGTACCCGCACCTCCTGTGCCTGGGATAACGACCCTATCTCAAAACCATGATGCAATGCAAATGCTCTACTAACAAAGGAATGCGATGCACCAGTATCGAATAAAGTACGCGATCTAATGCCACAAATCAAAACTATACCTGCCACCACCCGATCAGCTAACGAGGCATCCTCAATCTGAGCGGCATAAACTCATCCGCTCGCCGGTGGCTGGCGTCGATCCGGCTGTCGTGGCATAGAAGATCGCTCCTGAGAAAATACCGGGGAGGCTCCAGAATACTGCGGTGGGGAGAAAGGCACAGACGCCATAGAAGGAGCTGCTACACGTCTGGGACAAGTCTTCCTCATATGTCCTAGCTGCCCACACTCAAAACATCGACCCTCTCGTCTATCACAGAGATAAGCAAAATGAGGTCCTCCACAAATCACACATCGGGGAGATCCCCTCGACTGCTGCTGTCGCTGCTGACGATATCCTCCAGACTGCTGGCGACTAGAAGATCCACGTCCCTAGAAATGCGATTGCTGGGGAGGTCTAAGCGGTCGCCTGCTACTCGACTGCCCTCCATCATCAGGTACCGGGCGCTTCCTCTCCTGACCCTGAGCAGGGTCCACAAGCTGCCCTCTCGTCACAAATGCCCCTCGCTCTATCCACAGAGACTGCTCGATAGTAGCATCCAAAGTCTGAAGTCTCTGCGAGTGGACAAATGAAAAGATCTCGGGTCTCAAACCCTTCTCATACAGATAGACTTTCTGTATCTCATCTCTCGCCGCTGAGGGAACACAGTTGAGTAATCTAGTAAACTCCCTCGCATACTTCTGTACCGGACGATTCTCTTGCTTCAGGTTCTTCAAGTCTTCCTTTATCTTCATCTTTACACTACTGGGAAAATATGCTCCATACATATGTCAGATCATTGGCGCTAACCATTAATCCCAAAAGCTCGAGCTGTTAGAAATACGTAACCAATTCACTTAAAGCGTACAGATACAGCGCCCACGGGTCTCGATTGTGACTCGGCCCCACCAGCCTCACGCCACTTCGATCATGACTCGGCCCAACATGGCCTCCCGCCACAGGGCAGGATGCTGGCCCATTTAAGCCAACAACATAATCCCCCGAAACTCGCTCCAAGACATCTGTAGAGGATTCAGGGACTTATGATCACGGGTCCTCCTCCACCAAACATGAGCATCACCAGATAAACAATGAACCGCCATATGCACCTGCTCCCGTGCTGGCACGAACAAATCCTCAAACAACTTCTCCATCTCACATATCCAAGCTTCTACTATCCACGGTTCTATGCTACTTCCATTAAATCGCGGTGGATCAAACCTACAGAAGCGAGCCAATCTATCCGCCATCCGTTCCTGCTCCTCTTCAGAAAGTGCTTGATTAGGCTGAGTACTTCCTTCTCTGGGTTGAGATGTAGTTGGAGTCGTTGCCGCCTGAGGTTCCATAGCTCGAAGCATATTATTCTGCTGTTGGGAGAAAGTATCGCACATCTTCTGCAATAAAACACTTTGATGCCTTCCAACTGCAGCTATGTCTGCTGGCTGCTCCTGCAGAGCGGGCCGTTCACTAGGTCCCGTTTGCTCAGGCATATCCGAAGGCATCGGATGTGCTCGCGTGGACGGCCGTCGAGGAGGCATAGTAACAACCTACAATAGAATACCCAATTAGGACCACAAACAATCTCACGACCCAATCTAGCGAAAGTCTAGAAGGACACTTCTTTTCTTCTCAGAATCGTCTGCAGTCAACATAATTCATCTGATAAGAGAAGGCATAATCCCTCAATCACTCTTCCTACACAAGGAAGGATTCAAAACCCAATCTTTAACTTTCGCGATCAATCACGTCTCTCTCGTTATTCTTAGATCTGTTTATCTTATATTTCCTAGGCCCTCATGACCTATTCCTAAGCTCTGATACCAACTTAATCTGTCACGCCCCGGGTTACCTCTTCCCAGGCGCATGACAAGATCCGCCGCATACACAGTATTTCTACCGTGTATACGAAGCGAAAACAACAACATCCACAAAGAAGCTAAATGTATCAATAGAGCTGCTATATATATAAAATCAAAAGATCACTGTACATACATCATCCATAACCATAATATAATACAACACTGATAATCTCTATCTCACTGTATGTACAGACTCGTAACCATCTACCAAAATGGGGTATACCTCTAGCCAAGTATCCGGGGATCAACTCTACCCGACGGTCTCCTTTCCGCGCTCAGTATGCACAACTGGGGAAGAAGACTCTGTAAAAAGGTGTCAACAACGGGGGTGAGAACTACTATCAAACAAGTAGTCCTTAGTGGGTACCGCCACCAGCCTTAGCGGTCTACCCACTAAGTCCTTAATCTCAAGAGATATATATGGAGCAATAAAGAAAGTAGGAGATATACTACCACTACTATGCACAAAGCTCAACTGTCAGTATGAATACCAATGAACTGAATATACCAAATGAGGACTATCACGAATCCATACACAATACAATACGATACCTGCGGCCTGATCATGCTCTACCCGTAGGGAGCTTGCTAGAACAGGAACACCATCTGTCACTAGCCCCTCGTACAACCCTCTGTACGGAACATGCCAACTCCGGAGCGGTACTCGTGGGAGAGACCCAACCGAGTATAGTACAACCATATCAGCGCCAAGCACCCACTGGTATATGATCGACACGACTGGGTCAACAAAGAATCACATGCCCTCAGCATCTCAAAGGATAATCAACAAGTATGACCCAATCCACTGATCTCATAAAGAATCACGTGCCCTCGGCACCTCAAAGGATAGTCAATAACATGACCCAATCAATGCTCCAGTGCTCACAATCAATCTCAACTCTACCACAAAAAGGAGGTACAACAACATAGCACGAGCCTCAATATGATCACCTACACTAGTATGTACAACAACTGGTACAAGGAATATCAACATGATAGGTGTAGGTCAAATTATGCAACAAGGATACAAGGAAATCATGCATGCTCATATATATATCATTAGCATATCATGCACATGCAAATCTCAACCTAACAGGTCATATCTAACATAATCTTAGCATGTCATGCTATCATTATCCCAATAATATCACACTATCATAATCCAATATCATCATATCATGCTAACATAATCCAACACTATCATGCTAACATGAGAGTAAACACATAGGAGGAAGTCCACTGAATCTGGCAAACATCAACCCACCTCAAGAGCTAATCCAACCACGGTGGGAAAAACAGTATCCTCAGATCCAACCCTCCAAGATAATCAAGCTCCAGCAGCACTCCGATCTGAATATCACCAAAAGGCTGCTAACTCCGACAGAACAACAGCTCAGCACCATATCAGATCAACAGAATAGAGGAGAGCAAACTAGGTTACAACTAATGCCAACACATGGCCCTAAACCTAACTTTCTCTCTCTAGAAATGGGTCACACGAAGTGGAAAATGAGCTCAATATCACAGGGACTCACCTATTTATAGGCTCCCAAAAGTCCCACATTCGGGCGCCCGAATCCAACTTCCGAGCGTCCGGAAACCCTGCAATCCTGGTGTCAGCTGGCAGCCAAGCGGTCGGTCGTCGGTCGGCAGGCGGTGGGGCGGCGTGTCTCCGGCGGTCGACACGTTTCCTGCGTCGCGACACGCGGCTCTCCACGTCATAAGCCAATCCGGATCCTCTTCCGGGCGTTCGGTTCCTGCGTCCAGATCCAAACCTCATCAGCAACTTCCGGATCATCCACAAAGTCAACTGGATCCAGATCTTTCGGGCGTCCACTTCCTTACTTCCGGGCGCCCGAAACCCGCCAAATCCAGAAACCCTCAAAATCCACAAAAATCCGAGTACTACACTCCGCCTATGTATCATGGACATTTTTATAAGCCTCGCGTGTCCGTGTCAGACACGCACGTGTCCGATGTTGACACTCCTTAGACACTCATTCAATGCCCATCCACAGCTCATACAATTTTAAAAAATATACACATATTTTTATTCCACCTTTTTTTTGCATATATAATGTAAGATGATAAATATTTTAACTTTTTGATGAATATATACAAATTTTTTTGACAATATAAATAAATTATATATGGTGGAGAATTTTTTTTTAAATATATGAACTATCAATAAAAATTTTATTAATTTTCATGAGAAATAATAATATTTTACCAAAATTAATATTTTATATATAATAAATATATATTATTATATAAATAATATTATATTCTATTAGTGGTGTCCATGCTGTGTCAGTGTCCTAATTTTCTGAAAGTTGTCGAGTCGTTGTGTCCGAGTCGTGTCGTGTCCCGTGTCCCATATTCGTGTCCGTGAGGCCTAGCCCTCCGCTTTCTATGAAACAAACATGCTCTTTGCTATCCTTTCTTTTACAGCTTAGGGGTTTATATATACTAGTTAAAGCATACGTGTAATGCACATCGTATTTATTTTTAAATAATTTTAAATTTGACAAGAAGATCAATTTACAATAAAAAAAAAAGATGTTAAATGATAAATTGGTAAAGCTCATGTAGCTATCTATAAATAGTAATCCTTTTGAGCATACATGGCAAGATTAAGTGATTGCTTGAATCAACAATACATGATGGTGATACATGTCCAAGTAAATACTTGCATAGTAACAGTACCTATGCTATGCCCTTTCTTGGAATTGTTTAAACCATTAATTTATATAGAATTATGGAGAAGGGCTATTGTGCTATTAGAAGCACAGCAGTTCCTGTACTCCTAAGTTTTTAATTTGATGGGTGGTTAGGGTGAAAAAAAGAAGAAAAATTGAGGAGAAATTGGGTGTCTGAATTTATCTTCTCTTTGAATTTCTCACCAATTTCTCTTCTCTTTCTCACCCTAACCACCCATCAAAATTGATGGATGATTAAAAATTTAGGAGCACAGAAACTGATGTACTCTTAATAGCACAGTAGCCTGCTCTAGAATTATGAATTACAATTCATTTAACACTATATTTAGAATGTTAATACATATGATTTGAGTATATTGTCATGATTTCAATTAATTAGTTGAAAGAGGTAGGCTTGAAAAGCTTAATTAATTAGGAGAAAGAGGTGTATTTGAAAAAAAAAATTAAATAAGGTGAAAGAGGCCGGTTTGAAAAGTTTCTTTGGAAAGTTTAATTATAATTAATAATCTAGGTTTTGAAAAAGAGTAGAAATTTTACTAGCGGAAGTCTTATTTTTATGGGTTAATTTCTTCCATACCCTCCAAAAAATTGTAATTTTTTAGATGTCTCTTTAAGTTGGGAATTACCATGAGTGTCCTTGTATAGATAAGAGGGCTTTTTAGGGGTTAGGAGTATTGGTGATATTTTCAATTATAAAGGGGCATCTATGATATTTTTAAGTTTTAGAGGGATAACTTTGAAATTCTCTTTATTTTTATTGTTCGGTGAGAAAGAGAAAATTTTCATTCCCATTAAAAAATGAGTCTGCCGGACTTAAATTCAAAATACTTATTTTTATATATTGTACAAGATATATATGAAAGAAATCTAATGTCTATTAAATCATGCCACGTACAACATAACTCCATCAAAAATACTAATTGTACTCCCCATATAGGGCGGATATTTTATACTTTTACATTCGAGAATTTAAAAATACTATTGAATTTTCGGTAAACATTTAAAATTGAAAAGACTAGTGAGTTAATCGTAGTCATAGGAAGCCTATGACTGTATATCTTACACCTTAATTACAGGTGTATAAGTAATATTGTGTCACTTGAAATATGCTACCTGTACACCTATAGATGTAAAACTTACATCCTAATTTTTTTATAGCTCACATTTACTCACTTGTCTTATTAATTTTTTTTTAATTTTTTTTCAACTAAAATCTAAGAAATTTTGTGAATCATTGGATTTAAGTATGTAAGATGTGCACTCCTATATAGAAATATCAATGAACACGGATGCTCAAAGTTGTGTCGCACGGCAGTCTGTATATTTATTTTTATTTTGTCTTTACTCATCGTCCGACTGCCGCTTGGTTCAAGCATAGCTGTCTAATTGTATATGACACGCAACTGAAAATTTCACATCTGGAACCTTCTAAACTCATCAAATATAAATTGGTAGAGGTGATTTTATTGAAAAAAATGAGAAAAATGTGTGAATATTTCCAGAGCTTGAGAACCTAATTAAGTGACTTTCTAAAATTTTAATTTTGGTAAATAGATTATATTAACTTTACCAAATAATTCAATTGGCTCATTTTTTCCGATTCGGTGACCTATCTCATTGACAATATTATAAAACTTCAAAATATGAAAAAAAAAAAACTATTTCCTCTATCTTCATCGATGAAAATAAAGCATCAAATTGAAGAATAAGATGAATTCCTTTTCGATTTTTATCGCTTGTTTCAAACATCATAACATAAAATATATTTTGTTTTGTTTTAAGCTTTTTAAAATTTTGTGCAAGATATTTGTTTAGAATGTTTGTTGAGCAAAAAGTGTTTATTCAACTATTCGATAAACTTAAGGTGATCTAGATGTACCGACCGTCCTTAGCGCAAGTGGTAAAGGATTTGGTGGTTGGTACCCGAGGTCTCCAGTTCGAATCCTAGTTGATTCACATTTTGTCACGCCCCGGACTAGCTTAATTGCGGAAAACGGGTCAATTTTTTTTTTTTTTATACAAGCCTAGCCGCACGGCGTACAGACCCGCCACAAATACAGGTTCCTCTGTCTATGCGGATAGAGTCTCCCTTATATTTGCACGGCGTACCATCGACATACAACAGGATCACAATCACACTTTCATTCACAATAATCCACAAGGTACAAACATATAATACATTTGCATTCAGCTATCCCTACATGCCTCTAAGCACTCCTTAGGCGAAGGATGATGCGATGCACAGTACAATAGACATCCTATTAAAAATGCTTCATACCCGAAAGCTTTGATTTTGAATTCTAATAAGTATTAAAGAGAATCCACAAAATCTTTTAAAATTGTTCCCCACACGGGAACCTCATTTTGAAACACTAGTAGCCAAAAGAACGAAATTCACTTGAAAGCCTTTTTATTTGAAAACGAGCTACCTCGAAGGGTAGGAGGCATCATTTGCAAATCCAATAAAACCATTCTGAGTCATTTATTAAAACATTCGTACAGTGTTAAGAAAATAATAACCACTGAACCACAATAAGTCTAAGTGCATGAAAGTAAAGGGGAAGGGACTAAACCAACTATACTAATCGGGACCGAAAGGTCGATCGTCCACCGCGCCTCACGCACCGTCCCGACTCCCACCTCCCAAGTCACCTGAAAAATGGTGGTGGGGGGATGAGAACATGTAAACATGTCTCTCCCTCCCAGTGGATACCACAAGACGACGAAGGCCGGGCACACACTGGCAGACAGAAAACTGAAAGGAAGATAATACAGTAGCAATGCAAGTAAGTAGAGAACGAAACAAATATACTAGTGCTACTGTAAATGTAATGCATCAACAAATGAATACAACAAATATACCCAATCTAAACATGCCATAACGGTCCGCAGACCTCAGGCCCATGCCACTCCTACTATGCCTGCATATAAGTGCCCCACTGAGCTCACGGGTCGGACGTACGATCACTTTTCCGGAAAAGAACACCCTCTTGCGGGGATCAACCGCTGGTGTTCGTGAAATGCGCAAGAGTAATGGCGATCGATGCAAGTATGATCAATAAACATTGGCAACCAGCCAATAATCCACCCCTCCGGGTATACCGACCGTATAGGTCATCAGACAACCGTGTCAAGAAACCGACCAAGAAGGTCACGAGAATATATCCTGTCAGATACTGATGCAATCATGTCCACTCTACTGCTAGAATATATAAGGAATGCAAGTAGAGTAAAGTAAAGATCTCAAGGTGTCAGCTCAACTCATCTCATATATATATGCATAACTGAAAAGGAAAGGGTAGAAGGAATGTCACCGAGCATGCACCACTAGACCAACTTCGGGTCGAAGTACCCACCTGTAACGATCGCGTCGGAATCCGGAACGCACTGCGAATCAACCGGACCTACGATAGGTCCACCGAGTCAGGGACAAGCCTCAAACAACTCAATCAGAAGACACATGCACACACTCCCAAAATCCCGAGACTCGGTTTCCCAAAACCGATCTCCATAAATCGCTGAAAGTCCCGAAATCGCACCGGGATGTCCCCGGGACCCACAAACAGTTCCGAAAGGCACCGACTCACTCCATGAGTCAACCGCTGACCCGGAACACAGCCATTTGTATGTTCCGACAGCGAACATAAGCTCGAACATCATATTAATTAGTATCGGACCATCGTTCTGATCCGGGTTCCCGGAAGTGACGATTTCGACATCGGAACCCACCGCCGCTCATCGGACGTCTCCGAACACACGAGACGGCCCCGACAACCAGCCAACAAGGCTCAGCGGCAAACCCAAACACATTCAAATAGTGTCGGATGAACTCCGAACCAAAACTGCGTTCCGCCGACGGATTTCGTCGGAAAACGCTCCGAAAACTCTTTTTCGGAGGAACGAAGGACAGCGGACTTTGGACAATTAGTCCACAAGTCACGCGTAGCGTGAACACGCTGCCCACAGCGACTAAATTGCATTAAAGTCCTTAATCATTCATCTAATTGCATATAAACATGCATTTTACAGAGTTTACGGGTCGATACCTCGATCCGAGCATTATGGAGGCCCGCCGAGACACACCCTACTAGTTCTCGACGTGGCAGAGGCCGTGCTCACTGCCCGGAGCACAGCGAACGGCCGAGGAGCGTACAAGAGCGACCAGAACCTCAACCGATAAGGCGGTCCGGGATCGACATTAGAGAACTCGCTGTTCCGAGCCTTGCTGACAACGGGACAAGTGAGCACGAACGTAGTCAGCACGTCGGGAGAGCCGTGCTCACCAGCGGGATCGACGGAGATGGCCCGGATCGTAGAAACGGTGATGCAGTCCAAAACTAAGGTTCAGCCCAGACTGAACCGAGAGCAGGGAGGCTGTTCCGGCCGACGACGGCCACGACGGCGGGTGCGCCGGCGGTGGGAGGTTGCTGGCTGCCGGGGACGAACGGTCGTGGCGACAACCGGCGGCGGGGTGCAGCGCCGGCGACGGGCGGTGATGCCCTAGCCCGCACAAGGAAAAGGAAGGGCATGCCGGAACTAGTCGATGGAAGCTCCGGCGACGGCGTGGCGACGGCAGGGGGATGCGCCGACGGGGGCACTCCGGCGTGGGCGCGGCTGCCGGCGGGAGGCGGCGGCGGTGGAGCTGGAGCATCCCGAGCCCGCACTGCCCCAACTCGGGCTGAGCGAGTCCCTCCGGCCACGGAGGCGGCCGGAGAAGTCAGTGGAGGGCGCGGGCCTCCTCCAAGACTGAAGGGAAAGGTCGGCGGCGGCGACGGCGGCGCGCAGGGGGCGGCCAGGAGGTGAGGGGTCGGCTGAGGGTGAAGGGGAGGCGTTAGGGTTAGGGTTTCATGAAGCAAACCCTAAAAGCACCCTTTATACACCTTGGCTCTTTTGCACAAAAGCCCACAAAAACTTAGCTTTTCATCCTAGGTCCCTCACAGCGCGTGGAATACACGCAAACGCACCCATACTTTCGATTTCTCGCGGATTGATACATAAAATATTGGGACTTTAGCAAAATTACCATTTTGCGACCTTCGACCCCATCACGAACATCATGTAGTTCCAGGAGATCCGTCCGTCGGATCTATGAACGGGTAGCGCCATCGCGTTTAGCACTGTCGAATTATCGAACTTACGATTTTGTTTTGTTCGATTTGATTGTCGATTCGCAGATCAATAACCCTCTTTACGGTTCACATGTACATTTACAATTTAGTCCCTCAAAATTAAATGGGCTTTTCTCCGAAACCGTGCGTCAAATCCAAAATCCGTCAGTGCCATCGAGTCCAGAATAATCGGACGGTTGAAAACGAGCTATTGGACCACTATTAATGGAGTCCGATACACTCCGAAAGCCAACTCTAATCATCGGTCTCTCCGAAAAACCGGAGTTACTATTCACTTAAGTGAATAATAAAAATTGCGTAACTCTTTAATTCCAACTCATTTCACCCGAAACTTGACGAGTGATTATGTAATTAAAATACACATAAAAACATCGTCAACGGAGAGTTAAATTGCATAGTAAAATTCTCGGTCTTTACATCATTCCCCCCTTAAAAGAAGTTTCGTCCCCGAAACTTGATTACATTTACCCCTTAAATAAATGTGGATAACGTTCCCACATAGTTGATTCAAGCTCCCATATCGCTTCGCGCTCCTCATGATTAGCCTATTGAACTTTATCATACGGAATGCTCCGGTTCCGCAGTTGCTTCTCCTCACGTGCCAGTATCCGTATCGGAGCCTCCTCATAGGTCAGATCCTTCCGCAGCTGGATGGTCGTCGGACTGATGACGTGGGACGGATCAGAAATATACTTCCGAAGTATGGACACTGGAAGACATCATGTACTTGGGCGAGACTCGGAGGTAGAGCCAATCTGTACGCCACCGGACCAACGCGCTCCCAGATCTCAAACGGTCCCACATATCTCGGGCTAAGCTTGCCCCTCAAACCGAACCGTTTGATCCCTCTGGACGGTGAAACCTTGAGCAGAACATGCTCGCCGACCTGAAACTTCAGGTCACGACGCCGATGGTCCGCGTAGCTCTTTTGCCGACTCTGTGCAGTCAATAATCGCTCTCTAGCAATGCGAATCTTTGTCTCTGCATCCACCACCAAGTCCGGCCCGATCACCTGGCGTTCTCCGATGTCGTCCTAACTAATAGGGGACCGACATCGACGCCCATATAAAGTCTCATACGGTGCCATCCCAATACTCGCCTGATGACTGTTGTTATAGACGAACTCCACCACTGACAGGTACTTGAACCACCCATCACCATAATCCAGGACGCATGCACGTAGCATATCCTCAAGAGTCTGAATAACTCGCTCAGACTGTCCGTCGCTCTGGGGATGGAAAGCCGTACTGAAGTTCAGCTTCGTACCCAATGCTTGTTGTACACTCTTCCAAAACTGGGACAATAACTCCCTACTCAGAAATTCAAGGTCCACCCAACACCGGTCCACGTAGCAATAGCTAACTCAACTACGTCAAAGGTTCATGCAGGAAAGTCTCTCAACACCACAAGTCGGAGTATATTTTCGGAGGCCGAAACGACGCACTCCGATTAGCTCACTTCGTCAATCATTTCGCCACGAGCGAAATGCATCGTTGTCCTAACTCCTGCGTCAATAACACTCACCTCAGAGACCACAGTCTCCCACCAGTTTGTAATACAAATGGATCGAAGTCAAACCTTTAGCATCGATACCCACTTGCGGTATCCGACACTCCTATGTCTAAGATCTAAACCGTCCGCCTAGACCAAAAGGTCTAAGGCTACCTCAATCAGTTGAGCTCGACCATTTAGTCAACTACAGGTACACGCGATTCAACATAAAAATCCACGCGTCTCCGTAACAGGGTTGCCGATCGCGACAAGCAATCCAAATCATCAATGATGCTCAACATCTGTCTCCACGAAACCCGATCGTTGAAATCCACATGGGACCAGCGAGACCCAGATGCATCAATCATCAAGTGACCAGAAGAGCAATCCGCTCCAATAAAGCCCGTGTTTAACCACGTCATGTACCTTGTACTCAAACACATGCATCAACTTCTGAGCCAAAGGCCAGGCTCAGTCTATGTGCCCAGCATAGTTCACATCTTCTAGCAATGCAATATAGATTGCAACTGAGAGCGCATTATCTAACTCGCCCCTTAACTATGCGAGACCTGGTTATTGGCTAGTATACAACCAGACCAACACCGAAGTATATACCATTGGTGAGGTTAACTCATCACTTTACATAACCTTGCCTAGGGCTAACTCAGAATACACTGCGTGGTCGGAGATGACCACGACTCTAACCTTTGTATGAGATCATCCATAAATGTTATCTACACGGGAAACACAATATCCCAATCCAAATACTCCCAAAAGAGGGGTAGGGCATTTCATCCTAACTTTTGATAATACGTTGTCTGCAGCCAACGCATTTAGCAAAAGAAAAGCGAACTACCGTAGATCCATCTCCAACGCCATGTTGGAGAAGTGACACCAGCACGAAATCATCCAATATCACCATGCTGCACAAGAGTGCACCACAACACTAATAAATATCGACTAGGGAAGCCGATATTCAGGAACGAGATCAACCATCGAGCCAACTCCCTAGGAGTTCTATGGCTACTACAGGTACATGCGATTCAACATAAAAATCCACGCGTCTCCGTAACAGGGTTGCCGATCGCGACAAGCAATCCAAATCATCAATGATGCTCAACATCTGTCTCCACGAAACCCGGTCGTTGAAATCCACATGGGACCAGCGAGACCCAGATGCATCAATCATCAAGTGACCAGAAGAGCAATCCGCTCCAATAAAGCCCGTGTTTAACCACGTCATGTATCTTGTACTCAAACACATGCATCAACTTCTGAGCCAAAGGCTAGGCTCAGTCTATGTGCCCAGCATAGTTCACATCTTCTAGCAATGCAATATAGATTGCAACTGAGAGCGCATTATCTAACTCGCCCTTAACTATGTGAGACCTGGTTACTGGCTAGTATACAACCAGACCAACACCGAAGTATATACCATTGGTGAGGTTAACTCATCACTTTACATAACCTTGCCTAGGGCTAACTCAAAATACACTGCGTGGTCGGAGATGACCACGACTCTAACCATTGTATGAGATCATCCATAAAGGTTATCTACACGGGAAACACAATATCCCAATCCAAATACTCCCAAAAGAGGGGTAGGGCATTTCGTCCTAACTTTTGATAATACATTGTCTGCAGCCAACGCATTTAGCAAAAGAAAAGCGAACTACTGTAGATCCATCTCCAACTGTCACGCCCCGGGCTAGTTCAGGATGCGGAAAAACGTGCTAAATTTTTTTTTGAAAGCCTAGCCCGCGCCACGTACAGACCCGCCACAAATACAGGGTCCACTGTACACACGGACAGAACCTCCCCTGTATTTGCACGGCGTCAACAGCATACAACAAGATCACAACCACTATTCATTCATCCCAACAGCACAACGACACCAAAGATTCATACAGCTAGCCGTCCTTAAACCTGTATGAATCTAAGCAGGTCCTTAAGCGAAGGATGATGCAATGCACAAGCAACAAACATTCTAGAAAGCTGCTCCTTACCCAGAAGCTTTATTTGAAACCCTAATTTCAAACATTCAAGAATCATTTGAAAACTGTCCTCCACACGAGAACTCTCTTTTTGAAATCACAAAACCGAGCAATCAGAAATCCATTTGAAAACCGTTTCCCACACAGAAACCTTGCTTTACGACGCTACCACGAGGGGTAGAAAACCAAAACTGCTTGACAAAAGAAACGATCGAATACAACCAATCAGTACAAGCATGCTATCATCACTCAATCATAAAGAGTAGATCTACAACACATAAGCATGCTATAGTAAGCCCAAAGAATAACTGAACCACAAATGACATCTAATAGGCGAAAGTAGGGTGATAACCAAATCTGGGGATGTAGCCTCATGAGTCGGAACCTCTAGAGCTACTATCTAGGCGTGCCTCGCAGCGTCCCGACACTCACCACCCTGCTCACCTGAAACCTGCAATGGGGGGGTGGGGGGTGAGAACATGCACGCATGTCTCCCCTCCCAGTGGGTACCGCAAGCCGACGAAGGCGAGGTGTACACACCGGCACGAGGGTCAACAAAAGATAGATATGGTATACAGTAGCACAAGTAAGTATGAGGCTAACATTCAACTGAAGTAACTATGCTACTGTAAGCAACTAGTATGCATCAAAGGGAAAACCACAAAGTAAACCCAATCTATAGCCACCGGGACGTGGCCCTGGCACTGTCACACTGCTCATCTATCGGCACATAAACCTTCTGGACGCACTGCATCAAGGCTCACGGGTCGGCACAAACTCAACGACCCTTTTCCGGAAAAGAACACCCTCAAACGGTGGATCAGACCGCGGTGTACGTGAAGTGCTAGAAGAGCTGTGACGATCGATGCGAAAGCTCAATCCACAGAACGGCAACAAGCCGAGAAGCAACCAATAAGCCACAACTAGGATCGCTCGGAACAACAGGCGATCACCACCGACCAACTGGGTCGTCTCAAGAACCATGCAAACCACAACTAGGATCGCTCGGGACAACATGCGATCACTACCGACCAACTGGGTCGTCTCAAGAACCATGCAACTACAACTAGGATCGCTCGGAACAACATGCGATCACTACCGACCAACTGGGTCGTCTCAAGAACCATGCAACTACAACTAGGATCGCTCGGAACAACATGCGATCACTACCGACCAACTGGGTCGTCTCAAGAACCATGCAACTACAACTAGGATCTCTCGGAACAACATGCGATCACTACCGACCAACTGGGTCGTCTCAAGAACCATGCAACTACAACTAGGATCGCTCGGAACAACATGCGATCACTACCGACCAACTGGGTCGTCTCAAGAACCATGCAACTACAACTACTCTACTATCCAAGCACGCATATAAGTAGAGTTTACGGGAGTCAAGTGAACTAAAAACTGTAATGCCAAAGAAGGGATAGAAAGGTATCACCGTAGTCCACTGAACCGACTCCGGATCGAAGCACCCACCTGTAGGTAAGATCCAATCTAACACCGACGGCTCTCGGGAACCGCGACAGGACCTACGAAAGACTCACGGGGTCAAGGTCCACCAAGTCGACGCTAAACACAAAGCTCACACATCCAGAAACCGACGGATCGCCCGGGAAACCCACCGGGACGATCCCGAAACCACACAAAGCCCCAGAGGGGTACCCAACAGCCAACAAGGCCCCTCGCTGTCCCCGAACACAACAAACCAAGTGACGGGACAGCGAGCACAAGCACGGGGTGCCACGAATACCAAACGCACCCGAAAAGGCTTCCCGGGTTCCCGAAAAGCGCCGATTGGGCACCGGAACCCCACATCACTCATCCGCTGTCCTCGGAACTTCGGGACAGCGATGAGGAACAGCCAACAAGGCTAAACAACGAAGCCAAGTCGCTCGCGAAAACAGCGAGTGAGTCGCACAACTCGAAACGTGCGTTTCGCCGATTATTTCATCGAAAAACGCGTCGGAAACAAATCCGAAACTCCACGAAGGGCGAGGGGGTTGGACAACCAGTCCACAGGGTCTCCAAGACCTTACCCTTGCAGCCCACAGCGTCGCTACGCTGTCACAAACGCCAAAGTCCCCAAACATGCGACATACATATACATACAATCACTAAATTAAGCCGCTAGAGCAAACCGTACGTCCGCTCGACCTTCCGCAAGCACCAGCGGATAGGTAGGGACGTCACGAAGACCGTGCTCACTGTCCCGCTGCGACAGGACCAGTCGCAAGCCGGGAAATCCCATAAAAACAGCGAGCGCGCGCGCGCAAAAGCAAGCTTAACTAAGGCCGTGTGAGCAAGCCGTACATCCGCACGACCTTCCGCAAGCACCAGCGGATCGGCAACGACGTAACGGAGGCCATGCTCACAGCCCCACTGCGACAGGACCAGTCGCAGTCCGGGAAGGTGCATAAAAACAGCGGCCAATAGGCAAAAAAAATAGCCCGACGAAGGCCGAACGACGCAACGGCTCAACCAAAACCAGAACTAGGGTGAGCACGGTGTTCGGCACATCGCTGCGATCGTCGGGCTCACCCTCCCGAGCTTCGGGAGTCAGCAGGGAGCTCAAACATCCCAACAAAACAAGAAAATACCACAGAACTGACCCCTGGCCGGAGCAGCTAGCTCCGGCCGGCTGCCGGCCGACAAGCATGGCCGGCGGCGGCCAGGGGTGGATGCGGAGGAGGTGGGGAAGGTGATGCTCACCTTGGCCGGCGACGGGAAGCGGCGGCGGCGGCGCAGGAAAGAGCCCTACTCTCGGGTTAGCAAACCCGAGGCTAGGGCACGGCGGCGCCGGCAACGGGCGGCGACGGCGGCCGGCGGCGACGCGAGCACCGGGAAGAGGAGGTCGCCGGCCGTCGTCCTGTCGGTGACCGCGACAAAAAGGGTGGCGGGTGGCGGCGGCGGAGCAACCCCAAGCCGCGGATGCCCTAGCTGCCCCGCCGAGGCTTGCGGTGGCTCCGGCGGCGCTCCGGCGGCACGGCGATGGCCGGGGAGGCAGGGTCCGGTAGCGGAGGTCCCGAGGGTGACCATGCTCACCCTCTCCGGCGTCAGGAGGCGGCGGCGGCGCGGCCCCACCAAGCTCGGCCAGCACAGCTCTCGGCCAGAGCTTGCAGTGGCTCCGGCGGCCCCACGGCGGCGGCTCTCCACTCCGGCGGTCGTGCCACCTCAGGGGAAGCCCAAGCATGGGTTTCCCCTGGGTGCACACCGCAGGGAGAAGAAGAGGGAGAAGAAGACAGAGAAGAAGAAAAAAAAAGGAGAGAAAGGGTGGCCGGAGTTGCTCCGGCCAGGCAGTGGCCGGCGGCTGCCGGCGCTGCACAGAGAGGAGGCCAAGGGGCAGTGGGAGCTCGGGCTCATCTCTGGGAGTAGTGGGGGAGAGAGGGAGAGAGAGAGAGGAGAGGTTGAGTGTGAGAGAGGTGGAGTGTGCAAGTGGTAAAGAGAGGGGGGTGGGTGAGCCTCATAAATGCTCCCACCAACCCCTCTCAGCCAAGCCCCCCTCTCCCACAGCAAGCTACAAAATCCCCCCCAGGCCCCCCGCGATTCGAAAATGCGCGAAACGGTTCGAAAACGGGGACCCGATCGCGAAACATAAAACGTGACATAGGACCTCTCGGCGGTCAAGATGAAATAACTTTTTATCCGCTCGCCGCACGTCGACGCGGATCGCGCCATCGCGCTCAGCACTGCCGAGACATCGAACTCACTATTTGGATCGCCAAAATCGAACTCCGGATCGCGCCGTTAAGCCGTTCACTCTCCGCGACGAAAATCCGAAAACTTAAAAACTCCACCAAAACTCACTTATATACCTATATATACATATATATCTGTATTATATACGTATACCGAGCAAAAACACAGTAATGGGGGAGAGGAACACTGAGAATTCCAAATTCCCAAAAATTCGGATTCTCACACCAACGCCATGTTGGAGAAGTGACACCAGCACGAAATCATCCAATATCACCATGCTGCACAAGAGTGCACCACAACACTAATAAATATCGACTAGGGAAGCCGATATTCAGGAACGAGATCAACCATCGAGCCAACTCCCTAGGAGTTCTATGGCTCCAACAACAGGAGAAGGAACTATCTACGACATAGAGTCGCCAACTGCACAAGCTAGATGCGATCAACAACTCGACTTTCGAGAATTACACAATTCCACAAATTACCCTTAAGGTATTCCAATTATCCTATAGAGCTTCATCCTCTATGCCATAAGCATACATACACCATGTGCCTTCCCATACCACACTAATTTAGGTGTTGGGATCGCCTCACACCACACGTACTCCACAAAAAAACCTGACATTGAAGCTATGTCATATCCAATCCTGGCTACGCCAGTAGGCGTAAAGGTCACAAGAAGACCAAAACAGTTGCCCTGACAAATCCACCAACAGGACATTTAAATATGACTCAAGCGAGAAAGACCTTCTTAGCTCGCTTCGCAACATGGACAGACTTCAGTCTTATGAATCAGGCGAATTCTCGCCCATATACTCACATGAAGTCAATTACCTTGTCTGAAACTAAAGTTCAGGGTCAATAAGGGGCCCTATAACAATCTCGATACACTCCAACCAATCTAAAGATCGGGTTGATCTAACAACTTAACCGAAGAAAGAGGAAAACCTCATAAACTATCACCAAATAGACACCACGGTCATACCCACCAAAGTTAAAGTTCTACTCATACCGCAACCGCACGAACGGTCGGTGAACAAACCTCCGGCCGCACACCAGCAGCCCACGCAATACTCGTGGTCAAAGCTACACAAATCATCATCTCCACAGAGATGCCTGTAATCGTACATGAGCTCTAAATAGAGAGGAATATGCATTAAATCCATACTCACAGAGCTTGAGAAAATAATATCCACACTGCAATTGCCCAAGCGATTGCACTTCAATCCTCGAGCTGTACACACACAGCTCCATCAACTGTCGCGGCTATAACCGCTCACTGTATCGTCTCCATAGAGATGCTCACGGTGGACCTCGTGCTCTACGTGGAAGGTGGGCCAGGAAATCACGGCTCAGCCGTCAGCGAAGGCCTAGCAGATGCCACTGCCTGGATCCTCAATATCAACATCTTTCCCGAGTGGTTTTACCAGGTGCACACCACCCAATCACTCGATATCTGACCGGTAATCCGCCACCACTCCCAGTAGAGACACAAGTCTGCACCGCAACTGCAAAACAAACACGGGGTAACGAAACAACAATAAACCTTGAGTTAATAAAACTCGATCAACTTACCGGGACTCAATCCCACAACCCCGTGCTCTCACGTGCTTATAAACCTTAGGTCTTCCTAGGGTTATCCTAACCAGTGGTTCAGTTAGATAGCTTGTGAATGTAGTTGTGATTGTTCATTCTCTGATACCATCTTAATCTGTCACGCCCCGGGCTAGCTTAATTGCGGAAAACGGGTCAATTTTTTTTTTATTTTATACAAGCCTAGCCACACGACGTACAGACCCACCACAAATACAGGTTCCTCTGTCTATGCGGACAGAGTCTTCCCTATATTTGTACGGCATACCATCGACATACAACATGATCACAATCACACTTTCATTCACAATAATCCACAAGGTACAAACATATAATACATTTGCATTCAGCTATCCCTACATGCCTCTAAGCACTCCTTAGGCGAAGGATGATGCGATGCACAGTACAATAGACATCCTATTAAAAATGCTTCCTACCCGAAAGCTTTGATTTTGAATTCTAATAAGTATTAAAGAGAATCCACAAAACCTTTTAAAATTGTTCCCCACACGGGAACCTCATTTTGAAACACTAGTAGCCAAAAGAACGAAATTCACTTGAAAGCCTTTTTATTTGAAAACGAGCTACCTCGAAGGGTAGGAGGCATCATTTGCAAATCCAATAAAATCATTCTGAGTCATTTATTAAAACATTTGTACAGTGTTAAGAAAATAATAACCACTGAACCACAATAAGTCTAAGTGCATGAAAGTAAAGGGGAAGGGACTAAACCAACTATACTAATCGGGACCGAAAGGTCGATCGTCCACCGCGCCTCACGCACCGTCCCGACTCCCACCTCCCAAGTCTACCTGAAAAATGATGGTGGGGGGATGAGAACATGTAAACATGTCTCTCCCTCCCAGTGGGTACCGCAAGCCGACGAAGGCCGGGCACACACTGGCAGACAGAAAACTGAAAGGAAGATAATACAGTAGCAATGCAAGTAAGTAGAGAACGAAACAAATATACTAGTGCTACTATAAATGTAATGCATCAACAAATGAATACAACAAATATACCCAATCTAAACATGCCATAACGGTCCGCAGACCTCAGGCCCATGCCACTCCTACTCTGCCTGCATATAAGTGCCCCACTGAGCTCACGGGTCGGACGTACGACCACTTTTCCGGAAAAGAACACCCTCTTGCGGAGATCAACCGCTGGTGTTCGTGAAATTCGCAAGAGTAATGGCGATCGATGCAAGTATGATCAATAAACGTTGGCAATCAGCCAATAATCCACCCCTCCGGGTCCGACCGTATAGGTCATCAGACAACCGTGTCAAGAAACCGACCAAAAAGGTCACGAGAATATATCCTGTCAGATACTGATGCAATCATGTCCACTCTACTGCTAGAACAGATAAGGAATGCAAGTAGAGTAAAGTAAAGATCTCAAGGTGCCAGCTCAACTCATCTCATATATATATGCATAACTGAAAAGGAAAGGGTAGAAGGAATGTCACCGAGCATGCACCACTAGACCAACTTCGGGTCGAAATACCCACCTGTAACGATCGCGTCGGAATTCGGAACGCGCTGCGAATCAACCGGACCTACGATAGGTCCACCGAGTCAGGGACAAGCCTCAAACAACTCAATCAGAAGACACATGCACACACTCCCAAAATCCTGAGACTCGGTTTCCCAAAACCGATTTCCGTAAATCGCTGAAAGTCCCGAAATCGCACCGGGATGTCCCCGGGACCCACAAACAGTTCCGAAAGGCACCGACTCACTCCATGAGTCAACCGCTGACCCGGAACACAGCCATTTGTATGTTCCAACAGCGAACATAAGCTCAAACATCATATTAATTAGTATCGGACCATCGTTCCGATCCGGGTTCCCGGAAGTGACGATTTCGACACCGGAACCCACCGCCGCTCACCAGACGTCTCCGAACACACGAGACAGCCCCAACAACCAGCCAACAAGGCTCAGCGGCAAACCCAAACACATTCAAATAGTGTCGGATGAACTCCGAAACGAAACTGCGTTCCGCCGACGGATTTCGTCGGAAAACGCTCCGAAAACTCTTTTTCGGAAGAATGAAGGACAGCGGACTTTGGACAATTAGTCCACAAGTCACGCGTAGCGTGAACACGCTGCCCACAGCAACTAAATTGCATTAAAGTCCTTAATCATTCATCTAATTGCATATAAACATGCATTTTACAGAGTTTACGGGTCGATACCTCGATCCGAGCATTATGGAGGCCCGCCGAGACACACCCTACTAGGTCTCGACGTGGCAGAGGCCGTGCTCACTGTCCGGAGCACAGCGAACGACCGAGGAGCGTACAAGAGCGACCAGAACCTCAACCGATAAGGCGGTCCGAGATCGACATTAGAGAACTCGCTGTTCCGAGCCTTGCTGACAACGGGACAAGTGAGCACGAACGTAGTCAGCACGTCGGGAGAGCCGTGCTCACCAGCGGGATCGACGGAGATGGCCCGGATCGTCGAAACGGTGATGCAGTCCAAAACTAAGGTTCAGCCCAGACTGAACCGAGAGTAGGGAGGCTGTTCCGGCCGACGACGGCCACGGCGGCGGGTGCGCCGGCGGTGGGAGGTTTCTGGCTGCCGGGGACGAACGGTCGTGGCGACAACCGGCGGCGGGGTGCAGCGCCGGCGATGGGCGGTGATGCCCTAGCCCGCACAAGGAAAAGGAAGGGCATGCCGGAACTAGTCGATGGAAGCTCCGGCGACGGCAGGGGGATGCGGCCGACGGGGGCACTCCGGCGTGGGCGCGGCTGCCGACGGGAGGCGGTGGCGGTGGAGCTGGAGCATCCCGAGCCCGCACTGCCCCAACTCGGGCTGAGCGAGTCCCTTCGGCCACGGAGGCGGCCGGAGAAGTCAGGGGAGGGCGCGGGCCTCCTCCAAGACTGAAGGGAAGGGTCGGCGGCGGCGACGGCGGCGCGCAGGGGGCGGCCAGGAGGTGAGGGGTCGGCTGAGGGTGAAGGGGAGGCGTTAGGGTTAGGGTTTCATGAAGCAAACCCTAAAAGCACCCTTTATACACCTTGGCTCTTTTGCACAAAAGCCCACAAAAACTTAGCTTTTCATCATAGGTCCCTCACAGCGCGTGGAATACACGCGAACGCACCCATACTTTCGATTTCACGCGGATTGATACATAAAATATTGGGACTTTAGCAAAATTACCATTTTGCGACCTTCGACCCCATCACGAACATCATGTAGTTCCAAGAGATCCGTCCGTCGGATCTATGAACGGGTAGCGCCATCGCGTTCAGCACTGTCGAATTATCGAACTTACGATTTTGTTTTGTTCGATTTGATTGTCGATTCGCAGATCAATAACCCTCTTTACGGTTCACATGTACATTTACAATTTAGTCCCTCAAAACTTAAATGGGCTTTTCTCCGAAACCGTGCGTCAAATCCAAAATCCGTCAGTGCCATCGAGTCCAGAATAATCGGACGGTTGAAAACGAGCTATTGGACCACTATTAATGGAGTCCGATACACTCCGAAAGCCAACTCTAATCATCGGTCTCTCCGAAAAAACCGGAGTTACTATTCACTTAAGTGAATAATAAAAATTGGGTAACTCTTTAATTCCAACTCATTTCACCCGAAACTTGACGAGTGATTATGTAATTAAAATACACATAAAAACATCGTCAACGGAGAGTTAAATTGCATAGTAAAATTCTCGATCTTTACACATTTCCAGCTAAGTTTATTTTTAAAAAAATAAACGAAGCGGATAGCGTGCTACCTTTCTCTCAAAAAAAAAAAGAAAAAAAAAAGGGGATCTAGATGTAAAAATTAAAAGTTTGGAGGGTGTTTATCCGAACAAAAAAAAATATTGGAAGTTGAAGAAGCATAAATTTTTTTAAAAAAGAGAAAAGCAAGTTAAGGGGACATTTTACAATGACCTACAGGTGAGGGGAACTCTATTTATTCCTACCTATTTCAGATGCATCATATCTAAAATTGTAAATTTTGAGATATTTTTAATCACTAATCAAATAATATTAAAAAATAAATAAAATTTGGTATCTAGATACTTTAAAGAGACCTTTCTAATAGGGTTAATTGCATACAGGTCCCCGCAAACATAGTGAATAGCAGAAATATTCCTGCAAAGTTCAACTTTCATTAGTTATTCCTGCAAAAGTCGTAATGTATGCAGATATGTCCCTGTTGTTATATTCTGTTAAAAAAATTGAGTTAACCACAGTTAAATTTTTAACTCTCATTAGTTAATAAGGTCAAATGACCTTTTTACCCTTATCCTCTTCCCCTTCCTCTTCCTTGATCGGCCCACCCCGCCGCCCTCGTCCGCCCCCCCGGCCCCTCCTCCGCCGCCTCCTCCCCGCCGCCCTCGTCCGCCCCCCCCCGGCCCCTTCTCCGCCGCCGCCGCCACCCACCCCCCGCCCGCCCTCGTCCGCCCGCTCCGCCGTCCTTGAACACATCGAGGGATGCCGCTGCGGCGGGGAAGCGGGAGCACCGCAGCGCGCCGCCGCCGCCTCTTTCTTCTTTCTCGTATCCTCCTTTTGGAGGGACATATTTGTGAGAGCAAAACTGTCATTCACATTCTTACTGTTAAAAAATAAACAGATCTCAAACGGCAACAAACCAGAGGGACATATCTGCATACATTACGACTTTTGCAGGAATAACTAATGAAAGTTGAATTTTGCAAGAATATTTTTGATATTTACTATGTTTGCGGGGACCTGTATGAAATTAATCCTTTCTAATAAATATTTTTGTTGGTGTTTATTATTATGTAGAAATAGACTTTCCTAGGCATTAATTCTTAGTCATTTGCCGAATAACTTTATTAATTAATCACAGCGGGTAGCTTCCTATCTTTCTCTCACTTAATAGAAAAGCTTTATGTGTAGAAATAGACTTTTCTAGGCATTAAATCTTAGTCATTTGCCTAATAAACTTTATTAATTAATCATGCGGTATTAAATATTATTCGGATGTCTAATAACTTTATTATTCAGTTTTAGTTACGAATTTCGATTTTTTCGTCGGTTTTGATTTTGGTTATGGATTTTTCAAAATTCGATTGGTTTCATTGTCGGTTTTGGTTTTCGATGATGATTGTCAGGTAAAGTTTCAAATTGACTCGTTAACATCCCTATTCTCAGTTAATTTTTATTATATGTATATATTTGTAAAATATTGTAGAAATTATTGGTATGCGTCAAGATTGGGCCAATTTGGACCCACGTCTGGTTCGAAAACTTTTCGTGTGTGTTTGGTTGGCGGTTAAAGGGGGGATAAGGGGTTATCCTCCCTTTTATCCCCAAACAAGAAAAAAAATGGGGTGGGTTTGCTAACCCACCCCTTAACGGGTTATCCCGTATTCGTTAAGGGGTGGGTTAGCAAACCCACCCCTCCCCTTGGAATAAAGGGTGCCTTTTTTTAATTTTTAAATTTAAATTTAAAATTTAAAATTTAAAATTTAAAATTTAAAAATTTATAATTTATAATTTTAAATTTAAAAATTAAAAGTTTAAATTGTAATTTAAAAAAGTTCTAAATTTTAAATATATATTTTAATTTTTTTAAAATTTAAAATTTGATATTTGATATTTTTAAATTTAGATTTGATCTTAAATTTAAAATTTAAAATTTAAAATTTAAAATTTAGAAGTTTAATTTTTGAATTTGAGATTTAAAAATTTAAATTTAAATTTTGTATATTTGAAATTTAAGAATTATATATTTAAATTTAAAATTTAAAATTTAAAATTAAATATAATAAAAGGACAATATTATTATTTTCTACTTATAACTATCCACTATTTTTCTTATTCCATTTTATCTATCCAAACGTTTTTTCTCTTATTCCCGGAAATAATCCAATTTTCATCCAAGCGCAAAATTCGTCTAATCCCGGCTTATCTATGCACTTAACCCTATCTCTGAAATAGACAATTCTTACTGATTCCCGAACCAAACGAAGCCTTCGGGTTTTAGTTCCCAAAGCCTTCAGATTTCAGTTCCCAAATAGAGTTGAGCTCCTGTAATTTTGAAAGCACAGCAGGTCAACATGCAACGTCGAATTATTTCAAGATTCGTACATTACTATTAAAGAGACTTAATGGGACACACCATTATTACTGCTGTATGGATGGTGAGGCAATCCGATGAATAAAAAATCACAAGTACAAAGTAGCTTAACTCTATTTATATATTTGTAAAATGTTGTAGAAATTATTAGTACGCTTCCAGGTTGGGCCAATTTGGATTCATGTCTGGTTCGAAAACTTTTCGGGTTTCAGTTCCCAAATATTCAGCCCATGATATGATAATTTTCAGTTTGGCCCACTTGCATGATAGGCTATCCGGCCCATTTGCACTCCCACTTTCTTTTCTTTTTTTTGAGAGAAAGGTAGCACGCTACCCGCTTCGTTTTATTTCGTTTAGAAATAAACTTAGCTGGAAATGTGAATCAACTAGGATTCGAGCTCGGAACCTCGGGTACCAACCACCAAGTCCTTTGCCACTTGCGCTAGGGACGGTCTGTTTGCACTCCCACTTTCAAGCGCAGTTTTAGTAATGAAATATTCCACCAAAGCTCCATCTTGTCCAAGCATGTTATTTTTAGGGCGCATTTAGTCACCGCTATTTTATCTAAATTCTCAGTAACACTGCAGTGTTTAGACAATCTCATTCGGTAATTTGATTAGAAATCTTTCATTCTGAATACAATAATCTTGTTAACGACAGAGGAGATGGGTACCTAAATGCAGCTTAATCTGAAATTCTTTTTCAGAATTCTTAGTTTGACCTCAAAAAATTCCGAACCATTCAGTTAAATTTTAAAAAAGTTTAAAGTAAAATTTAATTTTTAATTAAATTATATTTCAAACCAAACCATTAGAAGTTCTTTAAACAAAAAAAAATTAAATCCACTTTTAAATTCGCAGTTTTGATGTAGAATTTAAATTTTGAATATAAATTTAAATTGGATTCCAAGAGATCAATATGCAACTTGAATTAATAATTGAGCTCAAATTTTAAATTTGAGTTCAATTTTTTATATTAAATTTATGTAATTTTAATTAAATCACTTGAAGTCCTTTGAATTTAAAAACCAAATTCAAATTTGAATTCAAGATTCAAACATACAATTTGAATTCAACATTTGAGCTCAAAGTTTAAATTTGAATTAAAACTTTTAATTTAATTTACTTTATTTTAATTAAATCATTGGATGTTCCGTGAATTCAAAAGTTCAACTAAAATTTTAACTCAAGAGTTAAACAAACAATTTGAATTCATGATTTTCTCAACTTTGATTTATGTATTTATTGTCTTAATAAATTTTTAAGCATAAGGGTAATTCCGAAAAATTGCTTGTATTATTGTCTATATTACAAGATATCTAACAATTAAACAAAATATTATAATTTCTTATTTTTAGTAATCTGAGGTATGATTACTACAAGAATTAAATTTTATCCAATATTACATTTCCTAATAATCTTATTCTTAGGAATGAGTTTCCCTTTAATCAAGCAGTTTCTCAGAATATTTTGTAATACAAACCAAACACACCCTAAATAAAGTTTTAAATTAATTTTATCAAAAATTTAGTCTGGAAGAGTGAACAATCAATATAATCCCATTAAAGGGCCCTGAACTAATTGGAATGCCTTTCCCTGATTTCAGAGGCGTGGGTCCCTCATGCCATCTCTTCCGTGTAGATCTCTCATGTCAGTATTTTTTTCTCACCTCTCCACCTCTCTTCTCTCTCTCTCTCTCTCTCTCTCTCTCTCTCTCTCTCTCTCTCTCTCACACACACACCTTTCCTCATTTTCTTTTGTGATGACCCCTCAACTTCTCTGTATGCGCCTCTGCTATATCGGTGGCATGGGTCCACCATGTCAATTTTTTTTCTTTCTCTCTCTCTCTCTCTATCACCTCTCCTCCTCCTCCTATGTGCGGCTGGGGGCCGGCGTACTTGCTGCCTCAACACCTCTACCCTCTCTTTCCTAGGGTTGATACTCTCCCCCTTTTTGCTCCCGATCTGTACTGTACGTCCCTATCTACTACGGAACCGAACATTTAATGCTACTGCAGAACCATCCTCCTCGGTGTCTCTGCCTCTCGATTGCCTCCCTACTGTTGCCTAGGGGTTCATTCTCTCTCCCTCTTTGATCTCAATTTGTACTGTACATCCTAACTTACTGCTGATCTAGCCATTTAATGGCGCAATGGAACTCTGGCGCTAGCAATTAATGTCGCCGAGGAACAGTCACCTCCGGTGTTGTTAGGCCTTTCTCGCCCTACATCTCTTCTTTTATGTCTGGCATCGCGTGGCTGTCTATTCAGAATAGGGCGCTGCTCGGCAACAGCACTCTGCCTCCCGCCTCTCCTCACTTTCACCTACCTTTGTGCTGATACTGGTATATATATGTGCCATTGGCTGGTAAACTCCCTTCCTCACTTTCTTCGGACCTTGCAACCCATAGCTACGAACTTTGTTCTTCTTGCTGTTGTTGTTGCCTGAAGATCAAAGTGCCTTTGTTGTTCTCATGTTGTCGATCTCTGCATATGGTTGGATGCTTGCCGCCTTCTTATTAACTGACGCTTATTCTGTTTGTTTAAATTGATGAAAATTGATGCTGACTATGTCCGCCATTTGTCTTGCCATTCCTACTATGTAATCTGATATTTTTGTTTCTGTTTGGATTAATTTTATCTAGAATTTTAAATTCACTTCGGTTGTTTTTTCGCTGAATTTTTTTCTTAATTAAATTTTTGTTGCATACTGTCTTCTTAGACTCAAAATATTTCTTGCATGTTTTTACTTCTTCTTTTTGTTCCAGCCGATTTTTTACTTTTTTTTCTCGCTATATTTTTTGTGCAGAAGAATAGAATTTGTGGAAATTTACCAGCGACTACTATTCGATTGAAATGTTACAATGCTATAGATAAATGTTATAGTGTTTTCCCTATCTTTCACCTACTATTTAGTATGCCATACTATATTTTAGCAGGTATTTTCTTTCCTTGATTTATAGCTATCTTGCTTATTTGCTTTTGTTGGTTTGGCCCCTTCTTTAGTTGATTTACATTTATTTTCCTACTTTTTGTTATTGCTTGCACCCTTTAATGTAAGGCAGTGATGATATACATAGCTTCCTGATAACTATTTCTTTTTCTATTGTTCGTCTATAGAGGCATGGCACGATGCGTGGCCTATTGATAATTCACTACAATCATCGGACATTGTTAGAATATTTTGATTTAGCTGGTAGCCGACATACACCTTTACTCCTGAAAGTAGAAAAAATTGAGCCTTACTTTGTTCCATTCTATTCTTTGGAGGGGTTCACGACACACTGTGGTCTTAATGACTTGTTGTTATATGATTACCAATTGTCCCTCTTTTTGCCTATATATACTGTATTTTCTCTCCTTTTCCAATGGCTTAGTTACTTGATGGTGTTAATCTTAATTTGTTTTCCTCCCGTTTCTCCTGCTGTTCAGTCTGCTATACTTGATTTTAGTTGCTTGCTATTTTTCCAGCTTATTTTACGACTATGTTGCTTATTTGCTTTCCTTTTTTTTTCCTTCCCCTTTTTTAACTTTATTTTTTGGTCTATTCTTTACTTGTTTATATTGTTTCCTTCTAATCCTTACACCCTTTGATGGAAGGCAGTGACAATATGGACAATATCCTGATAATTGTTTTCTTCTCTACTGTTCCTCTATAATGGTGTGGCAAGACAAATGGCCGATTGGCAATCGCTGCAGCCGTCAGATATTACTACAAAGTTTTGATTTACATGATGACCAAGATAGTCCTTTTCTTTTGGAGCTAGAAAAATTTGAGCCTTACTTTGTCGCCCTCTATTCTTTGGGAGGATTCATAGCTCTTTGTGGTCTTGATGAATTGTTGTTGTATGATTATTCTTCTTTCCAAGAACTTACTTTTACTCTACTATTTTTATTCCCAATTGGACAATACGATGGAGAACATGATTATTGCTCTTTCCAATAACCTACTTTTATTCCACTGATAATGTAATAAAACTATCCTATATGGTAATTATGCATCTTTTTGGCTTTCTTACAATATAAACTTTGTCCATATAATGCAATTAATATAGGGACAACTGATTTGTTATGACTTTCAACTTACAGTAATTTTTACTATATATAATATTTTTATTTCTGCAAATATTATTTTTATTGTCACTTAATAATTACTAATGTATGTTTGTTGTAAACCTATCCATCCACTGCGAAGCGCGGGCCCCTAACTAGTGAAATCAAAAGTGAGATGCACCATTAAGATGATATCTTTGTAGAGTAATTAATTAGAGTGCCCTTCACATGAGTCAGATTTCATGCACCGATAAAAAGTTACGCAGAGAATGTTGGTTTCTACCATAGTTGATTTCATACTTTGTTTTGAAAATGTTCATATCACACAACCCATCCATTTGTTTAAAGCAGGATCTGTGCTGAAGTACTTAGGGGCTGTTTGGTTGTATGTAGTTACTGTAATTGCAATTACATACAGATCCAAATTCACTATTTGGTTCGATACATTTGAGTCTAACTACTGCAGTTGAGACCGCATGAGAAGGCCCAACTGCAATAATTTGAACTACGTCCAAATTGGTCGTAATTCCAACTACGACAATTGGAGAGAGTAACTTTAGACAAAAGGTAAGCTTATCTCTCTAATCATTTTTAATTTTTTTTAAAATTTTCTACATAAAAGGTAATCTCACTACCACATATATAAAGCTATAAAATTTTAGAAATGCACTTAAACAAATACATACAATCAAATAATTTATTTTTAATTATAGTACTTTCTTTTATGTCCAACTAAACAAGATACATGCAATTGTAAATATTGCATTTTCAACTCATACATTTCCAACTATACTGCATTTCTATAAACACCCCTTTTAGTGCAAAAGAATCATACTAGCTAAATGCATAGGCGGTGGTAGGGGTGGCAATCCAGCTCGCTGTTCGCGAGCCAGCTCGTGTTCGGCTCGAAATGAGCTCGAGATCGAATCGCTCGTTTAGTAAACGAGCCAAACACGAGCTGAATTTTTCAGCTCGTTTAATAAACAAGCCGAACACGAGCTGGGGTCAGCTCGCTCGTGTTCGGCTCGATAATAGCTCGAATATATATATTTAATATTTATATTATTTATATTTATATATAAATAAATAATTATATATATAAATATAAATTTTTATTATTTGATTTTTAGTCCAACTTAAATATAAAGCCCAACTCAATTATAAAAAATTAATTTATATGTAAAGTTTCAACCATTAGATTAAAATCTAATAGGTAAGATCTCATAAATTTATTTTTTATACATATATCATTTCTAATCATTTTAACTTGTTGTTCGTAAGCCAGCTTGTTTTCGGCTCGTGTTCGGCTCGTTAATAAACGAGCCGAACACGAGCTGAATTTTTCGGCTCGATACTTAAACGAGCCAGCTCGTGTTCGGCTCGTTTATGAAACGAGCCGATGTAGTACACTGAATTTCAGTGCATCGTACTGAACTTCTACAAATTGTAGAGTTCTAGTGAGAAAATGGCATAAGAGGCAATGTGTGAGGCTTTGGCCAAGTTCGGGACTATGCGAAGTGTTTTTGGCGCAATTGAGGCGCGAAAATGGACTTCGAGAAGTTAAAAACTGCGAACTTGGGAAGTCTGCACTGGATTCCGGTATGTGAACTCCAATACCGGAATTGGAGCTTGGTATACCGGTATGTGAAATAGTATACCGGAATGCTGTGTTAAACCGAGAAACCCAGCTCTCGGGTTTACAGAATTTTCCGGGGTATACCTGTATGAGAAATGGTATACCGGTATACAATGTGCGAAACAGTGAGACCAGCTCTCGGGATTCTGCAGGATTCCTGAGGTATACCGGTATGCATATGCGCATACCGGTATACAATGTCCAGATTTTGGCTGGTTGATTGTGTTGTTTGTGGAGAGGGGCAAAATGGTCTTTTCACTTGATTGAAGGGGTGTATGAATGGCTGAGGCCTCTCCCTTCTCATTGTCATCTTCTCCACTTCTCCTCTCCATCTCTCCCACTTTCTCTCTCTAGAGATCTCTCCAAAACTTGGAGAAAAGGGTGGATTGATCTTGGAAAAAGCTTCCAAAGGAGAAAAGAAGCTTCTTGGTGCAAGAAGGAGCTTGAGAATTTCGTGATTAAGGTTAGTACCTCACGTTTTGGGTTCAAACCTTGGATTTAATCCTTTGAAATGAGGTTTTTGGGAACCCTTGGCAATCTAAAGCACAAAATGTGGAAGATTGGCCATGAAATCTAGGGTTTGGCTTGCATGCATGCAAACCCTAGGTAGAATGAGGGCTTTTGCAATGTGAGGTTCTAAAAATATTTGGACCTTCGATAATTGCAATTGAGGCTTAGGAAATCATGTTGAAGCACTTGATTTCATATATTGAGTTGATTTTAGGGTTCGTAACGAGTAACGAACCGTTTTCTTGTAGAAGCTTGGGTTGAAGCAAGAACTCTAAGCTTGGACACTTAGGAGCTTGAAGAATACCAAGATTTGAAAGCTCTTGAGGTGGGTTTGTGTTTACCGAAGTGATTAGGTCACTTCCATGTCTAGGGTAATTATCCATTTAAAAATAAAATGGTATGTGTTGAGAACCCTAGCATTTTGCATGTTGGCAAAGGTAAAATCATGATAGGTAGAACAATGAACTCCTATTGCATGATGTATATTTCAAGTACAATTCAATTATTGATACTTGTTGTATGGTTGCATGTGAGATTTAAACCTAGTGTCATTGAACATAGGTTGGAACATGTGAGATTTAAACCTAGTGTTATTGAACATAGTTTGGAACATGTGAGATTTAAACCTAGTGTTATTGAACATAGGTTGGAACATGTGAGATTGAAGCCTAGTGTCATTGAACATAGGTTGGACATGTGATTTGAACCTAGAGTCATGGAACCTAGGTTGGCAATGAGAAAGTAAGCCTAGTGTTATCGGACATAGGCGAGACTTAGTGACTTGAACCTAAGATCATGAGATTTAGGTTGGCAAGTGAGAAATGTGAACAACGGGATATACGACGATTTTGCTATCCCGGGTAGGCGACGATTTCGATACCATGCCATGAGTTGGCCGTATTGAGACGGGATGTGCGACGATTTTGTTATCCCGGGTATGCGACGATTTCGCTACCATGCCACGAGTTGGCGGTGCCGACATGGGATAGGCGACGATTTCGTGATCCCGGGTATGCGACGATTTCGCTACCGCGCCACGTGTTGGCGGTGTCGAGGGGGAGATGTGCGACAAGGTCGCCATCCCGGGTATGCGACGATTTCGCTACCATGCCATGTGATGGCGGTGTTGAGACGGGGTATGCGACGATTTCGCTATCCCGAGTATGCGACGATTTCGCCACTCGAACTAGGAGGTGACAAGCTCACTCCTTGAATGTTGGAACAAATATGGTGAGACGGCGATTCCGAAACCATATGTAAATGACAAGTAAAAGAACTTAGTCAATGTGGAACATAGGATGAACCTAGAAGAGAATGATAAATTATATTTCATTTGTTTGCATCCTTTATGTTTATTTACTAAGCATGTAAATAATTGTTGCATAGTTATATATGATCTAACTTATGCATGTGGTGTTTCTTTGGACCTGGTGGGTCGAGCTTCTCTCTTGGGTGGCCTTACCCACTGGGAACTATGTTTATAGTTCTCACCCCCCATTTTCCAGGTCCTTCCGCGAGTGAGGCGGCGGAGCGAGGCAAGGGTTTGGCTCTTTAGATAGCGGCCCTTCCATTTTGGTGATGCATAGAGTTGTACCCCTATTTTGGACTATGATAGCATAGGGAATTTTCATTCTTGTATGAATGTTGTATATTCCATAGTTTTGGAACATGATGTATGGAATGAAAGTGAAAGAAAAGAAAAATTTGGACATGTATATTGTGCCTTGTGATGTAATAGAAGTAGAACTTCTTTATGTTGATGCTTTCCTTGTGCAACTCTTGTACTCCGTTCCTAGTTGGAACATTGTGGATAAGCTTGTGTTGTGACGCCTTGGGCGGGTAGAAAGGACTCTATCCGTTCGGCGGGTCTGGGGCATGCGCCCGTGCGGTTATCCTTTCCACCTAGTTGGTGTTAAAGGACCGGCGGGGCGTGACAGACTGAGGTGGTATCAGAGCATAGAAACGGTCTAGGTTGACCTAAGAAACCCTAGGATGGAAATGACCCTAGGAGTGTAGGCTCGTGAGTGACGAGATCTTTGATATGGCGAAAGATAAGTGATTGGGTTATGTCCTTATACCTCTAGTTGGAAATAGAGGTAGATTCGAGGTGTGTCTTATTCTTCACCAAGTGTGTTCATGTTGGCGGCCGACAACATGAAAACTAAGTGAGGGGAATAAGGACCCTTGTGTGACTTTCGCCTAGATTGGGTTCACGTTTATTTTCGTGAAACGTTATGTTACAAATGACTTTGAATGTCACGAAATGACCAAAGTCGTTGTGTTTTCAGGATAATGGTACGTGGACGGCCTCCTTTGAGGGCTGGGCTCGGGAGAGCGAGCGCGGCTCCCGAACAGTTCGGGGAGGGCGAGAACTCGGGTCTTCGTGGAGAGATGACCGAGTTGATGGGCGTGGTTCGGCGACAGGCCGAAGCCATGCAACGACAAGAGGAGCAGATTAAAAAGCTCCAAGATATGATGGCGCAGCAGGCGACTGCGATTCGGGAGGAGAGGACGGGAGTACCTCCGGCCTCTGCTTCGGCACCGGCCGAGGAGGCGACACCGGCACCGGCCGTGGTGCCACCTGCGGCACCGGTTGTGGCCGAGGAGTCGGGTGCCCCTATGCCCGACTCCGACATGGAGGACGCGGAGCGAGAGCGCGCACTTGCGGCTCTCATGAGGTTCAAAAAGTTCAACCCGCCCATCTTTAGCGGGGAGAACGTGGATCCGTGGGATGTAGAGACATGGATCGACGCTATCGAGACGCTCTTCGAGGACCTTTATACCTTGGAGAGGGACAAGGTGCACCTCGCCGTTCATTGTCTAGAGCGGTCGGCGAAGGTGTGGTGGAAGGGGGTCCGACGTGATCGACTCTCTAGCCTTCCGCCACCATCGTGGGAAGAGTTTCGGGGTATGGTGTTCGCCACCTATTTCCCCGATAGCGAGAAAAGGAAGATTCAAGAAAGGTTCCGCAAGTTGAAGCAGGGGAACCACTCGGTGCGCGAGTACGAGAGGGAGTTCTCGTACATCATTAATTGCGTGCCGCACGTTGTCCGCGGAGAGTTGGACAAGGTCGATTGTTTCGTGCGCGGACTTCGACCGGATATCTTTCGGGCGGTGCACGCCCTTAAGCTACGGACCTTTGCGGAGGTCTTGGAACCGTGCTCTTTGGGTGGAGCACGGGAATGCATGTGCGCGCGAGGAGCGCGAATCGTGGGAGAAAGAAAAAGATAAAGAGAAGGGAAAAAAGCGACCGGCGGGCGGCTCGGGGGGGCAATCTAGCTTTAAGCGGCCCCCGAAGCACTCGCAGCCGCAGAATCAGTCCCGAGGGTCCCGACGGAATCGATCCGCGACCCAGTGCCTGATTTGTAGCGGCCCCCACGGCCCTCAACAATGTGACTATCGTGAGGGCCGGTGCTACAAATGCGGACAGCAAGGGCATATGCGGTACAATTGGCCGATGGATGATGGCCGAGCACCGTCATCGGCATCGGCATTTGCATCGCCGAGGCAGCTTGCGGGCATCCCACCCGCGGCAATGTCGGCAGGCCGTACCCAGCCGCCGAGACCAGTGGAGGGCCAGCGGCCAGCGCCCAGTGGGCGGATATTCGCCTCTCAGGTGGAGGAGCCTTCTGCCTAGGATGACGTTGTGGCAGGTATTGTGATAATTAAAAGCATTCGATGTAGAGCTTTGTCTGATACTGGTGCATCGCATTCATTCATTGCTCGATCTTTTGCTATTGCACATGGAATAGAAATTATAGATGCCACGCATACAAGAACTGTGCAAGTACCTGAACACACTTTTTGTATACATCATGTGTGTATGGATTGCCCTGTGAGGGTTGAGAACTGGATCATGCCAGCTGATTTGCTGGTGTTAAATCGAATGAATGAATATGATTTGATCCTAGGAATGGATTGGCTCTCGAGGTATCATGCTACTATCGATTGTAAGAGCCGGATAGTGAGGTTTAGAGAACCCGGGCACAAAGAGTTTGTGTACCATGGGTGTAAGAGTTCGCTCTTTGCTTCAATGGTGTCCACGTCGCAAGCAAGGAAGCTTATTGCTAGTGGATGCATTGCCTACTTGGCGACGGTAGTGGATGACCGAAAGGAAGTGTTGGGACTTGAGGACATTCCTATAGTCCAAGAGTTTCCGGATGTGTTTCCGGCGGAGTTGCCCGGAATGCCACCGGACCGGAAAATAGAATTTGTGGTAGATTTGCTCCCGGGTACGGCGCCGATCTCTAAGGCCCCGTACAGGATGGCACCCGCGGAACTGAAGGAATTGAAAGCACAATTGCAAGATTTGATGGACAAGGGTTTCGTGAAGCCAAGTGTGTCACCTTGGGGAGCCCCTGTTCTATTTGTGAGGAAAAAGGACGGTTCACTGCGGTTGTGTGTGGATTACTGCGAGTTGAACAAAGTGACCGTCAAGAATAAGTACCCGTTACCCCGAATTGATGACTTGTTCGATCAGTTGCAAGGGTCTCGGGTGTACTCAAAGATTGATTTGCAATCCGGTTATCACCAATTGAAGATCAAACCGGAGGACGTGCATAAGACCGCGTTTAGAACGCGGTATGGACATTATGAATTCACGGTTATACCTTTTGGGCTTACCAATGCCCCGACAGCGTTCATGGACCTAATGAACCGTGTGTTCAAACCACTATTGGATCAATTTGTGGTTGTGTTCATTGATGACATTCTTGTCTACTCTCGGAGTGAAGAGGAACATAATGAGCACCTAAGGATTGTGCTTCAAGTTCTTCGAGAGAACAAGTTATTCGCCAAATTGAAAAAGTGCGAATTCTGGATCCGTGAGGTCGCTTTCTTGGGTCACGTAATTTCCGCAGGAGGAGTATCTGTGGACCCTATGAAAGTAGAGGCAGTCAAGGATTGGCCTCGCCCGACCAATGTCACGGAAGTACGAAGCATTTTGGGTCTTGCGGGGTACTATCGGCGGTTCGTGGAGGGATTTTCAAAAATCTCCGGTCCACTAACGCGTCTTACCCGCAAGGGAGCCAAATATGTTTGGAGCGAGGAATGCGACCAAAGCTTTAAGGAGCTAAAGGAAAGGTTGACTTCGGCTCCGGTTCTCGCCTTGCCGATTGCGGGGGAGGGCTTTGTGGTGTATAGTGATGCATCACGACGTGGTCTTGGGTGTGTGCTTATGCAACGAGGACAAGTAATAGCATATGCCTCTCGACAATTGAAAAGCTATGAGCAAAATTATCCCACCCACGACCTAGAGCTTGCGGCGGTGGTCTTCGCACTTAAGTTGTGGAGACACTACTTGTACGGGGAGCATTGTGAGGTTTACACGGATCACAAAAGCTTAAAGTATCTATTCACTCAGAAGGAGTTGAATTTGAGGCAGCGGAGGTAGTTGGAGTTGATAAAAGATTACGACTTGACCATCTTGTACCACCCCAGTAGAGCCAATGTGGTGGCCGATGCGCTCAGTAGAAAATCCGTGGAGAACTTCGCGATTGAGATGACGGGACAAATGCCGTTAATCAAGGAAATGGGCCGGTTTGACTTGGAGGTCGTGGCCCCGGACGTCCCCGCTAAACTTATGAGTCTCGAGGTGTGGCCGACCTTGTTGGAGCAAATAAAGGAAAAGCAATCCGGTGATCCGGAGCTCCAAAAGGTGCGGGGTACTATCGAGAGCGGGCGCGCCGGTGATTATCATGTAGATTCGATGGGCGCAATTCGATTTCGAAATCGATTGTGCGTGCCGAAAGTTGAGGACATTCGTAGGGAGATCTTGAAAGAAGCTCACACTTCTCCCTATGCGATTCACCCGGGCGGCACCAAAATGTATAAGGACCTCAAATTGCATTATTGGTGGCCGGGGATGAAACTTGATGTGGGACGCTTTGTGGCGCAATGCTTAGTGTGCCAACAAGTGAAGGCCGAACGTCGCTTTCCGGCAGGAAAATTGCAAGGATTGCCCATTCCGGTTTGGAAGTGGGAAAATATCGCGATGGACTTTGTTGTGGGCTTACCTCGATCGCTTGGTGGCCACGACGCGATTTGGGTGGTGGTGGATCGTTTGTCAAAGTCGGCACACTTTTTGCCAATCCACACCACTTGGTCGGGAGACAAGTTAGCGCAAGTCTACCTGGACGAGATTGTGCGGTTGCACGGGGTCCCGACCTCGATAGTTTCAGATCGAGATCCCCGTTTCACATCGCATTTTTGGAAAAGCTTGCAAGAAGCTTTGGGTACACGACTCGATTTCAGTTCAGCATTTCATCCTCAAACTGACGGTCAATCGGAAAGGACAATTCAGATTTTGGAGGATATGCTACGAGCGTGTGTGTTGGACTTCAAAGGTGCGTGGCCTACTCATTTGCCGATGGCTGAATTTGCTTACAATAATAGCTATCAAGCTAGCATCGGTATGGCACCTTTTGAGGTTTTGTATGGAAGAAAATGCCACTCTCCTATTCATTGGAGTGAAGTCGGCGAAAGAAGGGTCTTAGGACTGGACGTGTTGCGTGAAGCGGAGGAAAAGGTCCGCTTGGTACGCGAACGCTTATCGACGGCGCAATCTAGACAAAAGAGTTATGCGGATCGACGTCGACGAGATTTGGAATTCGCGGTAGGAGACCGCGTCTTCTTGAAAGTATCACCCATGAGAGGGGTGAAGCGATTTGGTGTTCGGGGTAAATTGAGTCCCCGTTACATTGGACCCTATGAGGTTTTGGAGTGTGTGGGATCCGTGGCATATCGGCTAGCTTTGCCGCCAAAACTTGCGGGGATACACAATGTGTTCCATGTATCGACCCTCCGCAAGTATATGTATGATCCGGCGCACGTCCTCGAGTATGTGCCTATGGAACTTCATGAGGATATGACTAATGAGGAGTTTCCCTTGTGTATCATGGATCGCGAGGTGAAAAGTTTGAGGAACCGTAAAATTCCTTATGTAAAGGTACAATAGACGAATCACGGTGAGCGCGAGGCTACATGGGAATTGAAAAGCTCGATGAAAGAGCGGTTTCCTTACCTCTTCGCTGAGTCCAGCTGAGGTATGATTTTAGTTTCGTGGCCGAAACTCTCTTTAAGGGGAGTGGAATGTAGTACACTGAATTTCAGTGCATCGTACTGAACTTCTACAAATTGTAGAGTTCTAGTGAGAAAATGGCATAAGAGGCAATATGTGAGGCTTTGGCCAAGTTCGGGACTGTGCGAAGTGTTTTCGGCGCAATTGAGGCGCGAAAATGGACTTCGAAAAGTTAAAAACTGCGAACTTGGGAAGTCTGCACTGGATTCCGGTATGTGAACTCCAATACCGGAATTGGAGCTTGGTATACCGGTATGTGAAATAGTATACCGGAATGCTGTGTTAAACCGAGAAACCCAGCTCTCGGGTTTGCGGAATTTTTCGGGGTATACCGGTATGAGAAATGGTATACCGGTATACAATGTGCGAAACAGTGAGACCAGCTCTCGGGATTCTGCAGGATTCCTGAGGTATACCGGTATGCATATGCGCATACCGGTATACAATGTCCAGATTTTGGCTGGTTGATTGTGTTGTTTGTGGAGAGGGGCAAAATGGTCTTTTCACTTGATTGAAGGGGTGTATGAATGGCTGAGGCCTCTCCCTTCTCATTGTCATCTTCTCCACTTCTCCTCTCCATCTCTCCCACTTTCTCTCTCTAGAGATCTCTCCAAAACTTGGAGAAAAGGGTGGATTGATCTTGGAAAAAGCTTCCAAAGGAGAAAAGAAGCTTCTTGGTGCAAGAAGGAGCTTGGGGATTTCGTGATTAAGGTTAGTACCTCACGTTTTGGGTTCAAACCTTGGATTTAATCCTTTGAAATGAGGTTTTTGGGAACCCTTGGCAATCTAAAGCACAAAATGTGGGAGATTGGCCATGAAATCTAGGGTTTGGCTTGCATGCATGCAAACCCTAGGTAGAATGAGGGCTTTTGCAATGTCAGGTTCAAAAAATATTTGGACTTTCGATAATTGCAATTGAGGCTTAGGAAATCATGTTGAAGCACTTGATTTCATATATTGAGTTGATTTTAGGGTTCGTAACGAGTAACGAACCGTTTTCTTGTAGAAGCTTGGGTTGAAGCAAGAACTCTAAGCTTGGACACTTAGGAGCTTGAAGAATACCAAGATTTGAAAGCTCTTGAGGTGGGTTTGTGTTTACCGAAGTGATTAGGTCACTTCCATGTCTAGGGTAATTATCCATTTAAAAATAAAATGGTATGTGTTGAGAACCCTAGCATTTTGCATGTTGGCAAAGATAAAATCATGATAGGTAGAACAATGAACTCCTATTGCATGATGTATATTTAAGTACAATTCAATTATTGATACTTGTTGCATGGTTGCATGTGAGATTTAAACCTAGTGTCATTGAACATAGGTTGGAACATGTGAGATTTAAACCTAGTGTTATTGAACATAGGTTGGAACATGTGAGATTTAAACCTAGTGTTATTGAACATAGGTTGGAACATGTGAGATTGAAGCCTAGTGTCATTGAACATAAGTTGGACATGTGATTTGAACCTAGAGTCATGGAACCTAGGTTGGCAATGAGAAAGTAAGCCTAGTGTTATCGGACATAGGCGAGACTTAGTGACTTGAACCTAAGATCATGAGATTTAGGTTGGCAAGTGAGATATGTGAACAACGGGATGTGCGACGATTTTGCTATCCCGGGTAGGCGACGATTTCGCTACCATGCCATGAGTTGGCCGTATTGAGACGGGATGTGCGACGATTTTGCTATCCCGGGTATGCGACGATTTCGCTACCATGCCACGAGTTGGCGGTGCCGACATGGGATAGGCGACGATTTCGCGATCCCGGGTATGCGACGATTTCGCTACCGCGCCACGTGTTGGCGGTGTCGAGGGGGAGATGTGCGACAAGGTCGCCATCCCGGGTATGCGACGATTTCGCTACCATGCCATGTGATGGCGGTGTTGAGACGGGGTATGCGACGATTTCGCTATCCCGAGTATGCGACGATTTCGCCACTCGAACTAGGAGGTGACAAGCTCACTCCTTGAATGTTGGAACAAATATGGTGAGACGACGATTCCGAAACCATAAGTAAATGACAAGTAAAAGAACTTAGTCAATGTGGAACATAGGATGAACCTAGGAGAGAATGATAAATTATATTTCATTTGGTTGCATCCTTTATGTTTATTTACTAAGCATGTAAATAATTGTTGCATAGTTATATATGATCTAACTTATGCATGTGGTGTTTCTTTGGACCTGGTGGGTCGAGCTTCTCTCTTGGGTGGCCTTACCCACTGGGAACTATGTTTATAGTTCTCACCCCCCATTTTCCAGGTCCTTCCGCGAGTGAGGCGGCGGAGCGAGGCAAGGGTTTGGCTCTTTAGATAGCGGCCCTTCCATTTTGGTGATGCATAGAGTTGTACCCCTATTTTGGACTATGATAGCATATGGGATTTTCATTCTTGTATGAATGTTGTATATTCCATAGTTTTGGAACATGATGTATGGAATGAAAGTGAAAGAAAAGAAAAATTTGGACATGTATATTGTGCCTTGTGATGTAATAGAAGTAGAACTTCTTTATGTTGATGCTTTCCTTGTGCAACTCTTGTACTCCGTTCCTAGTTGGAACATTGTGGATAAGCTTGTGTTGTGACGCCTTGGGCGGGTAGAAAGGACTCTATCTGTTCGGCGGGTCTGAGGCATGCGACCGTGCGGTTATCCTTTCCACCTAGTTGGTGTTAAAGGACCGGCGGGGCGTGACAGCCGAACACGAGCCAGCCCCATCTCGCTCGCTCGTGTTCGGCTCGTTGACACCCCTAGGCGGTGGTAACTAATGGTTTATTCCGTCTGCACTGGTCACTGTGGATAAGTGGCTTAGCACATGTTAGTTAGAGGCAGAATATTTAGAAAAATAATTTTAGAAAATCTTTGTGATTTTGTAGCTAGAGAAGCTCCGTCAACTATATGCCATTCTAAAATAGACCCCTCAATGTTAATTTTTTGTGATCGACATCCCTTTAATTTATAGATTTTTGGAAATTGGCCTTCTACAGTTATATAAGTTAAAAGTTTTGTTAAATTTTATGGCTCATTTAGAAATTAATAATTAATTAATTCACTTTTATTTGGTGTATGTATATGGGGAGAGAGAAAGAGAATAGGGCCAATTCTATATATAGAGTTGAGCTGGAATACTATTAATAGTATATGAGCACTTTTGCTATCGAATTTAGCCGTTAGATCTACACTTTAATTAATTCCACCCATTAGATTATACTATTCAATCAACCACCTACTCAACCCTAGGAGACTACTATCATCCTAACCCTACAATTATTCATCAAAGGGTTAAAAACTCGATAGTATAAAAGCCTCCATATCGGTAGCAAATGAGTTTTGTTACTACCGATTTATTTTTGATAATAGAGCCTCTATATCGATAATCAGCACTGTTGAACATGATACATACTATATACACGAGGGAAGAGAGAGTGAGTTACAAATGATAATATATGAATAATATTTACTATCAACTTTTTCATCCTTAAATTATTAATAGTAAACTTATAGTAATTTCTCTCTCTCTCTCTCTCTCTGTTTATATATATATAGAGAGTTGAGCTTGAATGCTATCGGTAGCGAACGGGCTCCGTTGCCACCCATTTGTTTTCGATAATGGAGCCTCCGAATCGACGATCGGTACCGTCGAATATGATCTAGACTACTTAAAATATTTAGAAACTAAATTTCAAATCTTTTCGACATCATTGGTCTAACGATCAAATAGTTTCATATTTTGTAATTTTAATGGTCGATATGAGACGTTTTCTTGTTTAACGGTGCAAAGATATCCAAATCAATTGAATTTTTGTTAGAAAATTCTTTAAACTATTTAAAACAAAATTTATACTCTTGATCTTGATTACAAGACTCCTATCATCACTTTTTAAAGGATATTCATTTTCAGCCGTTCATATTTGTGTCCACTTGATGGACAAGAGAACAATATTGAAAAAGTATGAAATTTTGTTTCTAGATGCTTTAAGTGGTCTAGATCATGTTCAATGGTACCGATCGTCGATTCGGAGGCTCCATTATCGAAAACAAATGGGTGGCAACGGAACCCGTTTGCTACCGATAGCATTCCATCTCAACTCTCTCTCTCTCTCTCTCTCTCTCTCTCTCTCTCTCTCTCTCTCTCTCTCTCTATATATATATATATATATATATATATATATATATATATATAGTTGCTGTGGCAATTTCAGAATGATCTTTAGCTGAGAGCGTCTCCACAAATTTTTATTACTACATCACTAGGGGTGAAAACGGATCGGATATGAATGCATATTTGACGAAACATATCTGCATCCATATTCTTTTCTTCGAATAAGGATATGTGATGGATGCTAAATTTTCGTTATCATATCCGCTAAAAATGTATACAAATACAGTTGGATATTTCTTCAGTTATTTGAACATGAATAAGATATATTATCGGGTATTATTGGAATAATAATATGTATTAATATACATATATAAATATAAACTAGGATTAGCAACAATGCAACTAAAATTTCACACTCATGTTCAAATTTTTGTATACCTATATTTTGCTTGAATAAAATTAAGATTTAACAAATATAAATATAATTTTTATATAAAAATTATAATAAAATCACGTTATTTTTCCACAGCATACACTAATCGCTCACCTTATCTCCCAACAAAAAGCAGTCAAACTCCTTCGTATTTTCCAACAAATAAAAATTAAGCTATTTTTATCTTAAAAAAAAAAAAAAATTTTAAATATCACCGCTGTGGTTTCGCACTTTCTCACTTTAGTATCCTATAGTTTAAAATGTATCACTTTAGTATCCTGTGATTTCGTTTTTCTCTTTCCGTTATTCCCTATGTTAATTTTTTCATTAAATTAGTTACAAAGTTAAAATCACAGGGTACTAAAGTGAAAATTTGGTAAGTCGCAGAGTACTAAAATGAATATTTGATAAACCATAAATGGAGTATATGAAATTTTTTGTATATGATTTAATAAAAAGTTAATAGAGGGTACTGACGGAAAGAGAAAAATAAAACCGCGGGGTACTAAAGTGATACACTTTAAACCACATGGTACTAAAGTAAGAAAAAGCGAAAGCACATGGGTGGTATTTAATTTGAAGTTAAACCAAAAAAAATAAAATAATGAAGCCTTATCTCTCCATACAAATTACCAATCAAACAATCAAAAATTATTTTTTCTGCATATTTAGAAGCTTGAAAGCACAATATAGGGAATGAGATATTGGGATATGAAGATAAGGGGATTAGGAGAATGTGAGATTGTAATGTAATATTACAATGCCGTTTATTAACATAAAATATAATACTTTTGAAAAATCTAAATATCTAATTCATATTTTTTTTTTCTTCAGATATTCAAATAATTTTGACTCTTCAAAATCATATCCGTATTCGTATCTATATCCAATCAGATCCTTAAATACAGATATTTTTTTGAATAATATCCTATCCATTTTCACTCCTATACTTCGCGCCTGAATCAGAAATCCAACCCTAATTATTATCTGAAATAGAAAATCTACCTCTGGAGATCGAGAAGTCTTCCAAACTCTAGTACAGACAGCGGACAAGTATCACGGGCTGGTGGGAAGAACTAGTCCGTGAGAAAGATCTGACCCTTCTTGATATAAAAACCAAACAGGTCTTAGCATTAATTAGTTCTACAACATGCACGTGATCGAAATTAGAATACAAAAAAAGCGTACAAACTGTTCCCCAATCGGAGGAGGAAGTCAACTGTGTCACGCTTGCACCACGTCATCAATAACAAGTCAATTATATTTTTTTTTAAAAGTATAATAAAAATACTTTTTTATAATCATGATGGGACATATATTTCGAAAAGAAGGAATTTGATTGGTTTGGAACACCATGTCACCAATATATTCGGTGCATTCTAGAACTCATTGAAGGCGACTCGGACCCTTTTGCATGCATACTTGACTCCTAGGTGTCTATCAAACTGATGCACTTGCAATTTACCTACCTCTTTGAGGCTTAATTACGAGTTAAGGTCCGTGCGTTGCTGCAAATAGAAATAGTTTAATAATAAAATTTAATTTTTTTTTAAATATTTTTATATAATTCTTTTAGTTGATTATTAATTAAATTAATTTAAATAAAATAATTTAAAACGGTATATATGCAACGTAAAAAGCTTATTAGTAATAAACTAATTAATTAATTAATATATTATATTTATGTGTATGTTTGTTGTGGGGGTGGGGGTAGGGGTGTAAAACGGGCCGGGCTGCACGTGGGCCGCCCGGCCCGGCACGGCAGCGAGCCGGGCTGGAGCACGGCACGGGTGCTGTAGCACCCGTGCCGGGCCGGGCCGGCCCGCGCTACGGGGCCGTGCTGGGCCCTGGGGCCCGACGGCCCGGCACGGCACGGCCCGATGCTGGGCCGTTCCGGGCCGTGATGGGCCGTGCTGGGCCGTTCCGGGCCGCGAAGAGGCGGGCCGCCCGGCCCGGCACGGCCCGGTTGGGCCTAGCCAGCCGGGCCAGCACGGCCCGCACCCCGAGGCCCAAGGCAAGATGCCTTGCGCCTCGAGGTCTTAGCTCTTGGGAAAGAGGTCTCCCCAGGAGCTCTCCTCCCAAGGTCTGCTAGGCAGACCTTGGGAGGAGTGGTTTTGGTCCAATGGACCAAAAGCATTTTGGTCCATTGGACCAAAACCCATCCCTTTTCTTTCTTTTTATTTTAAAATAATACAATTTTTTTTAAAAATTAAATATTTACTATATTATAACTATTTTTTATAAATTTTAATTATTTGATTAAAATATAAGTTTAAATAAAAATAATTTATTAGTTCTCTTTTTAAATTTTATAATAATTTTTTTAAAAAAAATTAAAAATAAATATTTTAAAGGGCCGGCCCGAAGCACGGCCCGGCCCGGCACGGGCCGTGCCTTCAGGGCCAAGGGCCGTGCCGGGCCGGAGGCTAGGCGGCTTGGGCCCGGCACGGCACGGCCCGAAATTGAAGCCGGGCCGGGCAAGCCCCTAGCCCGTTTCGGCCCGAAAAATGTGGGCCGTGCCGGCCCGGCACGGCCCTCATTACACCCCTAGGTGGGGGGGGTGTGGGGGGTATATACTTTGTAATAGCATGGATTCACGGCCTAAAAGTTGAAAGCTGTAATTTCTAAAAGCAACATACCTCAACTCTCTCTCTCTCCCTATTTCTCTCTCTGCTGGTTTAACGGTATAGAAAAATTCAAATTAGCTGAAATTTTATTAGAAATTTATTTAAACTAATTAAAACAAGATCTAAACTTAAGATTTTGAGTATAAAAAAATTGAATCACTGCTTTTTGAAGGATATCTAACAAAAATTGTATCACCAAATCAGCTGGATTTTCTAACAAAAATTTCACCGCATTCCTAAATTTCTATTTTAAAATTTTGAAATCTGTAATGTTTTACACAAATTTTTTTTATATAGTTTAGAATATATATATTGAATTTGATTTAATTTTATAATATATATCATCGAATAATTGGTTCGGTACATAAAGTTCACTAGGAGACCAGATGCCTTCAACAGTTTCACATAGTTGAGAGGGGTAAGATGCACTACAGGAAAAAACGTTCGTAGAGACGGTTTTTAGACATTATAGCGGCGGTTTAAACCGCCTCTACAAATTGTAGAGGCGGTTCCTGCAACCGCCTCTAGACCGCCGGCGTAGACACCGCCTCTACAACGTAGAGGCGGTTTTAGCGACTGCCGGGGGAGCGTAGAGGCGGTATGTAGAGACGGTTATGACCGCCCCAACATTTTTATTTAATTATTTTTTAATATTTTTTATTTATAATCTGTTAATAAATTTTAACCTGTAGAGGCGGTTTAAACCGCCTCTACAAAAATTAATTTGTAGAGACGGTTTAAACCGCCTCTACAAATATTAATCTGTAGAGGCGGTTTCAACCGCCACTATACATATTAATATGGAAAGGCAATATGTAGAAGTGGTTGAAACCGCCTCTACCATACAAATCATAATAAAAAATTATATTAATATTTATTTTAATTTGTATACATAAGAAAAAAATTATATTTCTCATCAAACAACAAAAAACATAATTAACACAAATCTCAACAAGAAATTAGCACAAGTCTCAAAAAAAAAAAAAAAAGATATATCATCAACAATATAAACATTAATACAAGTCTCAACAAGAAATTAACATTTCAATTTTCGATCAAAAGATCCAAAACACAATCTCATTCAATGTATATCCAATAGTATATCGCAAGATACTAACTAACAAAAAGTCTAAATAATTTTAAAGGTAGTCAACATTTAAGTTTTCTAGTTTACAAAAATTTAAATGGTTCGACGGTTTCCTTCACTTGTAGGTTCATGACTTGCATTCGATGATTGATGATTGGGAGAGAATGCATCAATCGAATTGATATTGCCACCCGCACCCTATCAAACAATATAAAATATATATGTTAATGATATGGAAATACAAAAATATTTAAGTATATTACTAGTAATGACTTGCGATCAAATTAGTGTATCTGAGTATTTGATAGTACTGTCCTTAGGCGATCCATTTCCTGTCGCATTTCCTCTCGCATCTCTCTAACGGCAGAATTGAGAGCGTCATCGAATTTGTCATTCATGCGTTCCAATTCCCCTTTTAGCTTTTCTACCTCCTCTGATTGGCTCCCACTTGGTCCCGTCGTTGCAAGCGAATCTATTTGTTTCACGCCATAATATGTTCTTAGTGTAGGCCCCAAGCCTAAACCTTTCACACGTCCATTATGCTCGGGACCCATAGCGTTAAGAAAAGCCTCATCTATTAACTTGCTTGCATCAGATTCAGAATTTTGCGATAATTCATCGAATTTCGGACGCGCTGCATCCTATTAATCATTTGAAGAAACAAAATATTAATAATCCACAAATAGTAATTCAAGTAACATGCTAAACGACTCTCCTGACCATCCATTTAGACACTTTAAGTGGAACAATTGGAGTATAAATGATAATTTTGAAAATGTCTTGCATCCGGGATATAATTCTTCATTTGCATCTTTTAACAACTTACGAAATTCATGATTATGACAATTAGCTTCTTGACTAGGCTGATCCGCATGAGGTTCTACTGTCGCTTGTTGTGGGTCTACCATTTCATCAAATTCATTCATAGATATTTCTGCTTCATTAGTTGTCGCACCATTAAGACCAACAATATCACGTAAAAGTCCATGTACATCATCCAACCTTCCAAAATTTTGGGTGATAGGATTATACTCTTGCACATGCGAAACTTCTTGCATAGGTTGAGAAGCTGAAGTACTATCAACAGTATTAATTGAGGAAGTAAATGATAAAGGTTCCTCTCCGTGGCAAACCCATCTAGTATATCCTCTTAAAAAACCGTCACATATTAAGTGTATTTTCGCATCCTCATAAGTTTGTAATAAACAATTAACACAACGTATGCAAGGGCACAATATCATTTCACTATAGGATGCATTACAAAATACAAATTCAAGAAATTGTGAGACTCCATTTTTATAATCATCACTATTTCTGTGTTTTGTCATCCAACTCCTATCCATTATAGAAAAAGTTCTGAAAAACAACAAAAGCTTTGTTTACTATCAATGCATAGTCCTGAAGCTAACGACTAACTTAGCGATAATAATTAACTTAATAATAATAAAATTAAAATATTAATAAAAACTAAGAATAAAAAATGGGATATAGTATAACTTACCTAATCTTCAAACAGAAGAAATGTAGAAGATGACGTCAACCGCGACAGTCCCACAAATGACTTCTTCTCTCACTTTTTCTTCCTAATTAAAAATAAATTTTTTGAATCGAATCAGTCAAAGAAATCCATTCACTATTTCCACCATAAATTTGACATAATACATGAAAAAGATTGAATTCTTTTTTGTGATTAGCACGGATTTACCTCAGCAATTGCAATGTCCAAATTACCAAAAGCGCGAAGAAGAAGCAAAAATCTAAAGAAAGAGAGAGATCTCGTGTGCCCACTTTAACCCGCTCACCGTTCCTTTGCATATAGAGAGGAAAAATAAAAACTTAGCACTGTAAAATAAAAGAAAAAAAACTAAAAAACTAAAAAACTAAAAACTAAATGTGAAAGCTGTTTCTTTTTTGGAGCCCTAAATCCTAAACCCTAAACCCTAAACCCTAAGTAGAACCTTCTTATCAACTTTCAATGGGTCAACCATTCACATTAGCTTATATTTTATCAATATATGATTTGATTTTATCAACTGAGAAAGTGTTACTACAGTGTTTCAATTAAGTGACAAACATTCGAAGTTTAGATCACAACATGTGTAGATGCAACAAGTTAGTTAATCAATCACTCTTCATCAGAGCCTACATTTGCTAGTTTTCAAAGGTAAAAATTAAGTTTCTTTCAAATGATTTAATCCAAAATTCATAGTAAGGATGCAATTAATTCATATTAAAAGTTTGTAAGACTAAATTTCATTAAGAAAATGGGGGTATGCTAAGCACTAACGAAGTATGTATATTTTTCTGCGCTGCCACATCTTCCTCACTATTCAAGGAAACAAAAAGCACAAATCACCAATATTAAGAAGGGACGGATAGGCGATTTTGAAATAGACCCTTTAACTACAACTTGGGACTAGCACTTTTTCATATTACAGTTATTTGATTTAAGCTTTTTTGGTCAAGTAATTGATTTAGAAATTTGATTAAAATTAGCATCTCTATCTCTGATATATATATTTATCGTTAAAGGCATGAAATTTGGCTAAATTACTGATTAATTTAATGAAGTACACATTACAATTAGACTAAAACAACCCAAATCAAAATAAAAGAAGGTTAAAAAAATGTTCATATATGAGATGAAAAGTTGAAGGGCATGTTTATTTCAAAGTAAATTAATAGCCCATATGACCAAGCGAGGCGCGTCCGACAAGACCACAAATTTAACTCTCGAGGCCATACAGACTCGAGAAATTTAGAAGCAGAAACAGTTAAGCTAAACCATCCTAGAAAAGTAAAGCATAATGAAAATTTAAGTCTTCTTGGATTTTCTTTTGGGAGAAGGAAAAGATTGGGGGGAATCACATATAGAGGCGGTTGTGGTAAACCGCCTCTAAAGAGTCTCTACTGTATAACCAACTGCCTCTACACAAACCGCCTCTACATGCGCTTTTTCCTGTAGTGATGGGATGGTGGAGGAAAAAAAGGCACCAACGTATACGTATATCTTATATTCTATATTTTTAAAACATCATTATAAAAATACAAATTCTATAATTTTTTTATATATAGAAATTTTATATTGTTTCAATTGTATTTTATTGGATTAGATTTTAATTTCTTGATATTAATTATTAAAAAATATGTTCAATGTATATATATGAATAAGAGTATAGACGGGGTGCAAGCAATAATATTTTTCCTTATTGAGGAGGAGTTTGGAGAAATAGTGGAGGAGAAACATGCACTGATGTATAAATTTATCTTATCCACCACATTTCTAAAATATTATTATAAAAATTTAAATTGTATAATTTTTTTTTATACATATATATGATTTTCATGCGAATTTATAGAATTAGATTTTGATTTTGTAATATTAACTTTTAAGAAATATATCTTGTATATAAATAAGATTATAAATCAGATGCAAGCAATAATTTCTCTTTGTTGAGGTGAGGATTGGGGGACGGGGGAGGGGAGGGGAGGGGAGGGGAGGCAACTGTTGCATGCTCTTTCCAACCTCTCTTTGATTGTATGTAATGCAATGTAATGAAAATAGAATATAAATGTATAATCCATATAAAGTAAGAGGGTTTTCTCACTTATTAATATAAATTTTGACATTAGATCTTAGCCCTTTGATATGTTCTTACATTTTAGTTCTTACCTTCCTTATTACTTCATATGGCTAGCGCAATCTAAACTAGTTTCTTTTACGAATGGCCAATACTAATTGTTGGCGTCGAAAAAATAGCACCACGTCGTAAACAGCTCGGTCCACATAGTTGGCTGACATGGACAAATCGGAGAGTGATTCGTGAGGACAACTCTAGCATTGCTTAATTTTTAATTTTTTTTTCTTCATTATTTTTCTCGAAGTTGCCTAGAGGCCTCCAATCCTGATAATCCTTCTGAAAAATCAATACAAAGAATAAATAGAGAAACCCTCTCGCCGGTTCCCTATCTAATAAGTATGACCCCAAATTTTTAGGGTAGACTTTCTTCATTAGTAATTAACTGCGCCAGACAGGGAATGTCATTTTCAGCCCAATATATGGTTATAGAGAAATAGGAGGTCTTACGTTAGTTCTAGCAATATTTTAAAAACCAGGTCGAATAGCGATCAAAAAATATTATTGCGTCAAGGTTCACTGGTTTTACCAGTGGTTGACATCAGTATGACATCATAAATATTTAATTATTATTTTAATTTTATTTTATATATATATAATTATTCTAGTACTATATTTAATTATAAATTACTATTTACTAGACCAAATTAAGTATATATAAATTTTTAAGTTTTATATTTTATAAAACAAATATGTGCTAACAGAATATAAAAGCACTTAAGATGCTTTAAGCCGTTAAATTTTAATATGATTTGATAAAAAAAAAATCTGTTCGGTTTGATTAAAATCGCATCGATTTACCAATTTGATGGTTGAACTACCGATTCGAATTGTTCAAATCGATTTTTCCACTTATTTAGTTCAAAGAATTGAATTGAATTGTTTTATTGACTGGGTGACCGTAGGACTGATTGAAACGGCCTGTTTAACCGGAATTTATCACTGAGTTTAGTATAATAACAAGTACAATTGCATTATAATGGAGGATCCTTGATGTTTTTCCTAGCAAGTGTTTCCTGGTCCTGGTCCAAGGTACGAGCCATGGAGTGCTCAATAATCTATATCTTATTGTATTTTTTTATTTCAACCCACTAGTTGAATAAATTTATACCTTTTTTGGCAGTAAAATACAATAGAATTGAGTAAGAGATACCAACATTTTACAAAAATTTAAGAAACTTCAGAACAAAGATACTTTTAAATTTTTTAATTTTCTTCAAATACTTTGAATATGAGATATGCGGGCAAGACTTTCACTCCCATGCTCTTTTCCAGTCGTAAAGTTTTTACTTAGAAAAGCAATAATAATAGTAATAATAATAATAATAATAATAATGAATGATGATATCAAACAAGATCTTAAGTAAAAAAAAAAAAAAAAAAAAAAAAACTCTTATTATATCTTGTCTGGCATAGTTGCCGTTTTTTGTTTTTGATTTTGTTTTTGTTTTTTTTGTTTTTTGTTTTTTTTTGTTTTGCTTTTTTAAACATCAATTCTATGCGAGGTGGCACACTCTTAAATGATAATTTTTTTAAAAGATAATTTGGAAGTTAAAAAAATTAATATTTTTGAACTTTTAATTTTTTGTTGTCAAAAAAATATCATAAATACAAGAATTGCAAACAATCTATTATTTGCTATTAAACTATCCCATATACAAAATTTTGTTTAAAAAAATAGAAAAGCAGTAATGACTTTATTGGATGAGAGTGAATTTTTTTTTGAGCGAAAAGTAATATGTTATTCGCCTTGTTCATTTTTTTTTAAGGTAAAAATATATAGAACTTACTTGAACTATGAATTATTTTGAGTAGACTATCTAACCTTTTAAAATTTTGATTTTATTATTCAACCTATCAATTTATTTAATTTGAGTCGGTGAATGCTACTTTGACTTTAAAACTTGAATACGTCATTTATTTTTACAAGTTTAATTAGTATGTTTCATGCAACTCTCACAACTATAAATTTACTAAAATAAGTAATTAGTTTAAATTTTAAATTTAAAATATTATTAACGGGCTCAAATCAAACAAATTGAGATGTTGCATGCATAGTGAAATCAAAAATTCAAAAAGTTGGATGGTCGACTCAAAATGATCCATATTCAAGCAAGTTTTGCACATTTTTACCTTTTTTATTTTTATAAAAAATAAATTTAGCTAAAAATATGAGATAATAAGAATTTGAACTTAAGAACTCGAATACCAACCATCAAGCCATTTTTCACCTGCAGTAAGGATGACCAATGATTAGGGATGTCAATGGGTCGGGTTTGGGTCGGATTTTCAAAAACCCGAACTCGAACCCGACAACCAAATTGAAACCCGAACCCGGACCCGAACCCGAACCCGGCGGGTTTTAAAAATCCGTACCCATACCCGACCTGATGAAAAACCCGAAACCCGAACCCGAACTCGAACCCGAAAATTCAAACCCGAAGTAATAATTTTTTTTTACTATATTTCAAAATATACCGTTAGATAAAGATCCAATGGATAAAATTATTAGGCATTTTATATATTGTATAAATAAATAAATAATATGTATATAATTTATTCGGGTTTGGGTTCGGGTTCGGGTTCGGGTTCGGGTTCGGGTCGGGTACATACGAAATCCATACCCGTACCCATACCCGTCGGGTTTTTATTTTCTATACCCATACCCAGGGACGAAACCAAAATTTTAATTCAGGGGGGCCAAAAATATATTATGCAAAACATGTTGATCTTAAAAAAAATATTAATAAAATAAATTGTATATAATAAAAATTTGAAGTACAAAAATACAAAAGAAGATTTAAATTTTGGATTTACTACAGTACTTTATATTCTCAAATACTAAAATTCAATAGTCGCCATTCGAAATCTCCAGAAATTTTTTGAATTTTTTTTTAAAATAAATTTAATTTGTAAAAAATTAAGAGAATATCAAAATATTTAAACTTTAAATAGATTATAGTATTACCGAGTGCTTATTAATAATAGGTGAAATGTTTGATGGAATGCTTGTACCTGTTAATAATAGATTAAAAAAATTTATATCTATATTCAAATCAATAATAAATTTTGGTACTCTTTTAAGCATTTTTCTCCCTTTAGCCGGAGAGAGAGAGAGAGAGAGAGAGAGAGAGAGAGAGAGAGAGCCTGAGACTGACAGCAATTGGAGTTGGGGAGACTGGAGAGGGAGAGTTTCCTGTTCACGTGTGGTGTGGGAGGAGGCGCGCGGGCAGCCGGACCATCATGATGCATGGCCCACAAGGCAATCGTTTTTTTAGAAAAATTTTATTTTGGTCCCCACAGTTTAAAATATTTTAATTTTTCAATAACTTATTAATAAACTTTTTTGTAATTCTAAAAATCTTGGGGGGGCCATGGCCACTTTCGGCCACCACATGGCTCCGTCCCTGCCCGTACCCAAATCCATATCCATTTAGTTTGGATAAATCCGTCCCGTTTGGATTCGGGTTCGGATAATATTTCGGATATTCATACCCATTGACATCTCTACTAATGATGACAAGAATATATAATTTGATGGTTTGCGGCCGACATGGTGGACCGGGTTCACACAACAATTTCTCTAAAGATCGTTGCATAGTTGCTTTGGACCACGCAGGGGAACAATTTTTTACGTACACGACCAATAACGAACGAATACGATCTCCAACGTCAGTTCCCTCGCGAGCAAGGAATCAAGAAGAAGGTGACAGAAGACATATATATTCCCTTTGGAACGGGCTTAATCATAGCAAAACCTTTTTTCAGGGGCACAAAATTATTTATGACAAAGTTTTGAGTGCTGGCAGACGTGAGTGACTGTCTAAAGATAACTATTATCAACACCGACGGCTGCCAAGGGACAACAGCGAAAGATCTAATCAGGGTCGCAATTTGTTGGTGGATGATCTGGCGGAAAAGAAATAACATAATTTTTAGAAACCAATCACTTGACCCTTTTTTGACTATTAGACGAATCCGGAACGTGAGCAGGAAATGGGATGAGTTTTGCAGCTCTTAGTGATTTCGTTTTGAGTGAGGAGTAGAATTTTTAATTTTTCTACATTTTTTTCTTCTTTGTTTTTATTTGCTTTTTTTTATTTTGGTTGCCTTCAATATTTTTCGAGGCCGCGTTGCCTCAAATCATGTAGCTAAATTCATCTGCTAAATGAATGAAGCGGATAGCGTGCTATCTTTTTCTCAAAAAAAATACCGACGGCTGCCCTCACGTGCCCATCGTAGTCGGGCGTCGCTGTTAAGGCCAAAAAAATGCTCATGGGTATACGGAGTATAACATAGTAATTGATAGGGGCAATTGCTTATATATTTCTAAAAAAATTTCGAATTTTATATTTATCTTTCTTAAAAGATTAATATTAAAAATATTTTTTTAAAATTTTAAAATCTTTTAAATATATTTTTAGAGTTAAATTCTGTCAGTATCATTTTACCCTTTTAAATAATCCTTCTACTGTCGCCGACTTTTCTTATTTGCCCCTACGTTAGAGACAAAAGAAGTATTTTGACTTTTTGTCTTTTCAAGTATATTCTTCTACTGTCACCAATTTTTCTTATTTGCCCTTAAGTTAGGGGCAAGATAGGTATTTTTGCTATTTTTTTAACTATGGTAGAAATTTAACTCAGGTTTAATTCGAGATGACTTAAAGGGAACAAACAGCAGAAGTATTTTTGAATAACATAGAAATATATGAGGGGTACATAAATAAAATATTTTAGAGGTTTTGAGGGGTATATAGGCAATTATCCCTATTTGATAACAAGTGTTGTAATTAATATACAAAAGAGAAAAGGTTGGGTTACTTTATTTTGGATATTCTTGTTGATGTGTTGGTATATATACGTGGATGGATTAAGATTTAAGATATAGAGCATAATAATGATGTTTAGAATTTAATACGTTTGGAATTTTGTAATTAATATTTAGAATGTAATGATGATATTGCATATCATCAATAGAATTATAGGGCACAATTGGAGGTACCTGTAGTAGTACTCGACAAACAAAGACGACAGAGAATATTTTTATGGTCATTTCTTTCACCGCTTTATAGTATTATAGAAATATCGTGTAGTATATATTTGAAATAATGATAAATTTGTTATTAACTAATCATATTATTTGAATTGAAAGGCTGTTAGAAATTTATACATTCTTGCTGGTAAATTACTCATGATTCTTATTATCAAATCTAAAAATAATAAAATTCACTAACAAACGGTATTATAGTGCACCTACTAGTTGAGAATTTATGATGATTCCACAAATTCGCAGATAATTCAGATCTTTCTCAATGTGAGTTGCATAGCGACGATGTGAATATTTTGAATAGAAAATATGGAGGATTCAAAAAATATTACAAACAGTAGAGTGAAGTGTTAGTTATATGCCCAAAAGTCAATCTGGTGACACTAGTTTAAGGATATTTACGTATTAATCATTTATAATTCATAATATGTGGATAGATATTCTATTCATGTCTATTGTATAGCAGTGCAATATTGACGTGAATCGTCCATAGAGTCTTTGTTTGAGAAGACATATTCCTAAGAGTTAGAAATTTGAGATATATAATTTTCTATACGAGACTCTTTAAATGCTCCTAGCCAAAAGAATATTACAGAGGCGGTGATATTCCGGATAGGCCGATGTATGTTATACTTCTAAATGAGGTGACGAATCTCAAGTCACTAGTGTAGGGACACTAGAACAAGCATACAGGTGCTTGTTAGAGAACAAGTACACTGAGCGTGATCATTTAGTTGAATAGTCACATGATTCCATACTCGTCGGTGACAAGTTCATTGCTACAGTTGTGTGAAGTACTCCTCAAATCTGAGGCATCATAGTTGCTTCATGTATAGGTTGCTACCGTTTGACAGTACTAATACTTAGACTCTAGACACGGGTCTATGTTCAGTACTGATACCTGTAGTGATTTACGCGGGGAGGTATGTGAATACGCAATAAGAAATTCAACACTCTCAATGATGAAGGAGAACGTTCTATGCAGTTTATCGGACTCGACTCGAAAAATTCCTGGCCAGGGTATATGGTATGTGGAAAGAGTTTCTAACTGTGTTACCATATTGAGTTGATTTCAGATATTCTAGTCATATGGTCGAATGAAAGGTTTGACGAGTAACCATGACCTTAATTCGATTAGGACGTTGTATGTTGTAAGAAATTAATCATACAGTAACTGTAAGCAGAAAGGTTCAACTTCATTACCATTCTGGATTGCCGCGATATACTGTTTGGTGTCACTCACGGTCAGTGAGAGAATATGAATGATTCTAGTTGAATTGTTCTTATTTATCGAATAGAAAAGTTCTAATTAAATATCAAAGAGTTTGATGTTGAGCTCCACTGCCGAATGATAATGAACCTATACGGTCACACACATTAGAAATTGTGTGCATCCGAGTCGTATGGATAAGAGTCGTTTACTAAAGATGTTAGTGTAAGCGATGAAGATAAGAGGAAGCTGCTTAATTAAATTAGATTTAATTATTCAACTCAGTTATTACTGATAGTCCTAATTAGATTAGGATCTCAAAATCAGTCTGAGAATTATGCGCGAGATTTAAATTTATCCCTAATTGGATTAGTGAATAATATTTAATTATAAAAGATATTTAAATGGGAATAAAATATTTAGTAAGTTATCTTATTGGATAAGAATAAAATTAGATAAGATCTAATTAATTATGGAGAGATTAATATTTATCTCTGATTAATATTAGAGGATTAGGCGGGAACGGTTGAGAAGTGGGGCGTAACTTACGCGATCATGGGGTGTAACTTACGCGATCATGGAGCGTAACTTACGCGATCATGGCTATAGCACTAGCCCCACTATCAAAACCGACCAATAATGTGGGCTATAAATAGTAATTTCGAAGCCTGTAATAAGGGTCTTTCTCTCCCCTGCGAACGAGAAGACCACTGCATTTTCAATACTTCTACTTTCAGCATTTACAGCTTTTCTTGGAGTAGTCCAATTGTAATCTTCTTTTCCAGCATTTATTGCTTTTTCTAGGAATAGTTTAAGATAGATTTAGTCCCTGTAAACAGTCCGACTCTATATATATATATATATATATATATATATAAAATTTACATTCGGCTCCGTCAGCCGACCTAAGTATTCTCTTTTATCCACATTTACTCGGCTCATCAGCCGATACAACATTTCGTATGCTATCAGAACTCGGCTGATCTGATTCTTTATCAGCTGAATCGTTTGATACAGTCTAGGGCGCAAATCTCGAGGGTCATTTCAAGAAGTCGTTTTACCTTTTCGCACACACATCGAAAAGGCCCGGACTCGGTTAACGGTCCAGGAAAAACAGAGCACAACAATTTTTGGCACGTCCGGTGGGACTCACTCAGGTAAATCCTCATTTGATCTGTATCTTATGGCTGACGATAATGCTATGAACCTCCGAAATAGAGTCATTCCCAGGCCTTCAGGGAATGACCAAGGTAGTAGCGCCGAAAATGCGAACGAGCATCAAACGGTGTTACCGGCTGGGAGAGAAAGTAGCGGACACTCGGCTCATCAAGAGCCGAGTCTGACTCAGGCGCTCGGCCAAATGACCCGAGTCCTGCAAACTTTAGATCAAAATAGTTATCAAAGTACTGCTCGACTAGACGCGGTGTTGGCCGCTATCACGGTCTCCAACGAAAATATTGCTCGAATCGGGCAACTGCTAGCCCGAAACGAGTAAACTTACGGAGGTCCACAAGGACTCCTAACTACGCCGGCGCCACAAAATCCTGTTACACCGGCGGTCACACAAGCACAACCCCAAATAGCGCCTTTTCAGGCTATCTATAGACCGGCAACTTTAAACGCCGGTCAACAACCGAAGTAGCGTGCGGTTTACTTCCACCACCACCATTACCAGTCTATCAACCCCAAAATATAGGGGTAAGGGTTGGGGGGCAAGCCCCAAATGTTTTTCAGGGTATGAATCCTGTCGCGCCAGGATAGAATTATGAAAATCCTCAAGGGCCGAATCCGGCCCAACTTCAAGCACCTGTTCCTGCTTTAGGGAATAATAATGAGTTATATGCTCAAATTGAAGAAGCAATTCGCAATACTTTTGAAGTAGGAGCTAGGCCGGCAATGCGGCCCGTATTTCGATCTCCTTATCCTGCGAATATAGATATAGAACATCCCTATCCGGCAAACTGGAAAATACCGAAGTTCGATAAATTTTTTGGTGATGAAACTAAAAATACGGTTGAGCACGTCGCGCGATTTACGGCCCAATGCAAAGAGGCCGCCGCCGATCCGTTCCTCAAACTTAGATTGTTTTATACTTCATTAACCAAAACTGCATTTATTTGGTATACAAGTTTACCGGTTAATTCTGTCCGCGATTGGGATGAATTGGAAAGAAAGTTTCATGAGCAGTTCTATAGATCAGAACCAGAGCTTACAGTTGCTGATCTAGCCCAGTTTCGACTAAAGCTGAGGGAATCGGTTGAGGAATACCTAAACCGATTCAAAACGGCAAGGAATCGTTGTTTTGTTAGGATGCCAGAGTCAGAATTCGCTAAAATGGTATTTAATGGTCTACATTTTAAAATAAAAGACCATTTTGAAGATAAATATTTTCGAATCTGTTTGATTTGGGTGTTCGGATTACTCAATATGAGCAATTCCAGAAGAAAAATAAAGATGATCAGCCGCAATGGAGCCGAAATAAAAATTGGAGCAAAGGCAAGGAGAAATCCTTGATAGAAGAACAGTCGGTTCAAGAAGAGCCGAGCCAATCAAGTGAAAATGAAGAATCGGCTGATGAAGCCGAAGTTTATGCAGCTGAGATGGTAAAGGCAAGGAGAAATCCTTGATAGAAGAACGGTCGGTTCAAGAAGAGCCGAGCCAATCGAGTAAAAGTGAGAATCGGCTGATGAAGCCGAAGTGTATGCGCCTGAAATGGTAAAGAGCCGACAACCATATAAATGTGCTTTCTTTAAGCTGACCAAGACCAGCAAGACTAAAGCTCGGGTCTCGGCTGTCATTAGGCCGTTGATTTGGCACCAATAGTCATCCGAATATTCATTCGAAAGACTATTGGGGGGGCATTGTTGATGCCAAAAAATTAACGCGCCATAAGACAGACAAATTGGACCACGCACGAGCCAAAGAAATAAGAACACGTGGTACACCAGGAGCCGACAACAAGACGCCTGAAGGTGGAGAGACTTTAGGCGGGAACGGTTGAGAAGTGGGGCGTAACTTACGCGATCATGGGGTGTAACTTACGCGATCATGGAGCGTAACTTACGCGATCATGGCTATAGCACTACCCCCACTACCAAAACCGACCAATAATGTGGGCTATAAATAGTAATTTCGAAGCCTATAATAAGGGTTTTTCTCTCCCCTGCGAACGAGAAGACCACTGCATTTTCAATACTTCTACTTTCAGCATTTACAGTTTTTCTAGGAGTAGTCCAATTGTAATCTTCTTTTCCAGTATTTACTGTTTTTTCTAGGAATAGTTTAAGATAGATTTAGTCCCTGTAAACAGTCCGACTCTACATATATATATATATAATTTTCATTCGGCTCGTTAGCCGACCTAAGTATTCTCTTTTATCCACATTTGCTCGGCTCATCAGCCGATACAACATTTCGTATGCTATCAGAACTCGGCTGATCTGATCCCTTATCGGCTGAATCGTTTGATACAGTCTAGGGCGCAAATTTCGAGGGTCATTTCAAGAAGTCGTTTTATCTTTTCGCACACACATCGAAAAGGTCCGAACTCGATCAACGGTCCAGAAAAAATAGAGCACAATAGTTAGATTTTTACAAAAGCATACTATATTACAATTTATTTTATTAGAATAAATAGATAATGGCGTAGGTGAAATGCCTTATCCAAAAAAACCATGAGTACAAGACCATATAAACGACTAAAAATAAATCCTCATGAGAATTTTCATTTGTAATTAAGTTAGGAGTTCGATTTTAGCTTCTTGCTAAATTTTGACAGTGGTTTGTTAATTAAAGTAGTGCATTTTACCTACAAAATAATTTTCTTATTCTATTAAAATTACTTAATTATGAGCCAAATAATGTGCCTTCTTAGACAATAAATTATATTTCTCATCTACTATTACTATATTCTTCAAAAAAAAATACGAAATATAGTAAAAATATATGCGGTCATGCATTCAACCAGGGTCTAGTTAACTCTACATGCTCACAAGTAAATTGACTCTTGTGATAGCATGATGCACTACTGTTGACCATAGTTAGTTAATTCAGATTCGGCAAAAATTCGGTATGAATATAATACGCATAAAATTCGTCTCCTAATTTTAAAATTCGTTGAAAATTCGGCTTAAAAAACGGATACGTTCATCAATTAAAAATTCGGGATAAAAAATTCGCCTATTAAACTTAATTTTTTTTTCTAGATTTATACTACTATCGTAAACAATTATAATTCTTAAGAATAGAAAGCTACAAAATAAAGTAGCTTAAATAAAAAAAAGCTATAGAGAATTATATTATACACTATGGTATATAACAATCAAGGAAGAAATAAATTAAAATAGCCCATAACTAATTATAAAATATATAAAGAATTTTTTTGAGGGCGAATGAACAGAGAACTCATATTTAAATATAAAATATAAGATAATCTATATTTAAACATAAAAATTATAAATTTTTTTATTCAGATTTTCAATAATTCGGGAATAATTTGCGAATAGCTCGCGAATAATTCGCGAATAATTCGGCTGGCCCAAAAATTCACGAATAACTCAGTTTTTTTGAAAAAATTTCGTAAACGGACTGTTTAATTCGGATTTTTGATTATTCGTGAATAATTCGCGACTAATTGGCGAATTAACTAACAAAGCTGTTGACTACTCATGTATTGATAATGTGTATCGAATTTTTCTTTTTTAGTTCTACTGCATAATATACTTCTTACAATAGCACGTGCACTGAAATTATTTTACTGCCACTACTCCATAGTTTGACATGCCGAATTTACCGATTTTGATCTCTTCGCAATATAAAGCAACGAAAGTAGTTTTTGATGCGTTACATGCAATGCTGATCCTGTAACGCCCCATTAGTCCTATATTGGATGAATAAAAGTTTGTGAATAAAAATATAATGATTAAGGATCCTGGTAATAATAAGTGAATTTAAATAGTTTGTGAATGAAAATTATTGGCTGCAAGTTGGTTTTCAAGAAAAAGGACGGAATCCCTGGCGTGAAAGATACAAGGTACAAAACTCGTTTAGTCGCTAAGGGCTACAGTCAGGTAGAATGTGTTGACTTTAATGATATTTTTTCATCCGTCGTGAAGCATACTTCTATTCGCGTTCTTTTATTATTAGTAGCCATGAATGACCTGTATCTTGAGCAGCTTGATGTTAAGACAGCTTTTCTACATGAAGAACTTGATGAGTAAATTTATATGAAACAGCCGGAGAGATTCATTGTTGAAGGAAAGGAGGATCATGTTTGCTTGTTAAGAAAATCACTTTATGGCTTAAAGCAGTCTCCTCGACAATGGTATAAGCGGTTCGACTCTTTCATGACAGGTCACGGATATTTCAGAAGCAAGCGTGACAGTTGCGTATATTTCAGAAAGCTTGATAAGGGATCTTTCATATATTTATTGCTCTATGTCGATGATATGTTGATTGCTTCCAACGACATAGTTGAGATAAATAAATTGAAGGTATTATTGAAGGGTGAGTTTGAGATGAAAGATCTAGGTGCTGCTAAGAAAATTCTTGGTATGAAAATTAAGAGGGACAACAAGTCAAGACAACTGCATTTGACATAGGAGAAATATATAGAGAAGATTTTAAAAGGTTTTGGGATGACAGATGCAAAATCGGTGAGCACTCTTTTTGCGGCGCATTTCAGACTTTTCGCCGAGTTATCACCGCAGTCCGATAATGAGCGGGAGTACATGTCACATGTTCCCTATTCTAGTGCTGTCGGGAGTATCATGTACGCCATGGTTTGCACACGACCAGACATCTCCTACGCAGTGAGTATGGTTAGCAGGTATATGACCAATCCTGGTAAGGCTCATTGGCAAGCTGTTAAGTAGATTCTGAGATACTTACGAGGTACCACTAGCACTTGTTTAGAGTTTGGGAGGTGTAAGGATGGTGTTGTTGGATATGTTGATTCGGATTTTGCAGGTGATTTGGATAGGAGGAGATCACTTTCAGGTTATGTATTCTCCATTGGTGGATGTGTAGTTAGTTGGAAAGCTTCATTATAACTTATTGTCGCCTTATCTATAACTGAGACGGAGTATATTGTTATGACAGAGGTGTGAAGGAAGCTATGTGGCTGAGAAGCTTATTTGGAGAGCTTACTTCTTGTTGGGATCCAACGGTTGTTTATTCGGACAGTCAAAGTGCTATTCATTTGTCTAAAAATCAGATGTTTCATGAGAGGACAAAGCACATCGATGTAAAGTTTCACTTTGTTCGGGATGTGATTGGGAAGCGCACAGTGACTGTTAAGAAGATTGATACTGAGGACAATTCGGCGGGATTGGGAAGCGCACAGTGACTGTTAAGAAGATTGATACTGAGGACAATCCGGCGGACATGGTTACTAAGTTTCTTACTATTGCCAAGTTCAAGCATTGTTTGAACTTGGTGGCGGCTTGACGCCCTATGGGCGTTTGGTGAAGACGGAGCACGGAACTGTAAGGAGCATTAAGAGCCATTGAGAAAAATTTAAGTCAAGGTGGAGTTTTGTGGCGACCTCGACATAGCAGCTAACTACAAATTAAACCAAGGTGGAGATTGTTATAATTCGGTCTAGATTTGTAGTTATCTAAATTGGAGTTAAATCCTAATCTAATTGGGATTAGATATAATTTAGATTTAATTTGACCTGTATGGATTATGAGTCGGAATCTAATTCTAATTGAATTAGATTAGACTTAATTATGTTTAGAAGTCCAATTAGATTAGAGTTCTAATTAGACTCTAATTTGGATGTTGGAGCCATACAATATATACATGCGGCCAAGTTAATGAAGCCGGTGCGACTCTAATGAAGCCATGCAAATTAATTAAGCCCATGTTGCTGTCCGTACGGTTGAGGGGGTCTTTAATTATGCAATGCTTTGTTAGTCCGTACGAAGAGAGCGAGCCGCTTTAGAGTCCGTGCGGTGAGGGCGAGCCACGACGAGTTTTGCGTTCCGGATTTAATTAAGTTTTGGTTTTTGAGAGATTCATCTTTGAACTCCGCCTTCGATATTAATAAAGTATTTGTTCCGTCTTCATCCGTAGACGTAGGCCGGTAGCCGAACCACGTTAATTCCGTGTGCTCTTTTCTTGTCTTTTTTTTTTCCTGCATTAAATATTTTCTGGATCTATTTTTTACCGTTCCGAATTCTAACATGTCCCATATTATGTTTCCTAATAATCTTATTCTTAGGAATGAGCTTCTAATTAATTTTGCAATTTCTGAGAATATTTCATAATACAAACCAAACACACTCTAAATAAAATCTTAAATTAATTTAATTGTAAATTTAGCCTAGAAGAGTGAACAACCAACACAATCCCATCAAAGGGCTCTGAACTAATTGGAATGTCTCTCGGTGATTTCGGAGGTGTGGGTCTCTCATACTAGTGTTTTCCCTCTCTCTTTCTCTTCTGTGTGGGTCCCTCATGTTAGTATTTTTCCCCTCTCTCTCCTTTCCACATCTTCTCTTTCTCTCTCTCACCTTTCCTCATTTTCTTCTGTGATAATCCCTCAACTTCTCTGTACGCACCTTAGCAATTTCGGTGGCATGGTCCACCATGCTAGTATTTTTTTTCTCTCTCTCACCTCTCCTCCTCCTCCTCCTCCTCCTCCTCCAGTGTGCGGCTGGGGGTGTACTTGCTGTCTCAACACCTCTATTTTCTCTTTCCTAGGGTTGATACATTTTCCTTCTTTGCTCCCGATCTGCACTATACATTTCTATCTACCACGGATCCAGGCATTTAATCATACTGCAGAACCGTCCTCCCTGGCATGCTGTTGCCTAGGGTTCATACTCTCTTCCTCTTTGCTCCTGAAATTTGCATTCTTTGGAGAGGTTCACAACATACTATGGTCTTAATGACTTGCTGTTATATGATTACTAATTGTTCCTTCTTCTATCTATACATCGTATTTTCTCTACTTTTGTTATGATTGACTCTTTCCAATAGCCTAGTAACTTGGTGGTGTTAATCTTAATCTGTTTTCCTTCTGTTTCCCTTATTATTCAGTCTGCTATACTTGATTTTAGTTGTTTGCTATTTTTCTAGTTTATTTTACGGCTATGTTGCTTATTTTCTTTTTTTTTTTACTTTTTTTTTTGGTCCATTCTTTACTTGATTTATATTGTTCCTTCTAACCCTTACACCCTTTGATGTAAGCCAGTGATGACATGGATAGTTTCCTGATAATTGTTTTCTTCTTAACTGTTCCTCCATGATGGCATGGCAAGACGAATGACCTGTTGGCAATCGCTGCAGCCGTCAGATATTACTACGAAGTTTTCATTTAGATTATGCCGAAATAGTCCTTTTTTCTTGGAGCTAGAAATTCTAAGCCTTACTTTATTGCCCTCTATTATTTGGGGGGATTCACAGTACTTTGTGGTCTTGATGAATTTTTATTGTATGATTACTATCCTTTCCAAGAACTTGCTTTTATTCCACTATTTTTATTCTCCCATTGGACAATACGATAGAGTACATGATTATTTCTCTTTCCAATAACCTATTTTATTCCATTGACAATATAATAAAAATATTCTATATGTTAATTATGCATCTTTTAGGCTTTCTTACAATATGAACTTTCTCGATACAATGCAATTAATATAGAAACAACTAAATTTGTTATGATTTTCTACTTGAAGTAATCTTTACTATATAGAATATTTTCATTTCTATGAATATTATTTTTATTGTCACTTAATAATTACTAATATATGTTTATTGCGAAACCTATCCATCTGCCGCGAAGCGCCGGTCCTTAACTAATGGAATCAAAAGTGAGATGCACCATTAAGATGATATCTTCGCAGAGTAATTAATTAGTGCCCTTCATATGAGTTAGATTCCATGCATTGATAAAAAGTTATGCAGGGAATATCAGTTTCTACCATAGTTTATTTCATACTTTCTTTTGAAAATGTTCATATCACACAACCCATCCATTAGTTCAAAGCAGGATCTGCACTGAAGTATTTAAGGGTTGTTTGGTTATATGTAGTTACTGCAATTGCAACAACTTGCGGATTCAAATTCACTGTTTGGTTTGATACATTTGAGTCTAATTACTGCAATTGAAACTCCATGTTCCAATTACAGTAATTGAAGAGAGTAACTTTAAACAAAAGGTAAGATTTACCTCTCTAATCACTTTTTAAATATTTTTTAAAATTTTCTACATGAGAGATAATCTTACTACCACATATATGAAGCTCTGAAATTTTAGAAATGCACTTCTTAAATACATTATAATCAAATAAATTATTTATAATTACAGTACTTATTTCTACAACATCCAACTAAATAAGATGCATGTAATTATAAATACTGTATTTTCAACTCATAAATTCCCAAGTACACTACATTGCTATTTACATCCAACCAAATAGTACCCCTTATAGTGCAAAAGAAGTATATTAGCTGAATGCATAGGCAGTTATTATTAACTAGTGAAGGTACCCGTGCATTGCGGCGGATCGATTCCGTAGAAACAAATAAAGCTAAAAAAATAAAAAAACAGCAGCTGCTACAGTAAAAGTATAAGAATAAAAATATAAGAAGGATAAAAAAGAATAAGAAAAAAATTATAAGAATAATAAATTATATTTATAGCAGCAGTAAAAGTTGAGGATTAAAATGTCATATGCTTCATAGTTCGAGTCTGAAATTGGAACTCATTAAAGTTTGAGAACTAAAGCTTCACGTGCCTCATACTTTGAGCAAGAAAAGATAAACCATTAAAATTCGAGGACTAAAGTGTCACGTGTCTTATAATTTGAGGACTAAAAGCGTAATTTTATCCTTTTTATATTTTAATTTTATTCCAGACAAAGGCAGAATTGAGTATCGATCGATTTTATTCAATTATTAATTTCATTTGAAGAAAGAATATGTTAAACTATCTAATAAATTTTAGAATGCCTAATTGTTAAAATTAAAAGTAGATCAATCATATTTTGAATATTCTAAAATATTTTAAATGTGAAATTGATCGCTCATCAGACTATAAATATGGTATTGAAGTTTCATATTAAAATCAAAGTAAAAACATAGAGAACTTTTTTTGAACTATGAACCATTTTGAATCAGTTATCCAACTTTTTAAAATTTTATTTTTACTATCTAACCTTTTTATATGTTAGATTTGAGTCAGTTAATGATACTTTGACTTCAAAATTTGAATGCGTCGTTTAGGTTTATAGATTTAATTAGCACCTTATATAATTTTCGTAACTAAATTTATTAAATAAGTAATTAACTTAAACTCCATCCATCTCTCTTTTATTTTTTATTGTACAATCTTTATCTAAGTGATCAGTATTATAAAATTAAAATTTATACTTAATACATGCAATCTAAACTATTTAAAAGTACGTATAAATAATTATATATTTTAAATTTTTATAATGAGGGAGAAAAATTAGATTAGATTAAACAAAAAAGTCCGCTTCTCCAAATTAATAGAAAGAAAAATAAAATTAAAAAAAAAAAAAAGGTGGGCCCACCCCACCCCATCCCACCCGGCTGGGGCCCACCCTCCGCCCCAACCCCACTCCCCTTCCCGCCACGTGTAAAAACTAAGAATTCATCTATAAACTCTTATTAATCACCCTAATTTTGTCCACGTGGCAAGCTTACCTTAATTATTGGCAGTGAGACCCACCTTCTTTATTACTCATCTCCTTTCCTTGAATTAAAGATCGTTTCCCCTTCCGTCTCTTCGGTAGAAGAGAACTTTACTCTTATTAATCTCCCTAATTTTGTCCACGTGGTAAGGTTACCTTAACCATTGGCAGTGGGACACACCTCCTTTATTACTCATCTCCTTTTCTTGAACCTGCTCTTTTTTAAAGATCGTTTCCCCTTCCATCTCTTCGGTAGAAGAGAACTTTACTCCGTCTGTTCGGTTTTCGTGCTCCTCTCCTAAAGATCATTTCCTCTTCCGTCTCTTCGGTAGAAGAGAACTTATTCCGTCTGTTCGGTTTTCGTGCTCCTCTCCTAAACTCCTCAAAATCAACTTGAAATCCCACTCCTCTTTTACCTAAAACCCTTTATAAGCTTTCTCCCCCTTCCCTCGCCCCACTCCCCTCGGCGCGGCGGTAGGCGCGACCGAGATCGAGACCGGGAATGTGACAGGGACTACGACCGAGATCGAGAGCGCGAGAGAACACCGCCCGTGCCCCAGTACCTTGCAGTCCCGAACCCTAGCTACCCGATGGCCCCAAACCCTAGCATCCAGCCTCCAGGGGTCGCTGCGATGCCTCCGGGGCCGCACCGAGTGGTGTCGGAGTTGCGGCGGTGCGCCCGGTTGGGATGTATGCAGTTGAGCCCGAGAAATCGCCGGTGCACTGGTAGGTTCCGAATGGGTATATGGCGGTTCCTCCTCAGCCAGGGTTGATCCCTCCCCCGGTGGATTTTCTTAAACTACAATTTGCTCTTTATGATCAGTTTCATTCTTTGGCCTTTCTTTTGCTAGATTATTATCTATGATGATTTGGCTTTGATTCGTGGATTATAAAAGTAAGAGTTTTACATTCGTATTAGATTTTATTAATTAAATTAACGAGTGGCGGTATATTATGTCAAGTGTTCTGTTGTTAATGAAAATAAGTGCATGGGAGACACGAGCCGCGGTATATTATGTTAAGTGTTCTGATAAGTTTTGTATTGTCATGCTATGTGTCGAGATACGCATGTATTTTTTTTGAGAGAGAAAGGTAGCATGCTACCCGCTTTATTCATTTTTTTATAAATAAACTTAGCTGGAAATATGAAGCAACTAAGCTTCGAACTTGGGACCTCGGGTACCAACCACCAAGTTCTTTGCCACTTGCGCTAGGGACAGTCGGATGTTGATTATGAAAGTAAAGGGGATGGGTTGATGGGTGAAAAGGAATTTTTGGCTCCAAAAAAAAATAAAATAGAAGCTGTTGTTTGGAAAGGGATTCTCTTGATATCGATAACTGGTATTTTCTGCTACAGTTTTGTGTCGTTAGTATCAGTGAGAAACGACGGCAGTCGCCATTCTTGCGGTTGTTAAAAGATCACTTCCCCTCTATGTTGGTATGCTTAAATTTATCTAACTGCATTTCATTTACACAAACGACCATCACCACGCCACCTCGGCCGAGCTTGCAGACGACGTTCCCAAGAACCATTGGACCAAATCAGACATCATTGGAAAAATTACATATTGAAGTTGCCCTTGCATATAAATAGAATCTTATAAAGCTTCAAAACTTCTTGGGGTGCTCCTACTAATGTCGCTATTGTCATAGCTCGGCTCGGCGGTTCATCGGCGTTTGTTGAGGAGGTAATGCTTTTTTTTATTATTAGTTATACTATTTCATCCTTATCGCGTATAAATTTAAATTTAAAATTTATTTGAGTTTTATGATGAATTTAATTTAAGGTGGATTTCTTTATTTGGTGTTTGCAGGAGATTGAAGTGAATTTGGTAATTACTGATTACTGTATGCCGGGAATGACCGGGTATGATCTTCTAAACAAAACCAAGGTACCATTTTGAAATGCTTAATTTGTAACAACACTTATAATTACTTTAATTTTTTGTTTTCAAGTTTTTTTTTTCTAATTTATTGATGAAAAATTTGTGATATTGTTGCTTCACGAATCATTTTTTTTGAAAGATATATTCCAGTTGTAATCATATCTTATATGAATGTGCCTTCCAAGATAATAAACTGTAATAATACCTACCCGCCGCATTGCGCGGGCCCCTAAACTAGTTATATGTAATAGATGTAATAGATGGTTTATTCCGACTGCACTTGTTACTGTGGCTAAGTGGCTTAGCACATGTTAGTTAGAGGCAAAATATTTAGAAAAATAATTTGAGAAAACCTTTGTAAAATTGTGGAGAAACTCCATCAACTATAGGCGGTTCTGAAATAGACTCCCCAATGTTAATTTTTTTTTATAGACATCCCTTTAATTTACAAATTTTTTGAAATTAGCCTTTTACAGTTATATAAGTCAAAAATTTTGTTAAATTCTCTATCTCATTTAGAAATTAATAATTAATTAATTCACTTTTATTCGCAATATAATAGTTTTAACTATTAACTTTGATATATATATATATATATATATATATATATATAGAATTCAGCTACTATCCTTTTAGGAGGATGAGAGCCTTCGTCCTCCTAAGTTTTCTACCGTTCGGATGAAAAGATGTGCGGTTAGGATGTGAGTGGTTACGGTTAGGTTGATAGTGGGCCCTCTAGGGTTGAGTGGGTGGTTGGTTGAATAGTATAATCTAAAGGTTGAAAATGATTAAAAGTTAGATCTAAAGGCCAAAAATTTGATAGGACAAAGACTTCTATCCTCTTAAGAGGATAGTAGCTGGACTATATATATATATATAGAATTAGGCTGGAATACTATCAATAGCACCAAGGGCTTGGTGCTATTAGTTTTTTAGCCCTTGGATTGAGAAATGTGCAGTTAGGATGATGTGGGTCCTCTAGGGTTGAGTGGGTGGTTGGTTGAATAGTATAATCTAACGGGTAAAAATAATCAAATGGTTAAATCTAACAGTGAAAAACTCAATATCACCAAGCCCTTAGTGCTATCGATAGTATCCCATCCGGACTCTATATATATATATATATATATATATATATATATATATATATATAGAACTAGGCTACTATGCTATTAATAGCACCAAGCACTTGGTGCTACTAAGTTTTGGCCCTTGGATTAAGAGATGTGGGGTTAGAATGATGTGGGCCCCCTAGGGTTGAGTGGGTGGTTGGTTGAATAGTATGATCTAATGGGTAGAAATGATCAAAGTGATAGATCCAAGGGCCAAAAACTTGGTAGCACCAAGTCCTTGGTGCTATTTCTTTTCATCCGAACGGTAGAAAACTTAGGAGGACGAAGGCTCTCATCCTCCTAAAAGGATAGTAGCTGGATAGTATGATCTAACGGGTGGAGTGTGCGGTTGGTTGAATAGTATGATCTAACGGGTGGAAATGATCAAAGGGGATCACTATCATCCTAACCGGGGACCACTATCATCCTAACCGCACATTCATTCATCCAACGGTCGAAAACTTATGAGTACAAAGAGGTCTATTGTGAGAATTCGAATTTTGGAAATTTGGAATTCTGTGTTCCTCTCCCCGATACTGCGTTTTTGATCTGTATACGTATGTATATACAGGTATTTATATATATATATGTATATAAATGAGTTTTAGTGGATTTTAGTGTTTTTTTTGGATTTTCGTCGCGGAGAGTGAACGGCTTAACGGCGCGAACCGGAGTCCGAATCTGACGATCCAAAATGGTGAGTTCGATGTCTCGGCAGTGCTGAATGCGATGGCGCGATCCGCGTCGACATGCGACGAGCGGTTTGAGAGTTATTCCATCTTGATCGCCGAGGGGTCGAATGTCACGTTTTTCGATTTCGCGATTTAGACCCTGTTCTCGCACCGTTTCGCGTGGGACGGCTTGTGGAGGGGTGTTCTGGCATATTATGCCTGCTGTGAGGGGCTCAGGTGCTAATTGTGGTGTTTGGAGGGGTTTTGTGCAATTGTGCTAGTGTATTAGTGTGTTATGTGTGTGTGTGTGGCATTGTTGGGTTATCTCTCTCTCTCTCTCCCCCACAGCCTCCTGTGGTGAGCACCACCTCCCCCTGCCTCGTGGCCTCCTCCCCGAGCAGCTCCGGCCGCCGCCGGCCACCCCTGGCCGGAGCTAACCCTGGCCATTCCCCTCTCCCCCTTTTCTTCTTCTTCTTCTCCTTCTTCTTCTTTCTCTTCTTCTTCCCTGCGGTGTGCACCCAGGGGAAACCCATGCATGGGCTTCCCCTGAGGTGGCACGACCGCCGGAGTGGAGAGCCGCCGCCGGGAGCCGCCGCCGTGGGCCGCCGGAGCCACAGCAGCCACTGACAGAGAGTGTGCTGGCCGAGCTTGGTGGGGCCGCGCCGCCGCCGCCTCCTGACGCCGGAGAGGGTGAGCACGGTCACCCTCGGGACCTCCGCTGCCGGACCCTGCCTCCCCGGCCATCGCCGTGCCGCCGGAGCGCCGCCGGAGCCCGCCGCGGGCTCGGTTTAGCCAGCTAGGGCATCCGCAGCCTTGGTTGCTCCGCCGCCGCCACCCGCCGCCTTTTTGTCGCGGTCACCGGCAGGACGACGTCCGGCGACCCTCTCTTCCCGGTGCTCGCGTCGCCGCCGGCCGCCGTCGCCGTTTGTTGCCGGCGCCGCCGTGCCCTAGCCTCGGGTTGCTAACCCGAGAGTGGGGTTCTTCCCCGCGCCGCCGCCACCGCTTCCCGCCGGCGACTGAGGTGAGCCTCCTCTTCCTTAGGACCTCCTCTGCCGATGCTGGCCGCCTCGGGCCTTGCATGCTGGCCGGCAGCCGGCCGGAGCTGGTTGCTCCGGCCAGGGTCTGTTTTATGGGTTTTTGGGGTTGGTTTGATTGTTTGAGCTTCCTGTTACCTCCCGGAGCTCATGAAGGTGAGCACGATGATCGCGGCGATGCGATGATCATCATGCTCACCTCAGATCTGGATTTGGTTGAGCCGTTGCGTCGTTCGGCCTTTGTCGGCCCATTTTGCCCTATGTTGCGCTGTTTTTATGCACTTTCCCGGACTGCGACTGTTCCTGTCGCAGTGGGGCTGTGAGCATGGCCTCCGTTACATCGTTGCCGATCCGCTGGTGCTTGCGGAAGATCGTGCGGATGTACGATTTGCTCACACGGCCTTAGTTATGCTTGCTTTTGTGCGCGCGCTCACTGTTTTTGTAGGATTTCGCTTGCGACTAGTCCTGTCGCAGTGGGACAGTGAGCACGGTTTCCGTGACGTCGTAACCTATCTGCTGGTGCTTGCGGAAGGTCGTGCGGACGTACGGTTTGCTCTAGCGGCTCCGTTTATTGCTTGTTTGTATGGAATTGTTGCTTGATTGTGGACTTTGGCTTTTGTGGCAATGTTGCGATGCTGTGGGCAGCAAGGGCTTGGTTCTTAGGGCCCTGTGGACTGGTTGTCCAACCCCTTGGCCTTTCGTGGAGATTCGGATTCGTTTCCGACGCGTTTTTCGATGAATTAATCGGCAAAACGTGTGTTTCTAGTCGTGCGACTCACTCGCTGTTTCGCGAGCGACTTGGCTTTGTCGTTTAGCCTTGTTGGCTGTTCCTCATCGCTGTCCCGAAGTTCCGAGGACAGCGGATGAGTGATGTGGGGTTCCGGTGCCAAATCGGCACTTTTCGGGAACCCGGGAAGCCTTTACGGGTGCGTTTGATGTTCGTGGCACCCCGAGCTCGTGCTCACTGTCCCGTCACTTGGTTTTGTGTGTTCGGGGACAGCGAGGGACCTTGTTGGCTGTTTGGTACCCCTCTGGGGCTTCGTGTGATTTCGGGATCGTCCCGGTGGGTTTCCCGGGCGATCCGTCGGTTTCGGGATGTGAGAGCTTTGTGTTTAGCGTCGACTTGGTGGACCTTGACCCTGTGAGTCTTTCGTAGGTCCTGTCGCGGTTCCCGAGAGCCGTCGGTGTTAGGCTTGATCTTTCGACAGGTGGGTACTTCGATCCGGAGTCGGTTCAGTGGACTACGGTGATACCTTTCTATCCCTTCTCTTGCATTTCAGTTATTAGTTCACTTGACTCCCGTTGACTCTACTTATATGTGTGCTTGGTTAGTAGAGTAGTTGTGGCTTGCATGATTCTTGAGACGACCCAGTTGGTCGGTGATGATCGCCTGTTGTTCCGAGCGATCCTCGTTGTGGTTTATCGGTTGCTTCTCGGCTTGTTGCCGTTCTGTGGATTGAGCATTTGCATCGATCGTCACAGCTCCCTAGCACCTCACGTATGCCAACGGTCTGATCCACCGTTTGGTCTTCTTTTCCGGAAAAGGGTCGCGTGTATCCGACCCGTGAGCCTCGACGCAGAGCGTCTGGTAGGTTTTGTGCCGTTGGTTGAGCAGGTTGTGACAGTGCCAGGGACACGTCCCGGTGGCTTTGATTGGGTTTACTTTGTGGTTATCTCCTTTGATGCATATACCTGTTGCTTACAGTAGCATAGTTGTTTCAGTTGCTTATCCGCCTCATATTTACTTGTGCTACTGTATACCATATCTAGCTTTTGTTGACCCTCGTGCCGGTGTGTACACCTCGCCTTCGTCGGCTTGCGGTACCCACTGGGAGGGGAGACATGTTTACATGTTCTCACCCCCCACCCTCGTTGTTGTTTTCAGGTGAGCAGGGTGGTGAGTGTCGGGACGCTGCGAGGCACGCCTAGATAGTAGCTCTAGAGGTTCTGACTCGTGAGGCTACTTCCCCAGATTTGGTTATCACCCTACCTTCGCCTATTAGATGTGATTTGTGGTTCAGTTATCCTTTGGGCTTACTCTAGCATGCTTATGTGTTGTTGATCATTCATTATCATTATGTGATGATTGCATGCTTGGACTAGTTGGTTGTATCCATGTCTTTCGATCGTTTCATCTATCGCATGTTTTGGCTTTCTACCCCTCGTGGTAGCGTCGTGAAATAAAGGTTTCCGTGTGGGAAACAGTTTTCAAATGGATTTCTGATTGTTCGGTTTTTGTGTTTTCAAAACAGAGTTCTCGTGTGGGGAACGGTTTTCAAAGGCTTCTTCAATGATTGAGATTAGGGTTTCAAACTAAAGCTTCTGGGTAAGGAGCAGCTTTCTAGAATGATTGTTGCTTGTGCATTGCATCATCCTTCGTTTAAGGATTTGCTTAGATTCATACAGGTTTAAGGACTGTTAGCTGTATGAATCTCTTGTTGTGTTGTTGTGCTGTTGGGATGAATGAATGGTGGTTGTGATCTTGTTGTATGTTGTGGACGCCGTGCAAATACAGGGGAGGCTCTGTCCGTGTGTACAGTGGACCCTGTATTTGTGGCGGGTCTGTACGTGGCGCGGGCTAGGCTTTCAAAAAAAAAAAAATTTGAACTAGTTTTTCCGCATCTTGAACTAGCCCGGGGCGTGACAGATTAAGATGGTATCAGAGAGTAAAGGGAACAAACACTCATTCATTCATCAACTTGTAACTGAACCACTGGTTAGGCTGACCCATAGGGAGACCTAGGATGTATAGGCGCGCGAGCTCGAGGGGTTTGTTTTCGGCTTGTGTTTTGTGGGAGTTGCCGACCCCTTTTCTCTTGCGCTGGTTTCTGCATTTTTGCAGTTGGCTTGTGGTCGTGCTAGACCTCCTCGTCCGGGTCGTGGTGGTGGGCGTGCGCCTGTGGAGCTGTCTGCTGGTATTCTGTTTCGGGCTGTTGTGGCTGGTTCGAGTGAGGAGCTGGCAGGAGGCGGACAGCCTGGTGTGGACCGTGCCCTGTGTGCTTGGGGCCGAGGCGAGTGGTCAGCTGGCGACCCTCTCCGGCATGTTCCGGCATGTTCCGGCTTGTTCCGGTGGTTTTGCAACAGGCTACGGCAGCTGCCGCTCCAGCCCCTCCTACTCCTTCGCCGTGTACCCCGATGACTGCAGACCCTCCCGTGGCACCCACACCGTTGTGCGACGACCGTGACGATGACAGCGACTTCGTCGGCTGTTTCGCGTGTGGACGCCGACCCCGTGTTTGGGGGTGGTGGCCACACCCGAGCGTGTTTGGGCGGACCTCCTGAGTTTTGATCTACCCTGGTTCGCAGGCTCGTGCTGTTTCTGGTAGTGGTGGTGGAGTACCAGACAGATCCCAAGTGGCAGGGTGTTTTCCCCTTCGTGTAACCACTCGTTGGCAGGTGGTAGCCCTTGTGGGCTTGGGAACGTCACTTGGTGGATCTGTGTGGTTGTAGGGCTGTTCTTGCCCTGTCCCCACTTTCCATGTTGAGCACGAGGGCCTCTGCGAGCGTCTCTACGGAGACGGTTTGTGAGCGGTTTCGACCGCAGTTTGGGTGTTTCCCCCCTCTGTTTTGTTGGGTAGGGCGGTGAAGCCTACCCCTCTGACGTCTTGCTGGTGGCATCGTCAGTGTTGGTCTTTCGACCTTGAATAGTTCTTGCGTCAAACTGACGTGTACTAGACTGAGTGGACACTGTTTGGTGTCGGGTTTTTGTTGGTGCCTACGTGGTTTGCGACTATCCTAACGCCTAAATTGGTGTGCTTTGGGATTCCTGGCGATATTTGCAGGTTTCCGTGTTGCCGCGAGATCCTCCAGGTTCTTGTTGGAGATCTCACCGCGTTCGACGTTGGTTAGTCGACGCTGGTTTTGTTCTGCCTTCGGTTTGGTTCGTGTGGTTGACGACCCGTTGTCGCCTGTAGCCGTCGGTTCGTTGTTGGAAACCGGTGACTCCTAGAGAGTTGGCTCAGGGCAGACTTTGTTTTGTGGGTCGGTCTGCTTTTCCCGTTAATTCGGTGACTAGTCTGTGACTTTGGTCCAGCCTTTTGAGTTGGTTGACCTGGTGCCTTTGTGGCGTTGCCAACTGGTTATCGGCCTTTGACCTTGGGATATTTCGTCTTCTTTTGATAAGTACGTTGGCTGCAGACAACGTAGTGTCGAAAGTTAGGACGAAATACCCTATCCCTTCTTGGGGACCTTCTGGATTGGGTCGGTGCTTTCCCTTGCAAGACTTTTTCTCGCTCTTGGCCGTCTTGCGGAAAGCTGTGTGTTGGTCATCCCCGTTCTAGTGGTGAACCTTGAGCTAATCCTGGCGTGGTTTTGCGCAGTTGATTGGCCATCACTGCCGTCGGTTTGACTCCGGTTGAGTCAGGGTGCCCTTTTAGCTCGGTTTCGGGATGACGGGAGCCTGGTTGTTGGCTCCGAGCTGTGTTTGCGTGCAGGGTTTTCGCCGCGTCTTTCGTGTAGTCTTGCTTTGGAGCGCGTGTCCGATCTTTTGGATCTGATGTTCGGCATCGCTGGTGTTTTTATCGCTTGTTGCGATTGGCATCCCTGTACACCTGAGTGATGGACTCGCAAGGTTTCCGTTGGTTGGATTGTGAGTCGAGCTTCCTGTTGGTCGGTGTTGTTTTAGTACCCTCTACCGCAGATCTTCGATCTCTTCGACCGGCTCCAGGGAGCCTCGATTTTCTCGAAGTGTGTTCTGCAGCCAGGTTGTCTTTAGTGGAGGATCAGGGCTGAGGACGTTGTGTTAACGGCCTTCCGGACTCGTTTCGGGCTTTACGAGGTCTCGGTTTTGCCGTTCGGTTTGACGAACGTCCCGGCAGCTTTTTGGATTTGATGAACTGGGTTTCGGCAGATCTTGGATCAATTTGTCGTGGTCTCCTTTGACGACATACTGATCCCTTCGAGGAGTTTCCTTCTTGGTTCGTATCGTGACGTGGGTTGGTTTTGTGGAGGAACCAAGGAAGGAGGACTCTGTAGTGGTTTGGCCTGTTCCGACTTCTGTGGCAGAGATTAGGAACTTCCTCGGCTTGGGCGTGGTTGTCGGCGATTTGTTGAGGGTTTTTCTCAAGATCGCCACCCCTTTGAGCAGCTGTCGAGGAAAGGCGCGTTGTTTCTGTAGACTCCCGCTTGTCTGATGAGCGCCTAGGAGCCGATGGACTGTTTGACTCGTGCCCCTATCTTAGCATTGTCGCAGCCTGGTGAGACTGTTACGATCTTCTGCGATGCATCTTGGATGAGATTGGGGTGTGTGTGCTCACTCAGCATGTGAAGGTTATCGCTTATGCTCCGCGCTAGTTGATGGACTGTGAGAGGATCTATCTAGCGCTCGATCTTGAGTTAGCAGCAGTGGTGTTCGCTCTCGAGCTTTTGAGACTGTACCTTGTGGAGCTACCGCTTAGTGTTGCCTTTGGAGGTGCAACCCACCTTGAAGGATCAGATTTTCGGTGGGCAACCGATGGATCCGCACTGGCAGAGAGTGCGAGCAGGACAGAGAAGGTGATTTCGTGCTACATGCTGTTGGTCTTCCTTCGAGGACGGAGGTGTGTGCCCAGTGTTCAGGATTTGAGGTGAGAGTTCGGCTGAGGCACACCAGTCGCCGTACATCGTTCATCCTGGGGAGACGAAGATGTACCGCGACTTGGGGCAGAGTTTCTGGTTGTAGCTCAGCATGTGGCACTGTGCCGGGTTGTCAGCCAGTGAAGGCTGTGCATCAGCGATCAGCAGAGAAGCTTTGACCTTTGCTCGTACCTGTAGGGAAGTGGGAGCAGATCACCTTGGTTTTCGTCACCGGGTTGCCTCGTTCTCGGCGAGGTCAAGTTGCGATCTGGGTTTTGTGGACTGTTTGACGAAAACAGCTCACTTCCTACCGGTACACTCGATTTAGTCTTGGGATAGACTGGCGCAGCTCTACATGGATGAGTTCGTCGGGCTGTTTGGAGGGCCAGTGTCGATCGCTTTGGATTGGAGTTCTCGCTTCGTTTCCCAGTTCTGGAGGAGCTTGCAGTAGGCACTGGGGACGAAGCTCGACTTTAGCTCTGTTCAACCCTCAAAGTGTTGGGCAGTCGGAGCGAGTCTTCTAGACTCTCGAGGTTATGCTCCGGGCATGCGTTTTGGACTTTGGTGAGGGTTGGTTCAGATATCTTCCTTTGGTGGAGTTTGCCTTCTGCGACAGCTTCCTGGCGAGCATTGGATTGGCACCGTGCGAGGCTTAGTGTGGAAGTCGTTGTCGATCACTGTTCTGTTTGGTTGACGTGGGTGAGCATCGTGTGATCGGCCCGCCAATGGTTCAGCTGAGGGAGGATCTCAGCTGCGGGGAGGTGCCTGTGAGGTTTTTGGCTCGCAAGGTGAAGCAGTTGAGGAACCGAAGCTTTCTATTTGTGAGACTGCGTGGACGAGTTGCGAGGAGCGCGAGACTTCTTGGGAGCTGGAGTCTGCTCTTCTGAGAGGTATCCGCTGTTGTTCGCGGATGGTGTGTGAGTAAGTTTCGGGGACGAAACTTCTTGTTAGGTGGGAGTGATGTGAGAATTCGAATTTTGGAAATTTGGAATTCTGTGTTCCTCTCCCCGATACTGCGTTTTTGATCTGTATACGTATGTATATACAGGTATTTATATATATATATATATATATATATATGTATATAAATGAGTTTTAGTGGATTTTAGTGTTTTTTTTGGATTTTCGTCGCGGAGAGTGAACGGCTTAACGGCGCGAACCGGAGTCCGAATCTGACGATCCAAAATGGTGAGTTCGATGTCTCGGCAGTGCTGAATGCGATGGCGCGATCCGCGTCGACATGCGACGAGCGGTTTGAGAGTTATTCCATCTTGATCGCCGAGGGGTCGAATGTCACGTTTTTCGATTTCGCGATTTAGACCCTGTTCTCGCACCGTTTCGCGTGGGACGGCTTGTGGAGGGGTGTTCTGGCATATTATGCCTGCTGTGAGGGGCTCAGGTGCTAATTGTGGTGTTTGGAGGGGTTTTGTGCAATTGTGCTAGTGTATTAGTGTGTTATGTGTGTGTGTGTGGCATTGTTGGGTTATCTCTCTCTCTCTCTCTCTCCCCCACAGCCTCCTGTGGTGAGCACCACCTCCCCCTGCCTCGTGGCCTCCTCCCCGAGCAGCTCCGGCCGCCGCCGGCCACCCCTGGCCGGAGCTAACCCTGGCCATTCCCCTCTCCCCCCTTCCCCTTTCTTTTCTTCTTCTTCTTCTTCTTCTTTCTTTCTCTTCTTCTTCCCTGCGGTGTGCACCCAGGGGAAACCCATGCATGGGCTTCCCCTGAGGTGGCACGACCGCCGGAGTGGAGAGCCGCGCCGCCGGGAGCCGCCGCCGTGGGCCGCCGGAGCCACAGCAGCCACTGACAGAGAGTGTGCTGGCCGAGCTTTGGGGGGCCGCCGCCGCCGCCGCCTCCTGACGCCGGAGAGGGTGAGCACGGTCACCCTCGGGACCTCCGCTGCCGGACCCTGCTCCCCTGCCCTGCCTCCCCGGCCATCGCCGTGCCGCCGGAGCGCCGCCGGAGCCGCCGCGGGCTCGGTTTAGCCAGCTAGGGCATCCGCAGCCTTGGTTGCTCCGCCGCCGCCACCCGCCGCCTTTTTGTCGCGGTCACCGGCAGGACGACGTCCCGGCGACCCTCTCTTCCCGGTGCTCGCGTCGCCGCCGCCGGCCGCCGTCGCCGTTTGTTGCCGCGCCGCCGTGCCCTAGCCTCGGGTTGCTAACCCGAGAGTGGGGTTCTTCCCCCGCGCCGCCGCCGCCCGCTTCCCGCCGGCGACTGAGGTGAGCCTCCTCTTCCTTAGGACCTCCTCTGCCGATGCTGGCCGCCTCGGGCCGGGCCTTCGGGCCTTGCATGCTGGCCGGCAGCCGGCCGGAGCTGGTTGCTCCGGCCAGGGTCTGTTTTATGGGTTTTTGGGGTTGGTTTGATTGTTTGAGCTTCCTGTTACCTCCCAGAGCTCATGAAGGTGAGCACGATGATCGCGGCGATGCGATGATCATCATGCTCACCTCAGATCTGGATTTGGTTGAGCCGTTGCGTCGTTCGGCCTTTGTCGGCCCATTTTGCCCTATGTTGCGCTGTTTTTATGCACTTTCCCGGACTGCGACTGTTCCTGTTGCAGTGGGGCTGTGAGCATGGCCTCCGTTACATCGTTGCCGATCCGCTGGTGCTTGCGGAAGATCGTGCGGATGTACGATTTGCTCACACGGCCTTAGTTATGCTTGCTTTTGTGCGCGCGCTCACTGTTTTTGTAGGATTTCCCGGCTTGCGACTAGTCCTGTCGCAGTGGGACAGTGAGCACGGTTTCCGTGACGTCGTAACCTATCCGCTGGTGCTTGCGGAAGGTCGTGCGGACGTACGGTTTGCTCTAGCGGCTCCGTTTATTGCTTGTTTTTATGGAATTGTTGCTTGATTGTGGACTTTGGCTTTTGTGGCAATGTTGCGATGCTGTGGGCAGCAAGGGCTTGGTTCTTAGGGCCCTGTGGACTGGTTGTCCAACCCCTTGGCCTTTCGTGGAGATTCGGATTCGTTTCCGACGCGTTTTTCGATGAATTAATCGGCAAAACGTGTGTTTCTAGTCGTGCGACTCACTCGCTGTTTCGCGAGCGACTTGGCTTTGTCGTTTAGCCTTGTTGGCTGTTCCTCATCGCTGTCCCGAAGTTCCGAGGACAGCGGATGAGTGATGTGGGGTTCCGGTGCCAAATCGGCACTTTTCGGGAACCCGGGAAGCCTTTACGGGTGCGTTTGATGTTCGTGGCACCCCGAGCTCGTGCTCACTGTCCCGTCACTTGGTTTTGTGTGTTCAGGGACAGCGAGGGACCTTGTTGGCTGTTTGGTACCCCTCTGGGGCTTCGTGTGATTTCGGGATCGTCCCGGTGGGTTTCCCGGGCGATCCGTCGGTTTCGGGATGTGAGAGCTTTGTGTTTAGCGTCGACTTGGTGGACCTTGACCCTGTGAGTCTTTCGTAGGTCCTGTCGCGGTTCCCGAGAGCCGTCGGTGTTAGGCTTGATCTTTCGACAGGTGGGTACTTCGATCCGGAGTCGGTTCAGTGGACTACGGTGATACCTTTCTATCCCTTCTCTTGCATTTCAGTTATTAGTTCACTTGACTCCCGTTGACTCTACTTATATGTGTGCTTGGTTAGTAGAGTAGTTGTGGCTTGCATGATTCTTGAGACGACCCAGTTGGTCGGTGATGATCGCCTGTTGTTCCGAGCGATCCTCGTTGTGGTTTATCGGTTGCTTCTCGGCTTGTTGCCGTTCTGTGGATTGAGCATTTGCATCGATCGTCACAGCTCCCTAGCACCTCACGTATGCCAACGGTCTGATCCACCGTTTGGTCTTCTTTTCCGGAAAAGGGTCGCGTGTATCCGACCCGTGAGCCTCGACGCAGAGCGTCTGGTAGGTTTTGTGCCGTTGGTTGAGCAGGTTGTGACAGTGCCAGGGACACGTCCCGGTGGCTTTGATTGGGTTTACTTTGTGGTTATCTCCTTTGATGCATATACCTGTTGCTTACAGTAGCATAGTTGTTTCAGTTGCTTATCCGCCTCATATTTACTTGTGCTACTGTATACCATATCTAGCTTTTGTTGACCCTCGTGCCGGTGTGTACACCTCGCCTTCGTCGGCTTGCGGTACCCACTGGGAGGGGAGACATGTTTACATGTTCTCACCCCCCACCCTCGTTGTTGTTTTCAGGTGAGCAGGGTGGTGAGTGTCGGGACGCTGCGAGGCACGCCTAGATAGTAGCTCTAGAGGTTCTGACTCGTGAGGCTACTTCCCCAGATTTGGTTATCACCCTACCTTCGCCTATTAGATGTGATTTGTGGTTCAGTTATCCTTTGGGCTTACTCTAGCATGCTTATGTGTTGTTGATCATTCATTATCATTATGTGATGATTGCATGCTTGGACTAGTTGGTTGTATCCATGTCTTTCGATCGTTTCATCTATCGCATGTTTTGGCTTTCTACTACCCCTCGTGGTAGCGTCGTGAAATAAAGGTTTCCGTGTGGGAAACAGTTTTCAAATGGATTTCTGATTGTTCGGTTTTTGTGTTTTCAAAACAGAGTTCTCGTGTGGGGAACGGTTTTCAAAGGCTTCTTCAATGATTGAGATTAGGGTTTCAAACTAAAGCTTCTGGGTAAGGAGCAGCTTTCTAGAATGATTGTTGCTTGTGCATTGCATCATCCTTCGTTTAAGGATTTGCTTAGATTCATACAGGTTTAAGGACTGTTAGCTGTATGAATCTCTTGTTGTGTTGTTGTGCTGTTGGGATGAATGAATGGTGGTTGTGATCTTGTTGTATGTTGTGGACGCCGTGCAAATACAGGGGAGGCTCTGTCCGTGTGTACAGTGGACCCTGTATTTGTGGCGGGTCTGTACGTGGCGCGGGCTAGGCTTTCAAAAAAAAAAAAAAATTTGAACTAGTTTTTCCGCATCTTGAACTAGCCCGGGGCGTGACATCTATACTCATAAGAGTATAGTAGCCCTACTATATATTTATGGTAGTATATGAATATTATTTACTATCAACTTTTTCATCCTTGAATTATTACTATTTCACTAACTTCTACTAAACCCTAGGTATCCAATAGTCAAAATATTAATATTAAACACTATATAATAAACTCTCTCTCCCTATATATATATATAGTTGATGTGGCCATTTCAGAATGACCTTTAGTTGAGAGCGCTCCACAAACTATTTATTCGTACATCACTAGGAGTGAAGACGGATTGGATATGGATGCATATTTGACGAAACATATATGCATCCGTATTTTTTCTTCGGATAAGGATATATATCGGATGCTAAATTTTCGTTATCATATCCGCTAAAAATGGATACGGATACAGTTGGATATTTCTTTATTTATTTGAACATGAATAAAATATATTATCGGATATTTATAATAGTAATATATATTAATATGCACATATAAATATAAACTAGGATTAACAATAATGCAACTAAAGTTTCACATTCATGTTCAAATTTTTATATGCCTATATTTTGATTGAATAAAATTTAAAATTTAACAAATATAAATATTATTTTTATATAAAAATTATAATAAAATCATCTTATTTTTCCACAGCATACACTAACCGTCCCCCTTATCTCCCCCCCCATCAAATTCCTTCTTATCTCTGAACAAATAACAATTAAGCTGTCTTTATCTTCAAAAAAAATGCAATTAAGCCTTCCTTATCTCTCCGTACATATATATTACCAATCAAACAATCAAAAATATTTTTTCTACATATTTAGAAGCTTGATTTTTTTCCAGATATCCAAGATACTTTTGACTCTTCAAAATCATATCCGTATTCGCATCTATATCCAATCATATCCGAATATTTTCAATAATATCCTATCTATTTTCACTCTTATATATATTTCAAGCTTGAATCAGCAATCCAACCCTAATAATTATTATAAAATGTAGGAAAAACTTCAAATACCACCCATGTGGTTTCGCACTTTCTCACTTTGGTACCCTATGATTTAAAGTGTATCACTTTAGTACCTTGTGGTTTCGTTTTTTTCTTTTCGTTGTTCATTTCGTTAATTTTTTCGTTAAATCATATATGAAAAATTTCAGATAACCCACCTCTGGTTTATCGAATATTTATTTTAGTATCCTGTGGTTTTAACTTTCTCACTGATTTAACAAAAAATTAATCAAAAAAATAACGAAAAGAAAAAAAACAAAACCACAGGGTAGTAAAGTGATACACTTTAAACCACAGAATAATAAAGTAAGAAAGTATGAAACCACAGAAATGATATTTAGGCCCCGTTTGGATGCACCTAAAAACGTAGCATAGTTAAACTATGCTACGCCCGTAGGAAAATTTTCCTACGAAGCGTTTGGAAGCAAAAAAAATGGAGTAATTTTTGGAGTTTAGTTAGACTATACTCCAAAAAATGGAGTAAACTTATAATCCAATCCAACCAAAGGAAAAAAATTCCACCATTATTGGGCTAGCTCTCTCACCCCAAAAATGTATTAAGTTTTAAATTTCAAAATTTAAATTTTAAATTTTAAATATCAAAAATTTAAATTAAATGTCAAATTTTAAATATTAAATTTTTGATTTTAATTTAAATTTTTAAATTCAAATTTTGAAATTTGAAATTTAAATTTCAAATTTCAAAATTTTAATTTTTAATTTTTAATTTAAATTTAAAATTTAAAATTTAAAAGTTAAAAGTTAAAAGTTAAAAGTTAAAAGTTAAAATTTTAAAATTTTAAATTTTAAATTTTAAATTTTAAATTTTAAATTTTAAATTTTAAATTTTAAATTTTAAATTTTAAATTTTAAATTTTAAATTTTAAATTTTAAATTTTTAAAATCGTACTATGTGAATCCAAATAGCTAATAATTTAAATTTAATGTTTCTAATGACTAATTTCTTAAAGATTGTGAGAAATTCTATGGAATTGTATAATTTGTATCCAAACGGCTTTTAAAATGAATCCATGGAATTTTTTTGGAGTTACGGGATTCCACATTTCATCCGAATCAATACTACGGTATTTAGACTCCATGAAATTTTTTTACTGCGCATCCAAACAGGGCCTTAAAGTTTTTCTTAAAATGTACCAAAAGGGGCAAACTGGAGAGAAGTCTTCCAAACTCCAGTACAGACAGCGGACAAGTATCACGGGCTGGTGGTGGGAAGAACTAGTCCGTGAGAAAGACCTGACTCTTCTTGAAACAAAAAACAAGCAGATCTGCATTAATTAGTTCTACAACATGCACGGGAAATTAGAATACAAAAAAAGCGTACAAACTGTTCCCCAACTGCAGAGACCCAACAGTACAAAAGGCCCGGAGTGGCATCTCATTGAAGGCGACTCGCTACGAGAATTAATTCGGACCCTTTTTGCATGCGTACTTAGATTCCTAGTGTCTATCAAACTGACGCACTTTCAGGTTTGGATATCCCAAAAAACGTAGCATAGTTAAACAATACTACGTCCATAGAAATTTTTTTCTATGAAGCATTTGGGAGTAAAAAAAATGGTGTAATTTTTTGATTATAGTTAGACTATACTCTAAAAAATGAAGTAAAATTACAATCCAATCCAACCAAAGAAAAAAAAAAATTATACCATTTTTGGGCTCTCTTACCCTAAAAATGTAACAAGTTCTAAATTTTAAATTTTGAATTCTAAATTTTAAATATCAAAAATTTAAATTTTAAAAATTTAAATGTCAAATTTTAAATTTAAATTTTCTATTTTTACAATTTCAAATTTAAATTTTCAAATATCGAGTTTTTAATTTTAATTTTCAAATTTTAAATTTTAAATTTTAAATTTTAAATGAAAATAAAATTTGAAATTTGAAATTTAATTTTTCAAATTTCAAATTTTAAATTATAAATTGTAAATTTTAAATTTTAAATTTTAAATGTCAAATTTCAAATTTCAAATTTGAAATTTTAAATTTCAAATTTTGAATTTATGTTTAAAATTTAAAATTTTATATTTAATTTTTAAAGTTTAAAATTTGAAATTTAAAATTAAACTTATATTTTCTATTTCAATTTTGAAAATATCAAATTTGAAAATTTATATTTTCTTTTTCAAATTTTAAAATTTTTAATTTTTTAATTTTTCAGTTTGCAGAAATCTTTTGAAATCGTGCAATGTGAATCCAAATAGCTAATAATTTAAATTTAAAGTTCCTAATGGCTAAGATTGTTAGAAATGCTATGAAATTGTATAATTTGTATCCAAACAGCTTTTAAAATGAACCCATGAAATTTTTGTAGAGTTATAGGATTCCACATTTTATCTGGACCAATACCACAGTATTTAAACTTCATGAAATTTTTTTACTGCGCATCCAAACAGGGCCTCAATTTACTTACCTACCTCTTTGGAAGGAGAAAATCTACTGTATCACACTTGCACCACATCATTAGTAACAAGTCAATCATATTTCTCTTCTTGAAAGAAAAGTATAATAAAAATATTTTTCTATTAACCATGATGGGACGGGTGAAGCCGAGGAGGATAATCCTATTGGTTGGGGACGCAACGTCAGTGCATTCTAGACTCGTTGAGGTTTTACCGGTTAAGTTTCCGGAGCTGCCGCAGATATAAATAGTTTAATTCAGTTTTTCTTTAATATTTTTTTTTATAGAATTCTATTAGTTGATTATTAATTTAATTAATTTAAAGAAAATAATTTAAAATGATATGGGACATAAAAAGCTTATTAGTAATAAACTAATTAATTAATATATTATATATCATCCGTATGTGTGTTGTGGAGGAGAAACATGCACTAGTATATAAGTTTATCGTATCCGCCACATTCCTAAAATATTATTATAAAAATTTAAATTCTATAATTTTTTTATATATATACATATGATTTCCACATGAATTTGTAGAGCTAGATTTTGATTTTTTGATATTAGTTTTTAAGAAATGTGTCCAGTATGTAGATAAGATTATAGATCGGGAGCGAGCAATAATTTCTCTCTGTTGAGGAGGGGTTGGGGGGCGGGGAAGGGTAGGCAAGTGTCGCCGTGTGCTCTTCCCCACCTCCCTTTAATCATATGTAATGCAATGTAATGAAATAGATTACAGATGTATAATCCATATATAATACTCACTTATTAATTTAAATTTTGATATTGGATTCAAGCCCTTTAACATGTTATTACGGTTTAATTCTCACGCCCCTTAACTACTCCATATAGCTGGCCAGTCTAAACTAGTTTCTTTTACGAATGATCAATACTAATTGTAGGCGCCGAAAAAATATCGCCAACGGCTCGGTCCACATAACTGGCTAACATGGACAGATCAGAAAGTGATTCGTGAGGAAAACTCCAGCATTGCTTTTTAATTTTTTTTCTTCATTATTTTTTGGAAGTTGCCTAGCTAGAGGCCTCCAATCCTAATAATCCTTCCGAGAAATCAATACAAAGAATAAATAGAGAAACCCTCTGGCCGGATCCCTATCTAATAAGTATGACCCCCAAATTTTTAGAATAGATTTTCTTTATTAGTAATTAACTGCGCCAGACAAGGAATGTCATTTTCAGCGCAGTAACCTATGGTTATAGAGAAATAGGAGGTCCTACGTACACTAGTTATAGCAATATTTTAAAAATCAGGTCGAACAGCGATAAAAAAAATATTATTGTGTCAAGGTTCACTGGTTTAACCAGTGGTTGACATCAGCATGATAACATAAATATTTAATTATTATTTTAATTTTATTATATAAAAAATGTAAATATAATTATTCTAGTACTAGACTTAATTATAAATTATTAATTATCAGACCAAATTAAGTAGATATAAATTTTTAAGTTTTATATTTTATAAAACTAATTATATGTGCTAACAGAAGATAAAATCACTTAAGATGATTTAAGCCGTTAAATTTTAATATGATTTGATAAATAAAAAAAAAATCTGTTTGGTTTGATTAAAATCGCACCGATTCACCAGTTTGATGGTTGAACCGCCGGTTCGAATTGTTCAAATCGATTTTTTGACTTATTTAGTTCAAAGAATTGAATTGAATTGTTTTATTGACTGGATGACGGTTGGCCCGAATGAAACGGCCGGTTCAACCTGGATTTTATCATTGAGTTTTAGTATAATAAAAGTACAATTGCATTATAATGGAGGGATCCTTGATGTTTTTCCTAGCAAGTGTTTCCTGGACCTGGTCCAAGTGATCAGCCATGGAGTGCTCAATAATCTATCTTTTATTGTTTTTTTTTTTTTTATTTCAACCCACTAGTTGAGTAAATTTATACCTTTTTTGGCATCATTGTTGCTTCTCAGTTTGCGTTAGGGATGTCAATGGGTATGGGTACCCAAAAAATTACTCGAATTCGAACCTGAACGGATCGAATTTATCTGAACTAAATGGATATGGATTCGGATATGGGTATAGAAAATAAAAATCCGACGGGTATGAATACGGGTATGGATTTGTATGTACCCGACCCGAACCCGAACCCGAATAAATTATATATATTTTATTTATTTAATATATAAAATACATAATTATTTTTATCCATTGGATCTTCATCCAATGGTACACTCAAAGGCTCAAAAGTTTTGATTTTACTACAATATATTTTCAAATATAGTATTTCGGGTTTGGATTTCGGATTCGGGTTCGGGTTCGGGTTTCGGATATTTGGTCGGGTCGGGTATGGGTATGGATTTTTAAAACCCGTCGGGTTCGGTTCCGGGTTCGGGTTCAAATTTGGGGGTCGGGTTCGGGTTCGGATTTTGTAAAACCCGACTCAAATCCGACCCATTGACATCCCTAGTTTGCGTACAATACAAATTCTATACAATTGCAATACTCATTGATGAAGTACTCTGCTCTCTGACGATTTGTTAGCCTACAATGCAGTTCGATTGAGTAAGAGATACCAACTTTTTAAAAAAATTTAAGAATCTTGAGAAAAAAGATACTTGAATTTTTTAATTTTCTTCAAATACTTTGAATATGAGATATGCGGGCAAGACTTTCACTCCCATACTCTTTCCCACTCGTGAAGTTTTTACTTAGAAAAACAAAAAGAAAAATAATAATAATAATAATAATAATAATAATAATAATAATAATAATAATAATAATGATGATATCAAACAAGATCTTAAGTTAAAAAAAAAAACTCCTAGATCTTGTCGGGCATAGTTGCCATTTTTCGTTTTTGTTTTTGTTGTTTTCTGTTTTTTGCTTTTTTAAACATCAATTCTATGCAAGTTGGTACACCGACGTAAAGATTATCATCTTGTTTTCATGATTAGTTAGCTCATAACACACTCTTAAATGATAATTTTTTTAAAAAATAATTTGGAAGTAAAAAAATTAATATATTTGAACTTTTAATTTTTTGTCGTCAAAAAAATGTCATAAATGCAAGAATTGCAAACAATCTATTATTTGCTGTTAAACTATTCTATATACAAAATTTTGTTTAAAAAAAATAGAAAAGCAGTAATGAGGTGTTTATTGGATGATAGTGATTTTTTTTTTGAAGAGAAAGATAGTATGTTAGCCGCTTTGTTCTTTTTTTTTTTTTAAGGTGAAAACGTATGATTTGAGTCAGTCAATGACACTTTTATTTTAAAATTGAAAACGTTATTTATATTTACAAGTTTAATTAGTATGCTTCATTAAATTCTCACAACTATAAATTCATTAAAATATACAATTAGTCTAAATTTTAAATTTAAAGTGTAATTAACTGACTCAAATCAAATAAATTGAAATGTTGGATAGTAAAATTAAATTTGAAAAGTTGGACGGTCGGCTCGAAATGATCCATATTCAAGCGAGTTTTGCACATTTTTACCTTTTTATTTTTAAAAAATAAATTTACCTCAAAATACGAGACAATAAAAATTTGAATTTAAGAACTCGAATACCAATCATCCAGCCATTTTCCACTTGCATCAAGGGCATGTTTGGTTCACCTGTTTTAGAGTATGGAATCGAAATGAGATTCACTGATTCCGATAGTTATTGTTTGTTTTGCAGGAATCAGTTTCCGATTTCTATTTCACTCTGGAATAGAAATGACCAAATTCATTTATTGCCTAATCCGGCTTTGAATTCCGGATTGACCCATTTCAAAATATGCTACCCCAAATCCTTTCTTAGAAACATATCTCCCTCCTCTTCCTTCATGACTCTTCTCTCTCTTAATCAAAATCCTCTCTCAAAATTTTAGATTCCTATTATGATTTCATTTCAATAATAAACCAAATAATTTTGGATGATTCGTCATTTCATTTTCCATTCCAAAGTAATCTAATTTTATTTTTTATTTCTATTCCAATCCTGAACCAAACACGCCCTAAGGATGACCAATGATGACAAGAATAGTTTGATGGTTTGCAGCCGACATGGTGGACCGGGTTCACACAACAATTTATCTAAAGATCATTGCATAGCTGCTTTGGACCACGCAGGGGAACAAATTTTACGTACACGACCAATAACGAACGAATACGATCTCCAACATCAGTTTCCGTTGCGAGCAAGGAATCAAGAAGAAGGTGACAGTGGACACATAAATTCCCTTTGGAACGGGCTTAATCATCCCAAAACCTTTTTTGAGGCCCACAAATTCATGACAAAGTTTTGAGTGCTGGCAGACGTGAGTGACTGTCTAAAGAGAACTATTATCAACACCGACGGCTGCCCTCACGTGCCCATCGTAGTCGGGCGTCGCTGTTAAGGCCAAAAAAATACTCATGGATATACGGAGTATAAAATCTTTTAAATATATAGCTAGAGTTAAATTATGTTAGTAAACTGTTAGGAACAGTCGTTATCTTCGTAAAATTATTATTTTGTCCTTTCAAATATACCCTTCTACTATCACCAACTTTTTCTATTTACCCTTAAGTTAGAACAAAAAAAGTATTTTGACTTTTTATCTTTTCAAATATATATATTTCTACCGTTACCAACTTTTCTTATTTGTCCTTAAGTTAGAGGCAAAATAGATATTTTTATTATCTTTTTATCTATGATAGAAATTTAACTCAGGTTTAACTCGAGATGACTTAAAGGGAATAAACAGCAGAGGTATTTTTCAATAACAGAGAAATATATTAGAGGTATATTTGAAACAAAAAAAAAGTAGATGTAAATGAGATATTTCAAAGGTTTTGAGAGGTATATAGGCAATTATCCCTAATTGATAACAAGTGGCGTAATTAATATACAAAAGAGAAATGCTTGGGTTACTCTATTTTGGATACTTCATGTTGATGTGTTGGTATATATATATATATGGATTAAAATTTAATATATAAAGTATAATAATGATGTTTAAGATTTAATAATAACATTTGGAATTTTGTAATTAATATTTAGAACGTAACGATGATATTGCATATCATCAATAAAATTATAGGGCACAATTGGAGGTACCTGTAGTAGTACTAGACAAACAAAGACGACAGAGAATATTTTTATGGTCGTTTCTTTCACCGCTTAATAGTATTATAGAAATATCATGTAATATATATTTGGAATGATGATAAATTTGTTATTATCTAATCATATTATTTGAATTGAAAGGCTGTTAGAAATTTATACATTCTTGCTCGTAAATTACTCATGATTCTTATTATCAAATCTGAAAATAATAAAATTCACTAACAAACGGTATTAAATAGTGCACTTGCTAGTTGAGAATTTATGATGATTCCACAAATTCGCAAATAATTCAGAACTTTTTCAATGTGAGTTGCACAGCGACGATGTGAATATTTTGAATAGAAAATATGGAGGATGCAAAAAATATTACAAACAGTAGAGCAAAGACCCACAAGAAGTAAATAGGATCATTTATTTCCGCCTCAGGTATTCTAATCGACTAGCTACCAGCATTATTAAACATGAGTAATTAGGTTACTCAAAATTTCTAATAATCAAATTTTATGATTTTTTTTTAATTGTTTCCCTGGTATATATTCAAGTGGTTTTATAATTGATAATTTTTAATAGCTAATACGAGATGAATTTCAAGCAGGTTGATTGCTAGATAAATGATGTCGTTTTAGTTTTTCTAAATTTCAAACAATGTGAATTGTATTTAACGATGTTAATCGTCGATTCAGATGTTCTATCAGCAAATACGATGCAGAAGTAAACAGTCCAACTTACTTCTAGTAGTATTCTAGTTTTATTACCCCATATTTGGATCTGTGTAAGTGGAGAGAGAGAGAGGCGGCCGGGCTTCAAATGTAATTCATAAATTTTGTTATTATATATTAACGTAAGTATAAAAAATACTGGGAGTGAAGTTTCATTTTCTCATCACTCTTCCAACCTTTGTCTTCATCTTCCACCCCTCACTTTTCATTAAAATATAAATATTATCTAAATAAAATTATTTGTCTAAATTAGTATAAATATTTAACTACAAAATCATTTACAGCTAGCGTAGCTAATTAAATTTTGCAACCAACAATAAAAGTAGCATTGGAACACCAGTTTTAGAAAATAATTAATTAGGTTACTTACCTCCATCAAATAAAGTAAATAATTACTGAAAATTTAACTTTTAGAAACTAAAATTTCAATATATCTGAATTACATCGGTATTAAGTTGCGTTAACCCAAACATGCTCTTATATGAATGAATCTATATATATATTGGTATACCTTGTGCATGAATGCGCAGGATGAGAGAGAGGTCTTCTGGATTTATAGAAGATGAGAGAAGGTTAAAACAGATTCACAAAGAGAGCTCGGGTTGAAGCTACTCTATTGTAGAAAAGGAGTCAGGTGTAATCTTCTCTTTTTTAGTGAATCTTATTTTATCCGCATATTTTCTATTTGGTTTTCTCTCTTTTGTGATTGTATCAGTTTTTGTTGAGGAGATGGGTTTATGGTAATAATTCAATTTGACGCTTCCGTTGTGAAATCCCAACAACTGATACCGGATCAACAGCAGTCGGTATCAGAGCGGATTGTGAATTCTCAAAATCTGGTATCAGGATGAGTACCAGATTCCCAACAGAGCGGAGCCCCCCGCACCCCCCGTCCGATACATTTTTTTTTCCAAATTTATCGCATAACGAAATAGTCGACGAATCGGCGGTCCAAAATTGAAGTCGATAACCGAATTTCGAGACACATTTAGCAGTATACATCATACGACTCATCTACCAAAATTAAACCAGTAACGTTCTGAGTAAATGAAAAAAAAGTACTAAAAGGAATGCAATAATTAAGAGATGAGGACTAAGGTTAGATGTTTACAATGGCATACTATATTACAATTCATTTTCTTAGAATAAATAGATAATGGCGTAGGTGAAATGCCTTATCCAAAGAAACCATGAGCACAAGACCATATAAACGACTAAAAATAAATTCTTAGATGACAACCACAAACATGCAATCCTTATTATGCTCAATTTATTACCGGATAACTTGCGCCACCATCCAATTGTAATTAAGTTAGGATCGAGTTCGATTTTAACTTCTTGCTAAATTTTGACAGTGGTTTGTTAATTAAAGTAGTGCATTTTACCTACAAAGTAATTTTCTTATTCTATTAAAATTACTTAATTATGAGCCAAATATAATGTCTTTTTAGATAATAAATTATATTTCTCATCTACTATTACTATATTCTTCCAAAAATACGAAATATAGTAAAAATATATGTGGTCATGCATTCAACTAGGGTCTAATTAGCTCTACATATGCTCGTGAGTAAATTGACCCTTGTGACAGCATGATGCACTTATGTTGACTACTCATGTATTACATTATCGATTTTTTTTTTTAGTTCTGCTGCATAATATACTTCTTAGGGTTAATTGCATACACGTCCCCGCAAACATAGTGAATAGCAGATATATCCCTGCAAAGCTCAACTTTCATAAGTTATCCCTGCAAAAGTCCTAATGTATTCAGATATGTCCCTCTGGTTAGAATCTGTTAGAGAACTATTTATTTTTTAACAGTAAATTCGTGAAATAACATTTTTGCCCTCTTCCTCTTCCTCTTCCTCTTCGGGCTGCGGGAGCAGACGGCGGCGGCGACATCACGGAGCTTGTCGGAGTTGCGCCCAACGAGGACGAGGCTGAGGCCCGCAACGGCGAGGCGGAAGGCAAAGGTGCGGCCGATGCTGTCGGAAGCGCTCGTGACGACGCCCCACGCAGGCACGACGATCGGATCCTCGACGACGACGACAAAGAAGAAAGAGGAGAAAAGGAGGAGGAAAAGGAGGATACGAAGAAAAAGGAGGAGGCGACGGAGACTGTTGTCCGGCTGCCGCCGCACTTACCTCAGCCGGAGGTGCCGATGGGGATGGCGAGGTTGGCGCCGATCTCCCACGAGGAGCACCGCCCGATCCACGGTCCGCGTCCGCCTGATCCTTCCGTCGTCGACGTGGCCTCCATCGGCAGCTTTCTCTGCGACCGCGACTCCTTCTCCGCTGCGACCACCCGCCGCATCTCCTCCCTCGCCGGCGACGACCAGTCCGACAAGCAGAAGAGAAAGAGGAAGAAGAAGAGGGGTAAAATTGTCAATTTACCTTATTAATTAACCATAGTTAGGCATTTTAACTGTGGTTAATTACAGTTCTCTAACGGATCCTAACGGCAGGGATATATTTGAATACATTAGGACTTTTGCAGGGATAACTTATGAAAGTTGAGCTTTGCAGGGATATATCTGCTATTCACTATGTTTGCGGGGACTTGTATGCAATTAACCCTACTTCTTACACAAAGCACGTGCATTGAAATTATTTTACCGCCTATACTCCGTAGTTTGACATGTCGAATTTACCGATTTTGATCTCTTCGCAATATAAAGCAACGAGAGTAGTTTTTGACGCGCTACATGCAATTAATGCTGATCCTGTAACGCCCTAATAGTCCTACGTTGGATGAAGAAAAATTTGTGAATAAAAATATAATAATATAGAACCCTAGTAATGATAAGTGAATATAAATTTTTTTTGTCGGGCCTAACAAATTATTATTGCTAGTGAATCGGGTCGTTTACATTTGGTATAAGGGCTGAATACCAACAAAAAATATGAGAGCTAAGTGTTATGTGGGACAAAGTGCTACACCACCTGCAAAAGCCATTACATCGCCTAATTTCAATTTCAAGAGCCACATCTAGAATCTTACATCGCTTGATAATTCTACTATGTGTGAATTGGGTTTCGATCTGACGAGAACGTTAAGGTCTAAACAACAGAGTCTATAGCATCCCAATAGTCCCACATCAGATGAAAACGTATTTGTAAATTAGAATATAATAATCTAGGACCCTAATAATAATAACTAGACTTAAGTATTTTTGGCTGGTTATTTTGCTCCAACAAGTTATTATTGCTAGCGCGTCAAATCGTGTAATATACTGAATTTCAGTTTAATATACTAAATTTTACCAAATAGGATAAAGTACAGATGAAACGGGCGCAAATACAATTTGGATGTGTTTGGATGGCTAAAAGATAGTCTGGGACCAAGTTTGGATGAGAAAAAATTAAAAACAAAGTTTCTGAAATAAGTTTTTGAAAATTAAAACTTTAGAGTATGTACCTTGATAGGGAAATCCGGAGGACTCTTAAGTTTCAAATGGGGAAGTCTCGACCTTAAAATTTCTGAATCTTCAAAATTCGAAACTTACAGACAAATTAGTCCGGACCAGAGAAGTTTTCGTGCAGGATAACGTTCGAGATCCAGACCATGGATGGAAAGTCCGGATCTTGAGGGGTGGAAGTTCAGATCTTGGAATTCGAAGTTTCTCGAACAAGTGTCTAAAAACTAAAACTTTAGGGTCTGGACCTTAATAGGAAAGTCCGGAGGACTTTGAAGTTTCAGATGGGAAAATTCGGACCATGAAGTTTCTAAAATTTTAGAGTCTGAACAATGCAAATGAAGCCCTGACCCAGAGAAGTTTTAATGCAGGATAATGTTCGGGATCTGTACCATGAATGGGAAGTCCAAACCTTGAGAGGTGGAAGTTCGGATCTTGGAAAAAAAGTTTGGACCCTAGTTGCGAAATGTCTGGAGGACCTTCGGGATCCAAACTTCCTAGGGAAGTCCGGACTTTCCATTGCGGAGAGCTGTATATAGAGGGGGATGTTTTATGCAAAATATTGGAACTCTTGGGTTAAGTTGCAATTATTATAACCTCTTTTAATATAAGGGAACCTCTCACGAGTGAAGTAGCCCTAATCCCTTCTCCACTTCACTCTTTTGCTCTATTCTCCCTCTCCAACCCTTTCTCACCCTCTTTATTATTGCACCCTCTCATTCTAGCTTCGAAGGAAACAGAGGCTGGATTCTCGGTCCTACGGACGTGTAGGTAGGAGTAGAAGCTTCGGAAGAAGAAAACAATGACCTCAACCCAAACGAGCTTTTCTTGCAAGAGAGGAAAAGCTTGCGATTCAAAGTGAGTTGCTCTTGAGCTCTCAAAGCATTGGGTTAGTCATCGTTATCTTCATGTTTTGAGGATTTTGGAGTTGATTTGGGATTTCCTTGTGTTGAAGACATGGTGATGGCATCATATTGGGAAATATAGAGTTTTTTTAAGTGGATGGAGAATCTCTCAAATTGGTGGAAGTTTTGGTTATGTTGGAAAATCCTAACCCTATGTATGGCAAAATATGTATTTTTGTGTGATTAAGCTAGGGCTCGAATTGAAGCCCTAAGGCTTCATAATTGATGGCAAGTAGTATATTGATTTTTGAATCTTAGAGGAGTTTATGATATTTTTTGTATTTCTCCTTAGGATCGAATGGTGGTCAAGGAGTCAGGGACGCGCGGTAGACGTCGTGTTTGTGATTCAAGATGGGTACTCAGTCTGGAATAGTCCTTGTTCACTATTTGGTTCACCCGTTTCCATCATTCTCTCTTATTCACTCGTAATATGGCCATAGTGCCCTTGACGTATGCTTGTCTAAGGATAGGATAAATATTGTATTTCAATTGTTAACTAGTATGCCTAATGTTGGCACTATACTTAGCAATATTTACAATTCGTCATCTTTATTTTGTACTTGGTCGCCTTGTAGGGAACTTGACATTCAAGACTTAAACATAGCCATGTAGGGGCAGCCATTATTGAGAACTGAAGATTTAAACTCGCTTTGTTGGAGCATATATGATTAACATTAAGGCATGCTAGTTGGGATCTTCTTATGTGGATATCTATCAGTAGTAGCAGACTTTGTCTTGTTGGGGCATTGAGATTGACTTTGTCTTGTAGGGGCAATGACACTTACCCTCATGTGATTGACACATTTGCTTTGTACGGGCCGTCGAGATTGGGCATACATGTTAGACTTGTTACTGACCCTTGAGCATTTGTATATGACTATAACTAGCAGTACAGTGATACTGACGCAGACACTTTGGGTGGTGCATCTGAAAAGTCCCATTCGGAGTGCGCAGTTGTTAAACGACGACTGTGGTAATTGCACGCTTGCATGTCAAGGAGTCGTAGTGGCTAGCCCGGCCTTGTATGCAACGAAGTAGCGTAGCAGTGAGTTCCCGGCAATGCTTCGTCAAGAAGCTTAGGTCAGATCCCCATGGTCGACTAGTGGTTAGAATGGGTACTATTAATGTAGTATACTAAATTTTAGTATACCATACTGAACTTTGGCCAAATAGGACGAAATACGTTCAAGAAATGAATATAAAAGTATTCAAGAAGAGTAAGAAAGATTTCGAATAAATTAGAAGTGAGTTGAAGCTAAAACTGCGCAAAAATGAATTTAGAGCAAAGGCCATCAGAGTCATCAGACCTTCAGGATCCGGACCTTGGCAAGGCAATTCGAACTCCGGACTCCAAACTTCATTTGGAAGTCCGGACCTTCAGATTGTAAATTCAGCTCAAACGTTTGGGATCCAGACCTTAGACACGAAGTCCGGACCTGCATTGTGTGAATTACAGAATTAGCCATTCAGTATCTAGACCCCAATTGGGAGTTCGGACTTTGCTTGCATAGCACAGGCAGAACTTCGGGATTCAGACTTCTAATGAGAAGTCCGGACTTCCAGTGGTCTGGGAGCAGAAATTGACTATTGCAGTTTCTCTCTTTTGGGGAATTAAGTTGCAATTGTATGGGTATATAAATAGACCCAACCCTCTCTCTTTCTCCTATTTTCTCCATATAAGAGAAAAGAAAAGGGATCTATTTTCTTCCCCTCTCACTCTCTAACACTACCATCTCCGTTCTAGCAAATCTCTCCAACAAATTGGAGATTTCAAGGTGTCAAGCTTAGAAAAAGCTTCTTAAGGTGAGAAGCTAGTTTTCTTGATAAGGAGGTTGAGGGATAAGGTGATAAAGTGAGTTCTTTATGTTTTAGGCTAGAGTTTGGGAGTAATCTTTAAAAAAAAAGATTTTGAAAAGCCTTAGAGGATCTAAACTAGAGTTCTTATGCAAATCTCATGAGTAAGAGATAATGTTTAGCTTATGAAAAATACTATGTACCAGTAGTGAACAATATTATATACCTTATATTATTTAGTAAAATAATACCTGCCAAAACGTTGTCGGCGGCGGGTAGATCCTCTACCTGTGTGGAAAACACCCAGCTACTAGACGTCCGTCGAGTCCCCTCAGGCTGTCACGGTATAGGAGGGCATCCGTCCGAGGTAGTGATAGGTAGGACACCTGTAAACTATATAGGGGTGGATAGAACATAAGCAAATCAAAGGGCCAAACTGGCCACACCTGTAACACCTCCCTTGCCTGACACAACTAGAGTAGGTGAGATCTGCCACAGATTGCACACCTGTTCCGGGGCATGGAGCATAGAATTTGTGACGACTAAGACTACGAGAGCGGGTTCTTAGGAGGCTGCTTTGAGTTCGATTGGCCATTGTCGCTTCTCTTACTTTTCTTATAAGCTTTCTGCTCACCCTGAACCATAGACGCACATTGCTCCACAAGTAAGGCTCAATCCACAACCTGTTAGAAGATTTGCAAGTCAATATATTAGACAATCTTATATATCCCCGGCCGGAGCCTCCACTCAAAGCCATAGTTAGTTAATTCGGATTCGGCAAAAATTCGATACGGGTATAATACGAATAAAATTCGTATCTTAATTTTTAAATTCGTTGAAAAATACGTCTAAAAAACGGATTCGCCAATTATTCGGATACGTAATTTATATGGATATTATACGTTCACCAATTAAAAATTCGGGATCAAAAATTCGGCTATTAAATTAAGTTTTTTTTCTCTCAAGATTTATGCTATTAGCATAAATACTCATAATTCTTAAGAATATAAAAATAAAGAGCTACAAAAATAGTATGGAGAGGGATGTAGACGCAATTGTCGCAGGCTGGCGAGGGGCAGAGGAGAAAATGCAATAACTTGAGGGACTAGAGTGCTCTTTTTCCAAGTTATATACTTATATTATTCATAAGCAATCCTAACCCTAGCTCCCTTTTACCCTCAGCCGCCGCCTCCACGAGAGGACCTCATCTCTCTCTCTCTCTCTCTCTCTCTCTCTCTCTCTCTCTCTCTCTCTCTCTCTCTCCCCCTCTCCCTCTCTCATTGCATGTCTCTCTCTCCCACTCTCATGGGTTGTGCTCCGACCGCCGCTGCCACCGGGTGGCCACCTCCGGCGATCCTTCCTAGGCCGGCGCCGCCGCCGCCGCCGCCGCCGCCGCCGCCGCATCCCCGCCGCTGGCTGCAGCACTCTGAGGCCCCCTCGGGTCATGGCCGACCTACAAAATTAAGTTTTTTTTTTCTTTTTCTGTTTTGAGCGAGCGACGAAGGCCCGATCTCGCGAATCGCGATGAAACCCATTTTTTTGGGTGAATTATTTAGCGCTCGCGAATTATTCACGAATAATAATTTTTGACCAAAAAAATGCGATTTTTTTTGAATTTTTGGAAAAAATACATATACGGGCCTTTTTATTCGTTTCTTAAAAAATTCGCGAATAATTCACGAATTATTCGTGAATTAACTAACATAGCTCAAAGCATCGAGCCTTATTTGTTTCATCCTGGACGATGAATGGAATGCGATTCACAATGTGAGAAAATTTCTGCTCGTACTTCAAAATTGTGCAGTTCTCTAGTAAAGGTTTCTAGTGTCCTTCTCCAACTATTGCTTCATGTAGTCAGGAAAGAAAGCATTGAATAGGAGTTCTGGGAGTCCCCAAAACTCCTCCCAAGTTGGGGGTAGGGAACTGGCGGGTTGGTTGGCCCTCATTGTCTTCCACCATCGATGAGTCGCCTTATCCAAATAGTGCATGGCCAAGTAGACCTTGTCCTCATCTGGGATAGAGAAGTCATCAAATAATTTCTCCATCGAGTCGACCCACATCTAAATTACCCATAGGTCCGTACACTTTTCGTCGTATGTCGGCAGGTTAATCTTACTAAAGTTTGTAAGGCTTGCCTACGTTTGCTCCTACTCTGCCTCGAGAGCCATGTGATATGTGGTAGAGGTATCCGAGTCCGTCCTAAAGGGCGTCACCATCGCGGCCCCTAGCGGTGCGGGACGTGCCGGCATGAGCGCAATCACCACCGCAATGCCCTCAGGAGTGGTTTGCGTATGAGACAGGGGAGTTAGCTCCCAACTCGCCTATGCAGCTCCTACCTACTTTGATATGAACTCGTGGAGCTCCTTAATTTGCTCCTCCTGGTAACGAAAGGGTTTAGCTTGCCTCTTGACCACCCTGATCAACGTGGCCATCTGGTGGTGAAGCTCCCAGACTTCATTAGAGCCAAAGTTCTCGAATGCCTCAGGTCGTGTCGCCGTAGACCTCATCCACGGTAAGAAAAGAACTTGACCTAATTAAGCGAAGGTACTTGAGAGGAGCTTCTTCCGATTCCGAACACTACGTTGTCGTCTGCCAATACAATTATCTAAAGAATGGAAGACACATCACCCTCAACATGTCCCTAATATCTCTTGAAGACACCAACTTGACCCAATTGTTCACTTTGCCAAAGTCCACCTTCTTTCATGCTCCTAAGTCATTTATAGTCATTTTGAGGCTTAGGATTCACTAAGACCACTAGAAAATAATTTTTCTAGGCTGTGATACCACTCTTATCTGTCACACATTGAGATCGATCAACAGACCCGCCGCACTGACAGGGTATCCACTGCCCGCACAAAGCGGTAGCAGACACCAACCTTGACATCACATGCAAGAGTAGGTATAGAGATGTATCAGAATTATTTTAACTATTAGTTCAAACTTTTACAATTGTCATTCAACTCTCCATGCCTAATAATTAAATTTACATCATCATCTGCCCAAAATAGTACAAGTTTCCTTCGTTCTTACAAAATGGTACTTCTCTCGAACGACTCGAGGGCAATTTAGCTAGCTCATGATGCCTTTGCTGCAATCACGCCTCTCACCGGCGATGGATGGCTCTGTAAAAGCGACGACAACAGAGGGGCGAGAATTTGAAGTAAGTTATCAGTGGGTGCAACTGTTGAAAGTGGCGCTCTACACTCATTCGGTCTAAAAGAGACATAAGTAGTAAATATACGGAAGGAAAAAGTACTACTATAATGAAAATAAAATAACAACCCTTATTTTCGACATGCTTTTTGGGCTGGCCCTGACTTGCTTTACCCGACCTGACCTATTATGTGACTACTATGCCTTCGTGACAGATGTCCGTATAGGATACAATGACACTAATGTCCAAGCTTTCAATTCTACGGAAAGAAACCACTTACGTCATTTCCTTAACTCTAACTGATTAGTTGGTTTGGATCAAATTCACCTATAAACACTTCATGGGGAATCGAAAATGATCAAAACACTCTCTAATAGGTAAGCACAAGGGGTCGAGAATGATCGGAATTTCCCAAGTTAAGGCATAAGAGAATCGAAAGAAATCGGGCCTCTCTTAACTAGGGTAATGAAGCTTGGAAAGCTTTCCTGCGCCCAACACCCTAACCCTAAGTGCTAGTAATCAGGCTTATTAAATTTCTATTTAAAATAACAGCTGCCTCCTCGCCAGGTTTCGTGCGCCGTCTAATCTTTCGAGCGCTCGTCTAATCTTTAGGGCACCTGAAATCCCAGGCAACTCCGCTCTAGGGATCTCAGGTTGAGCATCCGGAAATTGATCCGAGCGTTCGCCTAAGCGTCCGACAGTAGTTTCAGACGCCTGCAGGGCAAACCGAACGTCTAAATATTTAACGATCCGACCGACCCCTTCTCTCGAGCACAGCATCCAGCCAAGCACCGGCGAGATAGTCCGAAAGATTTTAGATGCATGTAGGAAGATTAAGGCGCCTGATTATTTCCTGGGCGTCCGAAAAGTCTGGAAAAATTGATTTTCATTTTTTCAAAAGCCCCAATTCCGTCCTAATTTGCTCCAACTCCTATCTAGCTCAGTCTAAACTTTCCCACATCCTTTCTAATTATATCTAGTATAATTTTAATCATCACTTTGCTAATTTGGCTAAAGTTCGGTGCACAAAACTAAATATCGTTATATAACAATTATATTACTCTATTTGTTTAATATTAAAATTCAAAAAAAAATTATAAATTTTAGGAGTAGAATTATAATTCTTAGATTAAAGGTTATATTCCTATAATCTTTTTTGGATCGTCGACCTAGTATCTCTCTACAAAATTAATATCTTCTGGGATTGTTTCCTAACTTGCAGGACAAGGCATGTTATAAATTACATAAGATGGCATATGCAGAGGCAAATGGGATTTGTTACCTTCTGCCGACAAGAATCTATATAAATACAGTGTCGTACCTAAATATGTATGCATTTAAAAATATAATAACAATATATCTCTTCTTGACTGGACGTAGTGAAAAATGCTGCAACAAAAAATAATTTATTTCTTTTTCTTTTCTTTATTATTTAATTTTGTCTCTTATTCTCTCTATTCAACGAAGCATAAAAGTATTAACATTATGCATGCCATCATCAATCTATAAAAAAACATTTTGAGATCTGTAGAGTACGTAAATTCTCAATTAAGGGGCTGTTTGATTATTTTTATATAAGTCGTGCTATAAGCAAGCCTAAGATTATTGTTTGTTTTAACGCAGTTGTATCTGAATGTTGCAATTAGAACTAGAGATGAAGGCTCAAAGGCTGCACTTCATTCCATTCATTTCTTATAATATATACCAAAAGTAAATTAAATTTTTTTTTTTTATGGAACAACTAAGGGTAAGTTGGTCATTTCGCTCTCTCCATTAATCCGGTAAATTTCTAAAAATATTTCAAAATTTTAAAAAGTCAAAATATAAATTTTAAAAAATTGTGAGAAAAAATAAAAAAAAATAGATATTTAAAGAAAATTTTTCTGTATTTTAGTCAAATATATATATATATATATATATATATATATATATATATATATATAGAATCCAGCTACTATCCTTTTAGGAGGATGGGAGCCTTCGTCCTCCTAAGTTTTCTACCGTTAGGATGAAAAGATGTGCGGCTAGGATGAGAGTAGTTACGGTTAGGTTGATAGTGGGCCCTCTAGGGTTGAGTGGGTGGTTGGTTGAATAGTATAATCTAACGGTTGAAAATGATTAAAAGTTAGATCTAACGGTCAAAAATTTAATAGGACAAAGGCTTCTATCCTCTTAAGAGGTAGTAGCCGAACTCATATATATATATGTAGTACATGGAGTCGTGAGCTTTCAATGTCGGATTTGGCTAGGGTTGACCTTTAAATTCCAATCTGACCTAACCCTATGCATTAGCCCTTATTTTTGCCTTACAACAGAGTCAATAAGGGTTAGGTAACATTGAAATTTGAAGGATAGAGTTAACTCCGCTGTACTAAGAAATAATACTAATTATAAAAATAAAATAAAATAAAGGTCTTTCAAAAGGAGTATTTTAGGTTTACAATCTATTTTGCATTGTAATAAATCTAGCATTATTTTTAAGTACTTAGATACATAGGATAAGTGTGAACTGGGTACAAATTATTAACCAAACCGAATACAGAGAGGAGCAACTCTTTTCAGATTTTGAAGAGTTATGCAAAAGATATTCCAGTGGGTCAGACACAAGTATCTTATAAATGTTGATTTATTGATACATTCATGTGACTGCTATAATCTACAAGATCATCCAATAGAAACTAATCAAAGATTAGTTTTGTTCATGCTTATGATGAAGAAGAAAACTCTAAGATTGAACTATACCATTAAGATTTGAGCATGGAATGAATTACACAATTCATCAAAACTGTTTCAACAGAGATTTAATTGAGGAACTTCTTAGTGAATTTGCACTCAATAATTACGCCCACCACCTCCTTAAACTTTAAGGACGTCGGACCAGCTTTGATATCATGCAATTTAAAAAATTAATCTAATAAAAACTAGTTCAAAAATAAACTTAATAACAATATTTTGCATTGTCTGTGCATCAACCAATCAAAACCTATAATAATTAGATCGTGAAAGTCTTTGTTGTAATTTGTACTTCATGTTGAAACAATAATAACCAATATTCAAGTACTTCTAGTTTGTATAAAAATATGAAAACAAAATTTAGCCCCAATATTAACTTAAAGTTATTATATTTCTTTTGATTAAATTAATTTTTACTATTGTTTTATTTTACATATATAGCTCAATAAAATTGGTCAGTTATAAATCCTGTGATTGATTGCTACACGGATGACTTTCAACAATACTTTAGCAACTTATAATAAGGGCACTATTCCAAAATGGTCGCAGAAACACTATTTGTATATTTAAAAGTTGAATATAAATCTTACATCTAACCCATCTACGTACGAATTTAGACAACTCTTTGGGTTATTACAATTGAAAAATAAAGGCTAAATTGCACATTTTGGTCCACAAACTATAAGTTGCATGAATTTTGGTTATCAAACTTTAATTTGTTGTAATTTCTGATTTGAACTTTCAGAATCATTGCAATCAAGTTCTACAATCTAATTTAGTTGACTAAAAATTGATGCGTCGCTACTGTAAAAATAATTTAACAATATTGTGGTTGATGATACGATAATAATTAAGATGTCAAATTATTTTTACATTAATGATACACTAATATTTAGCCAACTAAATTAAATTGTCAGACTTGATTATAACAAATTTTAAAGTTCACGCTAAAATTTATAATAAATTAAAGTTCGAGAATCAAAATATCATGAGCCTCACAATTTAAGGACCAATCGTCAAATTTAGCCAAAAAAAGAGCTTTTAAATAAAAAATATAAAATTTATAAATATTTTTGGGTGCACGGATATCACTGCTCGGCAGCAAATGCTTCGAGTTGTCTGCAATACATATAATATTTTTAGACTGTTTATAAATAGAATGATTAAAATCTGCAAAATTATGCAGTGCCGGTAGTACTACTCCTCGTACTCTTCTGATTTCGCGTCGCGGAGAGTAATTGCAAGCGCTGGGGCCTACAGTCGTCCCCCTCTTCTATTTTCTCTCAAACAAAAACAAAAGAAAAAAAAAAAAAAAAAAGGAAAAAAATGCACACAGAGCTTCCAAACGAGTAAAACGCGGCACGTGATCTATCTACAGTAAAAAGTAGCGAGTCAAGCTATCGGCCTAACTAAGAGAGATGGCTCAGCTTCATCATCCTCCGCCCTCCGATGCAGCACATCAACGGCTGAAACTAATCCTTAAAACATATAAGATTCTTTTTCTCTTTTATATCTCTCGTCAGATCAATACACGTACGGAGACGCAGAAGGAAATAGTGGCGATCGATAATGCCATCGCAACCACCACTGTAAACGGCGGGCGTCTTCTTCCATTTTTGTCCCTGGGGGCGATTTTAAAGCTACTGTGCTACTTATATCTCAGTCCGAGAATCAGTAGCTCAGCCCCTCACGGATCCTCCCTCCCCTTGCTAATTAAGGGGTTGTCATTTTCCGACGCTGATTGATGGCTTTCCGTCTCGCTTGTTTCTTTCTACAACTGCTGCTGTTGACGACGCTTCTGAATTTCAGCTTTGGAGATGATTTCGACGTCAAGCGTAGCCGCAAGGCGATCGAAATCGGAATTGGAATCGGAATTGGCGGGGGCGGGGGCAGCAGCCCGTCCCCCTCCGGATCAGGCTGTCCCCCTCCCCCTCCCCCGCCTTCCCCTCCCCCTCCCCCGCCTCCCCCGCCTCCCCCTCCCCCTCCCCCGCCTCCCCGTCCCCCGCCTCCCCGTCCCCCGCCCCGGCCTTCCCCTCGCCCGCCTCCCCCTTGCACTCCCAACGGGCCGATAACGCGGGCCTGCTTCTCGAACTATCTGCTGTACAACGCCTACCTCGTAATCCAGCGATTCAAGAAAACCATCGCCTCCGACCCGCAGGGCATCACCAACACGTGGACGGGCACCGACATCTGCGGGAAGACTTCCTACCTCGGATTCTTCTGCGAGACGCCGCCGAACCGCGTAAACACGCCGACGGTCGCCTCCGTCGACTTCAACGGATACCGGCTCGGCGCCCCCACCGTCCGCGGGTTCGTGGACCAGCTGCCCGACCTCGCGCTCTTCCATGCCAACTCCAACAACTTCAGGGGCACGGTGCCCGACCTCACCCGCCTGCAATACGCCTACGAGCTCGACCTCAGCAACAACAAGCTCAACGGCGCCTTCCCCACCGACGTCCTCTCCCTCAACAACCTCACCTTCCTCGACCTCCGCTTCAATGGTTATGGCGGCCCCGTGCCCCCGCAGGTCTTTGTGCTCAGCATGTTACAGGTGCGGAGGCAACCGATTTCTCTAAAAACTTAAGCGCGCAAAGAGCAGTAGCATTATAATACTTTATTGAGTAATATTATTTGTGTACTTAAAATGTTTTCATATTAATTTTATTAATTTTTTAATATTAATTATTTAAATCTTTAAATAGACAAGGCGTAACATCTATACTTTACTTTTTAGATATATAAAAACAAAAACAAAAAAAGCATTTTGCCACTTTATATGTAAAGGTTACAAATGTATGGTGGCCCACTCAACTGTAGGACATTCTATGCCGCAGAATCCGGTGCCAATCCCAAAAGAAAAATAAAATAAAAAAAATCAGTTGGCTATTTCAATCCAAAACAAAGAAAAAAAAAAAATTAGGTGGCGTCAATCCAAAACAAAGAAAAGAGAAAAAGATTCCATAGGCAATTCCGGAATGACCTGTATTGATTGTTCTCAATATAGTTTTATCTTAAAAATTACTGCATATGACTCCCTACAAAGATATAAAATAATAAATATATGTATCTACAAAATTTTAGTTATCAGATTTATTTTTTCAAAAATTTTTTTGTTTACAAATATATATTTTTCTGTTATCAAAATTTAGATAACCATGAGTTAAAAAACTAACCACGGTTAGGTAAAAAGTAAGATAACCTTTTTATTCCTCATATATATAATTTATATTTTAATGTTCAGTCCCGTCATCTTTCTTATCCTCTTCTCTTTATCCATTGCGATGGTGAGCAGCGCCGACGTCAGAGGCGAGACCCTTGATCGCAGCAAAAACGAAGTATGCCGCACGTGTCGTGGCGAATGCAAGAAGAGAGAGAAAAAAGATAGTTTTTTATAGGGACAAATTTGTTACGATAAAATAGTCATTTTGTATACCTATCGTTAAAAAACTAATGGTAAATCAAATGGCAGGAATACATATGAACGAATCAGAATTTTTAGAAAAATATATTTACAAACCAGAAAAATTTTAAAATAATAAATTTGATTACTTAAATTTAATAAAAAAATATTTGTTATTTGATAATTTTACAGGGACTTGTATGAAATTAACCCTATCTTATATCTCCACTAGGACCACTCCCTATTTAGTTTGATAGTATGCGAAGGATTTGTTTGTTTTCGAAACGTTAAACTAACGGACAAGGAAGTTTTAATATTTTATATTCAACAATATTGTGCAGGTTCTTTTCCTGAACAACAACAACTTCACGGGGCAGCTCCCGGCGGCCCTCGGCCTCACCCCGGCGCAGTACCTCACCCTCGCCAACAACAAGTTCACCGGGCCGATCCCCAGCTTGATCGGCCAGACGGCCAACACGCTCTTGGAAGTGCTCTTCCTAAACAACCTGCTCTCCGGCTGCCTCCCCTACGAGATCGGCCTCCTGAAGAAGGCGACCGTGTTCGACGCGGGGACGAACCTGCTGACCGGCCCGATCCCGCTCTCCTTCGGGTGCTTGAAGAAGATCGAGCAGCTCAACCTGGCGGACAACAAGCTCTACGGCGAGGTGCCGGACGCGCTGTGCAGACTGGGGATCCCCGGGGCGGGCAACCTGATGAACTTATCGCTGTCTGACAACTACTTCACGTCGCTGGGGCCTTGCTGCTTGGCGTTGTTGAAGAAAGGCGTGCTGGACGTGCGCAAGAACTGCATCCCGGGTGTTCCGGACCAGAGGTGGCCGGAGGAGTGCAAGTGGTTCCTAAGCCAGAACAAGTACTGTCCGCTGAACACGTACGTCCCGTGCCAGTCCCCGTTGCCGGAGGGCGCGGATCAGCTCAATTCCAAGGGGGCAGCGGCGGCGGCGGAGGCAATGCCGGTGGCGGACGGGGGCCGCGACCGGAGCCGGGGCTCGGGGTATGTTACCTACTCCGCGCTGGACCAGAATCCAAAGCCGTGAGGAACAGGATTTGTTTGATGTGGTTATGCATGTCAGGTTTAGTTCCAAGTGTATATGCATGTGTGCGCATTTGCCCGTGGTCCCAGTTTCGCTACTCATACGATTTCTCACCTCCAGTCCACATTATCCTCTGCTTTAGCTGTGTTAGTTATTACTGTTTTTGCATCATTGTCTCGATCTTCTTTGTTTCTTTCATTGTCTCTGCTCTCTCTAATTGTCTGTCGAAATTAATGTGACAAGTGAATAAATCTTGCTGTTCCCAAGATATTGAAATATCTTCGAAAGAAAACTGTTTGTGTGTGGTTGTTCAGATGGAAGGAATTGGCCAAATTACACTGCTGAGTGCTTGAAATTTTATTTAAAGTTTGAATTTGATTGACGAATTTTTAAATTCGGCATTTAAGAATCTGAACTTTCGAATTTGTTTAATTTTATAGAAAAGAAATTATTGCCTGCACTTGGTTCATCTGTTGCAGTGGTGGTAAATAAAGAAGAGATGATTTCACACCTTAATAAAGTAACAACTTGAATTGCAAGATCCTTCTTCTACCATGTAGAAAAGCTATTGGGAATTTCAGTATAGGATTCCACGCAATACTATTCCAATATTAGTGCACCAAATAGCACTATCTTGGAACAACACTGAAGAATCACACACAGTTTTGAAAAGGCAAGGTCCAATTTTTATTTTTTTTAGATTTAAATTTTATTTATTTATTTATTTTGATAGAATGTTCTATCGTAGGCAAACCTTTCGTTCATAAAAAATTGTTAAATTTGATTTAGATTTATAGTTATCTAAATAGGGATTAAATCTTAATCTAATTGAAATTAGATATAATTTAGATTTAATTTAGTCTACATGGAGTATAAGTAGGCGTCTAATTCTAATTCAATTAGAATTAGACTTATTTATGTCCAATTATATTAGAGTTCTAATCAAACTCTATGGTTGGGGCTATGCGTTATAAATTGCAGCCAAGCTAATGAAGCCGGTCACTCTAATTAAGCCATGCAAAATTAATTAAGTCCACCCTGCCCCGTGCGTCTGCTTGGGAAAATTGAAGGATGTGATGCTTGTGTCCGTACACGCGTGGTAGTCCCATTGAGAGATCTTTTTTGTACTCCGCCTTTCGATATTAATAAAATATTGTCAAACTGATCGCTCCTAGCGCAAATGGCAAAGGACTTGATGGTTGGTATCCGAGGTTCCGAGTTCGAATCCTAGTTGATTCACATTTCCAGCTAAGTTTATTTCTAAAAAAAAATAAACGAAGCGGGTAGCGTGCTACCTTTCTCTCAACAAAAAAAAAAAAAATAAAGTATTGTCACGCACTCACGCCCCTCCCGTATGCACAGCGGAGGCTACGCGGGCGCGTGCACAGATCCGCCGAGCAGCCAGAGATTTCCCTATCCGTCCAAGACGTAAACAAAACTAATACATTGAATTTTACATCGGAAAAATAATATAATACAGTTTTGCACGAGTGCATATCATAACAGCGAGAATTTAAATCTAACTATTACAACATTGAACATACACATTTTTACATACATTTCTCCAAATTAAATACATATTACATGCTATTTTTTCAAAATACAACTTTCACTTTCTATTACATTTGATGAAAACAACCACTACTATGCCTTGACAACAGAAAATGAATTTCAAGTCCCAATATGCACAACAGTGCTTTTTTACTCATCCTTGACCCAATTCATTCTCGACCCAATTCGGGGCTTTTCACAAGACCAAGCCCAACTCCCCTCTCTCAGCCATGTGGGGACTAGCTCACCGCTCCGTCACCCACCTTGGGTTGCTCACAGAGGTAGTATGATCGACTCGTCACCCAACATGTGACTCCACTATACTCACTCTCTCCACAAGACGCAACAAATGCAATAGGGCACATGATACAATATGATCGATCAATCTATCTTTTTTCTCTTTGACCCAATCGCACTGGCTCACTCAAAGTCAAGCCAACTCACATTATCAGGGCTCACGGGGACAATCACCAATTTAGGACCGTCTGTTGGGGAGAATTTCGCTCGCCCATACGTGACAATTTCGGAGCTCACTGCTTGTGGTGTCGTGACCATCACAAGCCGAACAAACTATGTGAGTATGATCTAATTCTCTCAACCAAGAGAACTCACCATTAACCATAGTTACAACATCAAGAGGATCTCTTTCAATCCCTAGCATGGTGTAGAAAATCTATTTCAATCTCTCGCATGCTCAATAATACCAAAATACTAGTTGACACTCTCGGAACCCAACATGGAACTCATCAAATCCACTTCTTAACTATACTTCACCTAATTTGGCCCAAGCTCGGAGAGGTATACGAAAATTTAGTTTACTACAAGTATTTACTCTGTCTTCGCCACTGGACGTAGGTCGATGGCTGAACCATGTAAATTTCGATGTATCCTTTTCTAATCTTTTCTTTTCTTGCATTAATTATTTTTTTGAATTTATTTTTTGCCGTTCCGAATTCTAAAAAAAATAAGAAAGTTTATTACAACGCATAAATATCAACACATCATATGATATACAAAGATAAGAATACCAACCATTCTAAACAATGAGATGATTAATGTACTAATTTCACAATCTTCCATACAAACACTATTTGACGGTTCAGTCACATCAAGAAAGTGCTTTGTGAGAGAGCCACGTAGCTAATTGAGGAATAACCGCTGGTCGAGTTTGCCACACACCCAATAAAAATTTTCAACGTGTCCATTGCACCGTAAATTGACTCTAAAATGTGCGTTAAAGTAAATTTCCATAATACATTAAATTATTTAAATATTTTGTATTCATATAATATATATCATATATTTTATTTTACAACACTAATTATCAAATATTTCACCAATCATCTAATATTATGTGTGGTGTATGAAGTATTGATGTGCACCAGATGCAAGCAAAGATTCCTTCCCTCTCTTGGAATCATGAGTGCATCTCAATAAATATTCTCTGCACTAAGTGTATATTGCCCTTTGATAAAAATTTTAAAATTAATTCATCAAACATAATTTAAATTATTAAACTTAGTAAATCATACATATTTAATTAAATTTCAATATTAGAACTTTAATCATCTAATATAAGTTATGTTGTATAAAGTATTGAGATATACTACGTGCATGCAATAGTTTCTCTTTCTCCCATCAATTTTAACAAGGCAAAAAACACTCCCACCTATTTTTCAATTTGAAATAACTCTTTCAACTTTAACTTTTTAGTTAACAAATTTATTTATAGAATAATTATCAAAACTAAAAATATGATTGAATTTTTAAATAAAATTATTTGTATAATTTACCTTTACAAATGCTGAAAGTTAAGAAAATATTAATAAAAAAATATTTTTTATAATGCACATAATACTACTTTATAATTTATTTTTTTTATATTTTTTTCTAGTTATAATTTTTTTTAATCTTAAAATTTTAATAACTATATAGGTAATTAGCTAAAATACTATCTATCCGCCGCTCAATGCGGTTTTTATACTAGTTAGAGCTAATTGTTAGCGCACCGAAGTAAACCAAGAGATTAGAAATTTGAGCCTCTCATATCTAAATTTGAGGCTGTGGCCTCTACCCCAAGTTTAATATACAAAGTACTGAGATTTTATTTGGAAGCATGAGGAGGGGTGTAAAATGGGTTAGGTGGGCTGTTGGTCGGCTCGGTTCGGCACGGCTGCGGGTCGTGCTGGCTCATACCCAGCCAGCCAACACCGACGGCAGCTTGCTGGCCTGTGGCCCGATACGATCCAGCCTGCATCCAAATGCGGGTCATGCCGAGCCATAGGGCTGGGTTCGATCCAGTCCATTTTGGACCGGGCGTTAGCACCGGACCCGCCTGTTTATTTTTTTATTTTTCCTAATAATGTATTTTTTATTATATTTATTCTTTCAAATACTAATTTAAATTAGTTAAATTTTATATAATGTTTTTAAAATAGTCCAGATTTTATTAATTTATAAAAATACTATATATATTTTATAAAATTACTATAAAAATTTTCAAAAAAATAATTGGAATATAAAAATAGAGTTAAATGGGCTGGCCCGTGGCACGGCACAGTCCAGCCTGATCTGGCCCGCGGGCCGTGTGGGCCACAGGCGAAAGAAAGATGGCCCGGCCTAACATGGCCCAAATTCGAATCCAAGCCAGGTCGGGTTGGGCCATTTGTCGCACAAATCAGTCTAAAAAATCCTGATTGTGCTGACCTAACACGGCCCACAATTCACCCTTAGACACGGGTCTTGAGAACAAGTCGAGAACAAGTTGTGACACTTTTATTCTCAAATTTTAATTTGTTATAATTTTTTGTTCGAACTGTCAGAATCGTTGTAATCAAGTCCTACAATGTAATTTAGTTGACTAAAAATTGATGCGCCGCTATTGTAAAAGTAATTTAACAGTATTGTGATTGATGATACAACAATACATAATTAAGATATCACATCACTTTTATATCAGCAATAAGTTAATATTTAATCAACTAAATTAAATTGTCGGACTTGATTGTAACAATTCTTAAAGTTCACATCAAAAATTATAATAAATTAAAGTTTGAGAATCAAAATATAATTGGCCTCATAATTTAAGGACCAATTGTCAAATCTAGCCAAAAATTAATGATGTCATGAGGGTAGTATATAAAAAAAAGGCTTTAAGTAAAAAATATAAGATTTATAAATATTTTTGCGTGTACAGATATCACTGCTCGACGGATGCTTCGAGTTTCCTGTAAGACATAATACTTTTAGACTGTTTATAAATAAAATCAACAAAATTATGCAGTGTGGGTAGTACTACTCATCGTAAGGCCCATTTGGCCTAGATTCTGAAAAAATAATTTTTGCAGAATTGATTTTCATTTGGAGAATTGATTTTAGTTAAAAGCTATAGAGCGTTTGGCTGAATTTAGATAAAATCGATTTTTCTGAAATGATTTTCTAAAGCTGTTTGGCAAAAAAAAATTTATGTTTGCGTATATTAATATTTTTACTAAATTTTATTTTAAAATAATTTAAATTTTAAATTTTAATTTTAATTTTAATTTGAATATGAATTAAATTTTTTAAATTTTAAATTTACAAAAAATAATTTTAATTTTCAATTTTCAATTTTCAATTTTAAAATTTAAAATTTAAAATTTTAAACTTTTAGATCTAAATTTAAATTTTGAATTTTCTCATCTAAATTTAAAATTTGAATTTTAATATTTAAAATCTAAAATTTGAAATCTAAAATTTGAAATTCATAATTTAAAATTTAAAATTTAAAATTAAAAAAATTAAAAATTTCAATATTTTAAAATTTGAAATTATAAATTTAAGTTTCAAAACTTAAATTTAAAATTTAAAAATTAATAAAATTTCAAATTTTAAATTTGAATATTTAAAATTTGAATTTTAAAACTAAAATTATAATCTAATTTTTTAATTTTAAAATTTGAATTTTAACAATTTAAAATTTTAATTTTGAAAATTTTGAGAATTGTAATTTTAAAATTAAAATTTTTAAATTTAAGTTTTAAAATTTGAAACGTCAAAATTTTAAATTTTATCTTAAATTCGAAATTTAAAATTTAAAATTCTAAAATTTAAAATTTGAGATTTCAAATTTTCAAATTTAAAATTTAAAATCTAAAATCTAAATTTTAAATTTTAAATTTTAAAATTTGAAATCTAAAAATTTAAATATGAATTTAAAATTTAAATATTAAAATTAAATTTAAATTTAAATTTTGAATCTAAAATTAAAATAAGAATTTGAAGTTTTAGTCCAAAATCAGAATCAGTTATCAAAAAGCAGCTTTTTTTTTTTCTGTTTCTGGTTCTGGGCTATCAAAATCAGTTTTCTGATTCAACTTCATCCTCCGCCCTCCAATGCAGCACATCAACGGCTGAAACTAATCTTTAAAAGATATAAAATTCTTTTTTCTCTTCTATATCTCTCGTCAGATCAATAAGAACAGCACGTACGGAGACGCAGAAAGAAAAAGTGGCGATCGATAATGCCACCGCAGCCACCACTTTAAACGACGTCTTCTTCCAATTTTGTCCTGGGGGGATTTTAGAGCTACTGTGCTACTTATACCTCAGTCCGAATCAGTAGCTCAACGCCTCACGGATCCTCCCCCCCCCCCCCATTGCTTTCTATGCAACATTCGATCACTTGCTCAACTGACGCTCCATCATTTTCCGACGCTGATGGCTTTCCGTCTCGTTTGGTTCTTCCTGCATCTTCTGCTGACGACGACGCTTCTGAATTTCAGCTTTGGACATGATTTCCACGTGACGCGTAGCAGCCGCAAGGTGATCGAAGTCGGAATCGGAATGGGAATGAAAATTGGCGGGGCCGGGGGCGGCGGCAGCTGTCCGTCCCCCTCCGGATCAGGCTGTCCCCCTCCCCCGCCTCCCCCCTGCACTCCCAACGGGCCGATAACGGCGGCCTGCTTCCCGAACGATCTGCTGTACCATGCCTACCTCGTAATCCAGCGATTCAAGAAAACCGTCACCTCCGACCCGCAGGGCATCACCAAAACGTGGACGGGCACAGACATCTGCGGTAAGTATTCCTATCTCGGATTCTTCTGCGAGACGCCACCGAACCGGGTAAACACGCCGACGGTCGCCTCCGTCGACTTCAACGGATACCGGCTCGGCGCCCCCACCGTCTGCGGATTCGTCGACCAGCTGCCCGACCTCGCGCTCTTCCATGCCAACTCCAACAACTTCAAGGGCACGGTGCCCGACCTCACCGGCCTGAAATTCTTCTACGAGCTCGACGTCAGCAACAACAAGCTTGTCCGCACCTTCCCCGCCAACGTCCTCTCCCTCCACAACGCCACCTTCCTCGACCTCCGCTTCAACAGCTACGTCGGCGCCGTACACCCGCAGGTCTTCATGCTCAGCATGTTACAGGTGCGGAGACAATCAATTTCTCTAAAAATTTAAGCGGACAAAGACCAATAACATTATAATACTTTATTGAGTAATACTATCAGTATACTTAAAATATCCTCTTATTAATTTTATTAATTATTTAAATCTTTAAATAGACAAGCCTAACATCTATACTTTACTTTTTTAGATATGAAAAAAGCATTTTGCTACTTTATATAAAGGTTAAATACTTACATTTATTTAGACATAAAGAAAGCATTTTGCTACTTTATATAAAGGTTAAAAATGTATGGTGGCCCACTCAACTGCAGGACATTCTATGCCGCAGAATGCGATGCCAATCCCAAAAGAAAAAAAAAAAAAAAAAAAGAGAGAGGAAAAAAATCAGTCGGCTATTTCAATACAAAACAAATAAAAAAGAAAAAAATTAGGTGGCGTCAATCCGAAACAAAGAAAAGAGAATCTTAGAAAAAGATTCGATAGGCTATTGCGGAACGACCTCCACTGAGTTTTCTCCATACAGTTTTATCTTATAGAAATAATTGTATATGATTCGCTACAAAAATATCAAATAATAAATATATATTTCTATAAAATTTTAGTTATTAATTTTTCTTTTCCCTCCAAAAATACTCTCGTTTGTAAATACATCTTTCCGTTACCAAATTTAGATAATCATGAATTAGAAAACTAACCACAATTAGCTAAGAAGTAAAATGACTTTTTTTACCCCATATATGTATAATTTGTATTCCAATATTAAGTCCCGTCAACTTTCTCATCTTCTTCTTTTTATTCATGGCGGCGGTGATATCTACGGCAGTGACGACGTCGAAGGTGAGACTCTCGATCGCGACAAAAGTGAGGTATGCCGCACGTTCAGCGGCGAATGCGAGGAGAGAAAAAGAAATGTAGCTTTTTGTAGGGATAAATTTATAGGGACAAAATAATCATTTTATATACTCGTCGTTAAAAAATTAATGGCAAATCAAACGATAGGAACATGTATGAACGAACTAGAACTTTTAGAAAAATATATTTACAAATCAGAGATTTTTGAAGCGATAAGTTTAATAACTTAAATTGTATAGGCATATATTTGTCATTTGATACTTTTACGAGGACTTATATGAAATTAATCCTATATTATATTTGACACTTCTACAGAGTCCGGCTACGATATTTTTATGAGTATAGAATTCTTTATACTCATAAGTTTTCGACCGTTAGATCTTCCCTCTTTGACTGTTAGATCATACTATTCAACCAACCACCCACTCAACTTTAGAGAACAACTATCATCCTAACCGCACATTTTTCATTGAACGGTCGAAACTTATGAGTATAAAAAGTTCTATACTCATAAGAGTATAGTAGCCCTACCCACTTCTACATATCTGCACCGCCTATTTAATTTGATAATATGCGAAGGATTTGTTTGTTTTCGAAACCTTAAACTAACGTACAAGGAAGTTTTAATATTTTATATTCAACAATATTGTGCAGGTTCTTTTCCTGAACAACAACGACTTCACGGGGCAGCTCCCGGCGGCCCTCGGCCTCACCCCGGCGCAGTACCTCACCATCGCCAACAACAAGTTCACCGGGCCGATCCCCAGCTCGATCGGCCAGACGGCCAACACGCTCTTAGAAGTGCTCTTCCTAAACAACCTGCTCTCCGGCTGCCTCCCCTACGAGATCGGCCTCCTGAAGAAGGCGACCGTGTTCGACGCGGGGACGAACCTGCTGACCGGCCCGATCCCGCTCTCCTTCGGGTGCTTGAAGAAGATCGAGCAGCTCAACCTGGCAGACAACAAGCTCTACGGCGAGGTGCCGGAAGCGCTGTGCAGACTGGGGATCCGCGGGGCGGGCAACCTGATGAACTTATCGCTGTCTGACAACTACTTCACGTCGCTGGGGCCTTGCTGCTGGGCTTTGCTAAAGAAAGGGGTGCTGGACGTGCGTAAGAACTGCATTCCGGGAGTTCCGGACCAGAGGTCGCCAGAGGAGTGCAAGTGGTTCCTAAGCCAGAAAAAGTACTGTCCGCTGAACACGTTCGTCCCGTGCCAGTCCCCGTGGCCGGAGGGCGCGGATCAGCTCAATTCCAAGGGGGCGGGGGCGGGGGCGGCGGCGGAGGCAATGCCGGTGGCGGTCGGGGGCCGCGACCGGAGCCGGGCGTCGGGGTATGTTACCTACTCCGCGTTGGACAAGAATCCAAAGCCGTGAGAAACAGGATTGATTTGATGTGGTTATGCATGTCAAGTTTAATTCCAGGTGTATATGCATGTGTGTGCATTTGACCGTTGTGTCAGTTTCGCTACTCGTACGTTTCCCCACTTCCACTGCACATTATCCTCTGCTTTATCTGTGTTAATTATTACCGGCGTTGCATCATTGGCTTGATCTTCTTTGTTTCTTTCATTGTCCCTGTTCTGTAATTGTCTGTCGAAATTAATGTGACAAATGAATAAATCTTACTATTCCCAAGATATTGAAATATCTTTGAAAGAAGCTGTTGGTGCGTGATTGTTCAGATGAAAGGAATTGGCCAAATTACACTGCTGAGTGCTTGAACTTTTATAGGTATCGTTTGGCTCAGAAATAAGTAATTTTAGGCTATTCCTAGGATAAATATAATTGTTAGGATAAGCAGGAATAAGATCAATTTTGCGTTGGGATGAAAATTAAATTTTTCTCGGGAATAAAAAAAATAGTGTTTGGGTGATTTGATTGGAATATCGAGAATAAGAATAATCATAGTTTTAAAATAATAATATTTTATCTAATTAATTAGTACAAAATATTAATTAAGTAATAATTCAACTTATTTAATCTACTGATTAATTATGAATATTGCTAGAAAACCCTTAATATTAATTAATAAATTAATTGATAATTAATAATTTAATTAATAACAAATAATTTAATAAATTAATAAATAAATTAGTTAATAATAGTCCGATAATTACTTAAGAAAATAATTAAATACTCAAAATTTTAATTAATTAATCAATATTAGTATTAGTTATTGACTAAGTATACAAAATAATTAATTATTTAATAGCAAATTAATTAAAATAATGAATTAATTACTCAAATAATTAATTAAATATTTATTAGAGTAACAAATTAAGTAGTTAATTACTCATCTAGTTAATTAGTAAATAAATTAATATATAAAACATTAATTAAATAATATTTTATTATAAATCTAGCTTGAATATTTTATTATTTTATTATTAATTAAATATATTATGTCTATATAATTTATGTTGAACTAAATTTATAATTTTAATTAAGTTTGATATTAAGCTTGGAATAATGCTATTCCGCCAAAATGGTGAAATATTTAATCCCAGCTATTCCGGAATAACCGAGAATAGTGAAGTTTGACCGGGATAAAATATTTCGACCAAAAATCATCCTGTTTTGCGGAATAGCGGGAATAACTAAACTTATCCCCGCTGAAACCCCCAACCAAACGGGGCCTTAGTTAAGTTTGAAAAGGCAAGGCCCAATTTTTTTTTTTTTAATTTTTAATTTTTATTTACTTATTTATTTTTGATAGAATGTTCGATCGTAGGCAAACCTTTCGTTCGTAGAAAATAATGAAGTTTATTACAATGCATAAATGTCAACACATCCTATGATATACAAAGATGAGAATAACAACCATGAACTGATTTCACAATTAGAGCTAATTGTTAGCGCATGGAAGTAAACCAAGAGATTAGAAATTTGAGCCTCTCATATTTAAATTTGAGGCTGTGGCCTCTACCCCAAGTTTAATATACTAAGTATTGAGATTTTATTTGGAAGCACGGGTTGGGATGTAAAATGGGTCAGATGGTCCGTTGGCTGGCTCGGTTCGGCACGGGTGCGGGTCATACCCAGCCGGACAGCACCGACTGCAGCTTGTTAGCCTGTGGTCCGATACAATCCAGCCCGCATCCAAATGCGGGTCATGCCGAGCCATAGGGCTGGGTTCGCTTCGGTCCATTTTGGACTGGGCGGCCTAAGCACTGGGTCCGCCCAATTTTTTTTCCCTAATATATATATATATATATATATATATATATATATATATATATATATATATATATATATATATATATTATTTTATTTATTCTTTCAAATACTAATTTAAATTAGTCAAATTTTATATAATTTTTTAAAAAATCATCTAAATTTTATTAATTTATAAAAACACTATATATATTTTATAAAATTACTAATAATTTTTTTTTTCAAAAATAAAATTAAAATATAAAAATAAAGTTAAATGGGCTGGCCCGCGGCACGGCACAGTCCAGCCCGGTCCGGGCCGTTGGCCGCGGGCAGTGCTGGGCCACAGTCCAAGGAAAGATGGCCCGGCCCAAAATGACCCAAATTTGAATCCCAACCGGGTCGGGCTGTGCCATTTGTCGCATGAATCAGTCTAAAAAATATTGAACGTTCTGACCCAACACGGCCCATATTGCACCCTTAGACGGGGGCCTTGAGAACAAGTTGTAAAAATAGTAAAATAAAGAATAACTTTTTTTAGTTATTCGCATATTTAGCTTATAATATATGAATAACTAAAATTCTGGCCCATAAAATTATGAAAGGGCTTCTTCATATATGAAAATGGTGGATGCTAAATATTTTGAAGACATAAAAATAAAATTTATTATTTCTAATCATACATGAAAATTTTCATACTTAATAAGCTATCGTTTGATATCATATTCCAGCGTCTAAGCAAACTTTGGGCCTAAGGTTTTTGTTGAGATACATGAACATCTTATTCAGCATACCTTTTGGTTTACTCAGAAAATTTATATTATTTTGTAGATGAGATGTATGATCAAATATTTAAAATTGATATCATATTCAGAATTCAAATTATTTGTTCGGAATAAAATAAATTATTTTATTTGTGCAATATACTATGCAGCCAAATCATGAATGCCAAAATATTTTAATGAATAAATATTAAATTCTTATATTTTAATCCTATAAAAAAATTTTGGGTTAATTGTATACAGTTCCCTGTAAACATATCGAATAGCAAATATTTTCCTACAAAGTTCAACATTTTATATTTATCTCTGCATAAGTCTAATGATATTCATATTTACACCTCTGGTTTGTTACCGTTAGAGAACTATTATTTTTTTAACAGCAGTTAAGTGAAATGATATTTTTGCCCTTACAAATATATTCCTCCAAAAGCCCCAATTATACAGAAATATCCTCCAAAAAAATATTTTATCCAATAATATAAGAGGGATAAAAAAATTAATTTAACTCATTCACAAATCAGGGTTGAGTATTTTACTCATGGTTAACTATATTTTACCAATGGATCCTAATAGCAGAGATATATTTAAAAATGGTAGGGACTTTTATAAAGATAAAAATAAAAAATTAAATTTTATAGAAATATGTCTGCTATTCGATAGGTTTGCAGGAATTTGTATGCAATTAATCCAAAAAAATTCTTATACCCAATAAAATATTTGAGTTGAAATATGATTTACTATATATCAGCCATTCTTGCTAGGAAATCGGCAATAACTTTTGATGGTAAGTTTGTCAGAGTGATTGATTCGAATAAATTTTAATTTTTTTATTTCTTTATAAGCTGTAACTTAATGAGGACTAATAAACGTTTTGTGTGCCCAGAGTCCAACTCTCCAGGCATCTAAGAATCTCCAAAAGTGAAGAAGAAGACCCGAGGTCTATAATTCTATTGTTCAATTTGTGCTGTTGCCATCATGGGGTGGACAACCCGGCCATCATCAAAGCACGAAGAACCATCATCAGTACACTCGCACATATATATATATTCTCTCCTCTTTTAATTTTCGATTGTTGAGAATTATAAGATAACTGAGCCTTCTAAATATCATTATCGCTTGCAGCACCACCTTTAACACCACTGTTTAATATCATTATCATCAACCTGGCAGGTCCCAGGCATGAAATGAAATACCGTCACATGATTGAGTCACAATTCACATCTTCCCTCTCCCGATCCAAACCCCGTCGTGCCTTCCACTCAAGGCAGCTTCCGACGACTTTCCCATTCCCGACAGGCCCATCATCGCCATCAAACTCGCCAACTAGCTAATTATCAATCCGAGGCGAAAAAGGAGAAGAGCGAGAGCCCCAAAACACACCAAATGGTGGCCGTGTTCAACAAGGAGCTCCTGAGCTGGTACCTCATCACCCTCAAGCTCAAGGAGACCGTCGAGGCCAATCTGTCCAAATCCAGCGCTCCCACCACCCCCACCTCGGATCTCGGCGCTCGCCCCCAACCCCTCCTCCTCACGCAGGGGGACGACCCGGGCCGATCCCCCTCGGCCCGGGTCGTCCGATCCCCGACTCCAGCCGGCGACGCGGAATGGGTGATCTCGATCCGGGAGAAGCTGGAGCAGGCCCGGCAGGCGGACTCGGCCTGCCCCTGGGCGAAGCTGTCCATCTACCGCGTGCCCAAGTCCCTCCGCGAGGGCGACGAGAAGTCCTACGTGCCCCAGGTCGTCTCCCTCGGCCCCTTCCACCACGGCCGCCGCCGCCTCCGCGACATGGAGCCGCACAAGTGGCGCGCCCTCCACTGCGTGCTCAAGCGCACCGGCCGCGACGTGCGCGCCTACCTCGACGCCGTGCGGCCCCTCGAGGACCGCGTGCGCGCCTGCTACGAGGGCGGCGCCCGCCTCCCCTCGCACGAGCTCGTGCTGTCGCTGGTGCTCGACGGGACCTTCGCCCTCGAGCTCTTCCGCGGCGCCGCGGGCGCGGGCGAGGGCGGGTTCGCGGCGCTGGGCTACTCGCGGCGCGACCCCGTGTTCGCGATGCGCGGGGCGATGCACGCCGTGCAGCGCGACATGGTCATGCTGGAGAACCAGATCCCGCTCTTCGTCCTCGACCGCCTGCTCGGCGTCCAGGCCGGCCGCCCCGACCAGGCCGGCCTCGTCGCCCCGCTCGCCCTCCGCTTCTTCGACCCGCTCATGCCCACCGACGAGCCCCTCCGCCGCACCGACCGCACCCGCACCCGCACCCGGCTCGCCTCCTCCGCCGACGCCTAATTCGACCCGCTGTCGGGGTCGGGCCTCCACTGCCTGGACGTGTTCCGGCAGAGCCTCCTCCGCGCGGGGCCGCAGCCGGCCCCGCCGCGCCCCTGGCGCAAGCGCTGGTCGCAGACGCGCCGCGTCGCCGACCGGCGGCGGCAGCAGCTGATCCACTGCGTGTCGGAGCTCCGCGAGGCCGGCATCCGGTGCCGGCGCCGCAAGACGGACCGGTTCTGGGACGTGGCGTTCGAGGACGGCGTGCTTCGCATCCCCCGCATCCTGATCCACGACGGCACCAAGTCGCTCTTCCTCAACCTGATCGCGTTCGAGCAGTGCCACATGGACACCACCAACAACATCACCTCCTACGTGATCTTCATGGACAACCTCATCAACTCCGAGGACGACGTCCGCTACCTCCACGACCGCGGCATCATCGAGCACTGGCTCGGCAACGAGCGCGAGGTCGCCGACCTCTTCAACCGCCTCTGCCAGGAGGTGGTGTTCGACATCAACGACAGCTACCTCTCGGGCCTCTCCGAGCAGGTCAACCGCTACTACAACCACAAGTGGAGCACCTGGACCGCCACCCTGAAGCACAACTACTTCGGCAACCCCTGGGCCATCATCTCCCTCGTCGCCGCCGTCGTCCTCTTGCTCCTTACCTTCACGCAGACCTTCTACAGCATCTACAGCTACTACCAGCCCATTCAACAACATTAAAACACTTGTTGCTGCCTTAATTGTCCATTGATTTCCTAAAACTAAAGCTTGGAGCGGTTAGAACCGATTAATTTATTACATTTTTTTTTTTTACTTTCTTCTTTTATTTTAGTTTAGTTTAGTTGTGTGGATTGAACCAATTCGACTGTTATAGTGCTGCTCTGGGTTGCTTACTTCTTTTTTTTTTTTGTCGGATGTGGTATTGAAGAGTTTCATTGGAGAGGAAATGGAAATTTAAATTTTGTATACTGAGAAAATGTATAGATGAGTAACTTATAAACCGAGTGCGGCAAATAACTTTACCTCCTCTCATAGTGGTCCCAGTTCTTCCCTCACAGTTCTCCGATTGAAAAAGTGGAAGAGAGACAGATCATGACTGATTTGACAATCTCTCGCATAAAATGACAATTATAACCTTAGGCCCCGTTTGGTTCGAGGGTTAAAGCGGGGATAACGAAGTTATCCCCGCTATTCCGCCAAACGAAACGAAGTTTGGCCGGGATATTTTATCCCGGTCAAACTTCATTATTCTCGGTTATTCCGGAATAGCTGGGATAAATTATTCCATCGTTTTGACGGAATAGCGCTATTCCTAGCTTAATTCTAAATTTAATTAAGATTATAAATTTATTTAAACATAAATTATATAAACATAATATATTTAATTAATAATAAAAGAATAAAATATCCAAGCTAGATTTATAATAAATATTATTTAATTAATAATTTATATATTAATTTATTTACTAATTAACTAGATAATTAATTAACTATTTAATTTATTACTTTAATAAATATTTAATTAATTTTTTGAGTAATTAATTCATTATTTTAATTAATTTACTAATTAAATAATTAATTATATTGTTTAATTAATTAATATTTTGAGTAATTTAATTATTTTCTTAATTAATCATCTGACTATTATTAACTAATTTATTTATTAATTTATTAATTTATTAAATTATTTGTAATTAATTAAATTATTATTTACCAATTAATTTATTTATTAATATTAAGGGTTTTTAGCAATATTCATAATTATTTAGTAGATTAAATAAGTTAAATTATTACTTAATTAATATTTCGTCTTAATTAATTAGATAAAATATTATTGTTTAAAATTATAATTATTCTTATCCTCGCAATTCCAATCAAACCATCCAAACACTATTTTCCTTATTCCCGAGAAAAATCTACTTTTCATCCAAACGCAAAATTGATTTAATCCCCGCTTATACCTCAATTTATACCTATCCCTGGAATAGTCACTTTTTGCTTATCCCCGAACCAAACGATACCTTAAGGGTTAAGATGAGTACTTGTTATTATGAAATACATAGAAGCAAAATCCTAATAAGTGAATGGTATGATTGGATTTTACATGAAGTAACCATTTAAACAAGTTACCCATTTATTAGAGTAGCCTATAGAAAGAATAACAATAACATATACCAAATTTATTAGTTCCACATAAATTTTAAATTTCTTATTTGATTTTATTATTTACCAAATTAAATAATGCCCCATCTATTAACTGTCCAACTCAGAAAGAATATTAAATTTAAATCTGATTTTTGAATTTGGTATTGTAATGTAGAATTTTGATTTTAAAACTTAAATTCAACTTTTAAATTTGAATATAAATTATTCTTTTAATATTAAAACTAAATTTTAATTTTTGATTTAAATTAGAATTTTGAATTTGAACTGAAAGTTTTATTTTGAATTTATGTTTTATATTTTAAAAAAAATTAAATTTAATTCAAAATTAAGATTCCTATGTTGTTTTCAAGCTAAATTCACAGTTTGAATGTAATGTGAATTTCAATTATAGTTAGAGGTATTTTAAGAGTCCATAAAACCTTTAGTTGGATACGATCGGCTATGGTTCTTCAGACCAAAACACTATGCAAAAACTAATGTACCCTTTAGATGGGTACCTGGTAACTGGTACCTATGCCTCAATAGCAGATCTTCTCCAGAGTCATAATTACCTCTCAACTACTTTAAAAAAAAAAAAAATGTGGCCAGAATTTATATAGTGTATTAAAGTATGACCGTTAATTTTAATATAGATGTTAAGTTTTAGTTTGATTGCAAGTAAGCTCAACAATAAAGGACCTTCTTATTCTTCAAAATTTATTGTATGAAAAAATTGTTAGATCGTGAATGCTAATCCCAAAGCTCGATCTGTTAGAAAGGAAGCAATAAATTCACTTAAAGTGAATAGATATATACATGGCGTGAGTAGGTTTCGATCATGACTCGATCCAACCCGGCCTCTGCTATGAAACAAGATGCTGAAGGATGCTAGCCTTGTTAAGCCAACAATCCCCTACCTTTCAAGTACTTGCACAAATTTGCAATATGTAAGAATCGAACTTATACTCTGACTTTAATACTACTTGTTGGATCGTCAATGCTAACCACAATTTCAAAAACTCGAGCTGTTAGCATGTTAATAAGTAGGTAACCAATTCACTTAAAGTAAGCAGATATACAACACCTATAGGTTACGATTGTAACTCGACCCAATCCAGCCTCCACTACGGGATAAGATGCTAATCCCTTTAAGCCAACAAAAATAATATAATTATATTGATATTCAAAATTTGTGGGCTTTTCATTTTTTTTTCTTCCAAACCTAATTATATTTTTTTGAGATTTGTCTCACCAATCATATTGTATAGTTATAATTTATCAATACTTAACAAAATTTATTATTATATTGAAAATAACTAAATCATATTTTAGAATCTTACTTAGAAAGGCATTGAGATGATATTGTCAACTAACATCAACAAAACAAATATAGGAACATCCAAGTTAAGAAATTCAATAAATGCTCACATAATACTTCGAAATAACTTTGTTCATAACATCACAATACTGAAGCTCAAGTTCTTGCCTAACGACATATAACATCAGCAATATTATTGGGACTTTACAACCTCTAGGGGATAAGGTTCAATAGGCTAAAGTTTAGATATTTAGTATAACTAATATAATTCTTAATTAATATTGCCACAATAAGTAAAATAAGTCCAATGAAATATTAGCAGAGTTGTCTCATCCCCTCAAGGTTGTACTAAAAGCTTCAATCACTTTTCTGCTCTCCCTGGGTTGCTTTTACTGTTGACGATTTTCTGTAAAACAAAGCATATTATATGTCACAGCCAAATATAATTATAAGAATTGGCAACAAATGTATAGTTTCTCTTACTATAGCATTTTGAAATAAATAGGTCGTAATTACTTTCTGAATGTACTCTTTTGATTATATTAGTTGACAATGCTATATATAAAAGAATCTTTGGTTAAGAGTTGTTTGTACTTGGCTAATTCCATACAAAAATTTAAAGTATGACACTTTATTTGTGTGACATATGTGAGAACAAGATGAACTTCAAAACTAATTTTTTTAGTAGTAAAATTATCTTATTTACTATTAGACATAGCAAATTAATTTATATTTGTGACATAACTCTGAATATATGTACATGCAATATATGTACTTACATACAAACAAACATGGACACCTTCTTCTATACATTTAAATTATTAAACCATTGTAATTATTTTAGTTTAAGATAAGACTATATATAATAAGCCCTCTTGGTTCTCTCTTTCACATACATGCACATGTGTGATAACACATTCTCTCTTTCTTACATGCGCGGTTGTACAAATATAGACATATTTGCATGCATACAAAAAATATAAATATAAGTAAGAGAAAAATTATGACATAAAGAATGATAAATTACAAGTTTATTTATTAATTGCCATAATATGTAAGATATAATAAACTAGCAAAAAATTATAGATTAATATTAATTATATTTAAATTAAAATACAAAGGCATGCTATTCAGAAGATTATCAACAAATTCACATTGAGATATCATGAACCTTTAATCTTCCTTTTAGTTTATCAAATAATGGATTATATATTATGTGCGGAGACTGACAGCAACCAATTTGTTTAATGCTAGTTGAGAAGATTTACCATGACATTATTATAAAAAGCATATACCGTTTAATACCACAAGTTAGTGATATAGTTTTGTACAGCACTGGATTAAGTAGATAAACATTGGAACAACATCATGTCATTCTTACTTTCTTTCTCGGTTCTTTTCCTCTGATTAGCCCTGTATTAAGAAATACTTCAACTTCTGGTCGAGATCTAAATGTGTAGCCATATTCAGGATCGATGTAAAACTGTAAAAGAAAGCTATTGTATGTTAGTAAAATATTTGTAGAATCAATCAAACTTGCTAAAGTAAAAAATACTTGAAATAATCTGTAATTACAAAATAGTATAGGCTAAAAAAAAATGTTAAAGAAAATTTTCATTTATTCTATGATTGAATATATAATGTTACATCATATTAGTCAAAATGTCAACATTATATTGATCTATATATAGAAATATTTTTATTTAGTAGAGTATAGAAAGGCATGTCGATCATTGAAAATATCATTGTATATATTATTATACCATAATTTTTCAAACTTCATTCTCAAGAGTTTCAAGCAAGTGTCAGATTTCGGAACCTGACAAACAAGTTCCAAACGTGACTATAAGAAATAGAGGCTAGAAGCTTCTGGTTCTGTGAAATCTCTGTTGAGAATCTACATCCTAAAGGTGTTTTGCAAATTGAAGGCCAGGTTTTAGAACCCTAACACTAGCCTAATGCGTGGGTTTGGGGAACGGAGATCAAAATAAGGACTGTGGAGAACTTTATTTGCAATCCTACCCTCTCTGTTTTCTCTCTTTCTTCCCAAGAAGAAGATCTCTCTCTTGCTCCCTCTTTCTTACTCCCACACTCCCACTCAGCCTCTCCTCCACTTTTTTAAAGGATATTGAGGCTCCCGCCTTCTTCCTCAAGCTCCACGATAGGAAGGTAGAACCTAGAGTAAATGTCACTTAATCCTTATTTGTTTTTGTTGTCCTAAATATTTCTTGGATTTTGATCCTTTTATGGATTTTTTTATGGAGTTTGAAAAGTTTAGGATGGATTCTAGCTGAAACGGTGTTGCAACTTCGCGAACTTTGCAAAGTTGCTACATAGGGCTTTCAACATGGGGGTGGTTTCAAAACCCGGAACCTAGAATCTTGGTTTCAGAACCTACGCGAGGAGCCAATGTATAGAAACGGCTCGAGTTCTGCAGAACCTATTAACATGTTTCAGAACATGTGTTGGTTTCACAACCTGAACAAGAGGTTCTGAAACCTGAGCCTTCTAAATCCAAGTCTCTTAAACCTAAATTGTGACTTCTTATGGGTTCCTATAATCATGTCTTATACTCTAGAGCCGTGGTGATGCATTTATACTCTCTTTAGGTTCGAGCAAAGGTTGGAGGGTCGGGAAGGCATCAATCTTTTTAGATTGATATTAGAGGTGGGTATTCGATCTGGAATGGGATAGCTCCGCCTTTGTTTGCCCGTTCTTGTTTCTTCCCTCTTGCTTACCATCTGATAAACTTTGTGCACATTATATAACCGTTATTGAGGACATTATCAATTGTCACATAGCATTTATATATATATATATAAAGCATGCTTAGTTGTTGGTTATTTACATACATACACATCTATGTGTTCCGTACTTCGTTGTTGTAATTATGCTTGACCATTAAAAGCCTACTAGTTGACACCTATGACGAAGCATATTGGTAGTAGCAGACGCATCCTTATTAGCCTTGTAAGAGCAGCTGATATTCACAGTCTTAAAACATATATAGTTGATAGTTCTACTACTGACCCTTGAGTATCGGCATATGATCATAGCTTGCAGCTCGAGATACTAATATAGACACATTAGGTGGTCGCTCTTCTAAAGTCCCCTTCGGACTAGACTGTCGTTAAGTGGCAAGCAGGTAGCCAGTCTTTGCAATGCGCACTCGCGTGACAACCAAATATCCTATCCCAGCAATGCTCACGCAATGAAGAAATCGAGTAGCCAGTCACAGCAATATTTTGTCGGCATGCTTAGGCCGAGTCCCTACGACTGGCTAGGTGGTGGATTGGGTATAAGTGAATAGTTGGCATTTCATGGCATTGATGCATGATACTTTTCAGTACCCTAGTCGTTATAGCATCATGATACCTATTGCTTAGTTTCAATTACATTTATACCTATGCTTCTATATTATCCATTTGCACCTTACTGTTATTTCCTTAGTGGATCGATTAGTGCAGCTCGTCGCTGTACCCACTGAAAAACTTGTAGAAGTTTCTCACACTCTCCTTTCAAGGCTCTTCGAGTAGGGAGGACATGGGTGCGGGGCGAGGACACATGTAGATAGGCCGTCTTAGGGATAGCAATACTTTTGTATTTTGGACAAATTTTGGGAAAAAAAAGAAGTTGTAATCAATTTATATTAGCGGAATTGGTTGTATTCGAAAACTACACATTTTGAAATAGATAGAGTTTTTAAAAATCTTGGATTTTTAGTACTCAACAGGTGATCTGTATCGATGTCATGCAGGTAGGGGCTGCAACCCCGATGTGTGCAGCGGATCTGGCAACATCCCAGTATAAGCTTCTATTGTGGCTAGAGGCTTAACAATATATAACAACATAGTTGTAACTATGGTGACCATGTTAATAAAAGCACATGCTTGTATCCAATGTTAGAATTTTAGAAAGAGATTGAAACACTAGCCTACACTCTACAAATATTTGGACCAAAAGAACTATACTCGCTACCTTAGACAATATTCGATTGGGTAAATTATGCCAATAGTTCCCAACCTTTTCTTGAATTTTTAATTGGATCCCTAACTCTCTTTTTTTCAATTGTGTCCCCAACCTTTATAATTCATTTCAATTAGATCCATACCGTCCATTCTCTTCTTTCGACCTTCTTCTTCTTTTTCTTCTTTTTTTCTCTATTTCTTTTTTTTCTTCTTCTTCTTCTATCTTCTTCTTCTTTGTTCTACCTCATCATCATCATCATATTTATTTTTTCTTCTTCATTATCCACATCATTGGTGTCCTCTCTTTTCTTTCTTTCTTTCTTTCTTTCTTTCTTTCTTTCTTTTTCCTGTTGATGCTTATTTTTTCTTTTTCCTTTTTTTTTATTTTTATTTTTATTTTTTTTCTGCTGCTGCTTCTTTTTTACTTTTTCATTCTTTCTCTTCATCTTCTTCTCCTCCTCCTCCTCATCCTCCCATCTTCTTCTAGTTCTTGAAGAAGAAGATATTCGACCTTTCTCTAGAATATAGTTTATAGGATTAATTTCATGGTTGCCCCTTTCACAACCTGAAATTTCATTAATATCCCTTCAAAATAGAAAATATCCTCAATGCCCTCCTAAATGCAAATAATCTTCGCAAGTACCGCCATGGGTGACGGTCCATCCAAAATTAACTGAGCAAAATTTAAATATCCTAGTGCACTTTTAATAAAGCTAAATTATAAAAAACTCTTTTGTACTTTAGCCTATGCCTCGGTTATCTCCCTGCATTAAAAATTACGTTAATTATCAACCTGCACTTTGCCACCATCTCAAATAAATCTAAAAATTTAAAAAATAGGCTAATTACGTTTAAAAAACTTTCCTAAATAGAGTTGCCATATCACATTCTTTTACATCCCAACATTAATTTAATTTGCAACTCAAAGAAAAGATAAAAGAGATCTTCTATTTTGCTAATACCATCAAATTAATAGTTTATTAGAGCAATTTATTGAATTTATATGATTCCATTGCATTACTTATAAGTAATTTTTTATATGGAAACTTACTTTTTTACATAGTTTTATAGCTAAATTCAAAGACCATCCTAAATAACTGGACTTATTTGAGATAATAGTGAAATATAAAAAGGTAGTTGATGCAAGAAAACAGATAAACTTAATTTTCTTTCATCTTCTAGAACTATTTTAGTCTGTTAATTAGTTTATCGGAAATAAATTTTTAAAGTTTATCGTTTGATGAATCGAGAAAGATAAACTTGTATTATTTTTTATTAGTTTGTTTTCTAATAGATAAACTTGAAACGTACAGTATCTTTAATTTGTTAATCGGTTGTACAAAGGGTCTATAAATAAAAGCATCCTCGGCTTGGGTTGAGTATCCACCGAGAAATTCCTCTTCCCTAATTATCATCTCTCATGGTGCATGTTAATTAATCCATAGCACTCAGTGCAAAACTTCAGAAATATCTCATTTATCCCTACATTTTTTTTTTCTCAATATACCCCTCATATGTTCCTACGTTATTCAAAAATTTTCCTACAGTTACCACCCGTTAAGTTAACTTGGGTTAAACATGAGTTAAGTATCTACTAGGGTTAAAAAAAATAAAAATAACTCTTTTGCTCTTAACTTAAGGGCAAATAAGAAATGTTGGTAATGGTAGAAGGGTATATTTGAAAAGACCAAAAATCAAAATACTTCTGTGCCCCTAACTTAAGGGCAAATAAGAAAAGTCGGTGATAGTAGAGGGGTATATTTGAAAGGGCAAAATAGTAATTTCACACTGATAACAGCTATTGCTAACAGTTCACTAACAAAATTTAACTCTAGGGGTATATTTGAAATAGGTTGGAACGTAAAAATGGTATTTTCAATATTAGCCTTTTAAGAAGGATAAATCAGAAAATTGGAAACTTTTCAGGGGTATATAAGCAATTGCCCATTTTTTTATTTCACATTGATTTCTTCATACAACTTCAATTATTTGAGGCCATTTTACCTTTTCAATTGATGCAATCATTAAATAAAGTGGAGTAATTATTAGGCTAAAATACAAAAAATTCTCTCATAAATACTCGCTTTTTCACTTTTTCTTTCTGATTTTTAAAAATCTACATTTTCTCCTCTTAAAATTTTAAAAATATTTTTAGGGGGGTAATGTGTTAATGGAGAGGACAAAATGATCAAATTGCCCTTACTTCTTCTATAAGAAAAAATAATATTTAATATATTTCTGTCATTTTGAAGAGCATTTTTGATATAAATTATAAGAAATGGACGGAATAGTGATGGAACCTTGATAGAGGGGGGCTGAATGCAACAACTTGAACGTTGAGGGTGTAAAATATAGGTTTTTGAAAATTAAGAAAGAAAAGTAAAAAAACAGATATTTATAAGAGAGTTTTCTATAATTTAGCCTAATTATTAAGAGAGAGGCTCCTTTTAATACTGTTCTCTAATATACAATCGGTAATTATTTTGACAATATTAATGTTGAGTATTGATGATTTGTTTTTTATTTTTTTTACTAAATGTACGTTTCATTTTGGAGGTTTTTATCTAATTAATAATCCTTATTGGAAAGTTTAGTTTGTCTTCTTTATTATCAGAGATATGAGATTTTCCCAATAAATTTTATTTTCGTTGTAAGTCATGTTTTCTTTACCTTGTTCCCAGAAAAAAAAAAAAAATTCAATTTGGCAAATTTTTTTACGTATTTATGTAATTTTATTTTTAACTTCAGTAAAAAGTTGTTTTAAATATAAAATAAGTTAGAAAGAACAGGTAAATGGAAGAATGAAGGGGTAAACTTATCATTTTGCTTGTTGACTTGAGGGTGAATTTAAAAGGTAACGGATAAGAAGGGCATTTATGATAATTTTGTATATTTGAAGGAGTATTTATGATATTTTAAACTTTACGACGACATCTAAAAAATTTCTGAGTTTCGTAGGGGCACTACTTAAATTGCCTCTAGTTTACACGTCTTGAACGGTACTTAAATTTGCTTTTTAAAGTATCTTGAAATTTCAGTTTGATGAATTCTTCTCTTTTATATCCAAATTAAGAACATCATATATCTTATATAAATTATAATATATATAACAATTATATTATATTATATTGTATTAAATTGTATTTATATGTTATATTATATTATATTATATTTATTATGTTATATAAAATTACATTATATTGTATTATATATATATATAACTAGGCTATTATACTATTAATAGCACCAAGTTATTAATACTATTAGGTTTTCGGCCCTTGGATGAAGGGATGTACAGTTAGAATGATAGTAGTCCCCTAGGGTTAAGTGAATGGTTGGTTGAATAGTACGATATGATGGGTGAAAATGATTAAATTGGTAGATCTAACCGCGAAAAACTTGGCAGCACCAAGTGCTTGGTTCTATTGATAGCATTGTAGCCAGACTCGTATTATATATTACGTACATTACATTATAGATAATATAATATAATGCAATAAGTATACAAATACTATATATACCATATTGTATTTGTCTAATATACTATCTTATGTCTATCTTTTAATCAAGATTTATTTTTTAATAATGTATTAGTTACTCTTATTGAAATTTCATTTTGTTAAAGAAAAAGGGTTTATAAGTTTTATAGTGTCTATACGATGAACCAAATGTTATTCCCTTCGACGTAAAGCAACCAATGCGTTGGCTTCTAAAAATATTCAAGCAACCAAATAGCTTTAATCAACGATGTAACTATCATGCACGTGCACTGGTGAATAGTGCAAGCCTATACTAGAGAGTTGGTTGATCTCTCAGGCCTATGTGAGACCTCCGGATTTGGAATAGTTCTATATATAAGGTATAATATATTAAATCTCTTAAACCGGCTATAAAATTTAGAGCGGAGGTTAGCCCTAAAAGATTAAGAGAGTTAAGTATGTTAAGGCTAGAGTAGTTCTAGGATAGATGACCCCCTGCGAAGTGGGGCTTCACAGTTGGTATTAAAGTCAATTATCAGTCGGAAATGTGAGATAAGTCTCGGCTGAGCTAGGTTATATAACGGGTAGAGCGAGGCTCTTTAGCTTATTGCTATTGTGGGTGGAGCGTGACTCTCCACAAGGTTGACTAAGGATAGCGGGACGAGTCTCACATTGCGTGGTACTTGTGAGTGTGCCTGAGCCTAAAGAGGACGTCAGGACATAAAAGTAAAAAAATATGAGACCCCAGAATTAGAATAGTCATATATAGAAGGTATAAAACCTCTTAACCTAGCTATAGCATTTTGGATGGTAGTTAGGCCCAAGAGGTTAAGAGAGTTAAGCGTGATAGGGGTAGAGTCGTCCTAGAATGGATGACCCCCTGGGAAGCGGGGCGTCACAACCTACCTAGCATTGAGATGGTAGACAGGTCGACTATAAAAGTTACTTAATCTAGCTGATAGTTTTCAACACTTTGGTGTTTAATTATTAGTTGTGAAAAAAATTATTGACAATTTAGAAACATTTGTTTAGGATAATTATTAAATTATTTGCAAGTAAAATATTAGCCTTCAAGGAGTGTCTATATAAGGATACAAGATTTGGCTTTATTGAACTCCCATATGAGGAAGATATGCCTTCCGAGCAGTGCTGATATTTCTGCCCAAACTAAACCTGACTACTTAGATCCTCCTTAATCAAAACTAAGGGCAAGTTTGCATGACTTAGATTGCATCATAGATTATTAAGATATCATTTGTCGACTTTGTTCAATTTGGAGGTGTAATTAGATCATTTTTAAGGGTTCTAGATGAAGTGCTCTATCCAAGATGCCTAAATATTTTAGGATAGATGAAAATTGCCTGCTCTATAGAAATCCTTATTATGTTTCTACCTCAGGCACTCTATCCCTAGTGGACTCAATTTTGTGATCGCCTGTTCTAGAAATTATTACTGCAACCTTTTTGTTCTATGTGGGATGATCTTGACCCTTTAAGTTATGTTTAGACTTGTTATCGTGTTTGCACTATTTGCCATTTTTAGCTTATTGTACCACTTAATAGTTCTATCGTGTGGAGCTCATTAAACCCAAGATTTGAATATATGTAGTACACTAGACTTTAGCCTTATTTGCGAAGTGGAAATATAACACCATAAGACATGGTTAGGAAGGTTTTGGAGACGTTTAAGGTTTGTTGGAAGTGATTTGGGGTTAAACCGAAACGAAAATGGAAGTTTTGAAAATATATCAAAAGTTACCTGAAATGTCAGGCTCTAGAACACCATGACTATGTTCCAGAACCTGGACAGCCCAACATTAGCTGAATTTCTCTATTTATGTGGAAACCAATTGGAGATTCTGGAAACTAGTAGGTTTCGAAACACAGGGGCACATTTCAATACCTGCGGTTCTAAGCAATGCGATTGTAGTGTGGGTGAAAATCAAATTGCGTATATTTGGGGGTAATTAAGGGCACATGTTAACCTCTATAAAAAGGGATCCCTTAGCAAGTCATAGCCATTCCTTAGAGCATATTTTATGGTCCCTTACACTCCACCTTGTTGGCTTAGAGAGGCCAGCATCCGATCCTGTGGCGGGAGGTCAGGTTGTGCCAAGTCATGTTCGAAATGGCACTAGGTCGGATAGGGACGAGTCATGTTTGAAGTGGCGTGAGGCTGGTTGGACCGACTAACAATCGAGACCCGTGGACACTGTGCCTATACGCTTAAAGTGAATTGATTGCGTATTTCTAATAGCTCAAGCTTTTGGGATTAATGGTTAGCGCCAACGATCCGACAAGTGGCATCAGAGCCAGAGGTTACGTGTTCGATTCCTGCATACTACAAATTTGTACAGGTGCTTGGGAGAGTATTGTTGGCTTAAAGGGGCCCAGCATCCTGCTGCTCTATGGTGGGAGGCCAAGTTGGGTCGAGTCATATTCGAAGTTGCATGAGACTGGTTGGGCCGAGTCACAATCGAAATCCATAGGACTGTGTCTATATGCTTTAAGTGAATTGGTTGCATATTTCTAATAGCTCGAGCTTTTGGGATTAATGGTTAGTGCAAACGATTCGAAAAACCTCCCTACTCTACTTCATGCCTTCTTTTGTTGTTGTTTGACGCTGATTTCGTTCTGAGGAGGTTCCCCCAGCTGAGGATCGTTCCTTCCTTGGTGGTTTTTTGGGGCCATCTATGACACTCCCTAACCTCTACGTGCTCCTTATTATCGATCATTGGGATCTAGCTATCCATCTTTTCCTACTAGATTTAGGAGTACCGTTCTATGAGTTTTTTGGAGATTTAGTCTTTTTGGACTTTGGGAAGCCCAAATAGGATTTTCTAAGTTGGGTCATAGAGAGTAATTGGAGAATTTTGGAGATCTAGGATTAAGATGTGAAATCTTTGGGATTTTATCAAAAATTTTTATAAACTCCATGGATTCTTAAAAGATCTTAAGTATTATTGGAGTTTTGAAGTCAATTTTGGAAGATTGAACTTCAGCTGAAGACTTAGCAATTTGGGTGTCATGTTCCGGAACCTAAGAATTGTTAGATATGTCTCGAATTTTGGAACCACAACGTTTTCTAATCCTATTATGTTTTGGTTATCCCATTAAGTTAAGTTTAGATTATGCCTTATCTAATTGAGATTATTCCTAGTCTTAATGGATTTGTATTCCTAGTCGCATTAGGATTAAGTCACTATTATAAATATACCCTTTATTCCATTGATTTGGTGTAGCAGATGAGAGAGAGTATGGGTGTATTTTTAGAACTAGGGTTTTTGTGAGAAGGCATATTTTGTCCACCACTTTGATTATAATGAAGGTCTCAGTTACGTTTCGCCCGTGGATGTAGGCTAGTGGCAGAACCACGTTAATATTTGTGTGCTTTATTTTTCTTCTCTCTTATTTCGGATCTCTTTTAGTATTTTCGCACCCGACAAACTAGATCTTTTTCGCTTTTATTTTAACAAGAATCACATTATGGAAGCTGAGAATAAAAATAGTGTGAAATTTTTCTATTTCTGTGGAACCTAGATTCACATTCTAGACCTATATAAGGAATATCATGAGGTAATGACTTTATATTTTTCTCCTCAGGTGTCGAGGAGGATTGAGGTGTCGCAAAGATATCGTAGATCTCGAGAACATGTTTTAATGTGGGTTAAACCTTCTGGTAGTAGTTGGATCGCTCCTTTTGTCTAAATTACCTTCTTTCTAGCATTCTAATTCTTGATTTGTCATACTTGTTCCTCCATACTTATAATGTCGATTCTTGGGAATTGTTTGAGATGCATGAGTAATACTTGTCAATACTATTAGCAATTTGGGTGTCATGTTCCGGAACCTAAGAATTGTTAGATATGTCTCGAATTCTTGATTAATACTTGTCAATACTATTACAAATTCTTGGAAGTGCTTGTGATAGCATGCTTTAGTGTCGATCTATGATCACTTTCTTATCTTGAGACAAGTATGTTTGAAAGTAATTGGCGTGAGTATTAGTTGTTGATGAAACCATGCATTCTTGGTAACCTTCGCAATAGCATGTTATGTCGTTATTTTAATTCCTTGTTCATAAGTAGCAATTATTGAGGTAAGCATATCATGTCTTGTATGTAGAGAATATGGCAATGAATTAAATGATTCTTAAGATAATATTATGGTTGGATTCTATATATTTGAGCAAAGGCGTGTGACCAATCTTGTGGGAAGCCAAATAAAAGCTAAGCAATCATTGCTCTTGGAAGTCACGACTTTACGATATGGCTCTCTGGAGGTGTAGTCGGGCGAGGGGCCGATCATTTGACTCGCTTATGCTACCTTATGCCAATGTGGGGAATGGTCCCATCATTTGTCGCTCATCCAACAACAATGCGGGGTTCTGATCATTCGACTCACATGTACTGGTTAGTGCCGAAATGGTGGAGGATTCGATTTTTCGACTCCCTATAAGGCTGCCGAAGTGGTGGAGGGTCCTGCTCCTTCAACTCCCCATGAGGCTAGGATTGGTAATTTAGGACTGGCTCTAAGGTCGATCGTGTAAATTAGGTAAAAGGTTACTTAATGCATACGTTCGTTGCGTTGGCTAGATTGGTAGTGGTATCTAGCACTTTCATGGAATGTCGATGCATATGTTAGTTGTGTTGGACACATTGTTAGCGGCATTCATTATATCATGGGTGTTATGATGATAACTTGATGCAAGTGTTGGTTAGGTTGATCCGTATGCATAGTAGTTTATTGATAATGCATCATCATTTGTTATCTAGTCATTATTTATTATTGTTATCTGCTACTATTATACCTCATTTAAACTTGGTGAGGGCTGACCGCCTCTCTCGACAATTGTACCTACTAAAAACTTGTTCAAAGTTCTCACACCCATTGTTTCTAGTGTTATTCATATCCAACCTTACCAGGAAAGGTGCGTGATTGTAGAAAAGGCATCACGAGCTACATAGCTAGACTCAACCCATTGTTAGCAAGTGTTTGGGTAGTGAAGCAACGTATTAGATCACATTTTAAGGAATACTATGTAATTGAAAATTGATAAAAATGACGGAGAACTTGAAAATGTTCAAAGTTAAATGACTAACTTTCTTGCTTTTGATGACTACCAAATCATATGAAATCGTATATATGTTTCAATTGGAAACTAAAAATATAGGTTTGTGTGTTGACGCTTCATACGTGTGGGGAAAACCCTGTCCGTACGCCGGTCTGTGCACATGCTTGTTGAGTTTCCACGTCAAGGCATGATAATGTATCTGAGCGCTACGTATATCATTTTTTAGGCTCTCCAAACATGTGCATTTATGCGTTTGTGTGTGTGTGTGCGCGCGCGCGAGAGAGAGAGAGAGAGAGAGAGAGAGAGTGTGCACTACAAGAAAAGATAGTATTGGTGGCAAGAGATGGCGACAAATTTTGTCACAGCTATACAGTTACCTATGGTGGCGATAAAAAAAATTGTCACCGATTAATTAACTTAAAGTGGCGATATTACTTTCGCCACTAAATGGTTATTTTATTGTCACTGTTTGGTTATCTACGGTGGCGATAAAAATAATTGCCGCCGTTTAATTAACTTAATGTGGCGATACTATTTTCTCCAATAAATGACTATTTTATCTCCACGTTTGGTTACCAATAGTGGCGATAAAAAATATTTGCCATCGATTAATTAACATAAAGTGGCAATACTATTTTCGCCACTAAATGACTATTTTGTCACCACAGTTTGGTTACCTATAGTGTCGATAAAAAAATTTGCCACCTATTATTAATGAAATTGCAATCAAAATAAAATATTTAAAAAGTTTATATCAAAATAACATATAGTGAGGGTGAAAAAGTGGCGACAGTTGTTAAAAAATGAGGGTGAAAATGTACAGAGACACTTCAACTTCAGATCCTTTTGGAATTACTCCCTGAACTTTAATTTTCTTTTTCTATTAACACTCCTAACTTTTATTTTTTTATTATTTTATTCTAGTTAATTTAGTTAATTTTTTTAAATTTAAGAGCTTTATTAATTACTGCTAAGCTATTAATTATGTAGGTTCAGGGATGACACGTGAAAGCAAGAAGCTGAGGGCGATAAGAAGAAAATAGCATTATATGATTGGTCATAAGTTATTTGTAGGGACTAAAGACTTTACCAAGTTAAACACTTAGATGGAAACACTAATGTGGCAATATGCATCATGCCTAAATGCATGAAAAGTAATTTGATAGAATGATTACGTTCCTTATCCTTTTGGTAGGAGAGATACATTGTGCTAGATGATCATAACTGCAAGGTGATGAAGAATCTCAACCATCTATAGCCTATAGTAATGTGTTGTATAAGAGAATAAGTGCTTGTTTGTTTGTGCAGATTCTACTATGAGAGAAAGAAAGGTAGGGGGTAACTAAAAATATAAAATGGTTCAAAAAGTTTAAACCGGAAAAAAAGAGTGCGGTAACCATCGATAAGAGTTTAAGAAGAGTAGTGTCGCTTGATGTTGTACCTTTTAATTTTGAAATGAGAGTAGTTCTTCGACAGTATGCAGTATTTTAAATAAAAGATGAAAGGAAGTGCCAAATCATATAAAGCAAAAGATGCTTGATGATTTACTTGTATATAAAACTAGTACAAGTTAATATTAGCTGTCTATTATTCAAGTTTTTATTATACAAATTCTAACTTTCTTATGACATCAAAATGTGAAACAGAAAAATTTTGACGGCATAGAAGGAAAAAAGCGAATGTATTGGACCACCTCAAAAAGATGTATAGAGAATGGCGACATTGTCTACATCTATATTACTTGCATTTTAACAGTGACGAAGAAAAACATAGTAGGGTTCTGGAAAATGTACAGATAGTGATTGGAGATATTTGGCCGAATATTTCGGTTAGTAGGAGTTTAAGGCGGATTTCAAAATTTTAATATAATAAACAAAAATTTTCAATTATATTATACTTTTGATTAGTATATGTTTCTTTTGTAGTATTTGTCAGCCCATAATAAAAAAAATAGGGCCACGCAAGGGATTTCTACCATTAAGGTTAGAACGTCATTTGTTAGGATTAGATAGAATATGGTATAATCTATTGCTTTTATTATTCATGTTATTTAACTAATTTATTATGCTATTTTTTGACCAATCATATACTTTTTGATAGAGGGATCCCATGACTGAAGCCTAGCCAAAAATAAAAGATTATCGGAAAGCAACATATTTACGGTATAGTAGAGATTGGATGGTAATCATACTAATGTTATTACTTGACTAGTTGGATTATATTTATATTAATACTAAATATATTATAATTAATGCAAGAGATACTTAGGGATATTGAGAAGGAGCATTCGCAAAGCGGGGGATCTCTATTAACTACCGAGGAGCAAATGTCTAAAGCTTGTGAGATATGTTCAGGATATATTCAGGGATTAGGGTGTGGACCTCGTCCCAGTTCACGTAGAGGTGCAGAATTTAGGGAGGCTTATCAGCGAGAGATTAAGGATTTGAGGGGTGCATTAGAGCGTCAACAACAAAAGGCGGAGAAGCAAGAGCAATGTTTAAGGCTTGAAGCAGAGGAGCGCAAACATCACTTAAGGCTTGAGGCGGAGGAGCGCAAGCATCGCTTGAGGATCAACGTAGAGGAGCGAGAATGCCGCTTATGGTTAGAGACAGAGGAGAGGGAGCAGCGGATACGCTTAGAAATGCGCTCAGAAATTTGTGCAGAATTTCAAGCTCAGTTGCAGATGATTATGGCACATATTTCTGGACTGCAGAATATGCATTATGCATCATCAACATCAGATGACCATCCTATCAGTATAAATACTCTATTGCTTATCTTAGTCAACTGAAAGCTTTGTTTAGAACATTGACTATTGAAATCTCTATCTTAACTAGTTGTAAGTATACAAAGAGGAGAGAGGACCTCGAATAGCTCCTAAACAACCTTGCCACGAAGGTTAAAATTTATTGTAAGGTTTGTATTTTATTTATTTCTTTGACACCTTGAACGAGATGAGTAGACGATATTTTTTATTCATATTTCAGAGTGTAGTTGGTTACTTAGATCCTTGTCCAAGAAATGGATAACCTATAGGCATCCACACCATATCTTTTATAATCTTTACATCTTTTTTGTATTTATTAAATTTATGTTAACGCAAAATTTCTATTAACAGAGTATTAATTAAGGATAGGTAAATAGAATGAAAAGATAATTAATAAATATTGATGTTTGGTTGAAAAAAAATACTCCACCTTTTATGGTAGATTTTTGAATTTATATAATTTAATTTTCTCCTTTTCATTTATTGCAGGAATTGAATGACTGTTAAATTAGAAGCTGAAGCTTTTTCTTGTCGTTCTTAAGTGTTTTCTATTTTTAAAGTTTAGAGAGTCAGAAATGATGTTAAACTGTATATCAGATATTATTACCTTTTTGGCTTTAAATTGATATTGCTATTATTTGTTTTTAAACTATTGTGGATCAGAAGTTAATTAGTCTTTTAAATTATTGTTAAAAAGATAATTTTGTTACTTAAATATATTCTTTGTTATTTTGCGTATATTATATTTATAAAATATAAGCCGTGTAATTTTATATTTTGTTTTATTACCTATTTATTATGGTCATTTTACCCGCACAGTTGGTGGCGATAAAAAGTTGTCTCTTTATCTTCAACTAAGGTGGTGACTGTTGTGGTTGCCACCTAAAGTATATTTTTGGTGGCGAAAATATATTGCCACTTTATCTCTATGAAAGGTGACGACTAATAGGGGCCACTAAAAATCATATTTGATGGCGACAAAATGTTGCCATGCTATTTTTAATAAGGTGGCGATTTTTTATGCTTCGTCACAATTTTATTTAGTGACAAGACTTTCGGTACGTCGTAGTACTTCATTTAGCCGTGAGGCTTATGGTGGTATACAGTTTGCATGTTACCACCTTTGTGCTCTCCATTTTGATACTAAATTTTGTGTGCATGTATGGACTCGTGGTTCTTCCCTTTATTGATTCTCTATGTATCTTAGTCTGTTAATTTACATTTTAATCTTGCACATTTTTGTTATCTTTTTTCTCTAAGTTGTATCTCCTAAAAGACTACTTGAGCTTAGAATTCTATGTGATTCGGCCAACTTTAGCAAAATCACAAATTGATTAGCTTGCTCCTACGTATATTAGTTGGTATATTATTCAAGGGTTTTTATGCTATATCAGACATGGTAAGAGTTATTTGATATATTTTTTATCCAACTAGGTTCTTCTTACTCAATGACTCCAAAATGTACTACAACTTTATGTTGACGTCTCATATGCCATGCTTGATTGGATCTTTATTAACTAGTGCATCTTATTCTAGCAAGTGAAATAGCCATTCTTTGAACTAGGAAGTACTATGAAAAATAGGGAAGTTAAATTCATATTTATCTTTTCTTGAATTTAAGGTTTGAGTTTATAAATATAGGCTTTCTCATAATTATAAATGTTATTTGTATTGAAAAATGCTATTCTAGAGAAGTGTCAGTTCACACTTTTCTTCTCTTCTAGTATAAGGGTAAAATGATGCTGCTCAAGCAGTTATTGTTGGGAATCTGATACTCGACCTGCAGATGTTGAGAATCTGCAACCAGCTCTGATACCAGTTTGCAATGAATCTGTAACTTATTCTGATACCAGATTTAGTCGGTATCTTAATTTGTTATGATACTGACTGCTGTAAATATGGTACTCACTCCGATACTAGTTGTTGTGATTCCGCAATGAAAGCGTCCATTTGGATTTTTACTGTAAACGCATCTCCTCAGCAAAAATTGTTATAACCATAAAAAAGAAAAAACCAAACAAAAAATATAGGTAAAATAAGATTCACTACTCAAAAGAAGAATTACACCTGAATCCTCGTCTGTGCCCTTTTTCTCTCTTTCTGAATCTCTCTCACTCCTCTCTCGTTTTCTATAAACTCGAAGAAGACTTCTCCTTGCATGCACCCGTGCACTAGTGCATCCAAACATGATCAAGACTCCCTCTCTTCACTTGGTACGCACACCTAGGCAAGGCAGTATGCCACCATGAAGCTTCACACACGAGAGCACTTCCTTTCACTCATCCCTTCACACGTGAATCTCGATATCCCCTTTGTCGGGCGTTAGGGCATTGATTTCTTCTTTCCTTGGGGTTCCTTCCTTTATTTAATTCTACAAGGGATGTACCATAGCACACCAGCACCCTTCATGCGGACGTCAGTTTGGATTCAATTAAGCCTTGCATGTCCAGAAGCTCATAGCCAGATTGTCTATCATACTAAGGGTCGAGACTAAAAAAAATCCCCGTAGGAGCCATTATGATGCTTATATAATGCATTCACTAGAACGTACCCAATTCTAGTTCAATTAGATTTTTACTATAATTAATTTACATCCTAATAGATTTATCCCCAGTAGATTTTAATATTTATTCTAATCTAACTAGAATTCAACTGCCAATCTAATCAAATCCTAACAATCTCCATGTGACACCCCAAATAGTCCCACATCGAATGAGAATGAGGTTGTGGTTGGGTATATAAAAGACCATGGTCACTAGTAATAATAACTGAGCTTAAGTATTTTGGGCCGGTGGTTTGGGCCCAACGAGTTATTATTGCTAGCGGGTCGGGTCGTTACATTTGGTATCAGAGCCAATCACCAGCCGAAAGTGTGAGATGAGTGATAGGCTAAGCCAGGGTCAGGATGACAAGGCTAGCGAGACAAATCTCATATCACCTGGTAATCTGTGTGTGTTTAGGGCTGACGAGGACGTCAGGGCCTAAACGGGGGGAGTCTGTGACACCCCAAATAGTCCCACATCGGATGGGAATGAGGTTGTGGTTGGGTATATAAAAGACCATGGACACTAGTAATAATAACTGGGCTTAAGCATTTTGGGCCGGTGGTTTGGGCCCAACGAGTTATTATTGCTAGCGAGTCGGGTCGATACACTCTACGTTGGTTTGATTTGTAGTTTTCAACTACTGCGTCGAGTTTACCATGCAAGCTCTATCTTTAGCTTGTCTTCTCCGCTCGATGATCTTGTCTTCACTGCTCCATCTCGAGCAACTGCACCTCTACGAACTTTTTGAACCCAATTTGTCTTTTCTTACATTTTGACTATGCTTTTGTTCAGAATGTATAAAGTTCCCTCACTCGTTCCCTTCGCACATGACCCGATCTCACTTTTGGACTCTTATAGCTCCACCTGAAGTTGAAAATTTATAACCTTTTGAGTCCAATGCGTCTAAGGAGATCAAATTTTGCTTCAAACCAGAAACATGCCGCACACCTGTTAGCGTCCTCACAACCCCATTATGCATCCGGATATTCACAGTGTCGACTTCTAAAACTTTGCACTCCGTCCTCTTCCCAATAAGAGCTTTTCCACCTCTGATCGCCTTATAGGTAGTAAAAGACTCTTTCTCTAGGAAGACGTGAAAGGCACATGTCGAATCAAGCACCCGCGCATCATCCAAAATTTTAGCACCGCTGGTTGCCGCATACAACATATTAGATTCAATTATCTCTAATTTTGCCGTTTGCATCGTCGATGATGTCACCTCATTCTGGTCAACAGTTTTCCCCTTCTACTGCTTCAACTTTTTCAGATCACCTTTAAGCTTATGATAGTTGCGCTTATAGTAACCTTTCCTGTGACAGTAGAAGCACTCCACCTTGGGTAACGGCTTTTTCTACCTATTTCCAGTCTCTAATATTTTCACCTTTATCGTCACTCTTATTGTCAGAGTTGTATACTGACTCTATGACTCTTGAGCCATCTTTCGCATCTCGTTTGAGAGAAGCGCCACCGTGACCGCCTCCATGCTTATGGTTTTCTTGCCATAAAGCAACGTGGTTATCAGATGCTCATGTGCTGCTAGTAATGAAAATAATAAAATCAGTGCCTTATCTTCGTCATCCAAATTAACTCCAATATTGGTCAGCTGGCCACCATTATGTTGAACTCGTTCAAATGTTCATGTAGATTTGCTACTTCTTGCATCCACAAGGTAAACAACCACTGCTTCAAGTACAACCTATTCGTATGTACAGATCTTCAATTTCTTTCACAATTTCGCCTGTGTCGACTCGCCAGCTATGTTGTTGTTGGCGTAGGAAAAATAGCGCCAGTTGGTGGACGACTCGACTCACATGCTTAGTTGACATGAACAAATAAAAATATGACACGTGGTGCACTAGAAGCTGAGAAGGAAACACCCAAAGACAAATGATTTTGGGTGAAAACAGTTGAGAACGTGGGGAGCAGTTTCGTAACCAACAAGAAAGTGGTTAGGGCACTCCCCACGACGCGAACCATGCAGTAACTCCAAGAAAACTGAAGGCTGATAGAAATTCTATAAATAACGAAAGGTTGCCTGTAATAAAGGTTTTTGCCCATGCATACAAGACCATTGCTTTTATGTACCTTTCCATTTCCAGCATCTACTGTTTTCCTAAGAGTAGCCTGCAGCTTTTAGTTTAATCCTTAGTTTCCTTCTAGCATTTATTGTTTTTCTAGGAGTAGCTTCTAGTTTTAGAGTTCTAATCCTTAGTTGCTCTGTAATTGGAGCCCTAGCGCTCTACAATACCCATAATTTTCCACAATTAGTGAAATATAATTAGTTCGGCACTAGTTTCAGCCGAATTAGTTCTTAAGTTCCCTGAGTTCGGTTCGTTTTACAGATCGAGAAAGAACCCGGTTGGGCCACTCTCTCCTTAACCAAATTGCTTGATCTTGGTTGCAATCGAGGGTCAATCTAAAAGCCGATATGCAATCCGAAGTTGCTTTTGATAGCTTGACTCGATCAACGTCTCGGGAATTCGGTTCGAAGCATAAACAGTTGTAAAGAACCTCATCTGGTAATCATAGGTGGGGCATGCGCAATGCCTTCCACTCCATGTTCTCCCATGCCGCGTTCGTGACCTCTGACGGCTTCACAAAATAGAGAGAAAAACCAAACAGAAAATACATGTGAAATAAGATTCACTAATCAAGAAACGAATTACACATGATTCCTTTTCTATGCCTTTTTCTGAATCTCTCTGACCCATCTCCCGTCTTCTATAAATTCAACGAAGACTTCTTCTTACATTGCACCTGTGCACTAGGTGCATCCAAACATGGCCAAGACTCTCTTTCTCTCCACTTGGTACAGACACCTAGGCATGGCCGTATGCCACCTTGAAGCTTCACGCACCAGAGCACTCTACAACTTGGCAATTATGATGCTTATATAATGCATGCGCTAGAACGTACCTAATTCTAGTTCAATTATAATTTTAGTCTAACTAATATTTAAATTCTAATAAATTTTTCTCTAATAGATTTAAAGATTTATTCCAATTCAACTAGGATTCAACTACAAATTAATCAAATCCTAATAGTTATGTGATGCAAGTATCCAGTTGCATTCTTGTGTGAGAAAAAGATGTGGTATCTTGGTTTTTTTTTTATGGTATAGAATTGTCCGTCATGTATTATATTATACACCTAATCAGCACTTAGCTGCATCATAGCTGCACATTGGTATTAGTATCATTTAACTTGGCTTCTGGTATCGCCTTTTGCTTTAACCACCTTCAATATTTGAAAAAAAAAAAGTTCGTGCTTGAAACACACAATTTAAGGTAAAAAATCGAAAGCACCAATTTGAGAAACTGTTTCTTCTATTGCAAAGTAAAATATTTGAGAGAAAAAAGACTATTGGTGCTTTTTCTAATAGAACTATCAAACAACACTTCATTCAATAGCATTCAATGTTATAGAGTACACAGAGACATCAGCAAATTGCTTTAGATTTTAAATAATCTTGCCGTAGTAAAATTTTGTTACAGCTTGTCTTTCTTGTTTAGTAAGACTTGTTTATATAGTTTGGTAGAAAATATTTACCTTAATTGAAAAATATTATGATGAATAGGAAAAAAATATTCATCTTTATATTACCCATTCAAATTTAGGTTTTTTGTTACTCATAGGATCGTTATATTCGCATTGCGTGAAGGTAATTGATGTTGAAGTCGTTTATAAATAATTATATCTCAAAGCCCTTTTATTGACTGCTAGTTGTGAGCCTAAAGCTTTCAATGTCAATGTCAGGATAGAGTTCGTTGTCAATGTCAGGTGAACCAACCGTGTGGTACTCTTTTAGCCTTTTGGTGTAATAAAACTATCGAAGGTCATACTCAAGGCTAATTGCGAGCGCTATAAAGATCTTGTTGAGTTCATCAGCAATGAAAATTCACAGCGGACGCCCAAAAAATCTTGTGATTTTATCAAAATCCTTTTCCTCCATAGGAGAAACCATATAAAAAATAAGAGAATAACAAACACAAAGAATATATACAAATGTGTTGGTGAAATAAGATTCATTAACAAAGAAATATATGCTTGACTTCTCTTCTTCCCAAATAGTCTCAATGGCAAGCCCTTTTTTAAGCCTTTCTCAAACCTCTTCTCATTCTTTCTCTCCTCAATAATAATTACTGTAACAATCCGACTGGCTAGTGATAATAACTCGTTGGGCAAAACCTTTGGCCCAAAATGCTTAAGCCTAGTTATTATTATTAGGGCTCATGGTCTCTTATATTTTCAATCGCAACTCTGTTTCCATCCAATGTGGAATTATTGGAGTGTCACAGACTCCTCCATCCAGCCCTTGATGTCCTCATCAGCCAAATCACACACAGAGTCCAAGATCATCAGGCGATGTGAGGGCCACCTCACACTTCGGTTAGTGAACCGGCTCGGATACCAAATATAACGACCCGTCCCACTAGCAATAATAACTCGTTTGCCCAACCACCGGCTCAAAATACTTAAGCCCAGTTATTATTACCCAGTTATATGGTCTCTTATATTCTCAATCACAATTTCGTTCCCATCGATATGGGACTTTTGAGTTGTCACATGCACTAAACTTTCGCCAAATTGGACAAAGTGCAAATAAAATAGTACATGATACTATTTGAAAAGATTTGAAAAAGTTTTGAGCAAGTTGGAGTTGAGTTGGAGTCAACGCGACACGAAAACATAGCTCTGAGATCAAAATCTATTGGAGTCCCCAGAACATTGGGATTCGAAATCTAGTGAGGAAGTCCGGAACATGAAATCTAGTCCCTCGCCCTAAATTTCAATGTCTAGATCTTGGTGAAGAAGTCCAAACTTTCAGCGTTATTGAATGAGCAGAAAAACCTTTGGGGTCTAGATTTTTTATTCAGAAATCTGAACCCCAGTTGCGCAGAGGTGAGGGTTTCGAGTTCCGGATCTCCCTCAAGGACTATGGACCTCAGACATCAGAGTGTAGGAACACTTTGGGTTTCGATCTTCCAATGGAAAGTTTGGATCTCCATCAAGCAGGGAGCCTTGCATCTATATTGCAATTTTTCTCTTTTTGATGGCTATTTTGCAATTATTTGGGTCTATAAATAGAACCTATTTACTCTATTTTTTTTCCTTATTTACTCCCAACCAAAGAGAAGTCCCTTTCTCTCTTCCTCTCTCTTGAACTCTAACCTCCTCTCCCTCTCTCCTAGTTATACGTCCATCAAGATTGAGGATCTTCGAGCAAAATGAAGTGGAGAAGCTTATCTAGGAGGTGGAGCAAGATCAAGTCTTTGAGGAGCTACCTTAACAAGAAGTTTGATGTGAGTTTCTTGTAATTTCTTGCTAGGGTTTGGGGTAAACATGAAAAAATAAAATTTTGAAATATTCTAGGAGAATCTTTACTAGATGTTTTGGGAGATTTACAATTTTCTTGAGAAATTCTTGAGGATACTAGAAACCTAGGTTGAAATTGGAGGTTTCATTCCTAGAGGGTTTTGAAAGAATCTAACTTATGTAAACTCTAATTGAAGAATTGATTAACGTGCCAGACAACAAAAATGACGAAATTATATGTTCGACCTCCGATTGCCAACCAAAGTGACTTTGGTGGCGTTTTGCAAAAAGTTGACTCCGGACTTGGATGATTGCGTGTAGAACACGATCCTCTTAGCGTTGAGCATTATCTTGAGGTGGGTTGAGCTATCCAAAGTGGTGGACTACTTTCCATGTCTAAGAATCAAGTTCTTGTTTGAACTTCTCATGCGTAGTACCGTAAACTTTGGTGTAAACATGCTTATATTAGTATTCATTTGATTGTCACCTTTCTTATGGTCAAAGTAGCTACTATGATATGTAAGATTCTTACATTCTTATGACATTCATGATTGTAGATTTCTAAACTTATGCTATGTATTCTTGAGCTAGCATGACATTCTCTAGATATAGATTAGGGAACTTGACATGAGAACTTGGTTGAAATGTAGTGCCATCTAATACAGATTGAGAACAAAGATTTCTTGGGTCAATACTTGGGCAACAGTGTTACTGAACCTAGTATGATTGAGAATCGAGTCAATCCTTGAGCAATAGTGTAGTTGTTGAACCATAACCCTTTGAACATGTGCATGTGACTGATGCTCATGGAGGCCATTAGCTCACTGGGCTTTACTCGTTAGGGGTCGCGACCCCACGAGCCGGATTCCTTTGAAGATGTAGACCATTAGTAGGGCGTATGCGACGATTTCACTACCCATATACTTTTATGCCTAGAGCGTGTGCGATGATTTCATCTCTAAGAGGCTAAGTTGAGCACAAGTTTGGGACGAGCCTTAGGTTCGGTCCCTATTGATTTGGTGAATTGAATATTAAGTGATGAGAACTTGATGCATGAGTCAAATTGCATAAAACTATTTAGATATCATGATAGTTCTTGTGGAAACATAATATTAGTTGCTTTCTTTACGATATTTAGCTGCTATCTATTCTCTTTCATTGGTTATCTCATCCCTACTTATATATTATGCCTCCTTTAAATCTAATGGGTTGATCTTTTTCCTTTAGCGGTCATACCCAATGGAAACTATGGTTATGGTTCTCGTTCCTATTTTATAGGTCCATCTATGTCAAAGCTCCGGATTGAGGCAAGGGAGTGGCGCAATAGATAGCTCATCCACCCTAACTTTTGTCTACCAAGATATGTAAAGAACTAAACATTTATTTGTAATATTTTGTGAAAATATAAGTGTAACTATAAAGTTTTATTTTGGAAAGAATGATGTAAGAATTTGAAGTGAGACAAAGTTATAAAACCATATGGTAACAGGTTAGGGTGGACCTAAGGATATCTAGGCACGCGATAGTGAGTTGTGGGATTATCGGGGCGATGGTGTCACTTTTCTCCACGATCGATGGTCACGACGACTGCAGATGGCGTGATGTCGAGAATCGAGAGGAAGTGCCCATCGGTTTTGAGGGGCTATGAATTTTGTTATTCTTAGTCGCCTTCTAGTGCAATGTTTGACCTTTTTATTTTCCTCAAGATTCCATGGCACACGGTCAAGGTTCGACACGGCGTGCGTGGAGAACGCTCGAGCACCGGGGAGCCATCGGAGTCGGATAGGATTCACGCTTTTCAGGACCAAGTGGCAGCCCTAACTATTGTCGTTCACCGACTTGCTCAGCAACATGCCAGAGCTACTGTCACGAGGACGAGCACAAGTGCTCCCCCGCCTACTTCCCGTGCGGCCGATCAGGATGCAGCAGCTGCTGCCACCACGCACACTGTCACAAATAGGGTGGTAGTTGATCTTCCAATAGATGCAACTATGATGAGCAACTCCTATACATCTGCCACCGACCAAGTTGCGCTTAAGGTAGAACCGAAGCGGGTTCGAGCGCGACTTGTGGAGTTCGTGAACTATCACCTACCAACCTTCGACAAGAAAAAGGTAGACCTATGGATTGTGGAGTCGTGGATTGATTCTATTGAGAAGATCTTTGAGGATCTTTATATCAAGGAGCATGATAAGGTTCCGTTGGCTACTCACTACTTGGATGGAGAGACTCGCATGTGGTAGAGGACGATCAAATTCGAGTTATCCCTCAGTTCGCCGTCGCTCACTTGGGAGGAATTCCAGCGGATGTTGATGGCACTTTCTTTCTGGACTGTGTGAAGTGGCAATTGGAGGATGAATTCGAGAAGCTATGGCAGAAGGGGACCGTGCAAGAGTATGAAAGGGAGTTCAATTGCCTTCTGAACTATATCCCTCATGTGATCTGGGACGATGCTCAAAAGCCCAAAAATTTGTCTATGGGCTTAAGACGAAGATTTACCGGTTTGTGCATTCGTATAATTTTCAGACCTTCCGAGAGGTACAGTATCGCACCCTGTTGGTCGAGTGGGTAGAGGCGGTGGTGCAAGCGACGTGAGCCCTCGGATAGGGGCAGGGACAAGAAGCAGGCATTTCTGGGACAGGGAGTGGGCCGCCTAGTGTGGGTAGACGGCCAAAGCTCCTCGATCACAGCATCGAGCGCAAGGCTTTCATGCACAGGGTCAGCAGTGGGCATAGGTGTGTACCTTTTGCGGTGAGCCATACGTGCCACCCCAATGCCCGAAGCCTTTCGGGAGATGTTACCGATGTGGCCAACCCAACCATATGTGGTCGAAATGCCTGGATGTGGTGATGATGACTTCTTCCACCATCTCAGCTTCTTCGGTGCCACGACAATGTACTTGGGACCCTCTTGACGATGCCTCAACCGAACGCACTTCTTCCTCACACCAGCCTGAAGCATCTCACCCGGTGATAGGCGATCGAGTTTACTCAATGGCTCGACAAGGTGATGATATATCGGGAAACATTGTGGTAGGTATAACTTCTTTCTTTTGTGTACATGCTCGAACTTTTTTCACACTGGTGCATCGCAATCTTTTATATCTCGATCATTTGTATCTATGCATGGCATTCCTATACACAGCCTAGTCAGGCTTGTTCGAGCGAGTGTTTCAGATCATCAGATCAATATCACTAAGAGATACCTAGCTTGCCTGGTCTTGGTGGGCGAGCCAAAATTTCTAGCGAATTTTTTGGTGATAGCAATAGCAATAAAGGAGTTCGACATAGTGCTTGGCATGGACTGGCTCGCCAAGCACCAGTCCACCATTAATTGCCCCGCTCATACGGTTACCTTCGCAACATCCAGGGAGGAAGGCTATGTATACACCGGGTGCGAGAGCTCGCGCTTCATCAGGATAATATCCGTGTTGCGGGCCAAGTAGATGATCATTAATGGATGCATGGCCTACTTGGCCACTGTGGACGATCTCCAGCAAGCTGTGCCAGAGTTTGAGCAGATACCGGTGGTGACAAGAGATTCTGGATGTGTTCCTGGCTGAGCCACCAGGTATGCCCATGAACTGGGAGATCAAGTTCGTGATCGACTTAGTCCCCGACACGTCCTTGATATCCAAAGCGCCCTATCATATGGCTCATACTGAATTGGAAAAGCTAAAAGTCCAACTGTAAGATGTACTAGACAAACTCTTGACCAGACCCAGTGTGTCTCCTTGGGGAGCACCAGTTCTATTTGTGGAGAAAAAGGATGGCAGTTTGTGCCTATGCGTCGACTATAGGGAAATCAACAAGGTAACAATTAAAAATAAATACTCACTGCCTTGGATTGATGATTTGTTTGACCGGCTTCAAGAGTTGCAAGTATATTCCAAATCGACTTGTAACAAGGGTGTCACCAGCTAAAGATAAAGGCAAAAGACGTGCCTAAGACTGCATTTCGGATGCGGTACGGGTACTATGAATTCATGGTGATGCCTTTTGGGCTTACGAACACTTCGGTAGCTTTCATAGATTTGATTAATTTGGTGTTCAAGCCCTTTTTGCATTAATCCATTGTAGTCTTCATCCCTGACATCTTGATTTACTCCCGAAATGACGAAGAGCACGAGGAACATCTAGGGCAGGTGATGCAAGTACTTCGAAAAAATAGGCTCTTCACTAAGTTGAAGAAGTGTGAGTTATGGCTTTGGGAAATAGTGTTCTTGGGGCATGTTATCTCTGAAGTCGGAGTGTCTGTAGATCCTAAAAAGGTGGAAATTATTGTGGAATGGCCTTTATCAATCCATGTGACTGAGGTACGCAATTTTCTCAGCTTAGCAGGCTACTACTGAAGTTGTGGAGGGTTTCTCCAAGTTGGCTGCTCCACTGACCCGCTTGACTCAGAAAGGAGAAAAGTTGTGGAGCCCGGAGTGTCAGTTGAGTTTCAAGGAGCTAAAGGGATGGCTGACACAAGCGCCAATCTTGACATTACCAATCCCAGGAAAGAACTTTGTGATTTATAGTGATGCTTCTTGCATCAAGCTTGGATATGTACCCATATAGAGCGAAAAGGTTATCGCTAACGGGCCGAGACAGTTGAAGAGGTGAGAGCAAAATTATCTGATGCATGACCTCGAGCTTATCGCAGTGATCTTCGTGCTGAAGCTTTGGAGGCACTACTTATATCACACTGCAAAGTCTACACCGACCACAAAAGTCAAAAGTACAACTTCACTCAAAAGGAGTTTAATTTGCAACAACCAAGGTGGTTGAAACTGCTCAAGGATTATGACCTGTCCATTCTGCACCACCCGGGGAAGGCTAATGTGGTGGCCGACGCGTTGAGTCGCAAGCAAACTTCGACCCACATTGCCACGATGATTACTAAGGAATCTCACTTTTGGAGGAGATTAGTAGGTTGGATGTTGAGATAGTGCCTTCGGGTGAGGTTGCCCAATTGATGACCTCGGTCCTGCTTTGGTAGATAAAATTAAAGAAGGACAATTGGTCGATGAACGCCTCTTAAAAACCAAGACTGACACTGTCCTTGAAATTGATGAATGAAACCATTACTCACTCAATAAATATTAGTTTTGAAATAAGTGTGTCCTTTAGTTTTTCTATAAATTATCTTTTCATTTTCTTGAAGGGGCAATTGCTTATATATCCCTGAAAAGTTCCCGACTTTCTGATTTACCCCTCTTAGAAATCTAATATTAAAAATATTTTTTTTACGTTCCAACCTATTTCAAATATACTCCTAGAGGAGTAAATGAGAAAGACTGCAAGGGTATTTTGGAAAGACTGCAAGGGTATTTTGGATAACTGTGGAACGTATGAGGGGTATATTAGAAAGAAAAAAATAACAGAGGTAAATCAGATATTTTTGAAGTTTTGAAGGGTACGTAGGCAATTATCCCTAAAATGGATTATGATAGTTTAGAATAGTGTGTGTCTTTTAGTATTCCTAGAAGTGTCTTTTAGTTTCTCTATGAAATTAATGAGTCAATTAATGTATGGAGAAGATGAAAGGTCATTTGAAGCCTATAAATATGCAATAATTTTATGATGAAAAATAAGTTAAGATGAGTTGAATTTTCTACTTTCATTTGAGAAGAAGGATTTCTTCTTATCTTGCTCCTATCTCTTAGGTGGATTTTCTGTGAGAGAAAAGTGTTGCTCGACCGTTGCGTTGATGGATTCCGTGTAGTTGTGAGTGTGGTCGAGTTCGACGTGGTGGATTCTACGGCGGGTCGAGTGTTTATCGAGTCGTATTTGTTCTATCTCCTCGTCCACTCTAAGTTCTGGCATCAGATTGGTATCAGAGCCCTAGGTTCAAGATGGCTAACAACCGAAGGCATGGTCCACGTATGGAGGATCCCGCTACACGTGAGCGTGATTTGCAGGATATTGAGAGGGAAGATGACTTGCGGAGACAAGTGCGACTTCTGGAGGAGCGACCTGCTTGCTTTGAAGCTTTGGAACATGACGATTCTCATCATGATTCAGAGCAAGAAGACGAGGAGAATATCAACCCTTTTCATAATGTGCGTAGACGCGCACCTAGTGAGGAAGGTTATCTACATCGACAACCTTGGAGGAGCCATGAGTTTCGCCGGGATCTTGGCATCAAAGTTAATATTCCTGAGTTCGAAGGAAGGATGCAACATGATAAGTTCATTGATTGGCTTTACACTGTAGAGCGAATTTTTGAATATGAAGAGATACCCGAGCACTACAAAGTAAAGCTTGTGGTCATCAAGCTTAAAAAGCATGCATCTGTTTGGTGGGAGCAACTCAAAATTCGACAAGCTCGCGAAGGAAAATCAAAAATACAAACTTAGGAGAAAAATGAAGAAAGAACTCAAGAAGAAGTTTTTACTAGAGCACTATATGCAAGATGCTTTTCTCAAGTTTTACCGCCTGAAACAAAAGAATCGCTCTGTTGAGAAGTACTCAGAGGAGTTTGATCATTTTATGATGCGGTGCAGCATTTACAAACCGGAGGAGCAAACCATCGCTCGTTACCTTGGTGGGCTTCGTCGTGAGATTTTTGACATCGTCGACCTTCAACTTTATTGGACATACAACGATGTCTACAAGCCTACTATCAAGGCGGAGAGGCAACTCAAGGCAAAGGAAGAGCGTCAACCATCAACTGCCAGCGGTACTTGATCCATAGGCCGTGAGAACACTTCTAACCGAGGGAGTGCTTCTCAAACTTCTAGTCCATATCCCAAAAATCTCACCCAAAGCAAGAGGCGGTGGCTAATTCTAGTCGTCCTAGTTCTTCGAACTCTAACCCGCGGCGATGCTACAAATGTCGAAGTCTTGGACACATTGCCTCTGAATGCCCGAATAGAAGAATTGTTACTCTCTTGGAGGAGACTCCTGATGAAGAGGAAGGTGTCAACACTACTTCGTTGTGTATGATGAAGAGGTGGAAGAGGAAGATGAAGTCACTTACGGCGATGGAGGTGAGGCTCTTGTCATTCGGCGAGCCTTACGTGCCACACCTGTCAAGGATGATGATTGGCTTCGCAATAATATTTTTCACACACGGTGCACTTCCCATAGCAAGGTATGTAATGTTATTATAGATAGGGGTAGTTGTGAAAATGTGGTTTCTACTACTATGGTAGAGAAGCTACAGCTTCATGTAGAGAAACATCCCAGCCATATAAGCTCTCTTGGCTTAAGAAAGGAAGTGATGTGAAACTGGAGAAAAGGTGCTTGGTTGGCTTCTCTATTGGCAAAAATTATAAGGATTGAGGAGCATATAACGCATCTTCGGCAAGTATTCCAAATTCTACAAGAGCAAAAGCTATACACTAACTTGAAGAAATGCGACTTTGTGACAAATAGCCTAGTCTTTTTGGGCTATGTTGTCTCGGCCGAAGGTATCAAGATGGACCCAGCAAAGGTTGAGGCCATTGTTACGTGGCATGAAACTACTTCATTTCATGACATTCAAAGCTTTCATGGCCTTGCTTCTTTCTACCGGCGCTTCATCAAAGGGTTAGCATCATCGCCCCCATCACTAATTGCTTGAAAGAAGGATCTCTCAAATGACAGATATGCAAAGAAGAGTTTTGAGCTTATCAAAACAAGGATGATGCCTCAAATGAAGAGTGTGATGCCTCAAATGTAGGAATCCAGCCATATAAGTTCCTCTTCTTACGCTCCTTGACTTTGACAAAGTGTTCGAAGTGGAGTGCGATGCCTTAAATGTAGGAATCGGCGCGGTGCTTAGCCAAGAAGGTAGATCTATTGCCTTCTTTAGTAAAAAGTTAAATAATTCTCAGCAAAATTATTTTACCTATGACAAAGAGTTTTATGCTATTGTTCGAGCTTTGGAGCATTGGCGCCACTATCTTATTTCTAAAGAGTTTGTTCTCTTTTCTGATCATGAGGCCTTAAAGTATATTCATGGCCAACACAAACTCAATAGGAGGCATGCTAAATGGATAGAATTTTTACAAGCTTACACTTTTCATATTAAACATAAGGTGGATAAGCAAAATAAGGTGGCAGATGCTTTGAGCCGAAGATATGCTTTACTTTCAACCATGCAAGTGCAAGTTTTAGGCTTTAAGGTACTCAAGGAGCTCTATGAGGATGATTCATATTTTGGCAACGTATAGAAAGATTGCTCTAGTGGGTCTTACAACAAATTTATTCTGCACAATGGCTATCTTTTCAAACGCAACCTTCTATTCTTCCTCAATGTTCTCTATGTCATTTCATTATTAAGGAAGCCCATGAGGGAGGACTTAGGGGCCACTTTGGGAGAGACAAATGGTAGCTCTGTTACAAGAGCTTTTTTATTGGCCACACTTATATAAAAATGTTTCTAACTATATTGGAAGGTGCAGAACTTGTCATATAGCTAAGAGCCATATTTAAAATACTGGCCTCTACACTCCATTGTCGGTTCCAAATGCGCCATGGGATGATGTGAGTCTTGACTTCATTTTGGGTCTACCGCGGACTCAACGACACAAGGGCTCTATCATGGTGGTCGTTGATCGGTTCTCCAAAATGGCACATTTTGTTCCATGTGCGAAGACGATGGATGCTACTCACATTGCCGACCTCTACTTCCGAGAGATCGTTAAGCACCATGGCATTCCGACCGAGATCCAAAGTTCGTCGGTCATTTTTGGCGTACTTTATAGAGAAAGTTGGGCACTACCCTCCAATTTAGCTCTTCTCATCATCCCCAAACCGATGGTCAAACGGAGGCTGTCAACCGAAGCTTGGGTAATCTTTTACGAAGTTTGTAGGCAAGAATATTCGACAATGGGATCTAGTTTTGCCGCAAGCCGAATTTGCCTACAACCGGTTATCTAGTCAAATAACCGGTGTAAGTCCATTTCAAGTGGTCTATGGTCTAATCCCATTAGCCCGCTCGACCTCGCTCCCCTCCCTATTACTCATTCTTTTAGCAGTGATGCTGATGAACAAGCCAAGCACATTAAGCAACTGCACGAGCAAGTTCAAGCTCGCATCATTATGCACAATGAGAAGTATCAAAAGGCGGCCAACAAACATCGCAAACCTGCGACCTTCAAAGAAGGAGATTTATAGTGTCGGTGCATCTTCGCAAAGAGCGCTTTCCACAAGGCCGACATAGTAAGCTTAAACCGAGGGCAGATGGACCATTCAAGGTGCTTAAGAGAACCAGAGAGAATGCCTACAAAATTAAGTTGCCCGGTGGCTACAATATTTCGGCAACTTTCAATGTTGCGGATCTTTCACTATATTATGAAGACGACCCGCATACCGAATTTGAGGACAAGTTCTTTTCAACCAGGGAAGAATGACACCGTCCTCGAAATTGATGAATGAAGCCATTACTTACTCAATAAATATTAGTTTTGAAATAAGTGTGTCCTTTAGTTTTACTATAAATTGCCTTTTCGTTTTCTTAAAATGAATTATGGTAGTTTAGAACAGTGTGTGTCTTTTAGTATTCCTAGAAGTGTCTTTTAGTTTCTCTATGAAATTAATGAGTCAATTAATGTATGGAGAAGATGAAAGGTCATTTGAAGCCTATAAATATGCAATAATTTTATGATGAAAAACAAGTTAAGATGAGTTGAATTTTCTACTTTCATTTGAGAAGAAGGATTTCTTCTTATCTTGCTCCTATCTCTTAGGTGGATTTTCTGTGGGAGAAAAGTGATGCTCGACCGTTGCGTTGATGGATTCCGTGTAGTGGTGAGTGTGGTCGAGTTCGACGTGGTAGATTCTACGGCGGGTCGAGTGTTTATCGAGTCGTATTTGTTCTATCTCCGCGTCCCCTCTAAGTTGCGGCGTCAAAGACTGAAGTGGGACGATGACAAGTAGGGGATTTCAATATCCACACCGGCGACTCTTTGAGATTTTGAGGACGACTATGTGTGCCTAACAACCCAGAGCTCAAGAGTGAGATTTTGGCTGAAGCACACCGTTCGCCTTACATGGTGCATCCCGACAGCACGAAAATGTATGAGGATCTGAAGCAACATTACTGGTGGTCGGGAATGAAGAATGATGTGGCACAGTATGTCGCCTAATGCAACAAGTGACAGCCGAGCATTAGCAACCCCCAAGGAAACTTCAGAGTCTTCTAGTGCCTGTGTAGAAGTGGGAGCAGATTTTGATAGATTTTATCACCGAACTCCCTTGTTCACAAAAAGGTCTTGCCGCAATTTGGGTGATTGTTCACCGCCTAACCAAGTTCGCCCACTTCCTATCAGTGCATACCTATTTGATGCGAGATAGGGACGTGACATGTGTTTCTCATGTGATTGAAAGATAAAATTGGAAAAGTAATTAATAGATTTGAATCCAATCCCACTCGTTCCAAACAAAAGAATTCAGGTCCAAAATCAATTCACTAGAATTCCTGGAATAACGTATCAACTGAATTCAACTTTATCTTGATTCAGTATCAAAACATTGTCAATGTTGCATGCATAGGGTTCTTTGCAGTTCTTTGGGGGTGTTGAAGAGGGTCTTTTTTTTATCTCTTCTCTGGGGCACCACAGAGGGAAGGAAAAGAGATTTGAAGAGAAAGCATTTCGTTGCTACACTGAGGGAGATTAAGAAAGTTTACGAGGGTTAAATCTTAGAACTTGTGTGTGCTCTACTCTTACCTTTATTCTTTTTTTCACTATGGATTTCCATCTTGTGCGCATGCGTTATGGACATATATAGTTTTCCTTTGTTTTCTTTTGCTTTACATTAGGTTAATCCGGATTCCTCACTTGGCACCTAGTAGTGTTTGGAAGTAATTGCTTAGTCCCCAAAATTCCTAACTGGTGCTCTAATCAATAATTTATTGCATTCCGAACTCATTCCAAGAGTCTTTCTAATTAAAGTAGTTGTAAAACAAATGAATGCTGGTTCAATTAACCCAACAATTCAAATTTTTATCATCCAAGATCCTTTCAACAGTAGATTCCTGTTAATTACTTTAAAAATTTTCAATCCAACTTATACAGGGATATCCTAGTTCAGGTTAATAGTTATTGAATTCCTTTTGTTCTATTCTCTAGTCCATCAAAAGGCTAGAGAAATAATGAGAACTAAGAAAATTTACTATCCCTTAATTTTAGTACTTCATGCTACTGAGTAATTGCACATTAATCCTACTCTTTCTATGTATATAGTATATCGGATGCATATTTACTTTCACATAAATACGTATTTAATTGGTCCTATGCATGCATCTATTTATTATGTTCATGTATATCAATAGTTGACATCTATGATGCAGATTCATTTTCACGTAAATACAGATTTAATAGGTTCTGTGCATGCATCTATTTACTATGCTCATGCATGCAGATGATGATTATTTATAAATAAGTTTTTGCCATATATGTTAACAGGCTCTTCAAATTAAACTCATGATTGTTGCCCTAACAATAAAGTTATACTTGCAAGGCATGCATCTGCACCATTTATTTACTTAAAAATAAAACCTAAAAAAGAAATTGATCATTTGGTGCTGATTCAGATCATGGTAAATCCAACAATTTAAATATTGAAGAGTATATTTTTGTGTCATGAGTTACCTTCTACTCAAAAAAAAAGGCAAAAAAAAAGAGAAAAGCTTTATAGTGCAAATTCTAAACATTGATGTTTCTTGGAGAAACTCTAGGATATGTGAAGAAAATGTTTAGTTTTTGTATCAACTAAATATATAGGAAGACACAGATAATATTCTTCCTAACAACCTTAAGATTGTTTCAATGCAAAGAAAATAACAAATAAACTTAACCTAACATAAAGATACGAAATGCAAGAGATAGAAATTTCAGAAGAGCCACAAACCCGGTCTTTGTTTCCTCTCGAGCTTCCGCTCTGTCGCACTCGAACAACTGATTTCCACCCTTCTTTATATGATGGATGATCTAACAACCACTTTGGCAAAGGCACTTCCTTCTCTCCAAAGTCCGCCATGTTTAATGGCACTATTGCTAATGGCGATGATGCAATTTCTTTTCCTCCACCAATCTTGATATCTCCAGACGTAGTAATCGGCACAGCCACCAGACCCTTCTCATTAGCATCAACTTTTATCTCGGAAGTGGCCTCATCTTTGTCATCGAGCATCGAATCAATAAGACCCTTAATATCACTGATGGTGGCCTCTGAGTCTACCTCGGGGTCGGAAGGGACACCGGGCAGGTGACCCGACAGGGCCGCAAATTCGTCTTTCGAAATGGAGTTCGGCATAGTCCTATATTTTCTCTTGCAAAGAGGGGAGAGGAGGTTGAAATAGCAAAATGGTGTGGAAGCAATTGGGGCTATAGATGGTTTCTTCTTTCTTTTCGTCTATTTATGTTTCGCGAGGTCGAGTATCACGAGGAAGGAGCCGATAGCCAGCCAATAGAATGCAACGAAAAGTTGCGAAAAGCGGTAAGTGGTAAATGGTGAGAACCGTTACTGACAAATTTTGACTGTATTCGCCACCATGAAAGCAATTTGGTGGTAAACTTGTGTAAAATTGAGATGAGATAATCATGTAAAGTAAGACTTATGATAAGGTTACAAAATAAGCAAGTTTTCAAAATTTTAGTAGTACACTGCAGAATATACATCTATCCTCTTAGTTCCTTAATTACGAGACAATGTATTTGTCAAATGTACTCATACGTATCTACTTTCCTTCTTTCTCCAAGTTCATCAAATAATCAAAGATGTAGTACAGATAAAGTTTAATTAAATACATCCCCTTGAACTTACTTGCCTTATGTCCATAAAATTTTCTTAAATACTAGCCTCAACACCTTCCTATTTTCCACTGGGTACACAATCCTTGTAAATATAGTATTAGATACCTTCCATTATTTGTTTTTCTTTTGAAAAATACTTTGGGTACGCCTTATGGATACCTCCTATTACCGCTAATTTGTTCACCTGCAGTGCACAACCAATCTAAGGGAAGTTTAGCAAGTTTAGCAATACCCCAAGAGTACCAAAAAAGCCTCTAGAATGTAACAAAATAAAATTATCTCATAAAAGAAAAATAATATTGAGAAGTGAAATATTAGACTTTTATTTATATGAGCTTGCATTTAATCCTATACAACGCACGATGAAAAGAAATCGTATAACAACATCTATAAATCGGCTAAAAGCACTATAAACTATAGGGTTTGGTCGCTTCATAACATGTGTCGCAATTCTTCGAAGATCACGATGTCCCCAATGATAACATTAGCACTACTCTTGTACTTATTTTACCATTAATAAACTATTAGAATTTTATTAATTCTCGTAACAATGTATAATGAAAAAAGCCATTCATTTTATGGCTACTCGTTCACAAGGCAAATAAAGTCAAAAAATTATGAAATTTAATTTTTAGATAGTTCTAACAGTATAGATCATGTCTAGTGGAGCTGATTGCATAATCGAATGTATAAAGCTAGGCAACTATGCTTTCGAAAGTACAGAGACATTCGTACTTTCAAGTTGTTTTCAATAATAGGACATCCAATTCGGCAATTGGCTCCATTAGACATGATCTATAGTATTGGAATTATTTAGAAACTAAATTTTATAATTTTTTAACTTCATTTGCCTAGTGAATGAGTAGCCTCAAAATGCGAATGGAAATAAAAATCTCATAAAAAGCAGTAGTAAAAGACTCAAACTTCAAATCGAAAATATTGATTTTGCTTTTTATGGTAAATAGAATTTTTTATTAAAATTTTACCTAATTTGGATTGTTCTAGACCGTTGAACTTAAAAATGAGCCACATCGTCCATTAAAATAGTCATTTTTGAGACTTTTGATCATTTGGCAAATAATCTCGAAAAATTATAAAATTTGATTTATAGATAGTTCTAATAGCATAAATTATGTCTAGCAGAGCCGATCGTTGAATTGAATGTCACATCATCGAAAACAACTTGAAAGTACGGAGACCTCCGTACTTTCGGAAGCACGGGAGACGTACTCTCTCTCTCTCTCTCTCTCTCTCTCTCTCTCTCTCTCTCTCTCTCTCTCTCTCTCTCTCTCTCTCTCTCTCTCTCTCTCTCTCTCTCTCTCTCTCTCTCTCTCTCTCTCTCTCTCTCTCTCTCTCTCTCTCTCTCCTCCCCCCCAATCAATTTTAATCCCTTAAACTTCTACTTCATTATATAGCTACACAAAGCACATTTTGTAGAGTGAGGTTGTTCTTTCTCAAGTATCAAAAGAGTGACTTAGTTAAGAAGCAACCTCATGTAGATTGAACATGAAGGATAAGCATGTGAGCTATCAATCAAAAACTAAAAATCGTCCGAGCGTTGGCTTATGATGCATTTTAGCTTAAGTTTTGATTATTCCAGTTATGAAATAGTCCAGATGATGACCTTATGCTTGATGATACTGCAGTTTGTATTTCTTCAGTTATGTAAATAGATGTGAAAGAGATCCGCTAGCATGCAACTTTATCACTAATGTTTGGTTAACTGAGTAAATTAGAATAGGGAAAGTTAGATCGCTGAACTATAGCTCTTTTGCAAACAGGAGCCTTAACTTTCAATTTCGACAATCAGTTCTCCCAAACTTTATAAAATAGTTCAATCGGCGTGCCCCTAGATCTCCTCAAACAAACCTATTAATTATATAGTCGTTTTCATCCGGGTAGATAGAGTTACCATCATGATCCACCTCGAATGGGACATTTAACTTAAGCCAAAAATATGAGAAAAAATAACCTACCCGAATTTGCCCCGATCTGCTAAGAAAATGGAGCGAGATATGGGAAACCTGTTCCTAACCTTAATCCGCCCTGATCAGTCAAAATTCCGCCTAAAAACCTAATACCTTGTAAATAGAGTGGTAACTGGGGGGAATTTATAGGATAAAAATCAACCTATTCAATATCTACGTTGACCTGCCAAGGAAACTTGGGCAGAGGTGAGGACCCCTGCCACCCTCGGATCCGTTCAGTTTGCATCCCTAAATGTTTACATGGAGCAATGACATCCAGTGCAAAAAATCTGCAGCTATGAGGTACCTCGTAATTCATAGAAGGCTAGCCAAATTATAATTGTGTAATGCATTGTAGCCCCACAGGCCAAACCGGTCTCTCGACCTCTTGATCAATGGAACAGTAAAAGAAAAACATTCTGATATAGTAAAATATGTCATGTTCCAAACCATTCGGCTGCATTAGGTACACCGCACAATAATAAAATTGAGCTCTATTTGGGCACAATTATGCACGGCAAAGTAGATACACAATTTCAAAATTATCAATATAAGTAGTAAATAGGTAACAAGTCTGTCAACAAAAAAGTAATCGAGAGAATACAGCCATTGTTAAGGTGTGGAAGCTAGAAAAACAAAAATAGGTACAGACCAATGTGGAAGTACAAAACTTTCAATTGTATCAGCTGCAAATGAGTCTACTACTGAAAGTAATAAGTCTCTGTGTTAGTCCTTGTAGCTCTTAAGGCAAAAGCCAACCAAATATGGATCTACAAACTCCTTTTAACTGGAAAAGTTTGAAGGTATTTCAGTTACGTACATTTGATATTTAAAAGTCTAGGCACATAACTCATATAGTTAGAAGAAAATTGCAAAAAATTAATAATTAAATAATTAATTAGTTAATTTCAAGTGACTTATCAAAAAGTAAAATTCACAAACCGTCACCAAATTGTAAATAAAAGATAAAAAAATGTCCAATCACAAGAGAATCATCAATCTTAATACATATAAGACCACCCAAACTGAGCAAGTCTACAAGGAAACAAAAATGTCATCGAGTCGTGCATACTTTTACTAGTGAAGCTTTGCCAATGCAAGCTCATCGCTTGAAGCTCATTTTCACCACCGCATTCCTATTGCAGCTCCTATTAGTGAGCAAATATCATATGATCATAATAATCTTCGTAATTAATGACATAAGAAGTATCTTGGAATAATATTAAAATATAACTAAAAAAATAAAATTAAAATTAAAATTTGTATGTATAAGAAGTAAATAACAAGAAGAATCATAATAAGCAATAGAAGATAGTCCCATTATCTAACGCAGTCAGACATCCTTTCCAACAACGTTGGCTCGATAACCCCGCATTCAAATATAGTATATATTGGACATCCATATTGATCTTAAGTGCATACAATATTTTATACAAAAAATTAAGATAAATTAATTAGAAATAAAAACTACCAGATTTCGTGGTACCTCAAAGCTAGATTCAAAAGATTGTATTTCGTTACTCTGCAGTCATTCAGCGAAAATATTATTATTGCCATTCTGCAAAGAAAAAAGAACATGATTAGATGGTTTCTCTCATTATAATTAAACAGTCATTTTTATAGAGCAAAATAAACATAAATTATAACTCGAGCTTACTTGCGCACTGCCTATTGGATTAGATGTGTCTATGGATTAGATGGAATGTCTCTATTTTCAATTAAGATAGAGATTTTATTTTATTTAGTTTTGTTGACCTTTTTTGAACTTTTGTCTATTTTAATTTAAATTTTCACTTAAGATGGAGATTTTCCCCCCCTAAAACTAGCAATCTCATTAGCTACTGGTTGGTGATTATTAAGAATCCACAAATACTTCAGCTAAAATAATAGTTAAAGGTGTAAAATTTGATCAAATTCAAATTAAAATAAAAAAATTAAGAAAATTTCAGGAAAAAAAGGGAAAAAAAAACCTATACAGTCCAAAGGTCAATTTTAGACTGGCCTATAGTTAAGGGCTCTCCGTATAATTGCCCCTAGCTTTAATGTCGCAACGGGTTGAAACTTTCCAAATTTTTCTCAAACCGGCTTGATAGGTTATTATAGTAGTATTCTATTTACCTTTTTGTCCTTACTAGATGAAGGATGTAGATATATTCTATCATAATAGATTAGCCAGTACAGAAGCATTCCTCTAAAATATATGGAAAAATAAAATATTAGCATGTGAATTTTTTTTTTGAAATTAATACAATATAGTTTTGTCTGCAAATGGCTATACAAATAGAGTATTTTATTCATGCATGTGAGGGTGTGGTGAAAGACTACCTAATACATATGATAATTTTTAGCATTTGTGGACTTTGGTGGATTATAGATATTCTACCACTAATAAAAGAGAACCTTTCAACCTAACAAAGAAAACAAAAAGATCAAGAAAATGATCGAAATCCCTATAGATGGCATAGAAAAATAAACATATATAATTCCATCATGTTGAATAAATAAAAAATATGCAAAAAAACTTTTCATCTTTTAGATTTAGCATATGATATTTAAATATTATATACTATAAAACTTCATTAAAATCTAATTTTTTTAAAAAAATTCATAAAAATAGAGAAATAATACTATTTTTTTTTCTATTTAATTAGTGTCTATTAATAAATTTGTCAGATTTGTCTAAAATAATAGATTTATTAATAGTTATATAGAGATTGAGGAAAAAAAGTTTAATAATATCTATGGAGAAAAAAATTATAAAATAGAAAAAAAAATATAAAAGTAAAATATAATGCAGCATTTTGTAAAAATATAATTAATATAACAATCTCTTTCTACAATTTCTCTTTGCGACAATTGCTTATATACCGCTAAAAAAGTTTCACACTTTTTTATTTATCCTGCTTAGAAGGCTAATATAAGGACTTTTTTACAAACTAACCCTCACAATTTTATAATTTGCAAAATAATCTTATTAAACTTGTATTTGGTAAACTAACCTCCTAAAGACGGTAAATCATTCACCTCATTCATAATATACTAAAGACGGTAAATGATTCACCGTTTTTTATATTTATCTGCTTTCTTTTTCCCTCCTCTCTTCTATGACTTTTTTTTTAAAGGCGGCGAATCATTCACCGTCTTTAGAAGGGCCTAAATTTTTTTTGAATGTGGTGAATGATTCACCGCATTTAGAGAGTTAGTTTGCCAAATAAAAATTTGACATAATTATTTTACAAATTGTAAAAGTTTAGAGAGTTATTTTATAAAAAAGTCTCTAATATAAAATACTTTTTTAACTTCAAGTTAGGGCAAAAAAGTATTTTGACATTTTGTTCTTTCAAATATACCTTTCTACCGCTACCAATTTTTCTTATTTACCTTTGGTATGAGCAAAATAGGTATTTTGATTTTTATTTTTTAACTCTGATAGAAATTTAATCCGGAGTTAATGTGAGATGACTTAATATGAACTAACAGTGGAATTATTTTTAAATAAGAAAAAAATATTAAAAATATAGAAATTTTCAGAATTATATAAGATAATTATCGTTTTCTCTTTCCTTTGACTCTCGGTACGCAAAAGCTCTTTTCATCTCGCCTGCGCAAATCAAAGCATTTCGCTCTTGAATCAGATTCAGTGAGAGCAAATGGAGACGAGCAAGAGCAACGGAGGCGGCAGGGACGACGAATCGGCGCACGTCCCGCCACCGCTCGCATCGGACCCTCCGACGACGACGACGGCGATGGCGGCGGCGGCGGCGATCGAGAAGAAGCACATCTTCGTGCTGTCGGGGCAGAGCAACATGTCCGGGCGGGGCGGCGTGCGGGCCCAGCGCTGGGACGGCGTCGTGCCGTCGGCGTGCGGGCCCGCGCCGTCCGCCGTCCTCCGGCTCTCCGCCCGCGGCCGCTGGGAGGACGCGCGCGAGCCCCTCCACGCCGACATCGACACCGCCAAGACCTGCGGCGTCGGCCCCGGCATGGCCTTCGCCAACGCCCTCCTCCCCCGCCTCGTCTCCTCCTCCTCGTCCGCGATCGGCCTCGTCCCCTGCGCCGTCGGCGGCACCGCCGTCCGGGAGTGGGAGCCGGGGACCCACCTCTACGCCCAGATGGTGCGGAGGGCGAAGGAGGCCGTCGCCGGCGGCGGGGAGCTCAGGGCGGTGCTGTGGTACCAGGGCGAGAGCGACGCCACCGAGCACGCCGCGCCCAAGTATCGATCCAACATGGAGAAGCTGATCAAACATGTGCGATCCGATCTCAATTCCCCCGAACTACCATTCATCCAGGCGAGTTTCATCTCTTTCTTTCAGTTTTTTTTTTTTTTTTTTTGGTTTTTTTTGCTTCTCTTAATTTCCATATTATGTTCTCTTAATTTCCATATTATGTGTCTCTTAAACATTCTAGGCTTGTGTAATTGTTTCGTCTATAATTTGAGTTAAAGAATAAGGAAGATCATTTTACTCGAGTGATTATGAAGAGATCTTATTTTACTTTTTTTTTTGTTTTTGTGAAAGCGATTTATTTAGATGACAATGGACCGTGTAAACACATTAATTAAGAGATGAGTGGGTGGGAAGATGAAGCATCGGGTTTGAAGATGGGGTGAGAAGGCAAAGCATCAGAAAGTAGGAAGAGGGGAGAAGGGAAGGGTGAAGGAGGAACTACCACGTGGGAAACTCTATGGAAAATAATGTATAGGTATAGATATAGATATAGATTGTTCTAGAGGTTGTAGGAAAATGTGATAATTGAAGTGAAGGGACAAATGAGAATTACTTGGTGGTTTATTGTTCTAGGGCTTTTAAATTGCGATCTTCTCTGTTTTTTGGTATCTACAAGGAGAAGTATGCCCTCTTGATGTACAGATTGCTGTCAATGGCATGAACAGACAATATTTTGGCTCACTAATTTTCGACTAATCTCTGCCATCTTTGCTTCCATTCATAGAAATATTGGATCAATTATCACAATTCGTGCTTTTATTACCACATTCCACAATGGATGTGGGAGAGCCTCACATATACTGCAGAGGCATACTATCACCATCTGCTGTGACTACCAAGTACTAGCAGATAAATTTCATCATCTGTACGGCCATGCTACATTTACTCGGGTAGTTTCGACCGCGATAGAGCTTACATATGGTCGGGCTGATCGGAGCCGATAATAGTATATTTCAGACGTTATTTACTCGACTAGTTTCTTGAAATTGAATGAATAGCTGAACAACTTTGGAATTAAGCTTATTGGTTTCACCCTCAACGAAAACTACTCGGTAACCACCCTGATAAACAACTTACCTACTTCCCGACACCTTAAGTCATATCCTGCATGAACTTGTACTCTACAAAAAATAGAGGAAAAGGAAGAAACAGGAATAAAGTATAGATGAGAAATAAGCTTTGGTAATAATAGAAATAAAATAGTGGAAATTCACAGAAGAAAACATATAATAGTTATGGGCATGGGCATGGATATATGTCACGCTAGTGAGGCCCAAAGCCCAACCAGAAATAAACTTCTGGCTTTGTTGGGATTTGGTTGAACTGTATGTTTCTTAGGGCCCAGATCAAACTCATAAAAACCTGAAACTTTGTTATGTGTTTTATTGGTCTATCTCCTGATAAATCATTAAGTTTTAAGTGTAGCTTAAGTCTCACCTGATGAAATTTCTTAAACCGTAAGATTTTTAGCTAGAGTACTATGTATCAATGAGAATAATGTAGAGCACCCAGTCATGGACATTGGTCCCATTCTATTAAGCTAGAAATCAATGTGGATCGGTGTAAGTGATGACGCTGAACTCGAGTTTGAATGAAGTGATCAAGTTCAGATGTTTGGTTTGATTTGGGTGGAATATGATTGAACCGGAGTTACTCCAATCGAACCCAATCCGCTGAACCCAGATTAGTCGATCTAACTCTTGCAAAAGGCAATGCAGTTAATTGGTAATGCTATACTGCTGGCATGAAGACTAGTTAGTGCCATCATTTATCTCATTCGTAAAGCCATCTAGTTATACTGAACTAGTGCGCTCTTTAGTCACTATCAGCAAGCCCTTTAGCTGGTGATTCCTGAACCATCTTTTATTTCTATCCTTTACTAGCGATTATTTGAGATCATGTCCTGAACCTTGCAAAAACTTGCTTTCTTTCTCTCTCTTGTTGTACATATTAAAATTATGTCATTCACAGAGCTCCTCCTCATTGAGCATAGATTAACAAATTGAACTATGGGATGCCCAATGTATCGCCTCTTGCCACCAATCACCATTCCGTAATATAGGATTTGTAGTTCCGATCGCCTATCTACTTTGTTACTTCATGGAGTAAATGAAATGACATCAGATCCGTAGTTCTTCGGAAGGGTCCTTTCCTTTTACTTTATGATAGGTTTGAGCAGGCACGAGTAGGCTTTTAAGAAGACAATAAACAACTTCCCTTCGTCAAAGGCGCATATGATAGAATGAACTGTTTCTTTTTCTTTAGACTTTTCTTTGAAGTTCCATTATTCTAGCTATATGGAATATCTGACATAATGTTCCAAGTTGGCACTGTAGCTTTGTATATTCTTCTCTTCCCTATCAAGTTACCTTTTAAGTCCATAACCAACAGAACTGAATTTCGTATGTAATTTCATTTTACTTACTCTTATATGGCTTCCCATTCATGATTAACTTCACTTTTAGGTTGTAATTTCTTTAAAGGCGTACAGTCTGGATCCAGTTTATAACTTTTGGTAAAACTATGCAGGTTGCTATTGCTTCAGGGGATAAGCGGTATATAGAGGAGGTGAGAAAGGCTCAATTAGGAATTGATATGCCCAATGTTGTCTGCGTAGATGCTAAGGGATTACAACTAAATGAAGATGACTTGCACCTCTCAACTGAAGCTCAAGTGGAGCTCGGCAATATGCTCGCACAGGCCTATATCAAGCATTTTTTGACATGCAATTTGTAGATGAGAAACCATGACTAGATAAATATTTGCTTAATTTTTTTATTGTCATTAATGCATTGTTTGTTAATAAATAATGTATTATTCCATTAAACTTGGATGTGTGTGTCTTTGGGCTCTATTGTGGATAATTGTTTTCCATGTAAAATAAATGATTTTTCTTTATATGCGAGTGGAACGGCTTTTCTTGTTGCTATTCATATTCTTATTTGGGTTCTTGCTCATCATGCATAAAATGCTTACATCTTTCGTAATTAGACCTGTCAATTTGTCCTCAAGTCAATTTAACTTCGATCATCTAACGTGTTTCCGATCCAATTCCTCAAGCAGATATGTAGGTGTGACTGCCATGGTGTTGCTGCTTTTTTTTAGGAAGCCCTTTTGTCAGGAAAGGTACAAATTGCTGCAGTCTTTGGAAAGCTTCTGAAGATTAATCCATTTTCTGAAGGTATATGAATATGAAAGGGATTTCAAGAAACAATTCTTCTATCCATCTAAAGCTGACTTTATTAGCACTTTTATTTGCATTTATACAATCAGACTGGACAATTTGAACATAGGACTAATCATTATATAAGCAGCATATCATGCCCTAGAAATGAAGAACTCCAGTCTCTAGCATTGTCCTCAGCAGTTTTGTTTGGTAAGGAAATCTTGGGAGCAGTTCTATCTTTCATAATATAGCAAGTGAAAGTGGAAAGCTGTAAAACAATTATTTATACCCCAAACTGCCTATTTATATCCTTACCAAATTTCGTGCCTTCATAGCCACTTTTTGTCTAGTTCAGTCTTGACTTGTCACGCACCGAGTAAAACTCTCAGCTGTCTGCCCTTGAGAGTCACACAAACTCAAAAGATCATAATTTTGAAGGTTACTCCGAATCATTCTAGAGGTTATTGTTGAGCGTTATACTACTGACGTGGATGCTAAAGAGTCATGAACTGCCACAGAGTTTTAGAAAGTGTAGTCGGATGAGAGGTAGTAGGTGGTAGTTGCCTCCCTTCTTGGCTTGTATATAACCACTATGTGACGTATAGTAAATGGAATCTTATAGTGTCAAGTAGGCTATATCAGGGGGAGGGGACAACCCCATCCTCTTCAAGCCCTTCAACCCCAACTTATTTGTAATCCTCTGTCTCCAATCAATATAATCTAATTCCGAGTCGCTCAATAATACTCTCTCTCTTTCTTTTTCTTGCGATTCCAGAGGCATTACAGGAAGTGCATACTAGAGGCATTACATGTCACGGATTTTGCAAGCAAAGAACTTGGGTCCATGATACTTTTCTACCTATCATAGAGGACAATTTAAGCTAGATGCGCTGATTTATGTCCTAGTAGGTTTCATAATGATGTCATCGACTATGGATGGTGGCAAAGATAGGTTAGTCAGGACTTTCCACCGACCACCTCTGAACTAAGCTAGTTTTGGGGCGATCAAAATTGATAACAAGATGAAGGTGAGGCTGGCAATTTAAATGGGTCTTTCTTTCTCAGGTTTAGTGTTACGATATATTTAGTATATGTTACGATATATTTAGTATCTTATGGTATATTAGGATACTGTATATTATTATCATATATAGAGTAGGATTATATGGTATGTAATCCTAGTTGTAGTATTACTATAGTAGGCAATGTTACTATAGTAGACCTATCTCTTGTACTATATATTTTCATCAATTCAACCCAAGAGGGTATGCTCTTTTGCCCTTCTTTCATGGTATCAGAGCGGGAACCCTAATTTAGGGATATTGATCCACATCTATCATCCACAACAAGTCTCACCTTCTTCCATAGGTGTTCTTTTCCTTTTGGTGTTCTATCTCCTCTTATCATTGGACTTCTATCTCTCCGCTACAGTACTGCTACAGTATCTGCGCTACAGTATTACTACAGTACTCGCGCTACAGTACTGCTACAGTCGCGCGCTACAGTACTGCTACAGTACGCGCGCTACAGTCGCGCGCTACAGTAATTTCAGCCTCTTTGTGATTCCTCTTTGCTCTTCGGGTGCCGCTCGGACTATCCTCGTACCGCTCGCTGGTTGCTCGTGTCGCTCTCGGTCCTTTCCCTGGTGCGGCCGTTCTTATTTGGTGCTAAGTGGTTCCTCTCTTGTGCGCTGGGTACAACTAGTTTGGTAGAAACCAGGTTCTTCCTTTTTCTCATCCGCTACATTCCGATTTATCTTTCTTTCATATCTAGTGGTGGATCCTTCTCTTTTGGTAGCAAATATGTCTTCTTCTACCTCAAATTTGCCAGTTGTTAACATCAAAACTCTCATACCACTAGAACTCACTGATTCCACATATCTTGTGTGGAAGCAAGTCTTTCTTAATGTTCTAGAAAGTTTTGGTGTTACATCACATGTGGACGGAACTGGTGTTGTGCCTTCTCAGGCTATCGATACTGCTGATAAGAAGGTGGTTATAAATTCCGAATATTTAAGTTGGAAAAGGGAAGACACCACTATACTTTCATGGATTAATGCCACTTTATCCCTTAGCATATTATGAATGGTCATTTCTAGCTCACCTAAAACTGCATATGATGCTTGGAGAATCATTGAGGCATATTTTCTTGATAAGACTGCTTCCACGGCTTTTTCTCTAAAGTCTGAATTGCGGAGCATCAAGAAAGGCTCAATGAGCATGTGTGATTACATGCAAAAGGTCAAGTCGATTGGTGATGCTCTTCAGGCGATTGGTGAAACCGAGTCAGACCATAATTTGGTCATGACTGTTCTTCTAGGGCTACCAGAAGACTATCGCGGTTTTGTTAGTGCTCTAAACACACACAGAAATAAGCCCACTTTTGAACAGCTTCGTCCACTCTTGATGCAAGAAGAAACGGAAGTCCAACGTCGTACTAGTGTGATGACATCCTCTGCTATTCCCACTATTGACGGTGAAGCTCTTTATGCCAATCGTGGACGCCGTAATCGTGGAGGCCGTGGAGGTAGATATCGTGGAGGCCGAGGACAGCATGGTAGACACAACTCTGGTCGTGGATCTCCTGGAACCTACTCACACCCTCAACCTAATAATCCTCAACAACCTTACATTCCAAAGTCTGGCACACAATGTCAGATCTGTGGCAAGTTCAATCATTCTGCCCTCCAGTGCAGACAACGCTTCAATCATTCCTTTATTACAGATGATGTTCCTCAAACTTTTTGCTGCTATGAACCTTCATGAACCCGGTGAGGAAGTATGGTATCCAGACACCGGAGCATCTAATCATATGACCGCACATTCTGGTATTCTCTCCTCTTCTAAACCTTATAGTGGGCACGAAAAAAAATTCTTGTTGGTAATGGAAATTTACTTGATATTACTCAGACAGGTGAAACTCATTTAAATACGTCCTCTAACTCTTTTGCTCTTAAAAACGTCCTTGTTGTTCCTTCTATTAAGAGAAATTTACTTTCAGTGCGTCAGTTCTGTCATGATAATAATTCTCTTTTTGAATTTGACTCTTCTGGTTTTTCTGTGAAGGACAAGGAAACCAGGGCGGAGCTTCTTCGATGCCCTAGTTCGGGAACATCACTCTATCCACTTTCCTCTAAAGTTGCAAGTGTAGGAACTAAGAAACCGCTAGCTCTAGTTGCATCTAGGTTTAGCGGAGATATATGGCATAGACGGTTAGGTCATCCAAGTTTTCCTGTTCTTTCTACATTTATTAAAAACAATAAAATTGTTTCTGATTCTGCTTTGAAATTATCTGTTTGCAATGCTTGTAATATGGGAAAACATGTTAAACTCTCGTTTCATGATTCAGAATCTCAATCTGCTTTTCCTTTTTTCATATTGTTCATTCTGATGTTTGGCAATCACCTGTTCCCTCTGTTTCTGGCTACAAATATTATGTTATTTTTATTGATGATTACTCTCGGTTTTCTTGGCTTTACCTTTTAAAATTTAAACATGAAGTTTTTGACAAATTTTTCGAGTTTAAGACAATGGTTGAAAACATATTTCATAGTTCAATCAAAATTTTTCAATCTGACAATGGTACTGAATTTGTAAATGACAAATTTTCTACTCTTTGTTCACAAAATGGAATTATTCATAGATTCTCTTGTCCTTATACGCCTCAACAAAATGGCCTTGCTGAGAGGAAGCATAGGCATTTATCTAACATTGTTAGGAGCCTGCTGTTTCAAGCTTGCTTACCTCCTCGATTCTGGGCTGAGGCCATTCAAACTGCCGTCTTTCTTGTGAATCGAATTCCTTCTCTTACTGTTTTGAAAGGACAATCGCCATATGAAATTCTGCATGGTTGTGTTTCCCCTGACTTGCAACTTGTTAGAGTTTTTGGATGTTTGTGTTATCCCGATGTTCAGGACATTGCAGCTCACAAGCTCTCTCCCCGTTCTCTTCCTTGTGTCTTTTTGGGACTTTCTGACAAACATAAAGGTTTTCGCTGTCTTTATCCAAGCACTGGTAAAATTTTTATTTCTCGCCATGTTACTTTTGTTGAACATGTTTTTCCTTACTCTTGTCTTTCTAAATTCTCTTCTTCTCCTTCCTCTTCTATTTCAAACTTTCAAATGTTTCAAAATTTTCTTTCTAATCCTCCCCTACTGGGTGAGAGTCCATCCACTATTGATGCAATCTCTGGCCTCTCCTTCACACGCCCCTCTACTGACGTTGGTTCACATACGCTTGTTTCACCGTCTGAGCAATTATCAGTTTTTCCTTCCACTGTGAATCATGATGCCCCACAGGTTAGTAATGAGAATGCTGCCGCTCCTGCTGGCCAAACTGAACTCCGGGTCTATACCAGACGACACACCGCCGGCCTGCTGCTGCTTCACCTTCACCTATTGATCTGGCACCTTCCACCTCTGATCATCCACCTTCCCCTCCGCCTGCTGCAGTCTCCTCTCCTTCTCATTCTCCTTCTGAGCCTCCGTTGCCTGCCAGAACACACTCTATGCTCACTCGATCCATGGCTAAGGGTTCCGCTGCGTCTTCCTCCTTCCTCGCTTCTGCACGTTCTATTCTTCCTGCTGAGCCTACCTCTTTTCATGAAGCTTCTCAGGATGCAGGTTGGCGTGCTGCCATGGCTGAAGAATTTGATGCATTACTGACCAATGCTACTTGGGATCTTGTTCCTCCTCCCTCTTCTGTTAATCTTATTGGCTGCAAGTGGGTATATAAAGTGAAGCAGAAGGCGGATGGTTCCCTTGAGCGTCTCAAGGCTCGGCTTGTGGCTCAGGGTTACAAACAACAACAAGGTATTGATTTTGATGAGACCTTTTCTCCGGTTGTCAAGTCGACCACTATTCGAACTGTTATTTCAGTGGCTTTCTCCTCTGGGTGGTCTCTTCGACAACTTGATGTAAAGAACGCCTTTCTTCATGGTACTCTCTCTGAAGAAGTTTATATGAAGCAACCGCCTGGTTTTGTGCATCCTTCTCTTCCTCATCACGTTTGCCGTCTCCGAAAAGCGATCTATGGTCTCAAACAGGCACCTCGGGCTTGGTTTCAGCGGTTTACTTCTTTTCTTTTTGAACTTGGTTTTGTTGGCAGTACTGCTGATCCCTCGATGTTTGTTTGTCATTCCTCTTCTGGCACTCTTGTTCTTCTATTATATGTTGATGATATTATTGTCACCGGAAGCTCCTCCTCTCTTTTAGAGGCTCTTATTGTCACCTTACAACGAGAATTTGCTATGAAAGATCTCGGGCCGCTACATTATTTCTTGGGCATTGAGGTTAATCGTTCGTCTTCTGGTCTTCATTTGACTCAGCAGAAATATGCGCATCAACTACTTCAGCGCCATGGCTTTTCTTGATAGTAAGCCCGTCTCTAGTCTCTCTCTCTCTCCGACTTCTCGTCTCTCTTCTCATGAGGGGCGCCTTCTTGAGGATCCCTACATTTATCGTCAGATCGTTGGTGCTCTCCAGTATCTCACCTTCACAAGACCAGATATCTCGTATGCCGTCAACTCTGTTGCCCAGTATTTACATGCACCTCGTGAACCCCACATGCAAGCGGTCAAGCGCATTCTGCGTTATATTCGCGGGACGCTGTCTTATGGCATTCCTATCTCCCGCTGTATCAATCCTTCTCTCGTGGCATTCGCAGATGCTGATTGGGCTGGTTGTCCCGATACCCGTCGCTCTACTTCAGGATATTGTATATTTCTAGGGCCCAATCTTATCTCCTGGTCCGCTAAGAAACAGCCCACTATTTCTCGTTCCAGTTCTGAAGCCGAGTATCGTGCTGTGGCTTACGCACTTGCTGAGACAGTATGGATCCGACGTTTACTTCGTGACCTTGTGTGTTCTTATGGCGCTCCATCAGCATCTATTGTGATAATCTCAGCACGACTTATCTTGCGGCCAATCCTGTTCTCCATGCTCGAACGAAGCACATTGAGCTTGACCATCAGTTCTTGCGCGAAAAAGTCCAGTCTGGTGATTTAGAATTGGTTCACATCTCTTCTGATAAGCAACTTGCTGATATTTTCACAAAGCCTTTGTCACCTTCTCGATTTTCGGCTTTGCGGCTCAATCTTCGCATCCGGCCAGTGGATGCTTAGCTTGCGGGGGGATGTTACGATATATTTAGTATATGTTACGATATATTTAGTATCTTATGGTATATTAGGATACTGTATATTATTATCATATATAGAGTAGGATTATATGGTATGTAATCCTAGTTGTAGTATTACTATAGTAGGCAATGTTACTATAGTAGACCTATCTCTTGTACTATATATTTTCATCAATTCAACCCAAGAGGGTATGCTCTTTTGCCCTTCTTTCATTTAGAATGATGATGGAGTATTATAATGCATGCTGGACGCTCGATGGGTATAAGACTACTTCTCTTAATGGGGTAGGTACAGGAAGCGCATATCATACCTTCAACCTGCTCCATTGCTATCACATACATGATCTAATTGATCACAAGCTTCCACGATGACCTTAAATTACAGTAATTGCCATCTTATCATTCAGCAAATCTTCTTGTTTCACTGCCGATGACTCGCTCTTTCCTAAGATGCCCTTGACCTACTATTAGAATTAAACTCTGCTTGAGCATCTTCTTGCTTAATTATCATTCACTGCTCTTCAAGACTTGTTTTAGAGATGAATTTTATGTATAAATAATTACTAACTGACATATTTTTTACTTGATCATTATTGTCCTATGAAGAGGCCAAACATATCAGTTGTTTTTTCGACCTGTGCAACAACTGTCATCCATTATTTTCTGCTAACTGTATTGGCTTCTTCTTTGTTATCTTCTAGATAGAATAGTTATGCATGCTTTAGCAATATATTTCTCTGCTTAAGCACTTTAGTATCTACGCATCGGGGTTCTTGCATTAACTCTATGGTTGACTAGAATATATCCCTTTGAGCCCCAAGCTTTCACAAATGGGTTTATAATGATCGCAAACAAAGATATTTAGTAACAAATTGACATCGACTTGATTTGTCAATCAACGAAATAAATTTATATTCACTTGGAAGGCTGGGCTTTTAGTTTGTGCTATCAAATGAAAAGACTTTAGTTGGAACTTTCTTTTCTAACTCTTAAAGTAGTTCTTAGTACAGATTTGCACGAACAATCCTCATAACCTCATCTAGGACATTTGAAATCCTGTAACTCATCAGGCCATGACTTTTGCATTATTTTAGATAATCCTTAAGGCTTGTTTGGATAATGCATTAACATGATGTTCAGTTCAAAAGGGCATGTGGTCAAAATTGAATGGAAATATTACAAGATGATGAAAGATCGTGGGATACAGAGATCTATGTCAGACGATGTCTACCTATATGCTATAATTCCATTTCTACCATGATTAGCAGTCGAAAATATATATGTACATTCGTATGGCAATAATTCGTTTGAGACAATTTATGCAGTTTGGTAGGAGGAGATATCAAGGATAAAGAATTATTAGATATTTATTTCTGTACATTTTATTGAAATAAAGCTTGTAGGTAAATACTGACAACTTTTCTTATCTTACAGCTTGATGATCAATTTTATTTTACTCTTATTATTTTCACTCGTAAAATACAAGGCAAGCACTTGTGGTCCATATATTTACTGTTCTAAAGTGCACGCAAGAGGCAACCCTTGCGGAAAGCGTTTTGCATCCTTGCAGTAGTTATATTTCATGTAGTTATTCCTAACCCACTTGAGTCTCTGTTCCTCACTGGCATTGAGCTCCTGGTCCCACCATGTCCCTTTAGAAGCCGAGCACGACGACCTCCCGCCCGTCCACACGCACGCATCTGCGCTGAAGCTCTTGTACGACGCCACGAAAGGAGCTTGATTCCAATCGGTCTTCACGAGCCCACCCCTGGTGGCCCAGTCGTCTCCATCCCACAAGCTGGCGTAGAGGCGCATCGGCTGGTCCTTTGGGTAGGCCACTCCCATCTTCTCATTGTTCCTAAAAACTCTAATCGGTGTACCATCCACGTAGAAGCTGCATTAAATCAACCAAGAAATTTACGTCATATTTAGATGTTGAATTATGATTTTTGCTGATAGCTCGTTCAGTATGGAAGTTTTCTGTTGTGATTGCAATCTAGAAGTTTGATTTAGTTCACTGCGACGTCCTTGTTGTCGTTGATTTTTTATGACAGTGCATAACACCTACCAGTTGATACTATCATATCCCAAGAACCATGACTTAGAGACCATGTAAAACTACGTACTTGTAAACATATGTTTGTCCTTCCCGCCATCTTATTACCACATAAATTGCGCCTTTTATTTGATGGTGTGGAGAGCTTATCTACTATTATAGCCAGCTAGAATGGAGTGGTGTCGAAAGCCGGTTTACTGTTCTAGGTAGGTAGAAATAGTGGTATAAATAAGTAAGAAGAAGGGTGCTTAACACTATCTGGTGCGGGTTCCAGAGGATAGAGTAGTTGTGGAAGGACACCCTGGGATCAAACCATAGATAGAACTGCTGCTCCCTATCACCATTCCCTTCTGCGAACACATTGGTGTGAAGTATGTATGGCTCTCCGCTGACGTTCCCAAGAAACTCGAAGTCGATCTCGTCGTGCGTTGGCCCTTGCGATGATAGCTGTGAGCGCACAATCAGATTAAAGGACATCATTAACTTAATCACTACTAGCTACCATTTGGCAGATCATTAAGATTTCAAGTAGTGGTAGTTGCTTAATCTATTTATGTTTTAGCTCTAACAGTCATTAGGGATTTCGGTGTGCATGCCTCTCGAAGTTACACGTATTTCTGCAGTTTCTGCTCTTGCCGTTTGTGTACATATATCCATCAAAAATTTGCAATTTAATACATAAATTAAAATATGCAGAAGTACGTATCTCTGCATATTTGTACGTACGAATATACATACATACAAATACATAAATTTTTATATGCATGTGTTTGTATGTATAGCTGTATTTCTAGTATTCGTGCTTCTATTTGCACATATTCATATTGAAGCAGTGGGGCATAAATTAAAATCTGGCTTATTTCGATGTTTATTGGTAACTATAAGTTTCGAAAGGTGTACACGCGCAACATATTGTAACTTTCGAAAGTGCGCACGCCTGTACATGTATCTTGGAGGGTATATATATATATATATATGCAGAAATCGCAATTTATCATTACTTGCATAAAAATATGTGTATCTTACATAAAAGGTGGTGACGGTCCCGGCCGAATTCCCAGGCACGAGCTTGATCTGCATGTCGAGCCTACCGAACAAGTACTCATTCTTGGACTGGAACCCCGACCCCGAAGCCTTATCCATGGTGAGCTGCAGGAGCTCGCCGTTGTCGAGTATCTTGGCCCTGCCGTCGCCCCATGTTATGTCGACATCGGTGACAAAGTTAGCTGAAGCAGCCACCACAACGAGGGTTGCTCCGAGAACGCAAACCTGGGCCAGGTATGAAACAGTCATTCTTCACAACTGTTTTATATGAATCTTAACGAATTATATGTCTGCGCCGATTGTTTAAAGATTTTGTGTACTTTAGGATGAGTGCGAGGCTCTTATTAAGACTCTTGAGACAAGTATGAACAGATGCATGCATGGGGTTTATATATATTTGTTGGGTGAGATGATATATATATCTGCTTTTTCAAGAATTGGCAGTTGGCATTTGAAGTTGATCTTAATGACTATTAGATTTAGATGATTGATGCCATAGAGGTGGGCCAAAAAATATAGCGTGGTTGATTAGCATTCCCTTTCTTCGTTAATTTGCCTGTTCCCATTCCTTGCTTCTTTTCTCTGCTTTATGGAATCTGTACAGCACATGAAAGCTTTGCTTCGTTGCTCTACTTTGTCAATTCTGTACAGCATATGAAAGGAGAAAGGATTTATTGCAGCGCGTCGTTTTTGGTTTATGTCTTTACATTATGGTTCCACCTCTTCTTCTTCTTTTTTTTTCTTTCGGAGTAGTTTAGTTGGATGTAATTATAAATACAGTATAGCTGAAGATGTTTGCGGATATAAATTGATGCACTAGTTATAATTGTTAGAATTTTCATAAATGTGGCCTAAATAATAATATTCAAATCTGAATTTACTATAAATAAAAGTTAATCCTAATAAATATAAAACTGATTGATATGATATATCTTATTTCTTTTCTATCTATTTAAATTAAATAGAATTCTAATTAGACTTTGATGAAAAGTCGATCTGAACTCTATATAAATGGGTACTAATCCTGCCACCTTCTCATGTGTATTCTGGTGAAGAATTATCATCCCTTCTATACCATAAAAGAGAGTGCCTGAGAAAGGAGGAGAAATCAAATTATCCGAATTCGGTTGGTGACATGTAGATTACAGCCGGACTACTTGCTTTCGCAGATTGATCAAGAATTTTTTCTCTATGGCGCTCTGTGAGTTATATTTTATTTTATTTACGATCTTGAATCTTGGTATGTACTTAGACTTGTTGTTGTTTTAAATACCGATATAGATCTATCAATAATTACATGCATTTTATTTTGTAGGGTATAATAAAAAGCCTTGTAATTATAAATAATGTGTTTGGCTGTTGGTTGAAAAGTACATTTATAAAATTTTATTGTTTTATACGAGGGCCGGTGAGATTACACTCTATGTAGGAAATAAATTTATGTTTAAAAGATTATTAAGAAGGTAAGCTTACTTTTTGTTTAAATTACTTTCTTCAATTTGTAGTAGAAACTGTAGCTAATTTGGGCATAGTTATATGATGCAATTGAACCTACTCGTGTTGTTCATATTGTAGCAGTTGAAATTTATATGCAGTTATAACTGTAATACAGTTACAACTACGCATGACCAAACAACCCATACAACCAAACGGCCCTTGGTAAACCTAGAAAACTCTATGTGGTATAGCAGATTACATTTTAATTTTTCACAAAGATTTGTCCTCAAAAGAGCTAGCAAAATGCTATAATCAATAAATCATATAATGATAATAATCTAGCTACTATACAATCGGCAGTACGGAGGCCTCCGTACTATCAAGTTGTTTTCGATGATGTTGTTTTCGACGATCAGCTCTGTTAGACATGATCTACTCTATTGAAAATATTTAGAAATTAAATTTTATATTTTTTCAACATTATTTGACTAGTGATCAAAAGGTCTTAAAATTGACAATTTTAATGGCCGATGTTATGCGTTTGTAAATTTAGCGGTATAAAACAATTCAAATCTGATGAAACTTTTATAAAAACTTTTTTCACTATTTAGAGTAAGATTAGTAGATCTTAAATTCAAAAGTCTTTTATAATTATTTTTTATAAGATTTTTATTTTCAGCCGTTCATTTTTAAACTACTCGTTTGATAGGTAAATGATGTCGAAAAATTATAAAATTTAGTTTTCAAATACTTGCAATAGTGTAGATCAAGTCTCGTGGAGCCGATTGTCAATTCGCAAACTGCATTATCAAAAATAACTTGGTAGTACGTAGGCCTCCGTACTACCGATAGTATAGTAGCCGGACTCTAATGATAAAATATATTTTACCAACTAAATAACTAGGGGTCTCCCTATAAAAGGTCTATTTCAAAATGACCTATAGGTGAGGGGGTCTCCCTATAATTTTATCAACTAATAATTACCGGTAGAAATATTTTTTTACTATAGTTTCATTATAGAAAAATTAACGGAAGCTAACAATAGGGCCAATTCCGAAAGTTTATGAGATAGTATATTAATAAAACATCCATTTTTTGAGAAGAATTTGCAATACTGTTGAAATTTAAATGGGTATTCCTAAACGGTAAAAAAAACACAGAATTTATCAGAACTATGGACTATTTTGAATTGACTATACAATCTTTCAAAATTTTGATTTTACTATCCAACATTTTAATTTATTTGACTTAAGTCAGTCAACAGCACTTTGACTTCAAAAATTTGAATGTGTTGTTTATTTTTACAGATTTAATTAGTATACTTCATGCAATTCTCGCAACTATAATTTATTAAAATAAGCAAATAATTTAAATTTTAGAGTCACATTATCGTTGACCGACTCAGGTCGAACAAATTGAAAAACTGGATAGTAAATATAAAATTCAGAATTATCACACTGTCTACTTAAAATAGTCCATAGTTTAAAAAAGTTATGTACATTTTTATCAGGGCTTTTTTTGCATTTGGCCCCCTCAAAATAAATATTTTCACAAATGGCCCCATCAAAATTGTATTTGCAATTTTGGCCCTGCCTCCGCCACGCGAGCGCCACGTCAGCGCCATGCGGGCGGTAGCCAGTTTAAGTTGAACACGGTAAACCATTCACCGTGTTCAAACACGGTGAATGGTTCACCATGTTTAGTTATTATGTGGACCCGCGCACCTAAGTCAATATAATACACTAAATATGGGTCTATAATAACTAAACACGGTGAACCATTCACCGTATTTGGACACGGTGAATGGTTTACCGTGTTCAACTTAACACTCCTCTGCCCACATGCCGCTGACGTGGCGCTCGCGTGGCGGAGGTAGGGCCAAAATTACAAATACAATTTTGATAGGGTCCTTTGTGAAAATATTTTTTTTGAGGGGGCCAAATGCAAAAAAAGCCTTTTTTATCATAATAAAATTGTCCCCTTTCTTTTTCTTTCTATGAACACTTTTCCATTTTGTCCCTCCTAAACACTTTTCCATTTTGTCCTTCTTCTCCTCTTGAACGGACTGATGTCCGACGAAGTCGTTACGAGGTCGCAAGCCCTTAGAGGGTATTTGGATCTTCAAAAATTTGGAGAAAACATTTGGGAAAAAAAAATTTATAGAAAATATTTTTCTATTGTTTTTAATTTTTGAATAAAAAAAAGTTAGAAAACAAAAAGGGATTTTTCTATAAAATTCTGTAAGAAATTTATAGAAACAATTTTTTTTTAGAGCTAAACAGTCGAAAAATATGATTTCAGTCAGAATATTATCTTTTAAAATTTTTGTCTAAAAATTAAATATGACCTATGTTCAGAGTACAATATCTTTATGACATGTAAAGATGTTGGAATAAATATTTAATTATAATAACATTTATAGTATAATTTTTTTTATTGTGATTTGACAATGAGTATAATTTTAAGTCTATTAAAAGGTATATAAGGACTTTTTTACAAAATAACCCTCTAAAATTTGATAATTTATAAAATAATCCTGCTCAAATTATATTTGAAAAATTAACCCTCCTTTCACCACGTAGGCGCCAGAGTGGAGATTTCCTCTAAAGGCGGTGAATCGTTTACCGCCTTACTAAAAACGGTGAATGATTCACCGCCTTCCTAATTTCTCACAATAGCGCCATAGCGGTGAATCATTCGCCGTCTTTCGCTTATTTATTGTTTCTTTCTATATCACATATATAATCCTAACAATCACATAAAAATTTAATAAATAACATATAATCTTTTTTTGAGAGAAAAAATCACATATAATCTTAACAACCTGAAAATCCTAATAATCTATCCATACAATTTCATATAATCTTAACAGCCTGAAAATCCTAATAATCCATCCATATAATTTCATATAATCTTAACAGTCTGAAAATTGTAATAATCTATCCATATAATTTCATATAATCTTAACAACCTGAAAATCCTAATAATCTATCCATACAATCCTAACAATCAAATAAAAATTCTAATAATCCATATATAATTCTATTTTATTTCCTATATAATTCATGCACAATTTTAACTAACGAATGCGAACGATTCACCGCCTTTAAAAGATATGGGAGAATGCGGCGAACGATTCACCGCCTTTAAAAGATATGGAAGAATACGGTGAACGATCCACCGCCTTTAAAAGATATGGGAGAATGCGGTGAACGATTCACCGCCTTTAAAAGACATGGCAGAATGCGGTGAACGATTCACCGCGTTTCGAAAAAAATTCCGATTGGCTTCTACGTGGCGAAGAGAGGGTTAGTTTGCCAAATATAAATTTGGCAGGATTATTTCGCAAATTATAAAATTTTAAAGAATTATTTTGTAAAAAAGTCCGTATATAATCATAATTTTTCAAGAACATATATTTAACTTATTAAATATTTTATTATATTTTACTATATATATATATATATATATATATATTTGAGAGAGTAGGGACAGTAAAGATACTTATATCAACCAATTACCAAATTTCCTTTGATAAATCTTACATTCTAACATTTAAAAAGCCCAGAGTTACTTTCTTCAAAAGAAATTTTTAAATCCTAAAATCATGAGATGCAAGATGTACCCTAAATAGAGTGTACATATAACAATTTTCTGAAACAAATATGTTACACAAGATATTCACGTTTCCATAGGCTAGCATATTCTTATTTAAATGAGTGCTGCTATTGGTACACTACAAAAGAAAGTCCACATTTTACACTATTTTATCTAGAGGCTAATATTATATCATTTTCTTATCAATTTTTTTTTAATACTGAAAAATCAAAGAATTTTTAAATTATAGAATAGAAATGCTATATCTATACTCTCCTTTTGAGATGTATCACTACCATTTTTCTAATTAAATAGCCTTGGCTTCGTTTGGTTCGGGTATAAGTAAGAACTAGCTACACCAAGGATAGATACAAGTGTGGAGATAAAAAAAATAGTGTTTGGATGAAAATTAGGTTATACCCGGGGATAAGAAAAATAACGTTTGAATAGATGATATGGAATAAGAGGGATAGTTGGTAGTTTATATATATATAATGAAGGTATAGGTAGGGATAATTATACCAGCTTATTTCAGCTACCGAAAATTACTATTCTCAGATAAAAAATTTACGTTTGGATATAAAAGGAGGATAAGGCCTTATACCCTATCTTATCCCCCAACCAAACGAAGCGGAACATTAACATCATCGAAGGAGATGCAACAAATATATTTCTTCTTTGTTGTGTTCTTCTGGGATATGATAAACCCCTTCGAGATTTCGAAAAATTGTTGCCTGGATCTGTTGTACACACATCTCATGCACCGCACCTAATTTTTAGCAATCAATATCTTAAAATCAAATCCAATTCAATAGATGTGTTCTCTATTTCCTAAAGTATCTATATGTACAAAATCATAAAGATTAAAGACCTACGTCTTAAAAATGCTGGTTTTAAGAATGAGTAATAGCCTTTCTCTGACCCTTACTGCTTATTTAAGAATCAAGTAATCTCAATAATCGTTGTCTAAGTTGTGAGAAATAAGTTTTCAAATTTTGTTTTGTTGATTTTAAAAATGTTCAATAAGTTAGATTTTGATTTCGAAACACTCTATTACAAAGTTTTTAGCTGATAGAGAACAATATTTAATTATTTTTATAATTAACATTCTTCCTCACGTCTGAGCTCGAAACTTTTTTGCTAGCTCATGATGTAGACTTGAATTAAATATGAGGAAATCAATAATGCTAGGAGTCTGATATGACTCGAATTTAGAATCTTCTGTTCTGATACCATATTAAATTATATGAAACAACCGTTATTCTCTAAGGCAGTGTTTGGTTGAGTGATAAAGTGGGAATATACCACTTTATCTCTCTAATTCATCCAAACACTAGAGGGAGGAATATGTTTATTTAAGCCCCCTTTTAACGGGTTATTCTAAAATAAATCGATTTATTACAATAATTAATATTTAATTAACTATTTGAGTAATTAATTTATTATTCATAATTGATTAGCTAATTTAAAAAATTAATTATTTATTGTGTTTACATAATAACTAATATCTATATTGATTAACCAATTAATATTTTGACCAATATAACTAATTAAATAAATAATTTATTTACTTATTATTTTATTAATATATTAATTTATTAGCTTAATTTGTTAACTTATCAAATTATTTATAGTTAGTTAATTTATTAATTAACAGTACTCATGGTTAATTAATTAATATCCTGATTAATTTATTAATTAATATTTATGATTATCTAATAATATTCATGACTAATTAATTTATTTATTTATCAAATATCATTTACTAATATTTTGATGTTAATTAATTATATAAAATATTATTATTTAACAACTATAATTACTCTTATTCCTATTATTCTTATTTAACTACCCAAACACTATTTTTCTTATTCTTAAAAATAACACAATTTTCATCCAAACATAAAATTGGTGTTATTTCCGTTTATCTCCGAAGTTGTACCTATCTCAGGAATAATCAAAAAAAATTTATTTTCGAACTAAACGATACCTAAAAGCTTAAAGCTGGCAGAGAACGGCGTTTAACTATTTTTATATTTAACAAGTGTATGAGATAAACTTATACATTAGGTATGGAAAATAATTTATCTTGGATTTGGAATGCATAACTCCTCGCAATTATGGGATGGAACTGGTTCTTTTGTTCTATCCAAAAAATAGACCATACAACTGGTTGAAATAAATATAGAAGGGGGGTGGCTGCAGCCTACTGTTGATCTGCTGAGTTGTCATCCTTGTCTCCTTTCTTTGTCGGTTTAATACTGTTAGGATAGAGTATTGCCACCAATTGTAACATAATACCTACTGCATTTATTGGTGGGTGCATAGGGTTGGCCTTCTTTTATTAAGAAAAAAAATGTTTGAGGAGCCCCTCAATTATAAGCTATTTTAATTAACATTCTTTTACGCCGGGTTTACGTATTATGGACACTTCTATAAGTCTCGCATGTTCGTGTCGGACACGCACGTGCCCATGTTGGACTCGTGTCCGACGCAGACACGCCATGAACACACGTCGATACGGATTCATAGCGCATCTTATTGAAATATATATATATATATATATATATATATATATATATATATATATATATATATATATATATATATATATATATATATATATATATATATATATATATATATATATGTGTGTTCATTTTACTTTCTTTTATTCACATATAATGAAAGATGATAAATATTTTAGCTTTTTTGATGAATGTGTATTATTTTTTACATAATATAAATAAATTATGTATGGTGGAGAATTTTTTTCTTAAAAATATATAAACTTTTAATAAAAATTTTATTAATTTTCATTCGTTTGAGAAATATAATAATATTTTAAAAAAATTAATACTTTATATATAATAAATATATACTATTATATTAATAATATTATATTTTACTAGTTGTGTCCATGTCATATCCTTATCCTAATTTTTCGAAAACTACCGAGTCGTCGTGTCCGAGTTGTGTTGTGCTTCATATCGCGTGTCCATGTCCTTGACGTCTAGGGTATTATTGTTGATTTCTATAAATAGTATAGAAGTAGAGGATAGATTGCTTGTGACTTTTACATTCAAAACATTTGTTTAGCAACAAAAGACAAAAAAGACATTAGCAACTTTTTTGCTTCTGCAATTTCTTTTTTCTTTTTTTCTTTTAAAACGTCGTCGTGTGTTTTAACTGTATTGCAAACTAATCAATCATTACAGCAAAAAGACAGAATTTCATCAACATATCAAATTATATAGAATTAGTGTTTCAAATATGGAAAAAAAGAGTAACAGTGCCAAACAACGTTTTTTTTTCCATTTTGTTTGAGAATCTTGTAAAAGTAGATTGTTTATTCAAAACAAGTTAATTTGGATTAGTATTATATTTTTCTCAAGAATAGATGTTTGGATAATTTGTACAGAAACATATAATCCAACAAAACTACCCAAATCCTATGTTATTTTGGGGTAAAGTGAAAAATAGCTTTGGACCCTGTTTGGGAACCTTGTAAAGTGGTTTTTTCTTTCTTTTTTTTCCTTTTTTCCCCTCCAAACAAGGTATATTGATTAGTGTTGCATTTTTTATCTAAAAGAACCAGTTGGATAACTTCTGAAGAGACACAAAATACAATAAAAAGACTCTATTCTTGCATAATTTTAGAATAAGATGAACAGAGGCTACCAACCACTCTCAGAGGCCGTTTGGTTGCATGTAGTTGCAACTGCACTGCAGTTGTAACTGCATGCAAATACAAATTCGGTGTTTGGTTTAATGTATTTGATACTAATTGCTGCAGTAAAAACTGTAGGAGGAGGCCCAACTACAGCAGTTCGAACTACGCCCAAATTAGCCGCAGTTTCAACTGCAGCAGTTGGAGAGAGTAACTTAAACAAAAGGTATACTTGCCTCCTTAATTATTTTTTAAATAAATATTTTTTTTTACATCGGAGGTAATCTCACCATTAATTTTTATTTTTTATTTTTTTTTAAATGATAAAATTTTAAAAATTATTCTCAACTACATGCAACCAAACAAATTATTTACAGTTGTAGCGCTTTCTACTACATTCAACCAAATAGGATGCATGTAGTTGTAACTGCTGTATTTTTAATTACATGCATCTCCAACTACGCTGCATTTATAATTATATCTAACCAAACGGTCCCTTAGTACAAGTGGCACATGGTTAATAGTTAATATCCAAGATCCCAAATTTCGAGACTTGATTGATTCACATTTTCAGGTAAATATATTTTTTAAAAAATAAATACAACAAGTAGCATACTAACTTTCTCTTAAAAAAAAACTCAACTCTTTGAAAATTTTGGAGTAAAGTGAGGAGAAAGCATCTTTAGCCATTCACTCACTCACTCTCTCTCTCTCTAAAGATGGGATATTTTTTCGTAAAATCCAAAATAACTTGAAGTGATCTAAACATCTAAAATATAGTTTTTTTTTTTTGAAGTAATGCTGTTTTGTGCAAGTCCTAAATATACGCAATTTTGATGTAAAGTTCGACGAACATATCTTGACCATCTCACACACTCTCTCTCTCTTTCTAAAGATGGCATATTTTTTCGGTAAAACCCAGAGAAATTTAGGGCATGTTTGGTTCGCGATTGGAATAAAAATAAAAAATAGAATTGAATTATTTTGGAATGGAAAATAAAATGACGAATCATCCGAAAACATTTGGTTCATTAATGCAATAGGTATCAGAATGAAAATTTAGAATTTTTGAGAGGGTGTTTTGATTAAGAGAGAGGAAAGTGATGAAGGGAGAGGAGGGGAGGTGTTGGTGGAAAAGAATTTTTAGTAGTTTACTTTGGAATGGACCAATCCGGTATTCAAGGTCGGATTGGACCATCAATAGATTTAGTCATTCCCATTCCAAAGTGGAATGAGAGTTGGAATCCGATTCCTTTAAAACAAACAACAATCATTGGAATCAATAAATCCCATTCTGATTCCATAATCTAAAATAGGTGAACCAAACATGTCCTTAAAGTGACTCCAAAATTGTGAATACAAAGTTTTATGTTTGTTTTATTTAAGTATTGTTGTTTTGAACAAGTCTTCCACTGCTAAAAGACATACTCTGAATTATTAGAGTTTCCAAATATGTCTAAATTAAAATGATTTAATCAAATAAATTTATTGATGATTCTATCAAATACAGTGGTTTCATTATTTTTTATCAATTAAAATTAAAATAATTGATATCTAGTACACAATATGTTATTAATTTTAATAATATTTTAAACTTTATTTGAATAAAACATATATAAGAAATTAACAACATGTCAAGCAAAAAAGATAAAGTTTGGAGTCCTACTTCAAAGTGGCCTGTAGTTGAGAGGTCTCGACCAATTGTTTAGCATTGTCTAACTGGGTGTTTGACTTAGCTTTTAAAAAGTAATTTTATGGCAAAAAATAATTTTTTATTCAATAGAGCATTTAGTATTTTATTTTTCTACGAAATCTGATTCCGATTTTTCAAATCAGATTTTTAATTTTAGAGGCTCCAAATATAGAATCTGTTAAAATTTGCTTTCCAAAATCTTATTCTCATTTTGGTTCAAATTTTAAATTTAAATTCAAATTTTAAATTTAAATTTATAATTCAAAAATGATAATTTAGTTTTCGAACCAAATGCAGCCTTAGTTGTATTGGACTGTATGGTAGGGCTTCACAGGCCAACCGGTTTAATGTGCCAGTTTGGTCTGATTTTCAGAATCGTTAGCTTCTCTACTCCTGTCTAGACTAGGGATGCAAATAGATTCGGGTAGATGGAGCTCTCACTCCAAGTTATCCCGAATGGAGCGGCAAACTAAGGCTACAAATAACAAAAAATATCTCGCTCTGACTCCGTGCCGATTTATTAGGCAAGTAAAGAAAGCAGGAGGCGGGAAACCTTTTACCCTCTTGATTTGCCGCAATTTACTAACATTGTGCAAAAGCATCCTACTGCCACGTCCCATCTCGAATGGAGCGGTGAGTAGAGACCAAAAATAAAATAAAAGTCAACTACCCTGGATCTGCCTGTACTTGCCAACAAAAATGGGGCTGGAGGTGGAGGATACTTAATTTCCGCCTCTGAATCCTCTGGTTCGCATCCCTTGTCTAAACAATATCTAGGTGAAAATATGTAGACATTTCCTTAGTCTAGTTTCTAACATATTTATAATTATGAAGTACGTCTTTTGAACAATTATATTTTCAGCAATCCAAACAAAAAAAATTCACCATCTTTCCCTACTATAAGTTTTAGACTTGCCTGCACAAAATCACATGAACATGCCAAAGACATCAACGACCAGCAGAAAATCTTTGTGCAGGGCTCAAAACATTCCCCACTTAACTATAATTTCTTTTTTTATTAATAACATCACTTGAAAATCCTCTTTGTCCATGGCCACAAGATATTAGGCCTTTATTTGGTGTAAATCTTACATTGAAATGCTACAATTTATTCATTTGTCTTACTAATAATTTTCTTTGATTAATAAAAATTTAAATTTTTTTAATTCTTGCATTATGAGATGTAAATTGGGGTGAAAGTGGTTAGGATAAACTTCTATCGAATCCGACACCGGACTCAATAGCATGCAAATATGGATGTCAAAATTTAGGATTCGATACATATTCGTATTCGAATTTGTATTCGAAAATATTTTTTAAAAAAATATGGATGCGAATATGATTTCTTACAAAATCCAACCGTATTCGACTGTTTTCAACCCTAAAAGATAAGAGGGATGATAATAAAATATTGTAGGGAAATAAAATGGTTTCTATTATATTTTTCATTTATTTTATTATAAATTTCATATTAGAATAATAAAATTATATTTATATTTATGAAAATATTAAGCTGCATTGAATAAAATATATGTATGTAAAATTTTGAATACGAATGTGAATCTTCAATTGTATTATGTATTTTATTTATGCTAATTTTAGTTTATATATATATATATATATATTAGTATATATTATTTTTCGTATGACATCCGAATACAAATCTAACTCATATCTGAATTCGAATCCGTTCCAAACGATTATGATAATAAAAGAAGAAAAGTAGATATGGTGTTGTCAAAAATCTGACCGAATTTGACCGTTTTCACCCCTAGGCTGGACGTAAGATATACCTCCTACGAGGGCTACAAGACTGCAGGCTGACTTCCTGTTGGAGCTGGAATTTTGGGCCTGCCAACCACGCCCGACCAATTCCCAAGCCCCCAACCCCCAACCCAGCCAGGCGGCCTTTTCCTCACCACATCCGCCTTAGCAGCCCTTCCCCGCCCCCCCCTGCGCCGCGCATCCCGGCTTCTTTCTCTCGCAAAACCTGCCGCTTCTCGATCGCGACCTCTCTCGCCTTTTATTCGCGACTCCTATCGCCCACTGTCGTCCCGTCACTTCCATAAAAGTAGTAGTCTTCTACTCTCCTTCTTTCCCCTCTTACATTATTAAAATCTTATCCTGTCCCCTTCGTATTCGCATGTGGTGATGGACTTCAACGCGGATTAGCAGGGGACAGCGGCTCCTCTTCCATTTGTGAGTACTGAGTAGTAGCTAACATCAAGCCCTTTTTCTTTTTTCTTTTTTCTTTTTTTTATATTCTTATGTCCCTCGTTTTCTTTCGTAGTAATTGCTCGTTTCTTGCAAGGATTTGAGTATCCATCGGCCCGTGCCGTATCACCGTGCCGTATCGTGCCAGCAAGATAACGTAACGATACTATACAGCCCGGTGCCGATAATCCTGTTTCCTTTAATTCCTTAATAAAGTTCAAAAAATTTGATGAAGATATATATAATAAATAATTAGAATATCTCATTGTTAAAGAAAATGAATATTTCATGTCATTATGCGGGGCACACATGTATTATTTGTGATCGGCACGCATTGGCATAGTCCCGACACAAACTGTGCCATATCGTGCCAGCAAGTTTTCGGTACAATCCCATGCCACGACACTGGCATCCTTAGTTTCTTGTGTTAGAAATTTAGATTTGAGCTGAGAACCCTCAAATTTTTTGCTGGTTGAGTTGTTGCGTTTAGTTGAGCGGTTCTGGATGTATTGCGCCATTGGTCATTGAACTTATGATGAAATTTCATTTTGGTCGTCGTACTTCTATTTGCTTGAATTAGGACGTTAAACTTTAACCTTTGTTGGAATCGGGCCATATTTAAAATTCATTATAATTTTATCTACAGATGAAATGACAAGGACTTGCTTCTGCTTCTATGGTGTCTCAAGACTTTATTATTTAATTATCACATCTTACATAGGACTAATTTGACAGCTAAAAATCAGCAATTGCATCATATTTAAGAGATTAAATAAAGCCATGTCATCTTCACGATATGATTTCCTAACTGAATAAGTTGAGGCTCAGTGCCTTAATCAAAACAATTATAGTCGAAATTACCATGTATTTAGCGACAATAGTGTGTTTTTGCTTTCCTGATGCCTAGTTTTTGTTTAATCGAATTTATCTGATTGTTTATCGTTACTTTAATAACTTTATGTCCAACATGCTTGTTTAGTAGAATTACATCTACCTCTATGTTCTCTTCGAAGTTTTATTTAGAATATTTATCTTATTCTTTATCTTGTTTCTGGACCTCTGGTTAATGATTACAATGGTTCAAGCTGCAAATAACGATGTGATTGTACGTTGGCTAATAGGATAATAACTTTATAGGTTCTCTCTACGTAATATAGTCGTTGACAAGTTTTTGTTATGCGATTGGCGCAGGTTTGACACGAGAGATGTTGAGATTAATGAATCCAACAGAGTGATGATGTCCACTCTGTGTAGCCTTAGCTTGATTTCTACAGCGGCTCCTCTTCATTTCAAAAGCTTCAGTAGTTATTGCAACAAATCCTATACTGCTTTCAATGGATTTCGTCTTGGGTTTAAAAGATTTTGTTCTCTTGGTTGCAAAAATCAAAGGCAATCAGAAAAACGTTTTACAGCTGGGGAGTATCTTCCTCCTTGGTTCAGGTGCAGATGACACACATCAGTATTAAAATTGTTGGGATATGAGCATTTTGTGATGTTGTTGGCTTGATTGGAATGCTTGTTATTCTACTTTGCAGTGTAGCGCCTATGATGGACTGGACAGATAATCATTTCAGAACTCTTGCACGACTGATATCAAAACATGCTTGGCTATACACAGAGATGGTCGTTGCAGAGACCATTGTTCATCAGAAAGATAACTTGGTAAAAGCAACTACTACAACTTACTACTGTGATTTTTCATATGGTTGATTATACTCCAACACCCAAGTTATACTGAATTCTTTGATAGTATTCGCATTGTTTGTCTGTTGTTTTTAATCATGACTTCTTATTGAAATGGCTTTTGAAGTCAAATTTAACTGTGCGATATATTATCGACTGTTAAGTAAGTCTAATCTGCCCTATGAAATCGCAGGAGTTCAAATTCCTTTAACTTTAACATTTGGACGAGGTAAGCATAATTTGTAGGTCTCAAGTCTTAACCTACTAATATGGGGAGACCTACTAACCATCTTTGGCTTGGCGATTAGATCGATTCGTGGAATTTGGAAAATTTTGGAGACATTCGGCCTTGTTGGGATAGATTTTGGTGTGGATAGGGGTTACGGGCCTATGGGCAATCCCCTCCCCCCCAAAAAACACACGCACACACATGCACAAAAATCTTGATTATTTCTCAACTAAAAAGAAAAAAATCTTGATTGTTTCTCAACTACTGGTCCATGATAAACCCATATCATGACTAAAATTAGGAGACATATTTATCAAGTGGATACACAAACTTTATATGCTGCCATTCATCAAATTAAAGAAAATGGAAAGACTGAGCGCACTATGCTTAGAAGTGCTTATTTTCATGTCTACGTGTTTAAACTAGCTTATGAAACAAAATATTTTATGTTTTTATCAAAGTTCTAACATATGTAATAGTTGGACTTTCTGGAGTCAAGAGATGGGTTACTTCGCCTTGCTAGTATTGGTACGGTGTGTTCTGTTTGAGGCTGGTAAAAGCATATGGTTATATTGTATGTGAACCCAGCGTTTCGCCATCATAACAATATCTCCACTGATCTCTTTTTGTAACATATACAGGATAGATTCCTGGCATTCCCTCCAGAACAGCACCCAATTGTTCTACAAATTGGTGGCAGTAATTTAGAGAACTTGGCAAAGGCAACAGAACTTGCTAGCACTTATTCTTATGATGAGATCAATTTGAAGTTTGTATCAAACTTCTCACCTTTTTTATGTTGTTGATATATAACTTTTTCCTTTTTATGATCCTAAGTTTTTGTTGATTTGTTTCAGCTGTGGGTGCCCCAGCGGGAAAGTTGCTGGTCATGGTTGCTTTGGAGCGCGTCTAATGTTTGACCCTGAGGTTTTTTGATGATTGTAAGAAGAGCTGAATGCCAGTAAACGAGACATTTTATGATTGATAACCTTATTTCACATGGTTGCCTGCAGTTTGTTGGGGATGCTATGTCAGCTATTGCTGCCAATTGTGATGTACCTGTCAGTGTAAAATGCAGAATAGGAGTTGATGACCGGGACTCATATGAAGAACTTTGTGAGGCTTCCTTAACTCTCCCTTTTTTTTAGTATGATGTTGAGGAAAATACTTTCCTTGTCACACCCACTTGGATATAAACTTCTTCTATTTGTTCTCCCTTCTATTTGTTCTATTTGTAGGATAATTCTTAAAGGATGCGAGAACCTATGTATTAAAATTCTTTTAAGAGTAACAATCAACTAACACATCTAGAGAGGGTGAATAAGTGTAATCTACCAAGTAAAACCAAATATTAGCCAAACCTAACAATTAAGGTTGCAGGTAAATCCTGGAATTTCAATTAACTGGTAAGTTCTGCAAGTTAGTACATGTATATATATCTGTAAAAGCCATCATAACTTCATTGTCTTCTCATTCTTATGTTTGTTTGTTGGTAAAAAGATTCTTATGATATTCTTTTCCTAGGTGACTTTGTACACGCAGTGGTTTCTAGATCATCGACTAGGCATTTTATTATACATGCGCGGAAGGCATTGCTCAATGGCCTAAGTCCTGCTCAGAATCGCAAAGTTCCACCTTTGAAGTATGTTTCCACTTTTGATGCCTTGGGTGTCTTTCGATGTTTATGCTCCTATTTTATTTAGTAGATATGTTCGTTAGCAGATAAAGCAGAAGTCATATGCTCCCCGATAAGTTGAAAAATACTTTTTATTTTACTTAGCAATTCTCTCTGGGAGGTATTACAATGAAGTTTTCCATAGGAAGCATTACAAATGAACATACATTAGAGCTTTTTACTCTATGCTTTATTGTATTCAATGGCTGACCATGTTTATTGCCACGCTTTACTTGTCATTGCCATTCTTTACGTCTACACTATATATAATCCTATGTCAGATATTCTACTTAATTATTTGAAACAGTAAACAGTTAACTAAGAACAATTTAGTTGACGATTGGGCATGTTGTCTTTGCTTGGAAAAGATACATTAAACAATGAACTAATAAGAACTTGGTTTCCCCACCTTTATTGGCAAGTACTTGAGTTCATAGATGTAATATCATCGGAAATGGATAGTCTGTTTGCATAAAAAACAATAATAGAAAGTGAGAATATTGGATAAAAGCACAGGTGTTGCGTTGGTTTTGCTTCGAAAAGAGACATCAAACAATGAACTGATAAGAACCTGGTTCTCGCCCCTTTAGCACCAAGTGCTGGTGAACAAGGATTCTCCCTCTTCCCAAATCTCCAGTCCTTCAAAATCATTTTGCATATTACTCTTGTCAAATTTCACCATGGCAGTTAACTTCATGAATTTATATGCCCATTTTGCCCATAGGTTTCTTCCTCTTCCCAAAAACTTTGGCTCTTCGAAATCTCCTCCAATTAATCCATTTTTCCTCCTATTCTCTTCTCTCTAATCCATCTATGTGTGAGGATCTATTTAAGAAATACAATGCTTCAAACTTTGACTTTGAAGCTAGTTAATTTCTGCATTTTATTTTCAATATTAATTAGTTGAATGTTGACCATGTTCAAGCGTCTCTTGAAGGGTGAATCTAAAAAGGAGTAAGAGAGGTGCAATTGTGCAAGTGCTTGAGATTTTCAGCTTATGTTTGAATAGCATCATTTCATAAATGTGAGAGAGTTTTAAAGGTATAAATGTCGAAATGGTGATTTGGTGTTAAAAACTAGCACTGTTAAGTAATACTTGATGGAATATCCTTTAAACATGCTATTAGAGATAAACTAAGTTCAAATGTGCACATCTCATAATGATTTGAGGGACTAGTAGTCAAATAGCAAGTCCTTCATAAAATTATATGCAATATTGAAAGATTTTTGGGATTAATATGTAAGAAATTCAAACTTTTTGTGGGGAAAAAAAAATTCTTAACACTATTGTGATTACGCACCTCCAATATGATTACTACATCAAATCGAACAAGAACTTCAGGGAATAGATGGATGAACTAATTCATAGAGTACTTGTGAGAGAAAATTTAAATCGTAGGTTCAGATTTAATGGTCACATGGAAAAAGAAAGAGAAGGGTATGATTGAATGCATGAAGGCCTCACATATTAACAAAAGAATGAAATAGGGGGTAGGGATTGAGTCTTGCATTCTGGTTATGATCTTCTGAGCACAGAATTATTGCTTTAAGAGATGAGATGATTATTAGTCAGAAATGTATTGATTGTAACCAAATAGGCTATTTTGTATACTAGATAAATAAATAATTGATATGTAAAGATTGTAAAGTTGTACTGGGAGCTTAATTATGCAATGTAGGTAAGTGTTATCGGACATTTACTTAATATCATGAAAGAAAAAGACTAAGATATAGTAGTATGATGTTGGATGATTAGATAGTAAAACGAGACATAGTTGTCGAATTTACTAATGAAGTAATGAGAGTGAAAATTTGGGACCGACAAAACAACTTGTAAATTTTGATGACTAATCGTATTCAAAGAATAGCAGAAGATCCTGGCAAGGATGGTATATTCCGATTGTGCCAGTCCATGTTGACCGGCACGTACCTTGCCGCTAGGGTTATGCAGCACTAGCACGGTCTTCAAGGCACATTCACGATCTTGGTAAATTGTAAAAGTATACTCAGAGACGTAGAGATCATGGTAAAATAGAGTTTCCCCTTTGATTTACATGAATTATTCCTTGATTTTAGCATGATTGATCTTGGGATGAATAATTAGTTTTTGTAAAGAAGTCCCCTGTATTCCTAGGTTATTCAAAATTTTGAAAAAGGAAAATTTTATTTCAGTCCATGACATGTAAGAAATTGTTTATTTTATAATTATATATCTCTATGTCATGGTCAAGTGACACCACATCAATTTGCAAGAAATATATGCTCAGAAACATGACAGTTTGTAACATAGTAACTATGCTACTTGATATGTGTTGCAATTAATCACATTTTGTTTAATTAACTATTTTATAGCAATTAGAATGCATTGGGAGCATGAAAAAGTTGGAAGAGAATCCTAAAAGTGTTAGGGCACTTGGTCTACCATTTCAATTTATATTAATTTCTTAGACTTTTCTTAGAATTTTTAATTTAACATCATTGGAACCTTTTACAGATATGAGTACTATTTTGCTCTGTTGCGTGACTTTCCGGATGTGCAATTTACTCTGAATGGAGGCATAACTTGTACTAATCAGGTAAATTTTCATTCTAGCAAAGTCGTGAAGTAGAGAATAACAATAACTTTGGAGGAAGTTTTAGCAATCTAATATGTTGCACAAATACGGATACGACACTGTACGGATACGGTGATACGTCAATTCCTAAAACTTCTAGGATACAATACGCGAGGTATACTTGAATAAAATATTATTTTAAATATATTTAAATATATCTTGATTATATGTAATGATATATTGAGGACAATCAGGATATCTGGATTATATTAAGGAATATATTTTGATATACATTAACTTATGTAATTGTTCTACATCTGTTCATAAAAAAAGATAATCAATCGTATGAAATAATAATTCAAAAAGTATCAACCAACTATCATCCAACTTGATCAAATGATACCAATAGATATTTACTCGTGTAAACTAGATAATTAGCCAGTCATCATATATATATCTGTTTTATTATATTCTATTATATAAAATAGTAATAAAAGAAAATATGCTAACAATTTAATAGAAGAAGAAAAAAAATTATTCTCTATGGCCTTTGTTGATTAGTGCTAGGTTGACAAATTAGATGAAAGGAAGTGAAAGAGAAGCAGTAAACGACTGAATTATAGCTTATAATGTGTGGAGATAGAACAAGAGAGAGAGCGCCTTCAACCATTCAAGATCAAAATAGAAGAAATGATAAATTGAAGAAGGATTGACATTTTTCTCACTCTTTTCCTTATTTCCAATGGGTTTGGATGTGGGCTTTTCGAAAAATTTTGAGTTTCGATCATTTTAGACCAAAAAAGAACCCGACCGTATTCCCCCCGTATCCCCTTGTATCCCTCCCGTATCCGAGTCGTATCCGATATTTTTTTACTTCATTCCCGTATCGGGCGCGTATCGGGCGCATATCGGTATCCGATACATGTCCGATACGGGTACGACATGAAATTTGAAGTATTTGTGCTTCATAGGTAATCTAAGATAAGATTTTTTAAGAGAACTAACTGTTGTCATTTAAATATTCAAAACACTTGCAGTTCGAAGGGTACTTTGTTGGCTCTTTGCAACAGTTTTAATTGCGTATGTTAGAAGAGAGAACATGTTAATTTAATTGTTATATGCTAAAATCAGTATACACCATCAGGTGTTACACCCTGAAACTAGGGCAATGACTTCGTCAATGGAGCTGCACAATTGTGAGACAAGTGTCATGTAGGGCATCGTATAAGCACATCTACTACCATAAACTAGCATGAGCCTATTAAAGAAGAGGGACTCAATTAAAGTTAAATACCTTAAAATTTTCCTGAAATGTAACTAAATGAGTTAAGTTATTAGTGCACACAACATTTACAGTAAATACATAATGTCCTTTCTGTGTAATCCTTATGTCCTTTCTGTCGAGCACGGAACAACGTTTTCTGTAGAATCATGCTCTTCATGCTATATGCACTTGAAGGATTTAGTATTTGTTGGTTAGTCGCAGTCCTTGGTTGCTGCATCCTCTGGTATATCAGAAACATATGGGTTATGAAGGCACAATCATCTCCTTGTTCATGATAGAAGGATTATTAGGAATTATAGCAAGACATTGTTAATGTTTATCTTATTAGGAATTAGGATCTCTTTGTAATGACCAATGGATGGTCATGATCATATGTTTTGACTAATGAAAGTTGTATTAAAAACCTGTTTAAATTCATAAATAATTACCAACCTATACACACATGGAGGTATCATAAATATAATTACCAAAGTACACACATGATAGAAATATCATAATTAATCCTCTCAGTTTCTGTATGCTTCCAAAGTATGTTGAAGATATTCACATTTTTGGAATGTAACATATAAACCACGTTTACACACGTACCAAATAATTTGTAATGTTTAAAGCACAGTTTTTGTTGATGGATTGATCAAGTAACAAGAGTATATTTATCCTATCAGTAACTTTCACACATAAACTTACTTTTAGCTTATATTTCCACTCTATTTCACATATATGAATGTTTTTTTTTATAAATATTTTTAAACCATATTTTTATCTAATCTTTACGAATAGATTCATTATGATTACAATGTAATTCACATTCTACATTTTTGTCGTAGCAGTATTAGTTAACAATGACTGAAACTACTGGCCAAGATGTAAAGGAAATAGAATTGGTTATAAGAAATGGAATTGTATATTTTAATTGCACTAAAGCTTTGAACAAAATGTCTGTTTCTTTATGCAGATTCATGCTAATTTTTCCCCTATCTTTTCGGAAACTTATTGCCGTTCGGTATCGTTTTACACTTGCTTGTCTAAGAGCATGTCCCCATATCACTACCACTCTCAAATTAATGATAGTTTTTTTGTCAAATGATAGGTTAATGCGGCCAAAAGACAGGGAGCTCATGGGGTCATGGTTGGTCGTGCTTCTTACAATAAGTATTAGCTGTGAATTTTTGATCTCATAAGTTATAGTAGTATTATCAATGGATATCTTCTTACATAGTCTTCCGATTGAACTTGTGCATGATTCTCCTGGTTATGTTTGGAACAATATAGAAGAGCTGATGATTCTACCCTTCGAATTACTTCAATTAATGAGCAATTTCAATACTATAGTTTGTTATGGCTATGATCATGACCTATGAGAAAATTTCTTAGTAAACCACTGAAGCATAGAAATGCCCCACGTAATCATTTTACTTATAGTGTACAAGATAGTTCTAAATAATGAAAAATAAATGTGTCAATCATAGTAAAACTATGACGAGGACTTAAAAGTGTAGAAATTTAATTCTTATGCTGTTTTGTTTTGATGCTTTCACTGACAATGCCAGTTCTTGCAGTCCGTGGTTTACCCTAGGACATGTGGACAAAGAAGTATATGGTGTACCAAGTACTAATCTTACACGCCGCCAAGTCAGTAATTATCTATATGGTTTTCAATTCTAAAGGTTTTCTATTGCTTCTTCTGATAGCAATCTACTCTTTTAGATCCTTGAAGATTATCAGATATATGGTGACTCTATAATAGGGAAATATGGACCCAACAAACCGAATATCAGACAACTTGTGAAGGTTAGTTAAAACTATCAGAAAATATATACAAAACTAGTTTGTGTTTTCCTCTTCAGAGTAGATCTGTATGCTACTGCCATACTTGTCAGAGGCTATTACAAATTAAGTTTTTGAAACTATATTTGTTTAATATGAATTGAAGATTCAATATGTTCATAATATATACTTCATTTAAGTAAACTTGAGTTAAAGCAGACTCCTGTCTGTTGCTATTCTTATGTTGTTTGTACACTTCGACAAACACTTTTCTCTTTTATGAGAACGAATGTTAATTGTTTCAACATGGTACAGCCATTGCTGAATCTATTCCATTCTGAACCTGGAAATGGCCTCTGGAAACGCAAGGCTGATGCGGCTCTACGGCATTGCAAGGTATGGACCATCGTGTATGATATTGTTTTCTTGTTTCTTCATTACTTCAAATGGTTCCGTTTTATTTTCTTGGCTGGTATAGAAAGTGCCTATTTTCTGAAGACTTGCTTACTTATGTAACAACGACATGGAAGGAAGCATCTTTGTAGAGCTTTCACATTTTACCATCTTACAGCAAAAGGAAAGTTGCTTCTCAGCCTTCTCAAAAATCTGGCCCATATACTTGTGATTCAATCTATATTTGCATAATTACAGATTTGATAACTCACAATCTAGATAGCTTCTGGCTCAAACACTTTCCATTGCTAATCATTTGCCATTCATAGTCCATGGACAAGAAAATTTGGCCTTTTGATTAAAATGGAAACTATTTGAGATATCAAATTTCTCTGAGATTATGTGTGGATGACAAGGTTTATGGTTGGACTGGTCCATGGTTGCCTGGGGTTTTATTAAATAATTGTCATTACCAATTTATGTATTTAGCTTTTTTGGTAATTTGGTATAGTAAATGACTTTCAGAGAAGTTCTACATTCTATAGCACCATGGGTGTGTATAGTTATGTAACCAAGTTTTCTCTCTTTTTTTTTTGAAAGACAAGCTTTCCATAGGAAAAAAAAAAAGGAGAAAAAGAAAAGTTTACTGTTAGAAATCTTTAACTCAAATTATTACCAACAGCTGCCCAAAGACCTACGTGTGCCGCCACGAACAACCCGACCCGCTGCATGTTGTTCTCGGTGAATGGTCATTCATGGTATAGATCAAATTTGTTAAAATTGGAGTTTGAAATCAGATTTTGTAGGTTCATGGTTTCCAGCAGATTCAAGAATCTGCTGTTAATCATCCCACACTCATAGTGTTAAAAGGCACCCTCGATTAAGAGACCAAATTAAATGCTGACTAATATGAAGAGACTGAAGTACAATTTTATCAATGTAATTTGAAGAACCGCCGATTTTGGTTGCGTCGAGCTTATCACGAAGATGGCCACTCGATCAAACCAATGAAAGGTCGCCACTACATCGTTTGCAAACTTGACCGGGTCGAGCCTATCACGGAGATGGCCGCTAGTATCTAAATGATGCGCACGCATGATAATAATCACGATCTGTTGTCGGATTTGACCATATCGAACTTATCACGAAGATGGCGGCTTGATCAACTCGATAAGAGGATCACGATCATGTCCTTTGTGCACATGCGCCAACCTTTTGTTGTCGCGGTGAGGTGGGGGAGGGAAGGGGGACCTAGGGGTTGTCGTCAAAGAAAAGGGAATAAGCCATAGGCCACCCTCGTGTGTCGCCGTCATTATCGGAGAATGAAGAAGAGGTCGCAAAGCCTTCTCGCGCGTTGTTGTCACACGTCATAGTCATGGAGAGGATGGGGGCATCCACTCTCTATGTTTGAATCAGAGAGAGAAGAGAGATGCTTTACTCTCTTCTTCTTTTTTAAATACAGGGGAGAGGCCCACCCCTCCCTTCTCTTTGTTCGGATGAGAGAGAGAGAGAGGAGACAGGATGCCCCCCCACCCCCCAGCGACACGTCATAGCGAGAGAACAGAGAGAGGGAGAGATATATCTATATATATTTCTCTTTCTCTCTCTGTCTCTCTTTTCTCTCACCTTTACGTTTCGGTGTTGGAGTCTTCTCTTCTAGAAATCTGCTTAAGAAAATTCTCTCCCTTTTTCATTTCAAAACCCAAGGCTTTTTATTTCTAAGAGTCTTAAGATTTTTCTTTTTATATAAAGTTTTTGAAAAAAAAAAAAACTAAAAGGCAATCTTGTTATTTTTTTTTTATTACCTTCCTTATTGACAACATACCCTATAAGGCATTTCATGTCAACAAATCTGTTTTATATGGCATCCTTTTTTTTTTGAATTTTAACTTTATTTCCTTTTCTTTTTCCTTTCTTCTTTTCTCTTCTTCTCCTTTTTTTTCTTGTTTTTTTGAACGAAGGAGGCTCACTCCCTCTCTCGGCCCGCCGATAGAGACGTCGCCTCCCCTCTCTGTTCCTTCTTTTTATTCTCTCTTTCCCTCATTTTTTGGGAAAAACTTCCTTTTTGTTTTGAAGCCTTTTTTTTCCCTTTCCAAATACTACGCACAAATTAAAAGCCCATTTGTAAATTTTTCAAATTTGTGACATTCTGTTGGTTTTTGTCATGTTCAATAAGAAAAGATTCGTCCATCTTATCATCTCTGATCTTTGTCCTTGGTTGTCATCTTCACAAAAGTCTTCACTTTATAGCTTATTGAACCATAAATACTGCACAAAAACAAAAGTCTATGTAAGTTCCTTTTTAGATCGTGAACATTTTAATTAAAAGGCAATGACTTATGAGAACAAGAGTATACAACGGCTTCTTCTTCCAAAGGTCTATCTCTTCCAAGGGTTCGGGAAGATGGTTATTGATGATTCTACCGTATTGATAGGGATAAATGATCACTTCGAGGGGATCGAACCTCTTAGAGAGAGATATTAAGAAATAAGGAGAGATAAGGAGTACAAAGAGACGAAAGATAGAACAAGATAGCTAATTTCTTATTATCCTCAAAACCCTAAAAGATACACATTTATATAATCTAACGCTAATTATACTTTATTGAAAATAACTAAAATATTCTAGAATAATAATATATCTTTCCATAATTAGAAAATCCTAATCTAGGTAACATATCATTCCACCACCCTTGAAAGCCACTTTGTCCTCAAAGGTGGAAAATCCACAACCCTGTCTATTCCTTTTAGATCATTTTCTTTGTTTTTATCAGGTTTGCCCTCGATCAAAATAGTTGCTTTGACTTGCATCGATGTCCGGGACTATATTGTTCATCACAATTGTAGCAAAGGTCCTGATCTCTTCTTGCTTTCGCTTCAGCCGGTGTAAGGCGTTTTATGGGTGGAAGCGCCTTATTAGATATTGGTGTCGTAGAAGTAAACATGAGGGAAGGGTTCATATGCGATGTTGAGCTATCAACTTCTCCTGTATACGAGCAAGACCAATGGTGGCTGACATAGAAGCTAGTCAGAAAGCTCGGACATCATGCTCTAGGTCCTCCCTCAGCCCACTAACGAATTAACTTATGAAAAATGTCTCGGTCAGTCTTGAAGTGCGATTTGCAAGCATTTCAATCAGAGCCTGATAATCACGAACTCTCTGAGTAGGTCCTTCTTGTAATTTTGATAACTTTCCCATATAGTCCTCATACATGGTTGGACCAAAACGAGTACAGGGGGTTTTTACGAAGTCCGCCCATGCTACGACTTCATGGCTCTTCTCCAACCATTGAAACCATTGTAATGCTTCCTTCTCCGTATGGTAAGATGCAAACGGAACCTTTTGCGCGTCTGGTATATGATTAAATTTAAAGAATTGCTTCGCCCGATACACCTATCCAGTCGGATCCTCTCCATCGAACTGAGGAAACTCCAAGCGTGTGACGCGAGGTTGCACCATCATATGATTTTCTATAGAAGAAACCAACGCTCCCTCCTTTATGGGAATTGAGAGTAATGGACGATTTTTGTCGAAACTCAAGGCAAATGTATCTTCCAATGGCGCATGCGCTCGCAGATCCATCTTCATGCTCATAGCAATGATCAGTTTTTTAAGATCGTTAACAGAGTCACTAATGACCTTTACTTCAGTTTCCAATTTGTTGAATCGGGCGTCGACATTGGAAAATTGAGCATTCATCTCCTCTTTTCTTGGGAATTCCTGTCCATCTTCGTCAGGAAATCTTTTTGTGCTCGAGTCAACACCATACAAGGCTCTGATACAAATTGATTCGATTTTACTGTATCGATAGGGATAAACGATCACTTTGAGGGGGGTCGAAAATTCTAGAGAGAGATATTAAGAGATAGAGAGAGATAAGGAGGAATAGAAAGATAGGAAAGATAGAACAAGATAGCTAATTTCTTGTTATCCTCCAAACCCTAAAAGATACACATTTATATAATCTAACCCTAACTATACTTTATTGGAAATATCTAAAATATTCTAAAATAATAATATATCTTTACATAATTAGAAAAATCCTAATCTGGGGAACATATCAGTTTTCCATGGAAGCAAGCAGTCACCAAGAGAAGAAAAGAAAATGCTAAGTAATAGAATAGAAACAAGAGAGTGAAAGCGAAACAAGAGAGTGAAAGCAAGGAGTCCCTAGAGGCTCCTTGCGAATCCTAGAAAGGCATGAGAATGTTTAAGCTTTTCTGGATCATTAGGGAATAGTTAAGAGAATTTGGAGTTTGGGTATTAGTTAGAACCTGCTGTAATTACTAGCTTAATTCTTGAGGGCAGAATGGTCAATTCTGAAATTTCTGCGGTGTTGAAATGCTGATAGGGCGGATGTAAGATTACGTTATAACTTCTCCAAACAAACATGGACTTGGTGAAAATTTTATTCAAAGGAGTATAATGAAGATAATAATGATACAGTCGAACTTATGTAGAATTTTAGCCTACAATTTTCAAATTGTGTTTTATGTAGCAATATGCAAAGAAACAGGTCATGCACCTAGTGTCCAATGCAGACTCAACCATATATAGCTCAATCTGACGCATAACAACTACAGTTACACATCAAATTAATTTGTACTCTGTTACTGTAGCAGAACATAACCATCACTAAAGTGAAAATTGGAAAAGATCAATGACCAGTGATTACTAAGTTCAGATTTAACTCAAAGATGTTTAAGGACTTGAACTTTACCTTTTGTTTTAAATGTACATCTATGCTTGTCGGATGACTCGTTGTTAGATTTGGTTCTTGCAAGCTTCAGTGAGCCTTCATCTTTAGACCTGTATCATCCGATATAAATGCGCTTAAACATACACTCAGAATAAATTCCTTCATAACAAATAATTATTCTTAATCATCGAAACAACATGAAACCTTGGAACATTTGACTGAGAGGTCAGGATAGTGATTTTTCACTGCTAGTTTTGCTTGCTGTTGTTTGCTAGTTATTTGTAAGTTTCAATTTAAGAAACTATTCACATATTGATATTTTTTGAGTAGTTACATTTTCTGGAAACCCTTCCAGAACTCCAAACCTTAAAGCACATTGCCAGTCAGATTATCCAAGGGAAGGTTCTAGGAATAGATTAAAAGAATAACAAGAAGTTACGAGAAACAATTGAGTGCTTGCAACACATGATGAATATCCTTTACTAGGTTTAAATTGATTTCTTTATTTGTTTATGTCATCAAGTTGATATTGAATATCTACGATGTTTTTACTTCATTGAATGATCTAATGTTTTTCACTAAATGGTCTAATGTTCAACATATACAAGAAACACTAATCATCTGTTTGTTCAACTCATAATCCCACTCTGAGCTGAACTTCATCGTCCACCCTTGTGCCTCATTGTTTCCTCTAGACAGAGAATTTCAACTGACATGAATCGACCGTTGTTAAAGAGGAAACATCTGATGCCGTGTTTTCGTTATGTTTTGAGTACTAACTACTCCATTAATTATGTGATCTTTGAACACCGCAGACACTCGAAGCCTTTCTTGACGACACCCTTGATGCCATACCCGACTCCGTCCTCGACTCCGACCTTACAACAAGTCCGTCAAGTCGGGAAGGAGATTTTGCTGATATGGACCGTTTGCTACCTCCGACATATACGATGATAACCAAGGACGAGCTCCCGTCTCCACTTTGTCTAAGTACATCAGCTTGAAACATCGAGAGCTTCCGAAATTTTCGCGCTTGCATATATTGTTATATGTTTATCCAGTATGTAACATTTGTTAAATTGTGCCCATGCCTACAGTTGGTTGAAGTAGTCGACCGGCGATTTAGCTGTCGAGTTTAACATCGAATTTGATAATAGCTTGTAGAAGATAGTGAGACTGATAGAAGATAAACTTTTGTTTATGGATGATTTTACTTAATCCTTTAACTTGGATATCCTGAGATGTGACTTAATAGTGAATTTTTCTCGTATACTCTTGTACTTTTACGATAAGATGTGAAAAAAACAGCGTGAGCATCATGTAAAGAGTGGATTTGGAGTTTATACCAACTAAAAGTTGTATGTGTGCAACCAAATGATCAATGGAATGGTTAATATTATCTAGAAGAAAGATAATTACATCTGACCATTAAACTTCCAAGGATAAAATAAACATTTTACCATGTAATTAGGTCATCCGGTTGCAATAAAAAAATAATTAATTTCTTTCATTATTCACCTGAAAAAATGTATGGAGACCCCTCAACAAAAGATAATTCTGAAATCGTCCATGTACCTTAAATTATTTTTTTATTAGTACTCTCTTAACTTTTATATTTTTAGACGAAGTAATTTTAATCAAATAACTTAGATGTTTTGCTAATTTCTTAATAATTGCATCAGGTTTAAGAATTTTTAATTAATTTTAGCAAACAAAATTAAAATAATTAAACTAACAGTTGATAAATCTATTCAATTTAACAAAAAATTTAACTAATTTTACTATAATAATCAAATAAAAAATTAAAAACTAGAAAGTTTCAATAAAAAATAAAAGTTACTGTTTTGACTTTCAATCCCACCTTTAAAGAAGTCTCAACTTGCTAGATAAATATAGATCCGTTGATCAAAGTTAATCTATTAAATATAGTTTATGATATTTAAAGGCCTATGTGCGAAAATTATAAATTTTTTATGGCTATATTTTTAGAATCAAACAATTTTTTCGTCTGTACAATAATCTTTTGAATTATTTGACAAGTAGCTAATACTTTTTTTTATATACAAAAGGTTTTAAATATTTTATCTATCAAAATTAAATTTATTTCAAAATATTTAGCGTAAAATATTGAGTTTGGTATACGAGCTAAGGATACACTGGGTGCAAGAATATATACATTTATAGTTCCTTTCATTCCTAGCCAGCTTTAAGTGAGAAGTTCCTCCATTCTATGAGAAAGCCTATGCTGGGTGCATTTGATGTTTGCATACCTTCCATTTATTAATCCTTCATTTCATATTACATTTTAATTTAAGCCATCTAGATAACTTTATAAATTTATTTATTAATTTTTTGATGATTGGATCAAAGAATCAAATAAATACATAAATGCTGGGTCTTCAATATCTGATGTGTCGACTTGGTTGCTTCGGTTACTATTTTATTTTATTTTTTTTTGTTTTTGATTTTTTTGGTTTTTCTTTTGTGCCCTTTCGTGGTTACGGGCTCTGTTGGTTGCCCTTTCTCTCTTTCTCTCCACTCTCTCTAATTCACGAGACGGATGCCTCTCTTTCTGTGTTTCGCACTGCGGGTACGATCTCCGCTGGCTGCTGAATCTACCGAAGATCTCCCGGTTAATGGTTGAGAGGCTTCAAAATCTGAGTTGCCAGAAGCCAACATGGCAGCTCCTGCGACGCTTTGGTTCTGGTTTGCTTTCGTGATTTCAGACATTGCCGGTTACTTTGCCGGCTATCCTTCATCTCTGATCTCTCTCTCTCTCTCGCTCTCTCTCTCTCTCTCTCTTCTCAAGAGAGGATGTGAACCCCCCCCCCCCCTCTCTTGATAGGATTCCTAAGATCCAGAGATTCCATCAGCCCCCCGTCGATCCGTTGCAATCTATGCTGCTACACATCACATCCCTTCGATTATGCAATCCCGAGATTTCGTCGACTGTACCTGCAGATCCCGTACCCGACGCCCAGTTTTCGCTATCCCGCACTGTCACTGTCACCACCACATTCTGCATTGTCAATCGCTGGCGAAGAATTTAAAATCTATATTTAAAAAGTAAAAATGTGGTAAGACTAGTGTATCAAAGTTAGTCCTTAAATGGAATATGATTGATTTACTTTCTTAGGTTATTCCATCAAATTTACTGGCTTTAAGAATTTTTTATTAAATAAAATTAATGTAATTACCGGGTAACAAGTAAAACAGCCAAAAAAAATTAGAATATTTTAAACTTAAATAACTGGAATAACTACTAATGAGTTTGGTTGGAGTTAATCTTGTTAGTTAAGTTGAGAGCACAGTTAAGGGCATATTTAACAATTGGCTATAATTGAGGAAGGTCTTAATATATTTTCACCAAAAAATATAAAAACTTAAAGGAGAATAAAGTTGAGGGCTCAATTTTAAAATTGCCTATACTTATGGTTCTATGTACATTTTCACGAATCCCACTGGATTTTTAATATTAAAAAAATGATAAGACATAGAAGAATTATTTATCCTTAGATATACAGATTGTAAGATTTATACCTTTTAATAGAGTGTAAAGCTAACATTTTCCAAATTTTTTTTGAAAAATACTAGTATTACACGTCTAAGAAAAGTGTAAATTTTACGCTCTTCATTCTAAAATTTATAAATTATATTAAATTTTAATAGTTAAAAGAGTAATAAGATACCAAAGAATTATTGGCCCTCGGAAAAAGAAAAAGAAGGTGTAAAATTTATAATTTTTTTATTAGGATGCAGAGGTTGCATTATTTTACTTTTTTTTTTCTATTTTCCAAGGGAGAGCCACGAGTGAAAAAAGTAAAGAAGTGAGGAGGAGGAGGTAGAGCAAGTATGGTATTTTTTTGCTTCCCCTTTAAGCGAATGGTAAAGCTACACCGAGATTCCTAGAATGCTCTAACTAATAAGCTTGCCCCATCAGAGGAAAGGAGATACCAAACCTTGCTCCTCACCCTCCTCACCTGCTATGCCTAAGCCAAAGCCAAACCCGAGGAGCTAGAAGAGGCCACCTCCTCCCGCCCGCAACCCGATCCCGCCCGGATGCGGTTGCTCCTGCCCGCAGAGCCACGATCCCAAGAAGCGGAGGGCAGTCGTCGGACTCGCAGATGCAGCCGCGCGGCTCGGAGCGCGGGCGGCAGGGGCTGGTGTGGGCGGCGCTGATCCTCTGCGCCGTGCTGGCGGTCCTCGTCATCATCACGGGCGTCGTGGTGTTCGCCGTCTACCTGATCTACCAGCCCAAGACGCCCTACCTCCGCGTGCCGGCGGCGCACCTGGGCCGGCTGGACTACGACCAGTCCGGCACGCTCGGCGTCCGGATGGCCCTCACGATGCTCGCCGAGAACCACAACCGCGCGGCCGCCGCGGGCTTCTCGGACGTCGGCTTCGCGCTCAGCTTCCACGGGATCGACGTCGCGCTGCTGCGCGCCGGCCCGTTCGAGGTCGCGCGCAACAGCTCGTGGCCGCTGCAGTACGACGTGCAGGCGGGGCCGGTCCCGCTCGACGCCGACGCCATGGCCGCCATGGACGCCGCGCTCAAGAGCGGCCTCGTGCCGTTCGACCTCTCCGGGCAGGCCCACACGCGCTGGCGGGTCGGCCTCTTCATCACCGTCCGCTTCTGGACGCACCTCTCCTGCCGGCTCAGCTTCTTCTGGCCCAACGGCACCGCCCTCGACCCCAACTGCACCTCCCGCTCGCACTGACTTCGGCAAACCCGCAATTTGCCAATATCTTTCTTGTCCTTAAAACCCCTTATTAGATTCCTTTTTTTTTTCCTTCTTTTTTATTCTAATTATTTCTCTCTTCTTTTTCCTTTTCCAATCTATTATTATTGTTTTATTTTATTTGGACCCATAAACAGAAGTAATTGATAAATGTACTGTAAAGATGGTAAGGCTGGGAAGAAGAACAACAAGTATATATAGCGTACGTTAATGAGGTAGCATAACAGGGGTGCCGTGCCCCCTGCTTCGTTCATATCTCGTCCTTGAAATTCTTACTTTTACTGAATATTTGTTCTTCTTTTTATTATACTGTATCGTTGATGGGGGTGATAGATTAGAGTAATAGAAAAGAGGGACCCCTCTTCTTCTTTTATTTGGCACTGGGCTTTGTTCTTTCCTTTTCTCCAAAGCAACGAGAGGGTAGTGCATAACAGTAAAAGAAAAAATAAAATAGAAACCCCTTTGGGGGGAGTTCAAAAGCATTGAAAATTTGTGTTCTTTCCTTTCTATCTTACCCAAAAAAAAAAAAGCTAAACTCTGCAGGTTTTCCCAGCTCCTCAATGGGGTAATTGTCGTGCCAAAAACGTTTCAACTCCTCTGCTATTGAGCTCGCTCTCTGTTATTAACATGATCGCAAATTTCGTTACTACTCGGATTCTGCCCAAATGTAAAAACAAGCAAGCAGTTGCAATAGCTGTAGGACAAAAACGGAAGATCGCGTCCCTCAAAGAAGGGTAATTTTTCCTGTAAATTTGCCACAACTAAACATTTTTTCTGCTCCATTCATCACTTTCGCGGGGTTTAGCAAGAATAATCTTGCGTCCCCATCTAAATCTAAAACTCTCCCAAGAGATGTCCTAACAACGCAAAGCGTCACTCTTAACTTTCCAATCATGATTCTCTCAGAAAAAAGTACGGACCTTTAAGACTGAAGCGCTGGTGCCAAATGACAGTTTCACGGACCCTTTAAAATTAAAGCTCATTTAGCCATTGTTGCTTCTTTAACATCACCCAAAGCGACATGATCTATCACAGTCGCGCGGCGCTGCGGCTTCCCATTCGGATGCCGCCGCCGCCACTACTCCCACACAGTCGCACCGCTGTGATTTCCCGTTCGGATGCCACCACGACCCCAAAATCCGGTGCGGCCCTGGCCTCTGCATTGACCACCGACACCGACACCCTACTCTGTCCCTGCCGCGGGCCCCAACTCCGTGCAGCCGCGGCCTCCAGTTTGTGCGTCACCGCGCTGACGTCCAACTCCAATGCACCTGCTCTTCCCCAATCCGTGGCGCGAATGTCGCAGCTTATTGACTTGTGTGGTTTCGTGGGCCTTAATTCCTAGCTCTTGCGGCTTCCAACATGCACGCCGTAGCGGTCTCCAACTCTAGTGTTGCCTAGCACCGTCCGTCCGCATCGAGCGAGAAAGACAAGAGGTGCCCTAAGCCCACTACCATAATCGCTTGAAGCCGCTGGTGGAAGAGAAGACCCGGCGATCTTTCACTTGGCGCTTTGTTGTCGGCGGAAGAGGAGGGCGATGACCATCCACTGTGGCACACCAACTACGACGACCGAGACCGACCGTCCCTAGCGCAAGTGGCAAAGAGCTTGGTAGTTGGTACCCGAGGTTCTGAGTTCGAATCCTAGTTGATTCATATTTCCAGCTAAGTTTATTTCTAAACGAAATAAAACGAAGCGGGTAGCGTGCTACCTTTCTCTCAAAAAAAAAAAAAAACTACGACGACGGAGGAGTCTTGAAGCTAGCGATATTCCGCTTGGTGCATAGCAGTCGGCGGAAGAGAAGAGCTAGCAATTGTTCTCTTGATGCTTACACGTCGGCAGAAGAAACAACACAATGGTGACGATGACGGAAAAGTCTTGATAGCCGTTGGCGAAAGAGAAAAGTGGTGACCATCCGCCGGCGCTTCTCGTCGGTGGAGGAGAAGAACGCCGGCCACCCGCCGGCACATCAATGACCATGACAAAAGAGAAGACTTGATGATCATCCATTTGGCGCTTAGCTGCCAGCGAAAGAGAAGACCTGATGATCATCTGCCGGCACATCAACGATAAAGTGCAAATTTGAGTCAAATTAGAAACAAATTGGAATCTAATTAGATCCAAAAGCTACATGCTCTATGCTTCAATTGCCATAACTCAAAATTGAGTTTCAAATTGAATTAGGACTTCGATTCAATTTTAACTTGCATATGATAGCACTTGATATGGAACCAAATGCGAATTGGATCTACTTGGGACTCATTAAAATCCAAACATATATATATATATATAGAGAGAGAGAATTGAGTTCCTATGGTGCTTGCAGGTTTTCGGCCTTTGGATTAAGGGATGTGCGGTTAGAATGATAGTGATCCTTTTGAGTTGAGTAGGTGGTTGGTTAAATAGTATGATCTAACGAATGAAAATGATCGAAGGAGAAAATCTAACGGTGGAAAACTTGATAACATCAAGTGTTTGGTGCTATTAGAAGCACCCCAGTCGGACTATATATATATAATTGAGTTTCTATACTATTAATAGTATTTGGGCTTTCCTACTATACAGTTTTTAACTATTGGATGAAAAATTGTAGGGTTAGAATGATATAGTTTCCTAGGATTTAGTGATCGTCCCATAGGGTTTAGTGGTAGTTGGTTAAATAGTATTGATCCAATGATAGAAATAACCAAAGGAATAGATCGCTAAAAACTGCATTGTAAAATAAGCTAAATACTATTAATAGTATAGTAGTCGGACTATATATATATATATATATATATATATATATATATATATATAGAGAGAGAGAGAGTTGGGCTAGAATATTATTAATAGTATTTGCCCCCTTTTGCTATCAAGTTTTTAGCCATTGGATCAATTTCTTTGATCATTTCTAACCATTGGATTAAATATTATAACCCAGTGGGGACCACTCAATCCTAGAGGGATCACTCAATCCTAAAGGACTAATATCATCATAACCCTATAATTTCTCATCCAAAGGCTAAAAATTTGATAGCAAAAGAAGCCAAATACTATCAATAGTATTCAAGCCCAACTATATATATATATATATATATATATATATATATATATATATATATATATATATATATATATATATATATATATATATTTATATGAAGGACTTGGCCTGGACTATTTTGAATATAATCAAACCTAATTGCATACTTTAAAATCTAGCAAATTAAATCAATAACAATTCAAATTATATTTCAAACCTTAACTAAAGGTAAAGTTAATTAAAACTTCAGTTACAACCAAACGGTCATCCAAACTGAAACTCAACTTTTAAATCTCGAATTGATAAATTAAAACTAAAAATCCAAATGTGAAATTAAAATTCAAATCTAAATTAACATCTAAATTTAAACTTCAAAATCAATTTAAAATATGAATTCAAATTTAATTTAAACTGAAATTCACATTCAAACTTAGATTTTAAACCAAAATCAAAAGCCCAAATTCAATCGAATTTGATATCCGACTAAAACTTATATCTACATCTAAGATCCAAAGATAAAACTTAGAATTCAAATTTATAATTAAAATTCAAATCCAAATCTAATTTTGAAATTCAAATATAAAACTAAATTCAAACCTAAATTTGTATTTAAATTAGACTCAAAACCCAAATGCAAATTGAAATTCAAACCTAAATGCAAATCTAAATCAAACTTTGAATTTAAATTTAAGTCCACCATAAATTCAAAGTAAAAATGAAAATTAAATGTAAACTGAAATTAAATTCAACCTCAATTTCAAAGCTTAAAATAAAAACTCAATTTCAAAATCAAAATTCATTCAAAATTGAAATAAATTTAAAATTTAAATTCTACTTAAACTTTTCAAACTAAAACTTTTAACTTTTAAATTCAAATGTGGCCAAGTCAAGTCTAATTCATATATTTACATTTCACCCACATCTTTTAAGCCCAGACCAAAACCCAACCTAAACCTGAATCATATGGCCCAAGGTCAGCCCAAACTCCAAATCTGAACCCAACCCAAATCTGATTATATCACCGTATGGCCCAAGTTCATCCAAAATACCAAATGTAAACCTCAGCCAAAACCGGAATTTAATTCGGATTGGCCCACATTGAGCCCAAGCCCCAAATCCAAGTCCAGCCCAAATTTGAGCTTAAATCACATAAGCCTAACCCAACTCAAGCTGGATGGGCCCTATACGAACCCAAACAATATTAATCAAAAATCTAACCCAAACTGAAACTCCAAATCATGATTACTAAAACCAAATCCTGTCCTGAACCTGAACCACATGGGCCAAATACAACCCACATATGAAGCCAAGCCATATTAACCAAAATTAAACCCTATACCCAACCCAACCCTAAATGTACATCATATGAACCATAGTTAGTTAATTCGGATTCGGCAAAAATTCGGTTCGGGTATAATTCGGATAAAATTCGTTTTCTAATTTTTAAATTCGTTGAAAAATACGGCTAAAAAACGGATTCGTCAATTATTCGGATACGTGATTTATACGGATATTATACGTTCACCAATTAAAAATTCGGGATAAAAAATTCGGTTATTAAATTAAATTTTTTTCCTCTCAAAATTTATGCTATTAGTATAAATACTCATAATTCTTAAGAATATGAGAATAAAGAGCTACAAAATTAAGCTAATTAAATACAAAAAATAGCAATGCATATGCTTGTGACTTTCAAACCTTACTCACAACCTGCTGGGCGTATCAACCTTTTGATCGAGTGATTTTTTTTTTTTTTTGGGAGTGGGGCGAACGTTTGGGAAATCGGAACGGTTTTTTTTTTTTTTTTTTTTTTTTTTTTTTTTTTTTTTTTTTTTCTGTGTTTGGCGAGGCGAACCGCTAGCGTGCGAAATAGGTTTTTTTTTTTTTTTTTCTGTTTTGGGCGAGCCGCGGCCCGCAGCCCACGAGCCCCGAGCGCCGTTTTTTTTGGGCGAATGATTCGGCGATCCGAATTATTCGCGAATAAGTATTTTTACCAAAAAAATCGCGTTTTTTTCTGAATTTTTGGAAAAAATACGGATACGGCCGTTTTCTTCGTTTTTTCAAAAATTCGCGAATAATTCGCGAATTATTCGCGAATTAACTAACATAGATATGAACCTAAGCCCAAACTCAAAATCAAACCAAAACCCAATTCAAACTATATGAAACATGACCCAAATCCAATTCAACTTTTTCCCTAAGTTATAACTATAAGTCTATATCAATCCAACCTCTTCTTCTAACCAAGTTCATAGGGAAAAATCATTTCAACCCAATTCTCTAGCATATAAAATTAGAGTCAAATTGCAACTATATTCAAACTCGATTAATTCTAAAGTATATGCTTAGATTTGGCCAAACAATCTTTTTTACCTCAGAACATATAGCTAAGATAAAACCAAATTAAAACATATTAGGTTATGCCATATATAGAACCTAATCAAATAAAACTAATTAGACTCTAATACATATGATTAGATTTTAGTTTAAATCAAATTTGGCCAATCCTAATACATATACTTAGGATTTAGCCATTTTCACCGTAGGGTGAAATCAAACCAAATATGATTGGACTCTAATACATATACTTAGAGTTCAATTAAACTAAATTAGACTCTAATATATATATATAGATATATATATATATATATAACTAGATTTTAATTTAAATCAAATTCGGCTAATCCTAACATATATACATAGAATTTAGCCGTCTTACACCTTTGGGTGGATTTAAATCTGATTGGACTCTAATACATAAATTTAGAGCCTAATCAATCCAAATCTGACTGACCCTAACACATATATTTAGGGTTTAATCAGTACTTCGCCTTAGAACATATAACTGAGGTGAAGTCAAATATAATTGGACTCTAAAACATATACTTAGAGTCTAATTAATTCAAATCTTGATTAAACTCTAATTCAAATACTTAGAGTTTAATTCCAAAAGGTTCTAATACATATACTTAAGATCTGACTGATCTAAATCAAATCCAACTAAGTCTTAATACATATACTTAGGATTTAGTTAATTCTACACCTTAGGGTGGACACATTGAGCTCTAGAACCTAAACTTAGAGCCCAATCAAATCTAATTTGATTAACCCTAATATATATAATTAGGGTTTAATCAACCTCGGCATTTAAAATATATAACTAAGATGAAATCAAAATCAAACTCAATTTGACAACGAAGTCGTTAAACTGAGCAACCCAAATTCAATCGACCGCCATATCGTTAAATTGAGTGACCCAATTCAATTCCACTGCCATGTTATTAAATTAAGCACTTTCTCTTTTATATTTATGCTTTATTCATGTACACTGGGGGTATATATACCCTTGGTCAAGCCATGTAATTGTACAATAATCTTATAATAAAATTTGTCTTTTCTTTGATTCCAGTCTTTTCATTATTAGCATTTTAGAGGTCTCTTAATCGAAGGTACCCTAATATTTTATAGGAGTAATTAACAGTAAATGCTTGTGTATACTGAAAGTCATAAATCCGCAATACCTGATAACTATATATATAAATAATAATCTGAATCATAAATACTACTCCACGGGAACTAAGAAAAAAAGATAAACCGTGCAAGGTGAGTCATTTGTGGTCGCAGATAATTAAATTAAATTAACAATTTTGCTAAATTCTTAATTGTATTTTCTATCCTTTCATGAGCATGATTGGTGTGCGAACCTTATTGCATTCAAATAAAATAGTTCAATATACACGGTATTGACTATGCAGAATTGCATATTTTCTGGTAGTATATCATTATAACGTTGACTGTGTTGAGTCGTATCTTATCTGTATGGCATGAGTTGGACTAGGTTGAGCATTATGATAGTCCACACATGGTGTATGCCGAGTTGGTATTCATGGTGTTGTGACTAGTATTGTGAGAGCCACCCCGGTCGGGTGTGTTGATATGTTATTATGATCGTCTTATTAAACAGCAGATTATAATTTCCCTTGGTTAGTGGATATAGGTGTATATATATATATGTGATGTGTATCAAGCAGAGGCCCGGGGGTTATCTATGTGCCAGTAGAGGTCCGAGGATTTTAAGTGTACTAGGCAGAGCAGAGGTCTAGGAATTATGTGTGTATTGGGTAGAGGCCCGAGGATATGTGAACTAGAGGAATGATCCACTATTTACTAGTGACAGAGATGGTTACATTATAAAGGTTTGGTCTATGAAATGGAGAATAAGATGGGATGCGCATGAGACAGTGTAAACAGATAACATATCTTGGATGGAAAAGCAGCGAAAGGAGAGACTTCTTAGCTGCTAGAAAGATCGGCGAAAGAGAAGATATCCAGGAAGGGAATAATTCGGTGAGGACGAATAACTTACGTCTAAATACCTTAAGACGAGCGAGATATGTTATTGCGTTACCGTGAATAATATATGACTGAATGGACTGGGTATGTTGTTACTCTAAATAACATATGCTTGACAGATCGGATACATTATAAGGAGTTATATTGGAGTGACACTATGTGTTTGGAGGTAGGAGGTATAGATTTGGAGATGATACCGGTGTATTGTATGTGGTTTTGATGTCGCATAAGTTGAGTTGGTTACTCAAGTTGTATAGTCAGCATCTGTAGCACTGGGAGTGCCAAGGTGTTGTATTTTAAGCATGGGTTAATTTCATACAGCTTCTTGTAAACATATCGAATAGCAAATATATTCATACAAAATTCAATTTTTCATATTTATTCCTACAAAAGTCCAGTGATCTTCATATCCCTTTTGGTTTGTTACTGTTAGAACACCGTTTAATTTTTAACAAAATACAAATGAAATGATATTTTTGCTATCACAAATATGTCCCTCCAAAAACCCCCAACTGTTAGAGTTATACAGTAATATCCTCTCAAAAATCTTTGACGGTCATCTTCTTCCTTTCTTCCATCACAAATAATATATGAGGGGTAAAAAAATTAATTTATCTCATTCACTAACCAGGGTTAAGTATTTTACCTATGATTTAACTCCATTTTTCTAACGAGTCCTAACAGTAGGGGTTTATTTGAAAACGTTAGGACTTTTGTAGGGATAAATATGAAAAGTCGAACTTTGTAGGGATACATCTGCTATTTGATATGTTTACATGGAGTTGCATGGAATTAACCCTTTGAGCATCGGGTGTAGCATAATTTAAGGAGAGCATCTCCCTAAGCATCTTGATACATATTGCATCTCGGTGACAATTAAAAGTGAGTCTGAAACTCCGTTTCAAGGGAGAGAATAATGAGAGGTACGTATTCCCGAACTTTGTTGCTGGCTAGCAGGACTAGAGTGGGAGAAAAAAGATTAGGAGAGAATATAATTTTCTCTTTTCAATTAAAATTTAATAAGAAAATATAATGATGCAACTCAAAAATTAACAAATTTTAATTTTAATTTTTAATTTTAATATTTTTTAATAATTTGCAAAGTTCAAAGTTTAAGTTTAAGCAAAATCTAAAATTGGTTAAGTTTCAACTCGCCAAACGATCAATAGCAACCTTCTTCGGTCGACAGTCTGCGAGCACCTGCCTGCACCTACTCCACCTTATTTATTCTCTCTCTCCCCTCCTTTTTCTTCCCCTACACTCCATCCATCCTATCAACCATATGCATGAGGAGGGTACAAGTGTCCCGCTCCCTCCTACCTGTTATACACATCTCTCTCTCTCTCTCCCTCCTTACATTCTCTCTCCCATCTCTCCCTTACTCTTTCTTCCTCTCTGTTTCCTCCATTTTCCTTGTCTCTTCTTCTTCCACCTAGCTAGGGAGCCATTTCATTACATTTTTAAGGCCTCCAATATCAACTTGAGCTCTTCGCAAAGTAGTGACATGGACTCTCCATCCATGAGGGTTCCAGCCACTTTGGGGGTCAAGACCAGGGGTGGAAACGAGCCGAGCTTGAGCAAGCCTACCTCAGCTCAAGCTTGGCTTGAAATTAATTTCGAGCCTAAATTTAGGCTCAAGCTCGGCTTGAAATTAATTCGAGCCGAACTCAAGCAAGCCTAATTTCGAGTCGAGCGAGCTCGAGCACTAAACGAGCCGCTTGAAATTCTTAACATCATGCAATCTATAGTTTAATTTTTGTTAAACATTATCTAAAATTTGATACAAAAAATATCTAATCGTTCAACATACAAAATGAATACATGAAATATGGTATTATAATATTTAAAAAAAATAGGGGAAGCGACTCTGCGGGCAACTGAAAGAGAGAGAGAGCAATTAGAGTAGGATTTTGCTGATCTGATTTTGCGGCCAGCAAATATGCACAATAACCTAAACTCTATATACGTATAATTAAAATACATAATATATATTATATATTATTATATATAATTAAAATATATTTTATATATGGAGTTCGGCTACTATACTATTGATAGTACCAAGTTCTTGGTGCTATCGAGTTTTCTGCCGTTAAATCTACCCTTTGATCATTTTCATCCATTAGATTATATTATTCAACCAACCACCCACTCAATCCTAGGGGACCACTATCATTCTAACCGCACATCCCTTCATCCAACGGCCGAAAACTCGATAGCACCAAGCGCTTGGTACTATCGATAGTATAGTAGCATAATCCTTATATATAAATATATATGTATAGAATTAGGCTACTATATTATTAATAGTACCGAGCGCTTGGTGCTATTAGATTTCGGCCCTTGGATGAAGAGATGTGCGGCTAGGATGATAGTGGTTCCCTAGGGTTGACTGGGTGGTTGGTTGAATAGTATGATCTCACGGATGGAAATGGTCAAAGAAGCAAATCTGACGGCAGAAAACTCGATAGAGCATCAAGCGCTTGATATTATCAATAGTATAGTAGTCGGACTATATATATATAGTGTAGAGCTAATATGCTATCGAAAATATAGGGAAGTTGGTGCTTCCGACTTTTTGGCCCTTGGATCAAGAATTGTAGAGTCGGGATGACAGTGTCTCCCTTAGGGTTGAGTGATTCCCTTAGGGTTGAGTGGTCGCTCTAGGTAATAATATTAATCTAAAGGTCAGAAATGGTCAAAGGGGTTGATTCAAGAGCCAAAAAGTTGGAAGCATGAATTTCCTTATGCTTTCGAAGGTATAGTAGTTCTACTCTATATACATATATATATATATATATATATATAAATATATATATATATATATATATATATAAATATATATATATATATATATATTCGAGCTTTTCGAGCCTAATTCGAGCGAGCCCGGTAATACTCAAGCTCAGCTTGAAATAAATTTCGAGTTCTTTTTTCTGTTGAAGCTCGGCTCATTTAATATCGAGTCGAGCTTGAGCGAGTTGAATATCGAGCCGAACGCGAGTCGAACACGAGCCGGCTCGCTCATTTGCCAGCCCTAGTCAAGACCGAGAGCTTAGAGTTGAAGCACCGATCACATTTCAATCAAACTTTTATTTAGGGTATGATCCAATCAGATATCCGTACTCTTTATTTTTGATATTTATTATGGTGTTTTCATTGAAGAATTGAGTGTTTTTACTTGGTCTCGAAATTTCGTTTCATTTATATTTGATTTAAACACGTTTGGATAAAAAAAGTAAAAGTTATTAATTAGAGGTTGACCTAAAGATTTACGCACGTTTGGATAAAAACATTAAAAGTTATTAATTAGAGGTTGACCTACCCTGCAACAAGGATCAACTAACCTTGTAATGATTGTCGGACGACCACAAGCTGAGGATCGACTGTCGATGGTCAAATAAACTAAAATATATATATATATATATTTTTTTCTCTTTTGGGGTTTTACTTAGCAATTTACTTCGAAAATTTTGGAAGCCATTAGAATTGGTCTGAAATAAATTTTGATGGATTTTTATTAAGTTTTATCTTGTGTTTTTTACTTGGACTGTCATTTACTTTATTTAGCTTTGCTTTCGTGAAGTTCAGATAGAGACAACAGCTACTGCCCATTACGTGGTCAACCACTTGAACTTAGTATAATTACCATACAATAGGATTCTTGCACAAAAAATCACATGCCCTCTATATATCTATACCTATATATTGTTTCTCCTAAATCTGCCACATGATAACGTTCCCTTCATTGTTGAGTGTGGGCTCCACCCCGAACCGGGTCAAGTCCTCCATATGTTTTTCTCTTTCTTTATTTGAACCGAACCAGATTTTTCTCTTTCTTTGCTTGAACTGAACCGATTATTGTTGAGTATGGGCTCCCCCCGGACCGGCTCAAGTCTTCCACATATTTTTCTCTTTCTTTGCTTAAACTGTTCTTGGTTTCTCTCTTTCTTTGCTTGAACCGAACCGGGTCAATCTGTTCAATTGGCCCGAACCGACCTAATTGCTCCACATGTTTTCATCTTTGAACCGATTTTTTCTCTTTTTTTGCTTGACCGAGCCGATCACTGTCGAATGTGGGCTCCACCCCGAACCAACTCAAGTTTTTCTCTTTCTTTGCTTGAACCAAACCGGATTTTCTTTTTTTTTGCTTGAACCAAACCAGATCACACCTCTGTATTAGGCCAAACTATTCCTCTTCCACTTCCTTCGGCTGTTCCCTTCGTTCATCAGCAAGATGAATCCTACCCCTCATCATCGCTTCTTCCATCGTCGTTTCCTCTTCCTTTATCGCACTTCTATTTTTTCTCAAATTATCTGCCTGTTACATCGCACCGGTTACTACACTAGTAGAGCATGAAACGATACAACTCTTCACGAAAAGAAATATCCCTATACTAAAAGACATATCCCTAAATTAAAAAAACACAATCTTATAAAGGAACATATAAGTACACACCTTTCAACAAAAGAAATAAAATAATAAAATAACAAACAAGCTTATAATCTAACATTCTCCCTTAAGCTTGTTTATACATAACTTTTGTCATCCTCTTCGATTGGATCTTCATAATCTTGGAGTTTTTTCTGTAATGCTATCTTTTTTGAAATTAGACTTCCAATCTTGCATGCCTATTCGTTGATTGCATTTTTCAGGAATTTGTTCTTCATAATCAGCGTCGTATTTTTCTTCTCAAAAAATATTTGCTCTTTCCAAATTCTTTGCAAGTTTTTCTGAATAAATATTCTTTTGATCAAGAAAGATCATAACCGTAATACTCATGAAAGCAAAATGCGTCACATCTTGTTCCGCTTCCGTTTTAGTCTTCCTTTTATCTTTCATGTAACGTGAATTACCGAATTCAACAAAAGAATATAATTTCAGAACATGAATAGGTCACTCTTGATAAATAAGATATTGTGGTAGAGGTAACTTCAACTTTTGATAGTACTCTTGAAGTAAATTTTTATAGGACACCCTTACTATTATCTTATTCTTCAGTTTTCTCTTTCTTTTTCTTTATCAACTTGGTAAATTATATTTTATTTATAACGCAAATTCAACTCTCCACTATCATTGCAAGAAAGTTTAATATTTAGCAACATTTTACTAGCAATGTTCCAGTAAGTAACACTAATTATAAAATTTAGCAATATTTTTTTTATTTATGCTGCTAAATGTATTTATTTGCCAATATTTAGATATAAATATTGCTAAATACAAATAATGCCAACACTACTTATTAAATGTTGCAATGTTTAGCAATATTTTGGTGATAAATGATAATAAATTTCAAATTTTGAAATGCCTGCCTAATTTTTAAATTTTTATCTTTTTCCTTATTTTAATGAATTTTTTCTTCTATCCATCTTTCCCTTTTCTTTGTTTCTTCACTTTAAACTCTCAAGAGATTTTTCTACTCTCATGAGTTCTTCTTCTAATTCTTAGTTCCACAAAATCTTTCTCAATATTTTTTTTTATTTGTGAGATTGGAGAAAAAATGTTAATATCGAGATATTAACATTGGTCTAAAGATGAGTAAGTATTCATTTCTTATTAGGTAAAATAATTTCTTACTTTTACTAGGGCATGACATATATATCACCGTCAACATTTTCGTCTATTTCAACAAATAGTTTTTTGCTTCCACACATATGATTCGAAGTTCCGGAATTCAGAAACCATACGTTTTTTGTATCTTTAACTTCATCTTGGCATGCAAGTAGTAGTAATATTTTTGCTACTTCTCTTTTCTATTGTACTATTGATGTAATTGTTCATTCCTTCAGTATTTTTATACCAGCAATCCTCGTTGTAGTGCTCATACTTTTTACAATTATAATAATGGATATTTGATCTTGCCCCACTATAAGAACCTAGGCGACTGTTATTGTGTCTGCCTCTTTTTGGCCCATTTCTGTGTCGTGAATCGCGACCATTGTTGTTGCCATTTAGTCGGGCATTATTATATTACTTTTGATTCTTATATTTATTATAATTATTTTCTACATAATTTTTGCCCTTTCACTTTATTTGGTTTACAATTACCAAAAGGTGAGAAAGATAGTCCGTGACACTTTCGGACTCCTTCACGCGGATTGCTTTGACCACTCGAATCTTTTGTAGATGAATATGCTTTACTTTGCCATCTTCTTTAAAGACGGCGCCAAGAGCATCCCATGCCGCTTTGCTCGAAGTTGCTTCCGTAATTTTCTCGAACGTCGACTATGCCGCTTTGCTCGAAGTTGTCGGCAATTTTCTCAAACGTCGACTACTTTACTATTTGGTATGGATAGAAAAGGCCCTTTTTGTCTTTCTTTCTTGTATCATTCAACTCGTTTTATTGAGTTGCAGTTAATGCGGCTTCTTCTTGCTCTGTCGTTCTTGGCATCCAGTTTTAATTAATTCCTAAATTCTTGAGAACCAAGAAATGCTTTCACTGAATGCACCAATTCTCGTAATTTTCTTTTAATTAGTGGGAGACTGTTGCCATATGGTATGTGCACATTGGCGGGTTAGGATTTAACCCGATCCACATGGGATGTGTAGTACACTGAACTTCAGTGTGTCGTACCGAACTTCTACAAATTGTGAAGTTTCGATGGGAAAGTGGCATGAGAGGCTATGTGAGTGGCTTCGGCCAAGTTTGGGGCTTGTACGAGTATTTTCGGCGCAAACGAGGTGCGAAAATGGATTTCGAAAAGTCAAAACTGCCAAACTTGTGAAGTTTGCAGTGGATTCCGGTATGGATGTGTCCATACCGGTACTGAAGCGATTAGTTTCGGTATGGAGTGTGACATACCGGAATGCGAGGGCAGAATCTGGAAATCCAGCTCTCGAGTTTTGCGGAATTCCTCGTGGCATACCGGAACTAACACCCGTATACCGGTACGCCAGAGTGAGTACCGGAACGCAGTATTGCGAAATGCCAACTTTGGCTGGCTGTAAGTGTTGATGTGTGAGAGGGGCAAAATGGTCTTTTCACACTCGAGGGGGTGTTAGAAAGGTAGGGACACCCTTCCCTTCTCTGTCTTCTTCTTCCTCTACTTCTCCTCTCCATCTCTCTCACTTTCTCTCTCTAGAGATCTCTCCAAAGCTTGGAGAAAAGAGTGGATTGAGCTTGGAAAAGGTTTCCAAAGTGGAGAAGAGGCTTCTTGGTGCAAGTAGGAGCTTGGGGAACTCGTGGCTAAGGTGAGTTCCTCATGATTTGGGTTCAGACCTTGGAATTGATCTAGTATTTTGAGGTTTTTGGAAACCCTAGGCAATATAAACCACAAAACGTGGAGATTGGTCAAGAAATTTCGGGGTTCTACATGCATGCATGTGAAACCTAGGTGAAATGAGGGTTTTTGTCATGGGAGGTTCTAAAAATACTTGGACCTTCGGGAATTGCAATTGAGGCATAGGAAATTATGTTAGAACAATTGATTTCTAGCATCGAGTTGATTTATGGGTTCGTAATGAGTAACGAACTATTTTCTTGTAGAAGCTTGGGTTGAAGCAAGAACTCAAGGCTTGGAGACTTAAGAGCTCAAAGAATTCAAGAAATTAGAAGCTCTTGAGGTAGGTTTGTGTTTACCGAAGTGATTAGGTCACTTCCATGTCTAGGATAAATAATCATTTGAAAATAAAATGGTGTGAAAGTGTGTAACCCCAGAATTTGCATGTTGGCAAAATGAGAATCATGATAATTTGAGCCAGGGGCTCATCTTGCTTGTTAATGAATTCAAGTATATCCTTATTATTTATACTTGTTATGTGATTGCATGTATGAATTAGAACCTAGTGTTGAGGAACATAGGTTGAAAAGTGCAAATAGAACCTAGTGTCATTGAACATAGGTTGGAACACGAGATTGGAACCTAGTGTCATTGAAAATAGGTTGGAACCTAGTGTCATGGAACCTAGGTTGAGAATGTAAAGTAAATCTAGTGTCATTGAACATAGGTGAGACTTGGTGACTTGAACCTAGGGCCATTGGACTTAGGTTGGCAAGTGTGAAATGTGAACATTGTGGTACGCGACGATTTCGCTATCCCGAGTACGCGACGATTTCGCTACCCGTGCCACGTGTTGGCGGTGACGGATTAGGATACGCGACGATTTTGCTATCCCGGGTACGCGACGATTTCGCTACCCGTGCTATGTGATGGCGGTGATGGATTGGGATACGCGACAATTTCGCTATCCCGGGTACGCGACGATTTCGCTACCCGTGCCACGTGATGGCGGTAATGGAATGGGGTACGCGACGATTTCGCTATCCTGGGTATGCGACGATTTTGCTAGCCGAACAAGGAGATGACGATTTCACTCCTTGGAAGTTGGGACCATGATGGGGATGGCGATTCCATTGCCCGTGCCCAACGCTTGCGGCGATTCCGCTTTGGTTGAGAACCATTATGGTGATGCGGCGACTCCGATACCATAAATAAATGACAAGTAGTTGAACTTGGTCAATGTGAAATATAGGATGAACCTAGGAGAAAATGAAAGTTGACATTTTAATTGGTTGCATCCTTTATGTTTATTTACAAGCATGTAAATATTTGTTAGCATAGTTATTTGTTCGGGGGTCGCTTAGAGCTAGACTGACCACCCGAGCCACCCGCCGGACGCTTCTTTCCTTCCTCCTTATCTTTTTCCTTCTCTTTTTCCCAAGATTCGCGCTCCTCGCGCGCACATGCATTCCCGTGCTCCGCCTAGAGGGCACGGTCCAAGACCTCTGCAAAGGTCTGCAACTTGAAGGCGTGAACCGCCCGAAAGATCTCCGGTCGAAACCCGCGCACGAAGCAGTCGACCTTGTCCAATTCTCTGCGGACAACGTGCTATACACAGTTAATGATATACGAGAATTCCCTCTCGTACTCACGCACGGTGCGGTTCCCTTGCTTCAACTTCCGAAACTTTTCTTGGAGTTTCCTCTTCTCGCTATCGGAGAAGTAGACGGCGAACACCATACCCCGAAACTCCTCCCAAGTCGGTGGCGGAAGACTAGAGAGTCGATCACGCTTGACTCCCTTCCACCACACCTTCGCCGATCACTCTAAACAATGAGCGGCGAGGTGCACCTTGTCCCTCTCCAAGGTATATAAATCCTCGGAGAGCATCTCAATGGCATCGATCCACGTCTCCACGTCCCATGGATCCACGTTCTCCCCATTAAAGATAGGCGGGTTGAACTTTTTGAACGTCACGAGAGCCGCAAGTGCGCGCTCTCTCTCCGCCTTCTCCGCCGCGGAATCGGGCATAGGAGCACCCTATCCATCGGTTGCAGTCGGTGGTGCGGGTGGCGCCACAGCCGGCGCCGGTGCCACTCCCTCGGCCGGTGCCGAAGCAGAGGCCGGAGGTGCTCCCGTTCTCTCCTCCTTAATCGCAGCCACTTGCTGCGCCATCTCGTCCTGGAGCTTCTTAATTTGCTCCTCCTGCCGCTGCATGGTTTCGGCCTGTCGCTGAACCACGCCCATCAACTCGGTCAACTGGTCACGAAGACCCGAGTTCTTGCCCTCCCCGAGTTGTTCGGGAGCCGCGCTCGATCCTCCGAGCCCAGCCCTCGTAGGAGGCCGTCCATGTACCATTATCTCCTGAAAACACAACGACTTTGGTCATTTTGTAACATTCAAAGTCATTTACGATACAACATTTCACGAACATAAACGTGAACCCAATCTAGGCGAAAGTCACACAAGGGCTCTTATTCCCCTCACTTGGTTTCATGTTGTCGGCCGCCAACATGAACTCTCTTGGTAAAGAATAAGACACACCTATATTTTTATGATTTAGGGATTCTGGACTTGGCGGGATTCGGGCGCCCGGAAGTGTTGAAGTGGACGCCCGAAAGATGTGGACCCTGTTGCACTTTGTGGACGATCCGGTTGTGGCCGACGAAAATCGGATCTGGATGCATGATTCGGACGCCCGGATTAAGGATCCGGTTTGAGTTGTGACGTGGAGAGCCACGTGTCGCGACGCAGGACACGTGTCGATCGCCGGAGACACGCCGCCCCACCGCCTGCTGACCGCCGACCGACCGCTTGACCGCACGACGACACCTGGACTGCAGGGTTTCCGGACGCCCGGAAGTTGTGAAGTGGGCGCCCGAAAGTGGACTTTTGGCAGCCTATAAATAGGTGAGCCCTGATGGTTTTTAGGCTCATTTCCACTTCGTGATCCCTATTTTTAGAGAGAGAAAGTGGGTTTAGGGCCATGTGTTGGCATAGTTTGTAACCTAGCTTGCTCTCTTCTACTCTGCTAATATGATCTGGTGCCGAGCTGTTATTCTGCTGGAGTTAGCAGTTCCTTGGAGGTTTAGACAGATCGGAGTGCTGCCGGAGTTCGTTATCTTGGAGGATTGGATATGAGGATACTGTTTTCCCCACCGTGGTTGGATTAGCTCTTCAGGTGGGTTGATGTTTGCCAGATTCAGTGGACTTCCTCCTACGTGTTTTATCTCATGTTAGCATAATATGATATGATGTTGTTTGGATTATGTTAGCATGATGTGGATATTGGATTATGATATTGGGATTATAATAGTATGCCATGCTAAGATTATGTTAGAGATGCCATGTTAGGTTGAGACTGATCTATATACTGCATGGGCATGTTATGATCTTAGATGTGCTAATGATATATATATGAGCATGCATTTTCTTTGTACCCTTGTTGCATCATTTGGACCTACACCTATCCTGTTGATATTTTTTGTACCGGTTGTTGTACATGTAGTGTAGGTGATCATGTTGTGGCTCGTGCTATGTTATTGTACCTCCTCTTTGTGGTAGAGTTGAGAGCCTCCTCTTGTGATAGAGTTGAGATGGATTGTGAGCACTGGAGCATTGATTGTGCCAAGGGCACGTGATTCTTTGTGAGAGCATTGATTGGGTCATACTTGTTGATTATCCTTTGTGGTGCCGAGGGCACAGTAGATTGGGTCTTACTTGTTGACTATTCTTTGAGGTGCCAAGGGCACATGATCCTTTGTTGCCCAGTCGTGTCGATCATATACCTGCGGGTGCTTGGCGTATACTATGGTTGTACTTTGCTCGGTTGGGTCGCTCCCACGAGTACCACTCTAGAGTTGGCATGTTCCGTACAGAGGATTGTACGAGGAACTAGTGACAGATGGTGTTCCTGTCCTAGTTGGGCTCCCTATTGTGTTGAGCAGCTCCCTATTGTGTTGAGCGTGATCAGGCCGCAGGTATCGTATTGTGAGGTATTGTATGGTATTATGGATTGAGCTAGGTACAGACGGGGTTTCCTGTACTAGCTGGTTCGCAGGTATTGTATTGTGTATGATAGTCCTCATATGGTATATTCAGTTCATTAGTATTCATACTGACAGTTGAGCTTTATGCATAGTAGTGGTAGTATATCTCCTACTTTCCTTGTTGCTCCATATATATCTCTTGAGATTGAGGACTTAGTGGGCAGACCGCTGAGGCTGGTGGTGGCGGTACCCACTGAGGACTACTTGATTGATAGTAGTTCTCACACCCATTGGTGACATCTTTTTGCAGAGTCTTCTTCCCCAGTTGTGCATACTGAGCGCGGAAAGGAGACCGTCGGGTAGAGCTATTCCCCGGATACTTGGCTAGAGGTATACCCCATTTTGATAGATGGTTGAGTCTGTACATACAGTGAGATAGATTGTGATATCAGTGTTGTATATCAGTGTTGTATATGAGAGTTATAGATGATGTATGTACAGTGATCTTTTGATATTATATATAGCAGCTCTGTTGATACCTTTAGCTTATTTGTGGATGTTGTTGTTTTCGCTTCGTATACATGGTAGAGATACTGGGTATGCGGCGGATCTGGTTGTCATGCGCCTGGGAAGAGGTAACCCGGGGGGGCGTGATAGAGTTGATGGATGAGAGTATTAGGAATAGGTCATGAGGTAGGAAACCTAAGATAAACAGACATATAGCTTGCGATGACTAGAGATGTGTGTGATTGATGCATTTGAATTGGTTCCATGAGTGTTCTGTACCTTCTTAGTGATAGTATGAGATTATTCTTCCTCTTTGATTTGCAGGTGATATAACTTGAGATGGAGATTGAATGAGTAGTGTGGCTGATCAGGTGGTATACCCCTGAGATCTAGATGATTGATAGTGATTGTCACATGTATTTTTGAGTGTGCTTTCTTCAGTTTGATACTTCCTATGAGGATGTGATCCTAGTCGGAGTATTTAGAGCTACTTTAAATGATATTTGAGTATGTTCTTATGATGGTTATAGACGAGTTTTAATTGCAAGATGATGATGTGTTCATGTTGACATGGAATATGAGGAGTTAGAGATCCTTTGATTTATGAGTCTGATGTTGGAAGAGGAGAGCACTTGTTTGATTGGGCATCATGTTGTTTGGGCTCTTTGTGTCTATATTGACGTGGAATTTGAGTTGTGTGATTTGGGTTTTGTTGTCAAAATGGTAGAGATGAGTGTACCATGCGGCGGATTTGGTCATGCGCCTGGGAAGAGGTAAGTCTTAGCGACAGATTAAGTTGGTATCAGAGCTTAGGAATAGTCATGAGGACCTAGGGAAACCTAAGAAAACAGACCTAAGAATGACGAGAGAGACTGTGATTGATCGCGAAAGTCAAAGATTGGGGTTTTTGAATCCTTCCTTGTGTAGGAAGAGTGATTGAGGGATTATGCCTTCTCTTATCGGATGAATTATGTTGGCTGCAGACGACATAATAATCTGAGAAGAAAAGAAGTGTCCTTCTAGACTTTTTCGTTGGATTGGGTCGTGAGTTGTTTGTGGTCCTAATCGGGTATTCTGTTGCAGGATTTATTACTACTATGCCCTCCTCGACGACCATCGACGCGAGCGCATCCGACGCCTTCGGATATGCCTGAGCAGACGGGTCCTAGTGAACGGCCCGCTTGCAGGAGAGCAGCTAGCAGACATAGCTGCAGTTGGAAGGCAGCAGAGTGCCTTGTTGCAGAAGATGTGTGATGCTTTCTCTACGCCTCGAGCTATGGAACCTCAGGCGGCGACTACTCCAACTACATCTCAACCTGGAGAAGGAAAGTACTCAGCCTAGTCAAGTGCTTTCTGAAGAGGAGCAGGAGCGATGATGGCAGATAGATTGGCTCGCTTCTGTAGGTTTGATCCACCACGATTTAATGTGTAGTAGTAGTATAGAACCATGGGTGGTAGAAGCCTGGATTTGTGAGATGGAGAAGTTGTTCGAGGATCTCTTTGTGCCAGCACGGGAGCAGGTGCATATGGCAGTGCATTGTTTATCTGGTGATGCACATGTCTGGTGGAGGAGGACCCGTGATCATAGGTCCTTGAATCATCTACAGATGTCTTGGTGTGAGTTTCGGGGGATTTTGTATGGAGCATTATTTTTTCCCAGTAGCGTAAAGATGAAGATAGAGGGACTTGAAGAACCTGAAGCAAGGGAATCGCTCGGTGCAGGAGTATGCGAGGGAGTTTACGAGACTACTCAACTGTGTTCCCTTCAGCGGCGCGAGCGGACGAGATACAGAAGGTTTATCTATATGAGAAGGGTTTGAGACCCGATATCTTTCCATTTGTCCACTCGCAGAGACTTCAGACCTTGGATGCTACTATTGAGCAGTCTCTATGGGTAGAGCGAGGGGCATTTTGTGACGAGAGGACAGCCTATGGACCCAGCTCAGGGTCAGGTCAGGAAAGGAAGCGCCCGGCACCTGATGATGGAAGGACAGTCAAGTAACAGACGACCGCCTAGACCTCCTCAGCAATCACGTTTCCAGAGACGTGGATCTTTTAGTCGCCAGCAGTCTGGAGGATTTCGCCAGCAGTCTGGAGGATATCGCCAGCAGCAGCAGCAGCGGCAGCAGCAGTCGAGGGGACCTCACCGATGTGTGATTTGTGGAGGACCTCATTTTGCTTATCTCTGTGATAGACAAGAGGGCCGATGTTTTGAATGTGGACAGCGGGGACACATCAGGAGGGCTTGTCCCAGACTTGTAGCAGCTCCTTCTATGGCATCCGTACCTTTTACTCCACCGCCGTATTTCGGAGCTTCCCCGGTATTTTCTCAGGAGCGATCTTCTATGCCACGACAGCAGGATCGTCGCCAGCCACCGGCGAGCGGACGAGTTTATGCCGCTCAGATTGATAATGCCTCGATAGCTGATCGAGTGGTGGCAGGTATAATTTTGATTTGTGGCATTAGATCGCGTACTTTATTCGATATTGGTGCATCGCATTCCTTTGTTAGTAGGGCATTTGCATTGCATCATGGTCTAGAGATAGGATTGTTACCCCAGGCACAGGAGGTGCGGGTACCTGACCATAACTTGCAAGTAACCGAGGGTTGTTTAGAATGTCCTGTGCAAGTAGGACCTTGGACCATGCCTGCCGATTTATTAGTATTGAGACAGTTACAGGATTTTGATGTAATCCTAGGCATGGATTGGTTATCTCGATACTATGCTACGATTGATTGTGGATCTAAGACGGTAATCTTTCGTGAGCCTGGACATGAGGAGTATGTTTATGAAGGTTGTAAGAGTTCACTGTTCGCAGTGACGATCTCTTCTTCTAAGGCCAGACAGATGTTGAGTAGTGGTTGTATGGCCTATTTTGGAACAGTGATTGAGGTGCCCACTGTTGTACCAGGACTCGAGGATATTCCTATTGTCCGTGAATTTCCGGACGTATTTCCTTCTGAGTTATCCTCGATGCCTCCTGATAGGGAGATTGAATTCGTGATTGATGTGGTACCAGGAACCGCGCCAATCTCGAAGACACCCTATAGAATGGCACCAGCTGAGCTGAGAGAGTTGAAGGCGCAACTGCAGGATCTTATGGATAAAGGTTTTATCAGACCAAGTGTGTCGCCTTGGGGAGCGCCTGTGTTGTTTGTAAAGAAGAAGGATGGTTCACTTAGGTTGTGTGTGGATTATCGGGAATTGAACAAAGTGACCATCAAGAATAGATACCCCCTCCCACGTATCGATGATCTGTTCGATCAATTGCAGGGAGCGTGTGTCTTTTCTAAGATTGATCTTCAGTCCGGTTACCACCAGTTGAAGGTGAAGGCTGAGGATATTTCTAAAACAGCTTTTAGAACTCGGTATGGGCATTATGAGTTCACAGTCATGCCGTTTGGGTTGACTAATGCCCCTGCTGCATTTATGGATATGATGAACCGAGTCTTTAAGTCTTTCTTGGACAAGTTCGTGGTAGTCTTTATTGATGATATTCTGATTTACTCCCGTGATGATGCGGAGCATGAGGAGCATCTGAGCTTAGTGCTACAACTCTTGCGAGAAAAGAAGTTGTATGCAAAGCTGAAGAAGTGTGAGTTTTGGTTGAGTGAGGTTGCCTTTTTAGGCCACGTGATTTCAGCTTCGGGAGTAGCTGTTGACCCTAAGAAGATTAAGGCGATTTGTGATTGGCCTAGACCGACGACCATTTCTGAAGTACGAAGTTTTCTGGGCTTAGCCGGGTATTATCGACGATTGGTGGAGAGCTTTGCGAAACTCTCTACACCACTTACTCGGTTAACCAGGAAAGGAGTTAGGTATGTTTGGAGTGATGAGTGCCAAGCATGCTTTGATGAGCTTAAGCAGAGGTTGATGACAGCCCCTATTCTTGCACTACCTGTGATGGGCGAAGGATTTGTCATCTATAGTGATGCTTCGCATAGTGGCTTGGGTTGCGTGCTGATGCAACATGGTAGAGTGATTGCATATGCTTCAAGACAACTAAAGGAATATGAGAAGAACTACCCCACTCATGATCTGGAGTTGGCGGCGGTAGTCTTTGCTCTGAAGCTATGGCGCCACTATCTCTATGGAGAGCATTGTGAAGTGTATACAGATCACAAGAGCCTCAAATATCTGTTTACACAGAAAGAGTTGAATCTACGGCAACGGAGATGGTTGGAATTATTAAAGGATTATGACATCTCTATCTTATACCATCCCGGTAAGGCGAACGTTGTTGCCGATGCTTTGAGTAGGAAGGCTGTGGCGACTTTGAGTTTGTGTATTACTCAACAGCCTGTCCTAGTAGAGGAGATGCGGAGGTTGTCCCTTGAAGTGGTTACTTCTGGGATGACAGCGAGACTGATGACTCTGATCTTACAGCCCACTCTGTTAGATAGGATTCGAGAGAAACAGAGTGAAGATCCTTATCTGATGAAAATTCGAGATCAACTGAAGAGCGGTGATCTTGAGAGCTTTTCTTATGATGAGTCTGGAGTTCTTCGTTATAGAGGACGTCTATGTGTACCTGCAGATCAGGAGATTCGAGAGGAGATACTAAAGGAAGCACATTATTCTCCTTATTCTGTACATCCTGGAGGGACAAAGATGTATCAGGATCTGAAGACTCACTTTTGGTGGAATGGTATGAAGCGGGATATTGGTAGAGCTGTAGCTCAATGTTTAGACATGTCAATGTTTGACATGTCAGCAAGTTAAGGCTGAACATCATGTACCAGCTGGTAAGCTACAGAGTCTTCCAATACCTGAGTGGAAATGGGATCACATCACGATGGATTTCATCGTAGGATTGCCGAGGACTTTGAGCGGCTGTGATACTATTTAGGTAATTGTCGATAGGCTGACGAAGTCTGCTCATTTTCTGCCTATGCAGATTACTTGGTCACGTGAGCGACTTGCACAGCTTTATATGGATGAGATATTGAGATTGCATGGAGTGACAATCTCAATAGTATCTGATAGAGACCCAAGGTTTGTTTCTCATTTCTGGAAGAGTTTACAAACAGCTTTGGGGACTCAGCTTCGATTTAGCACTGCGTTTCATCCCCAGACTGATGGTCAGTCCGAGCGCACTATACAGACACTCGAGGATATGTTGAGAGCTTGTGTCTTGGATTTTGGTGGAAGTTGGGATCGACATCTGAGATTGGTAGAGTTTGCGTACAACAATAGCTATCAAGCGAGCATTAAGATGGCCCCGTTTGAAGCATTGTATGGACGCAAATGTCGATCACCTCTGTATTGGGATGATGTTGGTGAAAGGAAGACGTTGGGACCAGACCTTTTGCTTGAAGCCGAAGAGAAAGTTAAGTTGATACGACGGCATATTGAGACGGCTCAGAGTAGGCAAAAGAGTTATTCTGATACTCGGAGGCGAGATCTAGAGTTTCATGTTGGTGATCATGTTTTCTTTGAAGGTCTCACCATCGAAGGGCATACGGAGATTTGGGATTCGCGGAAAGCTTAGTCCGCGATTTATTGGTCCTTTTGAGGTTTTAGAGAGAGTTGGACCCGTGGCATATCGGTTAGCCCTTCCGCCTCGACTTGCAGGAGTGCACGATGTCTTCCATGTATCTGTTCTGAGGAGATACATGCATGATTCTTCCCATGTGATAGACTTTTCCCCACTGGAGCTTACCGAGGATTTGCAGTACGAGGAGCGACCGATACGAATTCTTGCTCGTGAGACGAGGGAATTGCGTAATCGAGTCATACCTTATGTCAAAGTACAGTGGGATTTTCATGATGATAGAGAGGCGACATGGGAGTTGTAGATTGATATGCTGAGAGTCGATCACGCTTGACTCCCTTCCTCCCAACATGGTAGAGTGATTGCATATGCTTCAAGACAACTAAAGGAATATGAGAAGAACTACCCCACTCATGATCTGGAGTTGGCGGCGGTAGTCTTTGCTCTGAAGCTATGGCGCCACTATCTCTATGGAGAGCATTGTGAAGTGTATACAGATCACAAGAGCCTCAAATATCTGTTTACACAGAAAGAGTTGAATCTACGGCAACGGAGATGGTTGGAATTATTAAAGGATTATGACATCTCTATCTTATACCATCCCGGTAAGGCGAACGTTGTTGCCGATGCTTTGAGTAGGAAGGCTGTGGCGACTTTGAGTTTGTGTATTACTCAACAGCCTGTCCTAGTAGAGGAGATGCGGAGGTTGTCCCTTGAAGTGGTTACTTCTGGGATGACAGCGAGACTGATGACTCTGATCTTACAGCCCACTCTGTTAGATAGGATTCGAGAGAAACAGAGTGAAGATCCTTATCTGATGAAAATTCGAGATCAACTGAAGAGCGGTGATCTTGAGAGCTTTTCTTATGATGAGTCTGGAGTTCTTCGTTATAGAGGACGTCTATGTGTACCTGCAGATCAGGAGATTCGAGAGGAGATACTAAAGGAAGCACATTATTCTCCTTATTCTGTACATCCTGGAGGGACAAAGATGTATCAGGATCTGAAGACTCACTTTTGGTGGAATGGTATGAAGCGGGATATTGGTAGAGCTGTAGCTCAATGTTTGACATGTCAGCAAGTTAAGGCTGAACATCATGTACCAGCTGGTAAGCTACAGAGTCTTCCAATACCTGAGTGGAAATGGGATCACATCACGATGGATTTCATCGTAGGATTGCCGAGGACTTTGAGCGGCTGTGATACTATTTAGGTAATTGTCGATAGGCTGACGAAGTCTGCTCATTTTCTGCCTATGCAGATTACTTGGTCACGTGAGCGACTTGCACAGCTTTATATGGATGAGATATTGAGATTGCATGGAGTGACAATCTCAATAGTATCTGATAGAGACCCAAGGTTTGTTTCTCATTTCTGGAAGAGTTTACAAACAGCTTGGGGGGGACTCAGCTTCGATTTAGCACTGCGTTTCATCCCCAGACTGATGGTCAGTCCGAGCGCACTATACAGACACTCGAGGATATGTTGAGAGCTTGTGTCTTGGATTTTGGTGGAAGTTGGGATCGACATCTGAGATTGGTAGAGTTTGCGTACAACAATAGCTATCAAGCGAGCATTAAGATGGCCCCGTTTGAAGCATTGTATGGACGCAAATGTCGATCACCTCTGTATTGGGATGATGTTGGTGAAAGGAAGACGTTGACCAGACCTTTTTTGCTTGAAGCCGAAGAGAAAGTTAAGTTGATACGACGGCATATTGAGACGGCTCAGAGTAGGCAAAAGAGTTATTCTGATACTCGGAGGCGAGATCTAGAGTTTCATGTTGGTGATCATGTTTTCTTGAAGGTCTCACCATCGAAGGGCATACGGAGATTTGGGATTCGCGGAAAGCTTAGTCCGCGATTTATTGGTCCTTTTGAGGTTTTAGAGAGAGTTGGACCCGTGGCATATCGGTTAGCCCTTCCGCCTCGACTTGCAGGAGTGCACGATGTCTTCCATGTATCTGTTCTGAGGAGATACATGCATGATCCTTCCCATGTGATAGACTTTTCCCCACTGGAGCTTACCGAGGATTTGCAGTACGAGGAGCGACCGATACGAATTCTTGCTCGTGAGACGAGGGAATTGCGTAATCGAGTCATACCTTATGTCAAAGTACAGTGGGATTTTCATGATGATAGAGAGGCGACATGGGAGTTGTAGATTGATATGCTGAGATCTTATCCCCACTTGTTTACTCCTTGAGGTGTGTGTTTTACCTTAGTTTCGTGGACGAAACTATTTTAAGGAGGGGAGAATGTAGTACTCGGAAATTTTTATGATTTAGGGATTCTGGACTTGGCGGGATTCGGGCGCCCGGAAGTGTTGAAGTGGACGCCCGAAAGATGTGGACCCTGTTGCACTTTGTGGACGATCCGGTTGTGGCCGACGAAAATCGGATCTGGATGCATGATTCGGACGCCCGGATTAAGGATCCGGTTTGAGTTGTGACGTGGAGAGCCACGTGTCGCGACGCAGGACACGTGTCGATCGCCGGAGACACGCCGCCCCACCGCCTGCTGACCGCCGACCGACCGCTTGACCGCACGACGACACCTGGACTGCAGGGTTTCCGGACGCCCGGAAGTTGTGAAGTGGGCGCCCGAAAGTGGACTTTTGGCAGCCTATAAATAGGTGAGCCCTGATGGTTTTTAGGCTCATTTCCACTTCGTGATCCCTGTTTTTAGAGAGAGAAAGTGGGTTTAGGGCCATGTGTTGGCATAGTTTGTAACCTAGCTTGCTCTCTTCTACTCTGCTAATCTGATCTGGTGCCGAGCTGTTATTCTGCTGGAGTTAGCAGTGTCTTGGAGGTTTAGACAGATCGGAGTGCTGCCGGAGTTCGTTATCTTGGAGGATTGGATCTGAGGATACTGTTTTCCCCACCGTGGTTGGATTAGCTCTTCAGGTGGGTTGATGTTTGCCAGATTCAGTGGACTTCCTCCTACGTGTTTTATCTCATGTTAGCATAATATGATATGATGTTGTTTGGATTATGTTAGCATGATGTGGATATTGGATTATGATATTGGGATTATAGTAGTATGCCATGCTAAGATTATGTTAGAGATGCCATGTTAGGTTGAGACTGATCTATATACTGCATGGGCATGTTATGATCTTAGATGTGCTAATGATATATATATGAGCATGCATTTCCTTTGTACCCTTGTTGCATGATTTGGACCTACACCTATCCTGTTGATATTTTTTGTACCGGTTGTTGTACATGTAGTGTAGGTGATCATGTTGTGGCTCGTGCTATGTTATTGTACCTCCTCTTTGTGGTAGAGTTGAGAGCCTCCTCTTGTGATAGAGTTGAGATGGATTGTGAGCACTGGAGCATTGATTGTGCCAAGGGCACGTGATTCTTTGTGAGAGCATTGATTGGGTCATACTTGTTGATTATCCTTTGTGGTGCCGAGGGCACAGTAGATTGGGTCTTACTTGTTGACTATTCTTTGAGGTGCCAAGGGCACATGATCCTTTGTTGACCCAGTCGTGTCGATCATATACCTGCGGGTGCTTGGCGTATACTATGGTTGTACTTTGCTCGGTTGGGTCGCTCCCACGAGTACCACTCTAGAGTTGGCATGTTCCGTACAGAGGATTGTACGAGGAACTAGTGACAGATGGTGTTCCTGTCCTAGTTGGGCTCCCTATTGTGTTGAGCAGCTCCCTATTGTGTTGAGCGTGATCAGGCCGTAGGTATCGTATTGTGAGGTATTGTATGGTATTATGGATTGAGCTAGGTACAGACGGGGTTTCCTGTACTAGCTGGTTCGCAGGTATTGTATTGTGTATGATAGTCCTCATATGGTATATTCAGTTCATTAGTATTCATACTGACAGTTGAGCTTTATGCATAGTAGTGGTAGTATATCTCCTACTTTCCTTGTTGCTCCATATATATCTCTTGAGATTGAGGACTTAGTGGGCAGACCGCTGAGGCTGGTGGCGGTACCCACTGAGGACTACTTGATTGATAGTAGTTCTCACACCCATTGGTGACATCTTTTTGCAGAGTCTTCTTCCCCAGTTGTGCATACTGAGCGCGGAAAGGAGACTGTCGGGTAGAGCTATTCCCCGGATACTTGGCTAGAGGTATACCCCATTTTGATAGATGGTTGAGTCTGTACATACAGTGAGATAGATTGTGATATCAGTGTTGTATATGAGAGTTGTATATGAGAATTATGGATGATGTATGTACAGTGATCTTTTGATATATTTATATAGCAGCTCTGTTGATACCTTTAGCTCTGTGTGATTGTTGATGTTGTTTCGCTTCGTATACATGGTAGAGATACTGTGTATGCGGCGGATCTGGTCATGCGCCTGGGAAGAGGTAACCCGGGGCGTGACAGATTAAGTTGGTATCAGAGCTTAGGAATAGGTCATGAGGACCTAGGAAACCTAAGAAAACAGACCTAAGAATGACGAGAGAGACGTGATTGATCGCGAAAGTCAAAGATTGGGTTTTTGAATCCTTCCTTGTGTAGGAAGAGTGATTGAGGGATTATGCCTTCTCTTATCGGATGAATTATGTTGGCTGCAGACGACATAATAATCTGAGAAGAAAAGAAGTGTCCTTCTAGACTTTCGTTGGATTGGGTCGTGAGTTGTTTGTGGTCCTAATCGGGTATTCTGTTGCAGGATTATTACTATGCCTCCTCGACGACCATCGACGCGAGCGCATCCGACGCCTTCGGATATGCCTGAGCAGACGGGTCCTAGTGAACGGCCCGCTTTGCAGGAGCAGCTAGCAGACATAGCTGCAGTTGGAAGGCAGTAGAGTGCCTTGTTGCAGAAGATGTGTGATGCTTTCTCTACGCCTCGAGCTATGGAACCTCAGGCGGCGACTACTCCAACTACATCTCAACCTGGAGAAGGAAGTACTCAGCCTAGCCAAGTGCTTTCTGAAGAGGAGCAGGAGCGGATGGCAGATAGATTGGCTCGCTTCTGTAGGTTTGATCCACCACGATTTAATGGTAGTAGTATAGAACCATGGGTGGTAGAAGCCTGGATTTGTGAGATGGAGAAGTTGTTCGAGGATCTCTTTGTGCCAGCACGGGAGCAGGTGCATATGGCAGTGCATTGTTTATCTGGTGATGCACATGTCTGGTGGAGGAGGACCCGTGATCATAGGTCCTTGAATCATCTACAGATGTCTTGGTGTGAGTTTCGGGGGATTTTGTATGGAGCATACTTTCCCAGTAGCGTAAAGATGAAGATAGAGGAAGACTTGAAGAACCTGAAGCAAGGGAATCGCTCGGTGCAGGAGTATGCGAGGGAGTTTACGAGACTACTCAACTGTGTTCCTTCAGCGGCGAGGGACGAGATACAGAAGGTTTATCTATATGAGAAGGGTTTGAGACCCGATATCTTTCCATTTGTCCACTCGCAGAGACTTCAGACCTTGGATGCTACTATTGAGCAGTCTCTATGGGTAGAGCGAGGGGCATTTGTGACGAGAGGACAGCCTATGGACTCAGCTCAAGGTCAGGAAAGGAAGCGCCCGGCACCGGATAATGAAGGACAGTCAAGTAACAGACGACCGCCTAGACCTCCTCAGCAATCACGTTTCCAGAGACGTGGATCTTTTAGTCGCCAGCAGTCTGGAGGATTTCGCCAGCAGTCTGGAGGATATCGCCAGCAGCGGCAGCAGCAGTCGAGGGGACCTCACCGATGTGTGATTTGTGGAGGACCTCATTTTGCTTATCTCTGTGATAGACAAGAGGGCCGATGTTTTGAATGTGGACAGCGGGGACACATCAGGAGGGCTTGTCCCAGACTTGTAGCAGCTCCTTCTATGGCATCCGTACATTTTACTCCACCGCCGTATTCCGGAGCTTCCCCGGTATTTTCTCAGGAGCGATCTTCTATGCCACGACAGCAGGATCGACGCCAGCCACCGGCGAGCGGACGAGTTTATGCCGCTCAGATTGATAATGCCTCGATAGCTGATCGAGTGGTGGCAGGTATAATTTTGATTTGTGGCATTAGATCGCGTACTTTATTCGATACTGGTGCATCGCATTCCTTTGTTAGTAGGGCATTTGCATTGCATCATGGTCTAGAGATAGGATTGTTACCCCAGGCACAGGAGGTGCGGGTACCTGACCATAACTTGCAAGTAACCGAGGGTTGTTTAGGATGTCCTGTGCAAGTAGGACCTTGGACCATGCCTGCCGATTTATTAGTATTGAGACAGTTACAGGATTTTGATGTAATCCTAGGCATGGATTGGTTATCTCGATATTATGCTACGATTGATTGTGGATCTAAGACGGTAATCTTTCGTGAGCCTGGTCATGAGGAGTATGTTTATGAAGGTTGTAAGAGTTCACTGTTCGCAGTGACGATCTCTTCATCTAAGGCTAGACAGATGTTGAGTAGTGGTTGTATGGCCTATTTTGGAACAGTGATTGAGGTGCCCACTGTTGTACCAGGACTCGAGGATATTCCTATTGTCCGTGAATTTCCGGACGTATTTCCTTCTGAGTTATCCTCGATGCCTCCTGATAGGGAGATTGAATTCGTGATTGATGTGGTACCAGGAACCGCGCCAATCTCGAAGACACCCTATAGAATGGCACCAGCTGAGCTGAGAGAGTTGAAGGCGCAACTGCAGGATCTTATGGATAAAGGTTTTATCAGACCAAGTGTATCGCCTTGGGGAGCGCCTGTGTTGTTTGTAAAGAAGAAGGATGGTTCACTTAGGTTGTGTGTAGATTATCGGGAATTGAACAAAGTGACAATCAAGAATAGATACCCCCTCCCACGTATCGATGATCTGTTCGATCAATTGCAGGGAGCGTGTGTCTTTTCTAAGATTGATCTTCAGTCCGGTTACCACCAGTTGAAGGTGAAGGCCGAGGATATTTCTAAAACAGCTTTTAGAACTCGGTATGGGCATTATGAGTTCACAGTCATGCCGTTTGGGTTGACTAATGCCCCTGCTGTATTTATGGATATGATGAACCGAGTCTTTAAGTCTTTCTTGGACAAGTTCGTGGTAGTCTTTATTGATGATATTCTGATTTACTCCCGTGATGATGCGGAGCATGAGGAGCATCTGAGCTTAGTGCTACAACTCTTGCGAGAAAAGAAGTTGTATGCAAAGCTGAAGAAGTGTGAGTTTTGGTTGAGTGAGGTTGCCTTTTTAGGCCACGTGATTTCAGCTTCGGGAGTAGCTGTTGACCCTAAGAAGATTGAGGCGATTCGTGATTGGCCTAGACCGACGACCATTTCTGAAGTACGAAGTTTTCTGGGCTTAGCCGGGTATTATCGACGATTCGTGGAGAGCTTTGCGAAACTCTCTACACCACTTACTCGGTTAACCAGGAAAGGAGTTAGGTATGTTTGGAGTGATGAGTGCCAAGCATGCTTTGATGAGCTTAAGCAGAGGTTGATGACAGCCCCTATTCTTGCACTACCTGTGATGGGCGAAGGATTTGTCATCTATAGTGATGCTTCGCATAGTGGCTTGGGTTGCGTGCTGATGCAACATGGTAGAGTGATTGCATATGCTTCAAGACAACTAAAGGAATATGAGAAGAACTATCCCACTCATGATCTGGAGTTGGCGGCGGTAGTCTTTGCTCTGAAGCTATGGCGCCACTATCTCTATGGAGAGCATTGTGAAGTGTATACAGATCACAAGAGCCTCAAATATCTGTTTACACAGAAAGAGTTGAATCTACGGCAACGGAGATGGTTGGAATTATTGAAGGATTATGACATCTCTATCTTATACCATCCCGGTAAGGCGAACGTTGTTGCCGATGCTTTGAGTAGGAAGGCTGTGGCGACTTTGAGTTTGTGTATTACTCAACAGCCTGTCCTAGTAGAGGAGATGCAGAGGTTGTCCCTTGAAGTGGTTACTTCTGGGATGACAGCGAGACTGATGACTCTGATCTTACAGCCCACTCTGTTAGATAGGATTCGAGAGAAACAGAGTGAAGATCCTTATCTGATGAAAATTCGAGATCAACTGAAGAGCGGTGATCTTGAGAGCTTTTCTTGTGATGAGTCTGGAGTTCTTCGTTATAGAGGACGTCTATGTGTACCTGCAGATCAGGAGATTCGAGAGGAGATACTAAAGGAAGCACATTATTCTCCTTATTCTGTACATCCTGGAGGGACAAAGATGTATCAGGATCTGAAGACTCACTTTTGGTGGAATGGTATGAAGCGGGATATTGGTAGAGCTGTAGCTCAATGTTTGACATGTCAGCAAGTTAAGGCTGAACATCGTGTACCAGCTGGTAAGCTACAGAGTCTTCCAATACCTGAGTGGAAATGGGATCACATCACGATGGATTTCATCGTAGGATTGCCGAGGACTTTGAGCGGCTGTGATACTATTTGGGTAATTGTCGATAGGCTGACGAAGTCTGCTCATTTTCTGCCTATGCAGATTACTTGGTCACGTGAGCGACTTGCACAGCTTTATATGGATGAGATATTGAGATTGCATGGAGTGACAATCTCAATAGTATCTGATAGAGACCCAAGGTTTGTTTCTCATTTCTGGAAGAGTTTACAAACAGCTTTGGGGACTCAGCTTCGATTTAGCACTGCGTTTCATCCCCAGACTGATGGTCAGTCCGAGCGCACTATACAGACACTCGAGGATATGTTGAGAGCTTGTGTCTTGGATTTTGGTGGAAGTTGGGATCGACATCTGAGATTGGTAGAGTTTGCGTACAACAATAGCTATCAAGCGAGCATTAAGATGGCTCCGTTTGAAGCATTGTATGGACGCAAATGTCGATCACCTCTGTATTGGGATGATGTTGGTGAAAGGAAGACGTTGGGACCAGACCTTTTGCTTGAAGCCGAAGAGAAAGTTAAGTTGATACGACGGCATATTGAGACGGCTCAGAGTAGGCAAAAGAGTTATTCTGATACTCGGAGGCGAGATCTAGAGTTTCATGTTGGTGATCATGTTTTCTTGAAGGTCTCACCATCGAAGGGCATACGGAGATTTGGGATTCGCGGAAAGCTTAGTCCGCGATTTATTGGTCCTTTTGAGGTTTTAGAGAGAGTTGGACCCGTGGCATATCGGTTAGCCCTTCCGCCTCGACTTGCAGGAGTGCACGATGTCTTCCATGTATCTGTTCTGAGGAGATACATGCATGATCCTTCCCATGTGATAGACTTTTCCCCACTGGAGCTTACCGAGGATTTGCAGTACGAGGAGCGACCGATATGAATTCTTGCTCGTGAGACGAGGGAATTGCGTAATCGAGTCATACCTTATGTCAAGGTACAGTGGGATTTTCATGATGATAGAGAGGCGACATGGGAGTTGGAGATTGATATGCTGAGATCTTATCCCCACTTGTTTACTCCTTGAGGTGTGTGTTTTACCTTAGTTTCGTGGACGAAACTATTTTAAGGAGGGGAGAATGTAGTACTCGGAAATTTTTATGATTTAGGGATTCTGGACTTGGCGGGATTCGGGCGCCCGGAAGTGTTGAAGTGGACGCCCGAAAGATGTGGACCCTGTTGCACTTTGTGGACGATCCGGTTGTGGCCGACGGAAATCGGATCTGGATGCATGATTCGGACGCCCGGATTAAGGATCCGGTTTGAGTTGTGACGTGGAGAGCCACGTGTCGCGACGCAGGACACGTGTCGATCGCCGGAGACACGCCGCCCCACCGCCTGCTGACCGCCGCCGACCGACCGCTTGACCGCACGACGACACCTGGACTGCAGGGTTTCCGGACGCCCGGAAGTTGTGAAGTGGGCGCCCGAAAGTGGACTTTTGGCAGCCTATAAATAGGTGAGCCCTGATGGTTTTTAGGCTCATTTCCACTTCGTGATCCCTGTTTTTAGAGAGAGAAAGTGGGTTTAGGGCCATGTGTTGGCATAGTTTGTAACCTAGCTTGCTCTCTTCTACTCTGCTAATCTGATCTGGTGCCGAGCTGTTATTCTGCTGGAGTTAGCAGTTCCTTGGAGGTTTAGACAGATCGGAGTGCTGCCGGAGTTCGTTATCTTGGAGGATTGGATCTGAGGATACTGTTTTCCCCACCGTGGTTGGATTAGCTCTTCAGGTGGGTTGATGTTTGCCAGATTCAGTGGACTTCCTCCTACGTGTTTTATCTCATGTTAGCATAATATGATATGATGTTGTTTGGATTATGTTAGCATGATGTGGATATTGGATTATGATATTGGGATTATAATAGTATGTCATGCTAAGATTATGTTAGAGATGCCATGTTAGGTTGAGACTGATCTATATACTGCATGGGCATGTTATGATCTTAGATGTGCTAATGATATATATATGAGCATGCATTTCCTTTGTACCCTTGTTGCATGATTTGGACCTACACCTATCCTGTTGATATTTTTTGTACCGGTTGTTGTACATGTAGTGTAGGTGATCATGTTGTGGCTCGTGCTATGTTATTGTACCTCCTCTTTGTGGTAGAGTTGAGAGCCTCCTCTTGTGATAGAGTTGAGATGGATTGTGAGCACTGGAGCATTGATTGTGCCAAGGGCACGTGATTCTTTGTGAGAGCATTGATTGGGTCATACTTGTTGATTATCCTTTGTGGTGCCGAGGGCACAGTAGATTGGGTCTTACTTGTTGACTATTCTTTGAGGTGCCAAGGGCACATGATCCTTTGTTGACCCAGTCGTGTCGATCATATACCTGCGGGTGCTTGGCGTATACTATGGTTGTACTTTGCTCGGTTGGGTCGCTCCCACGAGTACCACTCTAGAGTTGGCATGTTCCGTACAGAGGATTGTACGAGGAACTAGTGACAGATGGTGTTCCTGTCCTAGTTGGGCTCCCTATTGTGTTGAGCAGCTCCCTATTGTGTTGAGCGTGATCAGGCCGCAGGTATCGTATTGTGAGGTATTGTATGGTATTATGGATTGAGCTAGGTACAGACAGGGTTTCCTGTACTAGCTGGTTCGCAGGTATTGTATTGTGTATGATAGTCCTCATATGGTATATTCAGTTCATTAGTATTCATACTGACAGTTGAGCTTTATGCATAGTAGTGGTAGTATATCTCCTACTTTCCTTGTTGCTCCATATATATCTCTTGAGATTGAGGACTTAGTGGGCAGACCGCTGAGGCTGGTGGCGGTACCCACTGAGGACTACTTGATTGATAGTAGTTCTCACACCCATTGGTGACATCTTTTTGCAGAGTCTTCTTCCCCAGTTGTGCATACTGAGCGCGGAAAGGAGACCGTCGGGTAGAGCTATTCCCCGGATACTTGGCTAGAGGTATACCCCATTTTGATAGATGGTTGAGTCTGTACATATAGTGAGATAGATTGTGATATCAGTGTTGTATATGAGAGTTGTATATGAGAATTATGGATGATGTATGTACAGTGATCTTTTGATATATTTATATAGCAGCTCTGTTGATACATTTAGCTCTGTGTGATTGTTGATGTTGTTTCGCTTCGTATACATGGTAGAGATACTGTGTATGCGGCGGATCTGGTCATGCGCCTGGGAAGAGGTAACCCGGGGCGTGACAATGAAAGAGCGGTTTCCTTACCTCTTCGCTGAGTCCAGCTGAGGTATGATTTAGTTTCGCGGCCGAAACTCTCTTTAAGGGGGAGGAATGTAGTACACTGAACTTCAGTGTGTCGTACCGAACTTCTACAAATTGTGGAGTTCCGGTGGGAAAGTGGCATGAGAGGCTATGTGAGTGGCTTCGGCCAAGTTTGCGGCTTGTACGAGTGTTTCCGGCGCAAACGAGGCGCGAAAACGGACTTCGAAAAGTCAAAACTACCAAACTTGTGAAGTCTGCAGTGGATTCCGGTATGGATGTGTCCATACCGGTACTGAAGCGATTAGTTCCGGTATGGAGTGTGACATACCGGAATGCGAGGGCAGAATCTGGAAATCCAGCTCTCGGGTTTTGCGGAATTCTTCGTGGCATACCGGAACTAACACCCGTATACCGGTACGCCAGAGTGAGTACCGAAACGTAGTGTTGCGAAATGCCAACTTTGGTTGGCTGTAAGTGTTGATGTGTGAGAGGAGCAAAAGGGTCTTTCCACACTCGAGGGGGTGTTAGAAAGGCAGGGACACCCTTCCATTCTCAGTCTTCTTCTTCCTCTACTTCTCCTCTCCATCTCTCTCACTTTCTCTCTCAAGAGATCTCTCCAAAGCTTGGAGAAAAGAGTGGATTGAGCTTGGAAAAGGTTTCCAAAGTGGAGAAGAGTCTTCTTGGTGCAAGTAGGAGCTTGGGGAACTCGTGGCTAAGGTGAGTTCCTCATGATTTGGGTTCAAACCTTGGAATTGATCTAGTATTTTGAGGATTTTGGAAACCCTAGGCAATCTAAACCACAAAACGTGGAGATTGGCCAAGAAATTTCGGGGTTCTACATGCATGCATGTGAAACCTAGGTGAAATGAGGGTTTTTGCCATGGGAGGTTCTAAAAATATTTGGACCTTCGGGAATTAAAATTGAGGCATATGAAATCATATTAGAACAATTGATTTCTAGCATCGAGTTGATTTATGGGTTCGTAATGAGTAACGAACTATTTTCTTGTAGAAGCTTGGGTTGAAGCAAGAACTCAAGGCTTGTAGACTTAGGAGCTCAAAGAATTCAAGAAATTGGAAGCTCTTGAGGTGGGTTTGTGTTTACCGAAGTGATTAGGTCACTTCCATGTCTAGGGTAAATAACCATTTGAAAATAAAATGGTGTGAAAGTGTGTAACCCTAGAATTTGCATGTTGGCAAAATGAGAATCATGATAAATTGAGCCAGGGGCTCATCTTGCATGTTAATGAATTCAAGTATATCCTTATTATTTATACTTGTTATGTGATTGCATGTATGAATTAGAACCTAGTGTTGAGGAACATAGGTTGAAAAGTGCAAATAGAACCTAGCGTCATTGAACATAGGTTGGAACACGAGATTGGAACCTAGTGTCATTGAACATAGGTTGGAACATGAGATTGGAACCTAGTGTCATGGAACCTAAGTTGAGAATGTAAAGTAAACCTAGTGTCATTGAACATAGGTGAGACTTGGTGACTTGAACCTAGGGCCATTGGACTTAGGTTGGCAAGTGTGAAATGTGAACATTGGGGTACGCGACGATTTCGCTATCCCGGGTACGTGACGATTTCGCTACCCGTGCCACGTGTTGGCGGTGACGGATTGGGATACGCGACGATTTTGCTATCCCGGGTACGCGACGATTTCGCTACCCGTGCCATGTGATGGCGGTGATGGATTGGGATACGCGACGATTTTGCTATCCCGGGTACGCGACGATTCCGCTACCCGTGCCACGTGATGGCGGTAATGGAATTGGGTACGCGACGATTTCGCTATCCTGGGTATGCGACGATTTCGCTATCCGAACAAAGAGATGACGATTTCACTGCTTGGAAGTTGGGACCATGATGGGGATGGCGATTCCATTGCCCGGTGCCCAACGCTTGCGGCGATTCCGCTTTGGTTGAGAACCATTATGGTGATGCGGCGACTCCGATACCATATATAAATGACAAGTAGTTGAACTTGGTCAATGTGAAATATAGGGTGAACCTAGGAGAAAATGAAAGTTGACATTTTAATTGGTTGCATCCTTTATGTTTATTTACAAGCATGTAAATATTTGTTAGCATAGTTATTTGTGATCTAACTTATACTTATGATGTTTCTTTGGACCTGGTGGGTCGAGCTTCTCTCTTGGGTGGCCTTACCCACTGGGAACTATGTTTATAGTTCTCACCCCACGTTTTTCAGGTCCTTCCGCGAGTGAGGCGGCGGAGCGAGGCAAGAGTTTGGCTCTATAGGTAGCGGCCCTTCCATTTTGGTGTTACATAGAGTTGTACCCCTAGTTTTGGATAATGATAGCATATGAGTTTTTATTAAATGTATGCAACTTGTAAATTCCATAGTTTTGGAACTTGTTGTATGGAATAGGAATAAAAGAAAAAAAAAAAAATTGGACATATATAAATGTGCAAATGGGTTGTAATAGAAGTAGAACTTCTTTATGTTGATGCTTTTCTTGTGCAACTCTTGTACTCCGTTTCTAGTTGGAACATCGTGGATATGCTTGTGTTGTGACGCCTTGGGCGGGTAGAAGAGACTCTATCCGTTCGGCGGGTCTGGGGCTTGCGCCCGTGCAGTTATCCTTTCCACCTAGTTGGTGTTAAAGGCCCGACGGGGCGTGACAGGATGTGGATCATAATTTATCCTAAGGGGTTTAGGATAAGAATAATAATATATTTCTTATCATTTAAGAAACATATCTATGAGAATCCTAATCCTAATCCTAATCTCTATGTGAGATTCAAGATATTTTAGGGAGTCTCGATAATCTATAAATACTCCTCCCTTCTCATGGATTGTATAACCGGAAAATATAGAGAATCCACAGATTTCTCCCTTCCTCTCTCTCATCTTTCTCTCTGTGATTTCCACCTACGTTCCTGGGGTTTTGGAGTGTGGACATAGAAGAGGACTATGATAGCTCTCTTCGATTCGCATCCGACTCGCATCCGATTCGTGACGTAAGGCGTAGACGTGAGAGAAGGCGAGATACGTGGGAGATCCAGAACCGTCAACGCCAGGACGATCTTGGAGGCTAGTAAAACAAGCAACCCGATCCAATTCCGGTTCCTGAATACGATGGCTATCCAGTTGGTATATTTCCGCTGCCCCATTAATTCCTACAATTAGTATCAGAGCCATCTTGCTTGTTTTCGCCTTACGATCGTGCTTGTGATGCTTTGAATTAAATAACATATTTTCTTGATCAATTTTTTATGTAGATTTCTACAATTTTTTTCTCATTTTCTACGTGAAGTCGATTATCTCCAAAAAAAAAAAAAAAAAAAAAAAAAATTTGCCGCGCGCCAGTACGCCACAGGATTCGGGCGGGCCAAGGGGCCCGGCCCGGCTTGCTGCGCGAGCGACGCACCCTCCGCGGAGCTCGGGCGGGCCAGCGGGCCCGGCCCGCCCCGCAACGCGTGCGGGCGCACCCCCGCGCGGCTAGGGCGGGCCAGCGGTGCCGGCCCGGCCCGCAGCGCGTGCAGGCGAGCCCCCGCGCGTCTAGGGTGGGCCAGCGGTGCCGGCCCGGCCCGCAGCGCGTGCGGGAGCGCCCCCAGCGCGGCTCGGGCGGGCCAGCGGGCCCGGCCCGGCCCGCAGCGCGTTCGGGCGCGCCCCAGCGCGGCTCGGGCTGGCCAGCGGGCCCTGCCGGCCTGCAGCGCGTGCTGGCGCGCCCCAGCGCGGCTCGGGCTGGCCAGCGGGCCCGGCCGGCCTGCTGCGCGTGCGGGCGCGCCCCAGCGCGGCTCGGCCGGCCAGCGGGCCCAGGCCGGGCCGCCACGCGCACGGGGGCGCCCCCTGGCAAGGTTCGGGCGGGCCAGCGGGCCCGGCCCGGCCTTCCGTGCGCACGGGCCTCCTCCCAAGCAGGAATCAGGCGGGCTGCGGGCCCGGAAGATAATTTTTTTTTAAATTTTTTTTAAAAAATTATGTTCCTATGTGGTGCATTTTTAATTCCTATGTGGTAATATTTTTTTTGGATACCCCACACACACACACACACACACACAAATATATGTTCCTGTGTGGTACATATTTTTATGCTTATGTAGCATGTGTGTTGTTTATTTATCCTATGTGGGTGTTTTTTTTTAAATGCTTATGTAGCATATTTGATTGAATGATTGTGTGTACTTCTTGGCATATAAGTATTTGTGTTCTTTCGGTGTTTTCTACAAAATTTAATTTTGGTAAAACGAGTTCGACGTGTGCAGCATTCCTGTAGGATATTATTTTATTCTGATGTACATCTTTGTAGTGATGTAGTAGGTTTTAATTTTGCAAAATGTGATGTAATAATTAAGGCCCTGTAAAGGAATGTGTTTTGCGTAGCGTCGATATTTTTCGGATTAAATTTTGGCACAAGTACTTATTTTTTAATCTGTGTGATGATATTATGGAGACAGGTTCTCTCAATTTTTAAAAAGAAAAAGTGTTTTTTTCTTTTAATGGATAAGTTCCTAATTTTGGATGATTTTCAAAATTAATTAAAAAGAAAATTAGTAAGATTGTAATATTTTGAACCGACATTGGGTGATGATTATGAGGATAGCGAATTTTTTGATCCCGTTGTGTTGGGGATAATATTTCAATCTTGTTAATTTTTTTGAGATGTGCCTAATGTCCAAACATTTTTTTTGAATGTAGTGAAATGGCTTCCACAAACGTCATAGCTGACCTCACTAGGAGTGATAAGCTAAACAAAAAAATTATAATATTTGGCACAGGAAAATGCAGTACCTACTTAATGAACAAGGGGTTCTTGAAACTCTCTCTGTCAAAAGGGTTATGCCTACCGAAGGCACTACTTCTGAGCATGAAAATGAGGTCTATAATAAATGATTTAAGGAGGATCGAACTGCTCGGTACACTATGTTGTGTGCCATGCAAGACGACCTTATTGGACAATTTGAGATCTATGAGACTGCCAAGGACATGTGGGACAATCTGAAGATTACTTTTGGTCAAACTTCAGCTACGAGGCTACGTGCCTTGAATCTTAAGTTTCAGCAATATATGATGAACCCGAAGCATTCAATGGCTGAGCACCTTTGTGTGATGAGCGCCATGATTCGGGATCTTAAGGCTGCTGGAAACGAGCTCACTGATGAACAATAGGTTCAAGCGGTGATTCGTTCACCGCCGGACCCTGAATGGTCCCAGATGTAGCTCCTGATGATGCACAGCGAGAGTATTAAAATGTTTAATGACATCGAGCTCGAGGCAGAGCGCTTGAAAGTGAACCGTTCTGTCGCTCTTGTTGCATGCTATGAGAAGCGCGGTGGGATCACACCCAAGTGCAAGAAGCATTACAACAATGGAGCGCAGAAGAGTTGAAATCAAACTCCTCAGGATGGAGTTGGAAAGCGTCGCAGAACCATTTTGACAGAGACCGCCTTGCTATTTCCTTTCATGGTACTTTATTTGGATATAGTACTTTAGTTGATGGTTTCTTTAAATTAGATTTGGAGGATGATTCATTTGCATTTGCTTCTTTTTCTTCTAATCTTTGTGATGAATCCGTTAAATGGCATGCCAGATTATGCCATATAGGTCAAGAAAGAATGAATAGACTGGCTCGAGAAGGCCTTTTGGGGTCTCTCGCCAAAGTTGACCTATCTGTGTGCGAGCCTTGTCTGGCTGGGAAGGCATGTAGAAAGCCTTTTGGTAAGGCTACTCGTGCCTCTCATCCTTTAGAGCTAATCCACTCAGATATTTATGGGCCAATGAATGTGAGGCCCGGCATGGTACGTGCTATTTTCTCACATTCATTGATGATTATTCCCGTTATGGCTATGTGTATTTGCTTTCTCGCCGCTCTGAAGCTTTAGATTGCTTCAAGCGCTTCGTTGCGGAGGCTGAGAATCAAATAGAAAGAAATGTAAAGGTACTTCGCACTGATCGAGGCCGAGAGTACTTGTCTGATCAGTTCAAGACTTATTGTGAGCAAAAGGTTATTAGTAGACAGCTCACTGTTTCGGGTACTCTGCAATAACATAGTGTTGCAGAGCGAAGGAATCGTACTCTACTGGACATGGTTAGGTCGATGATGGAGCAAGCTCATCTTTCCATAAGTTTTTGGGGAGATGCTCTTTTGACTGCAGCTTACATCCTTAATCGGGTTCCTAGCAAATCAGTGCCTTCTACCCCATATGAGTTGTGGAGTGGTAGAAAGCCGAGTTTACACTACTTACGCCCTTGGGGTTCAGCTGGATATGTACACAGTCCCTCATATAGATTCGAAAAACTCGGCCCTAGAGCGAGCAAGCATGTGTTCATCATTTACCTTGAAAATTCGAAGGGCTATGTGATGTATGGTGAACACCCAGATGGAGGTATGACTAAGATTGAGTCTCAGCTCATGATGTGGATTTTCTAGAAAATGAATTTCCAAGCATTGGTGAAATACGGAGAGACGTCGGATTGTATGAGTTATAGGACGACGCTACCCCATCTGCTATTGAGGGTGATCGATCACTTCCTGAAGTCGCTGAAGGTAGTGGTAGCGATCCTTCGGCTAGTGGGAGTGCTTCCATAAGTGAGAGCATACCCATGGAAGTCGGCAACCTAGGCCCTCAATTGCGTAGAAGTGGACGTGGACACATTCCCCGTCGGCATTTTGAGATCGAAGGGGATATTTTCATGTGCACTCCGCTCGATGATGATGAGCCTGCTTCTTATAAAGAAGCACTGCAGACGTCAGCTTGCAGTGAGTGGACAGCTGCTATGAGAGATGAGATGGACTCCATGAGCAAGAACCAAGTATGGGAGTTGGTTGACCTTCCGCCTGGGCGCAAGTCTATTGGAAATAAATGGGTTTTAAAAATTAAGCGCAAGGCGGATGGATCAATCGATAAATACAAGGCTCGGCTCGTGGCCAAGGGCTATACTCAGAGGCAAGGGGTAGATTATAACGAGACGTTTGCTTCCGTAGTGCGATTTGCCTCTATACGTTTGATTCTAGCCTTAGTGGCACATCTAGATTTGGAATTGTTCCAAATGGATGTGAAGACAGCTTTCCTCAATGGAGGGTTAGCGGAGGAGATCTATATGGACCAACCTGAGGGTTTTGTACTCAAAGGTCAAGAAGACAAGGTTTGTTGCCTTAAAAGGTCCATTTATGGTCTCAAGCAGTCGTCGAGGCAGTGGTATTTCAGGTTTCACAAAGCCGTCACGTCTATCGGTATGTCCATGATAGAGGAAGACCACTGCGTATATGTGAAGAAGACAGAAAAGGGAATTATGTTCTTCTCCCTATACGTCGACGACATACTATTGGCTGGAAACGATATGGAGTTGATTAATACCACTAAGGAGTGGTCGTCTCTCAACTTTGAGATGAAAGACATGGGTGAGGCGAGTTATGTGCTCGAAGTGAAGGTCATCAGAGATCGCTCTAGAAAACTTCTTGGTTTGTCCCAAGAATCTTATATTAAAAAGATATTGGAGCAATTTAGGATGCATCACTGTAAACCCGTTGACACTCCAGAAGAGAAAAATCACACTCTGAGTCTTAATCAATGCCCTAAAACGGATTAAAAAAAAGACCAAATGAGTAGGGTTTCTTATGCGAGTGCAATTGGCAGCCTGATGTATGCTATGATGTGTACTTGGCTTGACATTTGCTTCGCTGTTGGCTTGACATTTGCTTCGCTGTTGGCTTGGTAAGTCGTTACCAAAGCAATCCAGAACCTATTTCATTGGCAAGCGGTCAAGAGGATCCTTCTATATTTAAAGGGAACCAGTGATCTCGTTCTCTGCTTTCAAGGTGGGGACTTGAGATTGAAAGGATATAGCGATGCTGATTGGGGCGGTGATAGAGATAAGCGCAGGTCCACTTCAGGCTATGTGTTTATGTTTGGAGGTGGAGCAATTTTCTGGTGCAGCAAGAAACAGAGCTGCGCTGCTTTGTCTACTATGGAAGTGGAGTACATTGCTTGTTCAGCAGCCATTGAGGAGGCTGTTTGACTGAGGAGATTTCTCCAGCATCTCGACTTTGTGACTCGAGCTGATAAGTCTTTTGAGATGTTCTCTGACAGTATAGCTGACATGGAGTATGTGAAGGACCCCGAGTACCATGGCAGGACCAAGCATATAGACATTTGTTTTCATTACATTCGAGAGATGATCAAGCTAGGTGAGGCCACTCTTAGACATATCACCACTACTAGGATGGTGGCTGATCCGTTGACCAAGCCGATAGCTAGGGATATGTTCCAGACCCATATTAGGAGTTTGGATCTTCGCAGGTTATAATGTATGGACATAATTGTATCTTACGCTTTCTTAATGAAAATATATTTTTCTCCTTTCAAGTGTGATTGCGTAATTGATGCTAGCAGGCACATGTTTCGATAAGTCACCAGGCTCAAATCAGCCCACTCACACGGGTGATCGCCCTGGCACCTAGGTGGTGAGCAGGTAAATAATCATATTAAGCTTGAGTAGTTGTAATATGATTGCTTTATTCATATATATTATGAATAAAGTGTTGATATAATTTAAAAGTCGCCTTAATTAATTTAAGATGAGACTCTGAGGAGTTGGATATGAGAATTCTTCTGTGAAATTTCATATCGAGCCTGTATAGTAGCCGAACCTAAGTACTCAGGTCAGAGAAGTGACTTGAGTTGTGTGATGGTTAGATACCTTAGTGGTACTTAGACCAAGATTCGTATGGCGTTTTAGAGCATGACACATTCCATTGAGTAGGAGCTCTGCCATAGCATACATATCATACTGTATGTGTTTGTCGACCAGTTAGTAGAGTACATAAGTTCTTCCCTCCATGTCACTGTGTGAGCACTAACACTTTTATGCCCTCGACTTAGAACTACTTATGAAGTGGAGGTCCGAAGTAACTAACTTAGCGTGTATCTCAGGGTCATGAGAAAATACGATCTCGCGGAGCATGTCTAGTAAAGTGCTTGGACCGATACAGATTAACGTGAGGGGCTGAGGAAGATGTTTCGATAACCCACCACGTAAGTCTTGTGACTCATTGCCCGGGCGGTTATCTCGGTTGTGTTGCTTGAGATAATCATGAGTACGAGAAACGATTGTGAGGTCGAACCCTATCATTACAGAAGAGGGACTTTGTGATGCTTGATCCGGTGTGTGTTGAGACGTCTGGAGTATAGACGAATTAAGTCGGTGATGTGCTATGTTAGTTAGGTGGTGACTTAATATAGCACTCCCGCATTGCATTTCTTTCGTCAGGTCGCACGCTCCATTACCCGTATGAAGAGAAGATTGCATGAGAGAGAATTGGCCAATGTGGCCAAGTGGGAGATTGTTGCCATATGGTATGTCCACATTGGCGGGTTAGAATTTATCCCGATCCACATAGGATGTGGATCATAATTTATCCTAATGGGTTTAGGATAAGAATAATAATATGTTTCTTATCAGTTAAGAAATATATTTCTGAGAATCATAATTCTAATCCTAATCTCTATGTGAGATTCAGAATATTTTAGGGAGTCTCGATAATATATAAATACTCCTCTCTTCTCATGGATTGTATAACCGGAAAATATAGAGAATCCACAGATTTTTCACTTCCTCTCTCTCATCTTTCTCTCTGTGATTTTCACCTACGTTCCCGGAGTTTTGGAGTGTGGACATAGAAGAGGACTCTGGTAGCTCTCTTCGATTCGCATCCGACTCGTATCCGATTCGTGACGCAAGGCGTAGACGTGGGAGAAGGCGAGATACGTGGGAGATTCAGAACCGTCAACGCCGGGACGATCTTGGAGACTAGTAAAACAAGCAACCCGATCCAATTCCGGTTCCTCGATACGTTGGCTATCTAGTTGGTATGTTTTCGCTGCCCATTAATTTCTACATTGTCACTTTCTTTTTTTGGCTATTAGCAATAAGCAATTTTGTAAACACTTCAACAGAGGATTAAGATTTTTTTTTTAATTGTAGACTTAGTTTTTGTCCTTTGGATTATTAATATATGTCATACGAAGAAAAATGTGGAAAAACTACCATGAATATAGAGCAGAGGGCAGTTGACGATATAACTTCCAGTAGAACCCTGCTGGAGCGGGCAGAGCAGCTCCTCATGGCAGGGGAACGGCGGGCGGAGCACGCCTTCAAGATCATCGATCCGGACGTTAGCATCAGCCTCCGCAAACACGGCTCCCTCCGCCGTGCATTCCACGGCCAGCTTCCTATCCGCACCATCACGGAGTCGGCCCGCGAGAGGGTAGTAGAACACGAGAGCCTTCGCGAGGGCGTCTCTTATCACCCTCGCGGGGTCCTCGCCGTCTTTCGCACGGTTGCTTCGGTAGACGTGTATTCCGGAGCTGTAGAACCGCAGGCCTTCCTGGTCGTTGATGTCGGACAGGGGCTTGAGCTCGCGCGGCGTCAGCTCCGCCGGCGCCACGAGCTCGAGCTCGCCCCGTCGCACTGCAAAAACGGGAGAGGAGGATTCCATGGAGCGGAAGAGAGCTCGAGAATGAGCTTGATTTTGATTTTGATTTTGATTTTGAGGGATACGGTAAAATTCAGTCTTTGAATCGAGCTGAGCTTAAATTAGTGCTGGATTAATTGGGAGGAAGTGCACATGCACATGAACGTGCTATTTATAGGCGCAAGATATTATGTGGTTGGTGAGTCAACTTTCAAGCTGATTGGTCTTCAGAAAATGTGCGCATTATCCACTTTCTATATTGTACGTAGAAAGTGTAATCTTCTTGAGAGAAGTAGCTCTTCGTGTAACGGCTTGGTGCTTGCTCAGAAAAAGTATCGAATAATAGAAACCCGACATTCTCTTGCATTGAAAAGTTAGCGGAGATATAGACAAAGGGCCGAACCTCGAAACAAGTCGATCGTGTGTTTTAAGTTTGATTTTCTCTAACTTTTCTCTTTACTTTTATGGAGATTTTATCGATTTGTATTTTATTGTATTTTTATTTTAGAAGCCTAATTACCCCCCCCCTTTAGGTTGACATTTCGATCCTCACAATGATGGTCAACCTACCACAAGCTGAGGTTCGGCTGTTTGATGAACTAGAAGATTTTTTTTTTCTCTCTTTTGTGGTATTTACTTAGCAATTTACTTGGAAATTTTTTGAAGCTTTTAGAATTGGTCTTAAATAAAGTTTGGTGGATTTTTATTAAGTTTTAACTTGTGTTTCTTACTGGACTCACATTTATTTTATTTAGGTAAAGTTTGGATAGAGACAACAGCTACTGCCCATTAAATGGTCAACCACTTGTGCGGTCATGTTCGACTGTCACTGTGGTCCTAGTCGGCCAATCGTGAGGTAAGCGTCAACCTTGGATGGCCTAGTGAGCCCTAACCTGTGGTTTCTATTGTGATATCCCTCCATAGCTTCAGTACAAGTTGTGGAGAGTCTTTCTTACTTATTTAGTTTTGCTTTATATTTTCTTCTATGCTTGATCGAGAATTCCGCTTCATTATGTTGCCTTCCGCTGAGGACCCAACTGTTTCATATGTGGAGGAGCTATTTCTCTAAATTATCCTATTAAATTAAAATAAACTTTTCTTATTAAATTATTGTGACATTCACTCATGTATTCATATCTAACCATATGAAAGCTGTCACGACCCAAACTCTCTCTATTTAGGCCGCGAACGCCATACCTCCATAAGATTTAAATCCATAGAAAATAATCACACTCAATAACACTTGAGGGATAGATTAGAGTAGCGCAACAAGACGTTCAATAATACATACAATAATTAAGGATAATAGTGTTGCTAGGCAAGAACTATAAAACTACAAAATACTTTAAATTAGAAAGGTCAAATTTATTTAAGTACGACTAAACTTAAGTATACATAAACTTAGTACAATTACTATACAATTGGATCCTTACACAATAAATCACATGCCCTCTATATATAGAGTATGAAACGATACAACTCGTTATGAAAATAAATATCCCTATATTAAAAGACATCTCTCTAAACTAAAAAATACAATCTTATAAAAGGACATATCTTTTCATAAAGTACACATCTTTAAACAAAAGAAATAGAGTAATAAAATAATAAATAATAAACAAGCTTATAATCTAACATTCTCCCTTAAATTTACTTATACATAACTCGTCATCCTCTTCGCTTGTATTTTTATAATCTTGGAGTTTTTTCTGTAATACTATCTTTTTGAAAATTAGGCTTCTAATCTTATATGTCTGTTTGTTGATTACGTTCTCTACCATAGTTAGCTCAATATTTTCTTTTTCTAAGAAAACATTTGCTTTTTTCAAATGTTTTGCAAATTTCTTTAAATAAATATTTTTTTAATTGAAAGCGATCATACCTGTATTACTCATGAAAGCAAAATACAGCTGTTGATGCCAAAAATTAACGCGCCATAAGATAGACGGACTGGACCACGCACGAGCCAAAGAAATAAGGACATGTGGTACACCAGGAGTCGACAACAAGACGCCTGAAGGTGGAGAGACTTTAGGCGGGAACGGTTGAGAAGTGGGGCGTAACTTACGCGATCATGGCTATAGCACTACCCCCACTACCAAAACCGACCAATAATGTGGGCTATAAATAGTAATTTCGAAGCCTGTAATAGAGGTCTTTTTTCCTTCAGAGAAAACAAGAAGACCATTTTCATTTCCTGCCTTAATTTCCTGTGTTTTTCTAGGAGTAGTCCAGTTGTAATTTCCTTTTTCAGCATTTACTTAAGCTTTTAGGAATAGTTTAAGATAGATTTAGTCCTTGTAAGCCCGAATCTTTATATATATATATATATATATATATATATATATATATATATATATATATATATATATATATATATATATATATATATATATATCTAATCCATTCAACTCATCAACCGACCTAAGCATTTTCTCTAATACATATTCGCTCGGCTCATCTTTTCGGCTCATCAGCCGAACCGAGTCTTTGTAGTGTTGTTTCGAACTCGGCTGATCCGATCCCTCGTCAGCCGAATCGTTTGATACAGTCTAGGGCGCAAATTTCGAGGGTCATCTTCAGGAAGCTGTTTTACCTTTTTGCACACATATCGAGAAGGTCCGGACCTGGTCAACGGTCTAGGAAAAACAGAGCACAATAATTTTTGGCACGCCCGGTGGGACTCACTCAGGTAAATCCTCATTTGATCTTTATCTTATGGCTGACGATAATGCTATGAACCTCCGAAATAGAGTCATTCTCAGGCCTTCAGGGAATGACCAAGCTAGTAGCGCCGAAAATGCGAACGAGTATCAGACGGTGTTACCGGCTGGGGGTGAAAGTAGTGGACACTCGGCTCATCAGGAGCCGAGTCCGACTCAGGCGCTCGGCCAAATGACCCGAGTCCTGCAAACTTTAGATCAAAATAGTTATCAAAGTACCGCTCGACTAGACGCGGTGCTGGCCGCTATCACGGCCTCCAACGAAAATATTGCTCGAATCGGGCAACTGCTAGCCCGAAACGAGCCAACTTACGAAGGTCCACAAGGACTCCTAACTACGCCGGCGCCACAAAATCCTGTTACGCCGGCGGTCACACAAACACAACCCCAAACGGCGCCTTTTCAGGCTATCTATAGACCGGCAACTTTAAACGCCGGTCAACAACCAGAAGTAGCGTGGGGTTTACCTCCACCACCACCATTACCAGTCTATCAACCCCAAAATGTAGGGGTAAGGGTTGGGGGGCAAGCCCAAATATTTTTCAGGGTATGAATCCTGTCGCGCCAGGGCAGAATTATGGAAATCCTTAAGGGCCGAATCCGGCCCAACTTTAAGCACCTGTTCCTGCTTTAGGAAATAATAATGAGTTATATGCTCAAATCGAAGAAGCAATTCGCAATACTTTTGAAGTAGGAGCTAGCCGCCAATGCGGCCCGTACTTTGATCTCCTTATCCTGTGAATATAGATATAGAACATCCCTATCCGGCAAACTGGAAAATGCCGAAGTTCGATAAATTTTCTGGTGATGACACTGAAAATACGGTTGAGCACGTCGCGCGATTTACGGCCCAATGCAGAGAGGCCGCCGATCCGTTCCTCAAACTTAGATTGTTTAATACTTCATTAACCAAAACTGCATTTACTTGGTACACAAGTTTACCGGTTAATTCTGTCCGCGATTGGGATGAATTGGAAAGAAAATTTCATGAGCAGTTCTATAGATCAGAACCAGAGCTTTCAGTTGCTGATCTAGCCCAGTTTCGACAAAAGCTGGGGGAATCGGTTGAGGAATACCTAAACCGATTCAAAACGGCAAGGAATCGTTGCTTTGTTAGGATGCCAGAGTTAGAATTCGCTAAAATGGCATTTAATGGTTTACATTTTAAAATAAAAGACCATTTTGAAGATAATTTTTTTTTTAATATGCTTGATTTGGGCGTTCGGATTGCTCAATATGAGCAATTCCAGAAGAAAAATAAAGATGATCAGCCGCAATGGAGCCGAAATAAAAATTGGAACAAAGCCAAGGAGAAATCTTTGATAGAAGAATGGTCGGTTCAAGAAGAGCCGAGCCAATCGAGTAAAAGTGAGAATCGGCTGAGGAAGCCGAAGTGTATGCGCCTAAGATGGTAAAGAGCCGACAACCATATAAATGTGCTTTCTTTAAGCCGACCAAGACCAGCAAGACTAAAGCTCGGGTCTCGACTGTCATTAGGCCGTTGATTTGGCACAAATAGTCATCCGAATATTCATTCGAAAGACTATTTGGGGGGCATTGTTGATGCCAAAAATTAACGCGCCATAAGATAGACGGACTGGACCACGCACGAGCCAAAGAAATAAGGATATGTGGTACACCAGGAGTCGACAACAAGACGCCTGAAGGTGGAGAGACTTTAGGCGGGAACGGTTGAGAAGTGGGGCGTAACTTACGCGATCATGGCTATAGCACTACCCCCACTACCAAAACCGACCAATAATGTGGGCTATAAATAGTAATTTCGAAGCCTGTAATAAAGGTCTTTTTTCCTTCAGAGAAAACAAGAATCATTTTCATTTCCTGCCTTAATTTCCTGTGTTTTCCTAGGAGTAGTCCAGTTGTAATTTCCTTTTTCAGCATTTACTTAAGCTTTTAGGAATAGTTTAAGATAGATTTAGTCCTTGTAAGCCCGAATCTTCATATATATATATATATATCTAATCCATTCAACTCATCAACCGACCTAAGCATTTTCTCTAATACATATTCGCTCGCTCATCTTTTCGGCTCATCAGCCGAACCGAGTCTTTGTAGTGTTGTTTCGAACTCGGCTGATCCGATCTCTCGTCAGCCGAATCGTTTGATACAGTCTAGGGCGCAAATTTCGAGGGTCATCTTTAGGAAGCTGTTTTACCTTTTTGCACACATATCGAGAAGGTCCGGACCCGGTCAACGGTCTAGGAAAAACAGAGCACAACAACAGCACATCTATTTCTGCTTCCTTTTTAGTCTTCCTTTTATCTTCTATATAATGTGAATTACCAAATTCAATAAAAGAATAAAATTTTAGAACTTGAATATGTCCCTCTTGATAAGTGCGATATTATGGTAGAGGAAACTTCAACTTTTAATAGTATTCTTAAAGTAGATTTTTGTAGGGCATCCTTACTACCTTATTCTCTATATTTCTCTCTCTTTGTTTTATCAACTTGTTAATTTATATTTATAATACAAATTCAACTTTCCATACCAAGTATATATATACGCATGAAAGGATATCACTTTTCACATTAAGTGACACTGTAACCGAGAGTCATACCTTCCAATTTTAAAGTGTCTTTTTTCACCGAGAGACACATGTAATTATTTGTGATACAACTGTCAATTGCGCTGGTCAATACCTTTAATTACAACGATCAACACTGCAACACCTCTCACAAATTTGCACCGGTCAACACAGTTAATTACAATGGTCAACACAATTAATTAACGCTTCTTTCAGCCACTATTTTTAATATATTTATTTTTCTTTTGAACCGTTTTAATTTTTACCAATAATAATTTGTGTCTATATATTTGCTTCTGCTATAATGCACTGGATTTTTAGATAACTCGATTGTTGATTTATTATCGATAAATATTGGAATAGGAGAATTTTTAGTATAACCAAATTCTTCTAGTACGTTTCTTAGCTATAAACACTAGATGCCGCCGCAACATATTCTGCTTCACATGTTGATAAGACTATAATTTGTTGTTTCTTTGAGGGGTAAATTGCACTATTACCCTCTGAACTTTTGGCGGATTTTTATTTTACCCTCAAAACTCCTAAAATAGACATCTAACATTCTAAACTCTAATATTTCATTCATGTTATCCCTTCCGTCAGTTTTCCGTCAAGCTCCGTTAACCGAAAACTGACGGAAGGAGTAACATGAATGAAATATTAGAGTTTAGGGTATTATATGTCCATTTTATGAGTTTGGGGGATAAAGTGAAACTCCACCAAAAGTTCAAGGGGTAAGAGAAATATTTGGTTGTTGAAAAATTTTGTTTACAAAAAATTATTTAATTATATTAAAGGGATAGTTTTGAGAAAAATATTAAAAAATAAAAGGAAAAAAAGCAAATGGATTAGATCGCTTATGGAGGCAGGGTATGCGGCCGATAACTGAAGGATGAGATGATATTTAGTATCTCTTAATCTAACATCACTAATTTTATTTTAAATATAAAATAATATTATATTTTTATATTTAAAATTTCTAATTGGTTAAAAAGAAGTATAAAATTTTGATTTTAGGCTATAATAAAATTACGTCGCATAATTTCATAGGGAGTAAGTGCATTCTCTAGAACAATGCTTCTAGAGATAAATGAGAGAAATGAGTACTACAGAGAATTAACTGAGAATTAAAATCTCTATATCCGAGTAAGATATTTATTGTAAATCAACTACATTAGCGAGAACACCGGGAGAATAGGGTGTTCGAGCATCGTAGCTAGCTAACTAGTGTCTCTCTTTTCTTATCTTTAAGCCACTCTAATTCATTTTTTTTGCTTTTATACGATAAAATGTAGGGTAATTTGCGGTATAATTTATTTTAGGATAAAAAATATATAAATTCAAAACTTCGCATGATCACTAACTTGAGTATTAGTAGTCAATCATAAATAACACATTCTAATAAAATAATGTATAGTCAAGTAATTAATGGCTAAATTGTACTGTTACCCTCTGAATTTTTGGTGGAGTTTTACTTTACCTTCCAAACTCATAAAATGAATATCTAATATTCTGAACTCTAATATTTCATTCATATTACCCCTTCCATCAGTTTTCGATAACGGAGCTTGACGAAAAACTGACGGAAGGGGTAACATGAATAAAATATTAGAATTAGGGTGTTAGATCTCTATTGTAGGAGTTTGGAGGGTAAAGTAAAACTCTGCCAAAAGTTCAGAGGGTAACAGTGCAATTTATCCTTTCTTTGAGCTCCATATAAAAGTTGTAGAACCCATAAAGAAAATGTACTCTGTAATGCTTTTTCTTTCATCTTGATCTCCAGGCCAATCACTGTCTGTATATCCAATCAATTTCAACTCTTTGAATTTATATAATATAATACATGATTAATGGTACCTTTTATATATCTCAAATTTTTTTTTGCAACTTGCGAGTGTGATTCCATTGGATCTTCTATAAATCCGCTAATTATCCAACACCATAGATAATATCCAGTCAACTTACTATTAAATAACGAAGACTTCCTACTGGGCTTTTGAGTAGAGTAGAATTAATTTTCTTTCATGTGTCTCTTTTGTTGAGTTTTGTTCCACGAGCAATTTTTATTTTAAATTTCTTTAAAATATTTTCAGCATATCTCTTTTGAGTGATAAAAATGTCATTTTCATTTTGTTTAATTTTATTACTAAAAAAATATGACATAAGTCCTGAGTCTGTTATTTCAAACTATTTTATCCTAATCTTAAAGTAATCTATCATATCCTTGCTACATCTAGTAATTAATAGGCCGTCCACATATACGCATATGATCAAAATTTCTTCTTTTTTATTTTTAATTTTTTTGATGTATGTCACATACTCATAAGGGCATTTATAAAATCCGGCTAGGGCTACTATATTCTTATGAGTATAGAGCCCTTTGTACTCATAAGTTTTCGGCCGTTGGATGAACGGATGAACGGTTAGAATTATAGTGGTCCCCGGTTAAGGTGATAGTGGTCTCCTAGGGTTGAGTGGGTGGTTGGTTGAATAGTATGATCTAACGGATGAAAATGATCCAAGGAGCAGATCTAACGGCCAAAAACTTATGAGTACAAAGGACTTTATACTCATAAGAGTATAATAGCCGGACTCTATAAAATCCAACCATTTGAAGATAATTATCAAGACGAGTATTCCATACTCGTGGAGCCTCTTTTGAACTATACAAAGCTTTATTTAATCAATAAACTTTATCTTCTACACCTTTTATTCTATAGCCAAGGAGTTGTTTAATATAAGCTTCTTGCTCAAGAAAATCATTAAGAAATGCCGATTGTATATCCATTTGATATACTTGGCAACTATGAAAACAGCTATTGCAAGAATTAGTCGTAATGTATCAAATCAGGCTACAAGTGCAAATATTTTTTCATAATCTACTCATTTTTCTTGTTTTTATGCCTTTGGGACTAGTCGAGCCTTATATTGTATTATTTATCCACCTACAGGATCTTGTATATCCATCTTTCTCTAATCGCTTTATGTCTTTTAGTAAGTGAAGTCAGTTCCCACATTTTATTCTGTTGTGCACTATATGCCATTATGAACTGCAGTTGGATACCTTCTTGGCTATAGTATTCTTTAAATTTATTTGAAGTGTATTCTCCTCCTTTGTCTTATCTCAATATCTTTATTTTGTTTCCACTTGCCCTTTCTACCAAAGCTTTATATTTTTTGAGAATAGAAAATGTGGCAAATATTTTTTGATAAAATAAATGTGAGAATTCGAATTTTTTAAATTTTAATTTGAATTTGAATTCTGTGTTTCTCCCCCTCTGCTGTGTATTGGGATCTGTATACGTATATATATATGTATAGGTGTATATATATATATAGTATTTTATGTATTTATATTGTTTTAGGTTTTTGTTGGAGAAGAGAGGATGGTTTATGACGCAATTCGGAGTCCGTTTCTGACGATCCAAAATAGTAGATTCGATGTCTCGACAGTGCTGAATGCGATGGCGCAATTCGTTCTGACATGCGACGGTCGGATCGTGAGATATTGCGAGTTCTTTGCTGAGAGGTCGTAATGTAAGTTTGATCGTTTCGCAAACTGGACCCTGGTTCACGCACCGTTTTGCGTGAGATCGAGTGTGGAGGGGTGTTTGGGCATTTTGTGCATGCTGTGAGGGACTTGGGACTAATTTCCTATGTTACAGGGGTCTTTTTGCATTTTGTGCACATGTATATTTGTGTGTGTGTGTGTGTGAGTGGAGAGAGAGAGTGGTTTCTTGTTGTTCTCTTCTCCCTCAACTCCCAGTAGGGTGCCACCCTCCTCCTCAGCTCCCCTGCCTTCCCCCTGAGCGCCGCCGACCGCCGCCGACCTCCCCTGGCTGGCGGGGAACTCCGGCAACACCCTCTCTCTCCATTTTCTCTTCTTTTCCTTCTTCTTCTTCTTCTTCTTCTTCTTCTTCTTCTTCTTCTCCTTCCCTGCAGTGTGCACCCAGGGTGAACCCACGCCTCGGGTCCCCCTGAGGTGGCACGACTGCCGGCGACCAGCCCCGCCGCCGGGAGCCGCCGCCGAGCGCCGTCGAGCTGCTGCATTTGCTGCTAGGGCAGCTGCGGGCAGTGGGTTGGTGACCCGAGCCGCCGCCGCCTCCCGCCGCCTCGGGGGGGGTGCGCGCCGCCACCCTCTGGACCGCCGCCGCCGGTCCACCTCTTCCCGGCCGCCGCCGCCGTGCTGCCAGAGCGCCGCCGCAGCCGCCGCTGTCGCCGCTGTCGCCGCTTGTGCTCTAGGGCACCAGCGGCAGAGGGCTTTCGATCGCCGCCGCCGTTGCCCGGAGTTGTCGCGGTCACCTGCCACCCGACGGCCGGCGACCTCCTCTTGCCGGTGCTCGCGTCGTCGCCGGCCGCCGTCGCCGTTTGTTGCCGGCGCCGCCGTGCCCTAGCCACCTGAGAGCAGGAGCTCTTCCTGCGCCGCCGCCGCCACTTCCTGCCGCCGGTTGAGGTGAGCATCCTCTCACCTCCCCCGCATCCAACCCTGGCCGTTGCGCGGCTTGCATGTCGGCCGACAGCCGGCCGGAGCTAGTTGCTCCGGCCAGGATGCTTTTTGGCCTTGTTTTGGCCGCATGCGTGGTTTTGGCCTTCCTGTTGCCTCCCGAAGCTCGAGAAGGTGAGCACAATGATCGCGGCGACGCGCTAATCACCATGCTCACCTTAGTTTTCTATTTTGGTGAGCCGTTTCGCTGTTCGGCCTTTGTCGAGCAATGTTATCGCATGTAGAGGCTATTTTTATAGATTTTTTGTGCTTGCGACTGTCCCTGTCGCAGTGGGGCTGTGAGCATGGCCTCCATTACATCGTTACCTATCCGCTGGTGCTTGCGGAAGGTCGTGCGGACGAACGGAGTGCTCGAACGGCCTTCTTTATGCTTATTTATGTATGTATGTTGCTTGTTTGGGGTCTTTTGTGATTGTGGCAGCGTTGTGATGCTGCGGGCAGCAAGGGCATGATCCTTGAGGCCCTTTGGACTGGTTGTCCAACCCCTTCGCCCTTCGCGGAGATCCGGATTTACTTCCGATGCGATTTCCGATGAAATAGTCGGCGAAACGCGTGTTTTTAGTCGTGCGACTGTCACGCCCCGAACCCGAGACGTAACAGACGCCGCATACCTGCTAAAATAGCAAGTACGCAAGGCTACAGAACCAGACAGAAATAAGCAAAAGAGGAATACAAAATTTTCTACTAAATTCAAAGAATCAGGAGATAGGATTAACAACTGAATTCGACTAGAATCAAAACGAATTCTCACGTAAATGGAATTAAACTTATTACAAAAGACGAAGTATGGTCTAAACAGATGCCATAAGCAACAAAGTGTAAGTACGAAGAAATAACAAACAAAAGCGGCTAGGCAAATGATAGTTTACGAAATCCAAAAATTGATATCTAATTAAATAAACATAAAACTAAAGAGACTAAGCTAAAAGACTAGCTAATTCTAACGTTCACTCGGTCTCAGCCTCGCCCCGCGAATCAGTCTCGGTACCTGGGTAAGCAACCATACACCACATTAGTCGGATTAAGCATACAAATAAATATATAACAGTGCTCTGAAGTAAATTCTCATACAAAAATTTATTTAAGCGACTGGCTTTTAATTTAGAAAATTCTCAGAAAATAAAGGTTACCAAAACTTAACCTTCAGATCGAATGGCGAATACACTTTTACAAAACATTTCATTTCCTAGCAGATAAACAAAATAAATATTAAGTCTCCGGTTACCCACTATATTTGTGATCCGTTGGCGAGATCCAAAGGCACCCGAAGGCGCAAACAAAGCAAAGGCATCCGAAGATGCATAATAGAACAGAGGCACCCGAAAGTGCATGTACAAAACAGATACGCTCGAGAGCGCAAACAAAACAGATGCGCAGATAGGCGCAGGCACCCGAAGGCGCAACACAAAGACAAAGCTAGCTTCTATAACAAAGTACATGTCGACATGGCCAACATTATATAGCAGAATACCAAGAGACATTATAATTTAAAACAATTACCAGTCACTACTTTACATAAAAGATTAGAAAATTTCAAAATATTTTCGCTAAACAAACTTATCAATCACAATTGAAACTGAGTTTTCGAAGTATTTGATAATATGCTTAACCCTTAATTTTAAAATCTACAAAATAAGGATTTTCACTTTATCAAAGTATTTTCCTAAATTATTTTACGAAAAACTAACGGGTGTCCGGTCGCTTACCTCGAAAGCTGTTTCTAAGCTAAGAAACTATCCGGGTCGAAATTTGCACAGAAAGTCAATCGTCGGAACCTAAAATAGAGACAAGCGATTCTCTATAAGCTAATCAAAATAAGTTACAAAGCGGACATATGCATTTCTAAGAAAACTTATACAAATAATTGCATTCAGATAGACTCATGTAGATTAATCAGATCGGCTACAAATATATGCAATTAGGTCGAGACGGAACGCAAAAGAGATTTAGACATTAAATTGGATGGAACCTAATTAATAGTCAAAGACGAGAGAGTTTCAAGAATTTAAGTATTCAACGGAGCAAGATAACATAAAGAGTTTTCCAATAAGAACGATGGTTGCATTACTCAAATGAAGGGTTAATCACATGTACAAAAGAAATCTTAGATTCTATATGCAAAAAGGGATAGAAATTGAAAGCAAAGAAGGTATATGCTTTCTCTAAGGACATTTTGTCGAACATATAATGGGCATTCCAAAAAAAAGCGTGGACAATATGTGAAGTTTGTACAAATAAATCGAATAGCAGATATAAGATTGACGAATACATGAACACTAACATAAATTCTTCAAGATCAGATTTGATTCGTCAAGGTTTCATCATCAAAGAAGGACATCAAACAATCCTAGATAACATTCTAAATATTCTCCAAAATAGGCTAGAGACAAATTAAATAAAAAGAATGCAAAGAGACCTTCTCAAATACGGGAATGACGACGAACGAGGCGCCGTCGATGGCGAATAAATATGCCGTAAAAGAGAGTCGCGGTGGCAGCCACGGACGCCGGCGATGACGACGGATAGCGTCGCGCGCGCCCGCGCGGAAAGATGAGAGGAAGAGGCCGCACGAGGGAGAGGGAGAGAGAGAGGTAGATGAGTGCGTGCGAGTGGGAGAGGGAGAAGGATCGGGTCGACAACTAGGAATAGAAAACCTAATTAATTTGGGACTCAATTAGGCACAAAATGCCACCGAGTCCCTCAAAGTCAAAATATTACAAAAAGGTCCAACATCAATAAAAGATGTCAAAACAAGAAAAGGAAAAGTATAGGGGTGTTACATTCTCCCCTCCTAAAAGGAGTTTAGTCCTCTAAACTTAACATACCTTAGCTTTCGAAAAGCTGAGGGTACGTCGCCTTCATCTGCTCTTCGAGCTTCCAAGTAGCTTCTCGTTCAGAATGGTTGCTCCACTGAACTTTAACATATGGAATAGTCCGTCTTCTCAAAACTTGCTCCTTTCGATCTACAATGCGCACTGGCTGCTCGTCGTAAGATAGGTCTTCTCTAAGTTGCAAAGGTTCTGGCTGCACCACGTGGCTCGGATCATGGACATATTTCCTCAGCATTGATACATGGAAGACGTTGTGCACTCCAGCTAAAGAAGGTGGTAAGGCCAGTCTATATGCTAAGTTTCCAATTCTCTCGAGTATCTCAAAAGGGCCCACATAACGAGGACTAAGTTTTCCACGAACTCCAAAGCGCAAAATACCTCTTGAAGGTGACACTTTTAGAAAAACGTGGTCTCCGCCTTCAAACTCAAGCGGTCGTCTGCGGTTATCAGCGTAGCTCTTCTGCCGACTCTGAGCCGTTCTGAGATGCTCCTTTATCAAGTGAACTTTCTCAATAGTCTGCTGGACGATCTCCGGACCGAGTAGTTTTCTTTCCCCAACATCATCCCAACACAGAGGGGATCTACACTTCTTTCCATACAAAGCTTCGAAAGGGGCCATTTGAATGCTAGCCTGAAAGCTATTATTATAGGCGAATTCGACCAACGGCAGGTGACGATTCCAGGAGCCTCTCATATCTATAACACAAGCCCGCAACATGTCTTCTAAAATTTGAATCGTTCTCTCGGACTGACCATCTGTCTGCGGGTGGAAAGCTGTACTGAAGTCCAGTGTGGTTCCTAGAGCTTTATGCAAACTTTTCCAAAAGTGGGCCACAAATCTCGAATCACGATCGGACACAATAGAAACTGGAATACCATGTAAACGTACTATCTGCGCAATATAGAGTTCTGCTAATTTTTCCAAAGTCATACCCGTCTTTACGGCTAGAAAGTGCGCCGATTTAGTCAGCCTGTCGACTATGACCCAAATTGCGTCATTGCTCTTCTCACTTCTAGGTAGTCTAGTAACAAAGTCCATAGTTATTCTTTCCCATTTCCACTCGGGAATAGGAAGAGGTTGAAGTAGGCCGGCTGATTTCTGCTTATCGACTTTCACACGCTGGCAAGTTAGGCACTTAGCCACGAATTCAGCAATTTCCCTTTTCATATTATTCCACCAAAAGACATCCTTCAAATCTCTGTACATTTTGGTTCCTCCAGGGTGCACCGAATATCCTGAGTAGTGGGCTTCTTTCAAAATTTCATTCTTGAGATCTGAATTCTGAGGAACACATAATCGGTTCCTAAATCTCAAGGAGCCATCTTCGTGAATCCTAAACTCTGATGGTGCTCCCGATTCCACTAACTGTCGAGTTTTCTGAAGATGTACATCGTTCGCCTGGGTTGACTTAATCCTATCGATCAGCGTAGGTTGAACCTGTAGATTAGCCAAATGAGCTTCAGATCCACGGAAACGAATTTCCACATCGAGTCGTCTGAGATCCTCCAGAATATGTCGCTGAGAGGTTACCAACGTCGCTATATTCCCCCTTGATTTTCTGCTAAGAGCATCGGCTACAACATTGGCTTTGCCCGGATGATACTTGATAGTAACATCGTAATCTTTCAGCAATTCAAGCCATCTCCTCTGTCTCATATTCAGTTCCTTCTGTGTGAAGATATACTTTAAGCTTTTGTGGTCGGTAAAAATCTCACAAGGCTCGCCGTAGAGATAATGTCTCCAAATTTTCAGTGCAAAGATGACCGCTGCCAATTCTAGGTCGTGGGTCGGGTAGTTTTCCTCAAAAGGCCTCAACTGTCGTGACGCATAAGCAATCACTTTGTCATTCTGCATTAGGACGCATCCTAACCCTTTCTTCGAGGCATCACTATAAATAGTGAATCCCTCGCCACTAACAGGCAAGGTAAGGATAGTTGCTGATACAAGACGCTTCTTCAACTCTAAAAAGCTTTGTTCACATTTATCCGACCACTGAAATTTAACTCCTTTTCGCGTCAATTGAGTCAAAGGTGCAGCGAGGCGAGAAAAACCCTCCACAAATCTTCTATAATATCCTGCTAAGCCCACGAAACTCCGAACCTCGGTAACGCTGCTTGGTCTCGGCCAATTCTCAATTGCCTCGACCTTCATAGGATCCACAGAAATACCTTCATTAGACACAATATGTCCGAGGAAGGAAACACTTTGCAACCAAAATTCACACTTCTTAAACTTGGCATAAAGCTTCCTTTGTCGAAGAGTCTCCAGAACTATCCTTAGATGTTTCATATGCTCCGCTTGATTGCCCGAGTACACCAGAATATCATCTATGAAGACGACCACGAACTTATCCAGGAAGGGCTTGAAAACTCTATTCATCATATCCATGAAAGCGGCTGGAGCGTTAGTCAATCCAAAAGGCATTACCAAAAATTCGTAATGCCCATAACGTGTGCGAAAAGCGGTCTTGGGTATGTCTTCGGCTTTAATCTTCAGCTGATGGTATCCTGATCGTAGATCAATCTTAGAAAATACTTCTGCGCCACGGAGCTGATCAAATAAGTCGTCGATTCTCGGCAACGGGTATCGATTCTTCACAGTCATTCTATTTAGCTCACGGTAATCGATACATAATCTCACAGTACCATCCTTCTTCTTGACAAAAAGTACTGGAGCGCCCCAAGGAGAGACACTTGGTCTGATGAATCCTTTGTCCAGAAGTTCCTGAAGTTGCACTTGCAGTTCCTTGAGCTCCATTGGTGACATCCGGTAAGGCGTCTTCGAAATTGGATCTGTTCCCGGAGCTAAATCAACACAAAATTCAATCTCCCTATCAGGCGGTAGCCCAGGGAGGTCCTCTGGAAAAACATCTGGAAATTCATTTACTACCGAAATATCTTCTAATCTCGGAGTATTTGAACTCAGATCTTTCACCAAGGCCACAAATCCAGCGCAGCCACTCCTTAAGAGACGAGTAGCCTGCAAGGAAGAAATGATCGGAGGAGGGGTGTAGGCTCCACTCCCGAGAAAAGCAAACTCCGCTTCTCCCGGAATGTTGAATTCCACCCGCTTCTCCCGACAGTTCAAAGTAGCAAAGTGGGATGAAAGCCAATCCATCCCCAGAATCACATCAAAGTCTCGCATGTCCATAACATGGAGATTTGCCAACAAACTCCTGCTATCCACTCTGATCATGCTCCTACAAACCCGATCAATCACAAGCTCCTCTCCCAAGGGTGTACCAACACATAAGGTATAATCCAAGAGTTCGGAGGGTAATAAATATTTTTGAACAAAAGCAGAAGATACAAAAGAATGTGTAGCTCCAGAATCAAAGAGAACATGAGCAAAAGCAGAATCAACGGGCAGAATACCTGAGACCACGGCATTAGATGCCTGGACATCCTGCTGGGAGAGAGCCTGAACACGACCCTGTGCCCGAGGCCTTCCACCTCGAGATTGACCAGTAGGAGGGGCACGATCACGATTGGTTGGAGCAGTTGATTTCTCCTGAGGCTTAAATCCAGTTCCAGAGTCAGTGCTAAGGAGAGGGCACTGAGCTATCCGATGGTTCAAGTCGCCGCATCTGAAGCAACCACCGGTGACGTGTCTGCAGTCGGAATCCTTATGCGATCTTCCACAAGTTGAGCATTTCAGTTTCTGATCCCGATTTGATGGTCCACCACGATGAGCAGGTGTATTATGCGACCTCCCAGAATCACTAAATCTGTCTGATCCTCTTGCGTTCCGATCTCCTTTTCTGAAAGAATCCCTATTCCTTTTCTTCTGATTGGCCTGTCGCTCCTCCCGAGTCTGCCGCCAAACTGAATCTAAGGATTTCGCCCTTGAAACAACCTCATCATATGTCTCAAGGTGTAGAGGTGCGAGACCTGTGCGGATATGTCCATTCAATCCTTCTTCAAACCTTTTGGCCCGCGATTCGTCGTCATCCACTAATTTTGTGGCAAATTGAGAAAGTCGATCGAACTCGGCCTCATAATCTTCCACAGACATCGACCCTTGCTTTAAATCCAAAAATTGCCTCTCAAGCTGACGAAGTTTACTCCTTGGAAAGTACTTAGCATAAAATGCTGATCGAAAATCCTTCCACGAAATAGTTGCTAGGTTGTTACCACGGGTTCTCAGCTCGCTTTCCCACCAATTATTTGCTCTACCCTGAAGCATGAACGTCCCGAATCTGACCTTCTCCTCATCCGTGCACTGCATAGCAGTAAATGCTTTCTCCATTTCCTTGATCCAAGTTTCTGCCTCGTCCGAATTTGTAGCGCCGGTGAAAGGCGGAGGGGCAGATTTCTTGAATTCATTGATGCTCCTCTCTCGAACTCTGGAACTTGAATCAGCGGTACTAGGAGCAGGATTCTGCTGTAGATTCTGTTGTTGAGTCTGAACTAACCCAACAACAGCTTGTATCAGGGTAGCGACTAGGGGGTCCATTGTGGTGCTCTGCGGTAAGGTGGCGGAGTGGGCTGGAATAGTGGTCGGTGGCGGAGGTGGAGCAGGACCGGGAAGAGTGGTTGACGGCGGAATAGCTGCCGAGGATGTAGTGTTCAAAAGCGAGGCAAGGGTGGCGTTCAATTCGGCGTCTCCGGATCCGACTGGAGGCGGGTCTCTCGGTTGCTCATTGCTGGTGTTGAAACGACGGGACGGACGCACCATCTTAGCACGAGAAAAAGGTCAAAGGCACATAAATACAGGATGTTAATCGAAACCATGAAGCAATGAAGAAACAAAATCGAACATACGCATACTTCTACCCATCCTCACACGTCCTATTAAGCTCTCACAATCCTATACCTTAAACATTCTTAGAGATCTTAAACCTAGTCTCTGATACCATAATTTCTGTCACGCCCCGAACCCGAGACGTAACAGACGCCGCATACCTGCTAAAATAGCAAGTACGCAAGGCTACAGAACCAGATAGAAATAGGCAAAAGATGAATACAAAATTTCCTACTAAATTCAAAGAATCAAGAGATAGGAAATTAACAACTAAATTCGACTTGAATCAAAACGAATTCTAACATAAATGAAATTAAACCTTATCACAAAAGACAAACGAAAGTTCGGTTTAACAAGTACCATAACTAACAAAAATGCGGATACTGAGAAATCGAAACATAAGCAATAAACAGATGATCGTTTACGAAATCCAAAATTCATATCTAAATAAATAGACATAAAACAAAAGAGACTAAGCTAAAAGACTAGCTAATTCTAACGTTCACTCGGTCTCAGCCCCGCCCCGCGAATCAGTCTCGGTACCTGGGTAAGCAACCATACACCACATTAGTCGGATTAAGCATACAAATAAATATATAACAATGCTCTGAAGTAAATTCTCATACAAAAATTTATTTAAGCGACTGGCTTTTAATTTGTAAAATTTTCAGAAAATAAAGGTTACCAAAACTTAACCTTCAGATCGAATGGCGAATACACTTTTATAAAACATTTCTTTTCCCAACAGATAAACAAAATAAATATTAAGTCTCCGGTTACTCACTATATTTGTGATCCGTTGGCGAGATCCGAAGGCACCCGAAGGCGCAAACAAAGCAGAGGCATCCGAAGATGCATAATAGAACAGAGGCACCCGAAAGTGCATGTACAAAACAGATACGCTCGAGAGCGCAAACAAAACAGATGCGCAGATAGGCGCAGGCACCCGAAGGCGCAACACAAAGACGAAGCTAGCTTCTATAACAAAGTACATGTCGACATGGCCAACATTATATAGCAGAATACCAAGAGACATTATAATTTAAAACAATTACCAGTCACTACTTTACAGAAAAGATTAGAAAATTTCAAAATATTTTCGCTAAACAAACTTATCAATCACAATTGAAACTGAGTTTTCGAAGTATTTGATAATATGCTTAACCCTTAACTTTAAAATCTACAAAATAAGGATTTTCACTTTATCAAAGTATTTTCCTAAATTATTTTACGAAAAACTAACGGGTGTCCGGTCGCTTACCTCGAAAGTTGTTTCTAAGCTAAGAATTATCCGGGTCGAAATTTGCACAGAAAGTCAATCGTCGGAACCTAAAATAGAGACAAGCGATTCTCTATAAGCTAATCAAAATAAGTTACAAAGCGGACATATGCATTTCTAAGAAAACTTATACAAATAATTGCATTCAGATAGACTCATGTAGGTTAATCAGATCGGCTACAAATATATGCAATTAGGTCGAGACGGAACGCAAAAGAGATTTAGACATTAAATTGGATGGAACCTAATTAATAGTCAAAGACGAGAGAGTTTCCAGAATTTAAGTAATCAACGGAGTAAGATAACATTAAAGAGTTTTTCAATAAGGAGCGATCGTGGCATTTCTCAATCGAAGGGTTAATCACATGTACAAAAGAAATCTTAGATTCTATATGCAAAAAGGGATAGAAATTGGGAGCAAAGAGGCATATGCTTTCTCTAAGACATTTTGTCGAACATATAATGGGCATTCCAAAAAGCGTGGACAATATGAGAAGTTTGCACAAATAAATTGAATAGCAGATACAAGATTAACGAATACATGAATACTAAAATAAATTCTTCAATATCAGATTTGATTCGTCAAAGTTTCATCATCAAAGAAGGACATCAAACGATCCTAGATAACATTCTAAATATTCTCCAAAATAGGCTAGAGACAAATTAAATAAAAAGAATGCAAAGAGACCTTCTCGAATACGGGAATGACGACGAACGAGGCGCCGTCGACGGCGAATAAATATGCCGTAAAAGAGAGTCGCGGTGGCAGCCACGGACGCCGGCGATGACGACGGATAGCGTCGCGCGCGCCCGCGCGGAAAGATGAGAGGAAGAGGCCGCACGAGGGAGAGGGAGAGATGGGTACGTGCGAGAGGGAGAGAGAGAGGTATCGGGTGCGGGTTGCTGAGAACGACAACAAAAAGGGCCTAATTAAGCTAGGGCTAAATTAGGAACAAAAAGCCGCCGAGTCCCTCAAAGATCAAAAATTACGAAAAGGTCCAAATTCAAGTGATATGGATCAAAATAGAAAATAAAGAAAGTATGGGGTGTTACATTCTCCCCCCCTAAAAGAAGTTTAGTCCTCTAAACTTAACATACCTTAGCTTTCGAAAAGCTGAGGGTACGTCGCCTTCATCTGCTCTTCGAGCTCCCAAGTAGCTTCTCGTTCAGAATGGTTGCTCCACTGAACTTTAACATATGGAATAGTCCGTCTTCTCAAAACTTGCTCCTTTCGATCTACAATGCGCACTGGCTGCTCGTCGTAAGATAGGTCTTCTCTAAGTCGCAAAGGTTCTGGCTGCACCACGTGGCTCGGATCATGGACATATTTCCTCAGCATTGATACATGGAAGACGTTGTGCACTCCAGCTAAAGAAGGTGGTAAGGCAAGTCTATATGCTAAGTTTCCAATTCTCTCGAGTATCTCAAAAGGGCCCACATAACGAGGACTAAGTTTTCCACGAACTCCAAAGCGCAAAATACCTCTTGAAGGTGACACTTTCAGAAAAACGTGGTCTCCATCTTCAAACTCAAGCGGTCGTCTGCGGTTATCAGCGTAGCTCTTCTGCCGACTCTGAGCCGCTCTGAGATGCTCCTTTATCAAGTGAACTTTCTCAATAGTCTGCTGGACGATCTCCGGACCGAGTAGTTTTCTTTCTCCAACATCATCCCAACACAGAGGGGATCTACACTTCTTTCCATACAAAGCTTCGAAAGGGGCCATTTGAATGCTAGCCTGAAAGCTATTATTATAGGCGAATTCGACCAACGGCAGGTGACGATTCCAGGAGCCTCTCATATCTATAACACAAGCCCGCAACATGTCTTCTAAAATTTGAATCGTTCTCTCGGACTGACCATCTGTCTGCGGGTGGAAAGCTGTACTGAAGTCCAGTGTGGTTCCTAGAGCTTTATGCAAACTTTTCCAAAAGTGGGCCACAAATCTCGAATCACGATCGGACACAATAGAAACTGGAATACCATGTAAACGTACTATCTGCGCAATATAGAGTTCTGCTAATTTTTCCAAAGTCATACCCGTCTTTACGGCTAGAAAGTGCGCCGATTTAGTCAGCCTGTCGACTATGACCCAAATTGCGTCATTGCTCTTCTCACTTCTAGGTAGTCTAGTAACAAAGTCCATAGTTATTCTTTCCCATTTCCACTCGGGAATAGGAAGAGGTTGAAGTAGGCCGGCTGATTTCTGCTTATCGACTTTCACACGCTGGCAAGTTAGGCACTTAGCCACGAATTCAGCAATTTCCCTTTTCATATTATTCCACCAAAAGACATCCTTCAAATCTCTGTACATTTTGGTTCCTCCAGGGTGCACCGAATATCCTGAGTAGTGGGCTTCTTTCAAAATTTCATTCTTGAGATCTGAATTCTGAGGAACACATAATCGGTTCCTAAATCTCAAGGAGCCATCTTCGTGAATCCTAAACTCTGATGGTGCTCCCGATTCCACTAACTGTCGAGTTTTCTGAAGATGTACATCGTTCGCCTGGGTTGACTTAATCCTATCGATCAGCGTAGGTTGAACCTGTAGATTAGCCAAATGAGCTTCAGATCCACGGAAACGAATTTCCACATCGAGTCGTCTGAGATCCTCCAGAATATGTCGCTGAGAGGTTACCAACGTCGCTATATTCCCCCTTGATTTTCTGCTAAGAGCATCGGCTACAACATTGGCTTTGCCCGGATGATACTTGATAGTAACATCGTAATCTTTCAGCAATTCAAGCCATCTCCTCTGTCTCATATTCAGTTCCTTCTGTGTGAAGATATACTTTAAGCTTTTGTGGTCGGTAAAAATCTCACAAGGCTCGCCGTAAAGATAATGTCTCCAAATTTTCAGTGCAAAGATGACCGCTGCCAATTCTAGGTCGTGGGTCGGGTAGTTTTCCTCAAAAGGCCTCAACTGTCGTGACGCATAAGCAATCACTTTGTCATTCTGCATCAGAACGCATCCTAACCCTTTCTTCGAGGCATCACTATAAATAGTGAATCCCTCGCCACTAACAGGCAAGGTAAGGATAGGTGCTGATACAAGACGCTTCTTCAACTCTAAAAAGCTTTGTTCACATTTATCCGACCACTGAAATTTAACTCCTTTTCGCGTCAATTGAGTCAAAGGTGCAGCGAGGCGAGAAAAACCCTCCACAAATCTTCTATAATATCCTGCTAAGCCCACGAAACTCCGAACCTCGGTAACGCTGCTTGGTCTCGGCCAATTCTCAATTGCCTCGACCTTCATAGGATCCACAGAAATACCTTCATTAGACACAATATGTCCGAGGAAGGAAACACTTTGCAACCAAAATTCACACTTCTTAAACTTGGCATAAAGCTTCCTTTGTCGAAGAGTCTCCAGAACTATCCTTAGATGTTTCATATGCTCCGCTTGATTGCCCGAGTACACCAGAATATCATCTATGAAGACGACCACGAACTTATCCAGGAAGGGCTTGAAAACTCTATTCATCATATCCATGAAAGCGGCTGGAGCGTTAGTCAATCCAAAAGGCATTACCAAAAATTCGTAATGCCCATAACGTGTGCGAAAAGCGGTCTTGGGTATGTCTTCGGCTTTAATCTTCAGCTGATGGTATCCTGATCGTAGATCAATCTTAGAAAATACTTCTGCGCCACGGAGCTGATCAAATAAGTCGTCGATTCTCGGCAACGGGTATCGATTCTTCACAGTCATTCTATTTAGCTCACGGTAATCGATACATAATCTCACAGTACCATTCTTCTTCTTGACAAAAAGTACTGGAGCGCCCCAAGGAGAGACACTTGGTCTGATGAATCCTTTGTCCAGAAGTTCCTGAAGTTGCACTTGCAGTTCCTTGAGCTCCATTGGTGACATCCGGTAAGGCGTCTTCGAAATTGGATCTGTTCCCGGAGCTAAATCAACACAAAATTCAATCTCTCCCTATCAGGCGGTAGCCCAGGGAGGTCCTCTGGAAAAACATCTGGAAATTCATTTACTACCGAAATATCTTCTAATCTCGGAGTATTTGAACTCAGATCTTTCACCAAGGCCACAAATCCAGCGCAGCCACTCCTTAAGAGACGAGTAGCCTGCAAGGAAGAAATGATCGGAGGAGGGGTGTAGGCTCCACTCCCGAGAAAAGCAAACTCCGCTTCTCCCGGAATGTTGAATTCCACCCGCTTCTCCCGACAGTTCAAAGTAGCAAAGTGGGATGAAAGCCAATCCATCCCCAGAATCACATCAAAGTCTCGCATGTCCATAACATGGAGATTTGCCAACAAACTCCTGCTATCCACTCTGATCATGCTCCTACAAACCCGATCAATCACAAGCTCCTCTCCCAAGGGTGTACCAACACATAAGGTATAATCCAAGAGTTCGGAGGGTAATAAATATTTTTGAACAAAAGCAGAAGATACAAAAGAATGTGTAGCTCCAGAATCAAAGAGAACATGAGCAAAAGCAGAATCAACGGGCAGAATACCTGAGACCACGGCATTAGATGCCTGGACATCCTGCTGGGAGAGAGCCTGAACACGACCCTGTGTCCGAGGCCTTCCACCTCGAGATTGACCAGTAGGAGGGGCACGATCACGATTGGTTGGAGCAGTTGATTTCTCCTGAGGCTTAGATCCAGTTCCAGAGTCAGTGCTAAGGAAAGGGCACTGAGCTATCCGATGGTTCAAGTCGCCGCATCTGAAGCAACCACCGGTGACGTGTCTGCAGTCGGAATCCTTATGCGATCTCCCACAAGTTGAGCATTTCAATTTCTGATCCCGATTTGATGGTCCCCCACGATGAGCAGGCGTATTATGCGACCTCCCAGAATCACTAAATCTGTCTGATCCTCTTGCATTCCGATCTCCTTTTCTGAAAAAATCCCTATTCATTTTCTTCTGATTTTTCTGGCGCTCCTCCCGAGTCTGCCGCCAAACTGAATCTAAGGATTTCGCCCTTGAAACAACCTCATCATATGTCTCAAGGTGTAGAGGTGCGAGACCTGTGCGGATATGTCCATTCAATCCTTCTTCAAACCTTTTGGCCCGCGATTCGTCGTCATCCACTAATTTTGTGGCAAATTGAGAAAGTCGATCGAACTCGGCCTCATAATCTTCCACAGACATCGACCCTTGCTTTAAATCCAAAAATTGCCTCTCAAGCTGACGAAGTTTACTCCTTGGAAAGTACTTAGCATAAAATGCTGATCGAAAATCCTTCCACGAAATAGTTGCTAGGTTGTTACCACGGGTTCTCAGCTCGCTTTCCCACCAATTATTTGCTCTACCCTGAAGCATGAACGTCCCGAATCTGACCTTCTCCTCATCCGTGCACTGCATAGCAGTAAATGCTTTCTCCATTTCCTTGATCCAAGTTTCTGCCTCGTCCGGATTTGTAGCGCCGGTGAAAGGCGGAGGGGCATATTTCTTGAATTCATTGATGCTCCTCTCTCGAACTCTAGAACTTGAATCAGCGGTACTAGGAGCAGGATTCTGCTGTAGATTCTGTTGTTGAGTCTGAACTAACCCAACAACAGCTTGTATCAGGGTAGCGACTAGGGGGTCCATTGTGGTGCTCTGCGGTAAGGTGGCGGAGTGGGCTGGAATAGTGGTCGGTGGTGGAATAGTGGTCGGTGGTGGAATAGCTGTCGAGGATGTAGTGTTCAAAAGCGAGGCAAGGGTGGCGTTCAATTCGGCGTCTCCGGATCCGACTGGAGGTGGGTCTCTCGGTTGCTCATTGTTGGTGTTGATACGACGGGACGGACGCACCATCTTAGCACGAGAAAAAGTCACAGGCACATAAATACAGGATGTTAATCAAAACCATAAAGCAATGAAGAAACAAAATCGAACATACGCATACTTCTACCCATCCTCACACGTCCTATTAGGCTCTCACAATCCTATACCTTAAACATTCCTAGAGATCTTAAACCTAGGCTCTGATACCATAATTTCTGTCACGCCCCGAACCCGAGACGTAACAGACGCCGCATACCTGCTAAAATAGCAAGTACGCAAGGCTACAGAACCAGACAGAAATAAGCAAAAGAGGAATACAAAATTTTCTACTAAATTCAAAGAATCAGGAGATAGGATTAACAACTGAATTCGACTAGAATCAAAACGAATTCTCACGTAAATGGAATTAAACTTATTACAAAAGACGAAGAAAGTTCGGTTTAAACAGATGCCATAAGCAAAAAGTGTAAGTACTGAAGAAATAACAAACAAAAGCGGCTAGGCAAATGATAGTTTACGAAATCCAAAAATTGATATCTAAATAAATAAACATAAAACAAAAGAGACTAAGCTAAAAGACTAGCTAATTCTAACGTTCACTCGGTCTCAGCCCGCCCCGCGAATCAGTCTCGGTACCTGGGTAAGCAACCATACACCACATTAGTCGGATTAAGCATACAAATAAATATATAACAGTGCTCTGAAGTAAATTCTCATACAAAAATTTATTTAAGCGACTGGCTTTTAATTTAGAAAATTCTCAGAAAATAAAGGTTACCAAAACTTAACCTTCAGATCGAATGGCGAATACACTTTTACAAAACATTTCATTTCCTAGCAGATAAACAAAATAAATATTAAGTCTCCGGTTACCCACTATATTTGTGATCCGTTGGCGAGATCCAAAGGCACCCGAAGGCGCAAACAAAGCAAAGGCATCCGAAGATGCATAATAGAACAGAGGCACCCGAAAGTGCATGTACAAAACAGATACGCTCGAGAGCGCAAACAAAACAGATGCGCAGATAGGCGCAGGCACCCGAAGGCGCAACACAAAGACAAAGCTAGCTTCTATAACAAAGTACATGTCGACATGGCCAACATTATATAGCAGAATACCAAGAGACATTATAATTTAAAACAATTACCAGTCACTACTTTACATAAAAGATTAGAAAATTTCAAAATATATTTTCGCTAAACAAACTTATCAATCACAATTGAAACTGAGTTTTCGAAGTATTTGATAATATGCTTAACCCTTAATTTTAAAATCTACAAAATAAGGATTTTCACTTTATCAAAGTATTTTCCTAAATTATTTTACGAAAAAACTAACGGGTGTCCGGTCGCTTACCTCGAAAGCTGTTTCTAAGCTAAGAAACTATCCGGGTCGAAATTTGCACAGAAAGTCAATCGTCGGAACCTAAAATAGAGACAAGCGATTCTCTATAAGCTAATCAAAATAAGTTACAAAGCGGACATATGCATTTCTAAGAAAACTTATACAAATAATTGCATTCAGATAGACTCATGTAGATTAATCAGATCGGCTACAAATATATGCAATTAGGTCGAGACGGAACGCAAAAGAGATTTAGACATTAAATTGGATGGAACCTAATTAATAGTCAAAGACGAGAGAGTTTCAAGAATTTAAGTATTCAACGGAGCAAGATAACATATAAGAAATTCCAATAAAGAACGATGGTTGCATTACTCAAATGAAGGGTTAATCACATGTACAAAAGAAATCTTAGATTCTATATGCAAAAAGGGATAGAAATTGAAAGCAGAAGGTATATGCTTTCTCTAAGGCATTTTGTCGAACATATAATGGGCATTCCAAAAAAAGCGTGGACAATATGTGAAGTTTGTACAAATAAATCGAATAGCAGATATAAGATTGACGAATACATGAACACTAAAATAGATTCATCAAGATCAGATTTTATTCGTCAAGGTTTCATCATCAAAGAAGGACATCAAACGACCCTAGATGACATTCTAAATGTTCTCCAAAATAGGCTAGAGACAAATTAAATAAAAGATGCAAAGAGACCTTCTCAAATACGGGAATGACGACGAACGAGGCGCCGTCGATGGCGAATAAATATGCCGTTAAAAGAGAGTCGCGGTGACAGCCACGGACGCCGGCGATGACGACGGATAGCGTCGCGCGCGCCCGCGCGGAAAGATGAGGGGAAGAGGCCGCACGAGGGAGAGAGAGAGAGAGAGTGCGTGCGAGTGGGAGAGGGAGAAGGATCGGGTCGACAACTAGGAATAGAAAACCTAATTAATTTGGGACTCAATTAGGCACAAAATGCCACCGAGTCCCTCAAAGTCAAAATATTACAAAAAGGTCCAACATCAATAAAAGATGTCAAAACAAGAAAAGGAAAAGTATAGGGGTGTTACAGATTCATACAGCTAACAGTCCTTAAACCTGTATGAATCTAAGCAAATCCTTAGGCGAAGGATGATGCAATGCACATACAACAGATCATTCTAGAAAACTGCTCCTTATACAGAAGCTTTATTTTGAAACCCTAATCTCAATCATTGAAGAAACATTTGAAAACTGTTCTCCACACGAGAACTCTCTTTTGAAAACCCAAAGTCGATCGATCAGAAATTTATTTGAAAACTGGTTCCCCCACACGGAGACCTTTATTTGAAAATGCTACCACGAGGGGTAGAAAGCCGAAGTACTCGATAAATGAAACGATCTAGAAATATGTATACAACCAACTAGCCCAAGCATGCAATCATCACATAAGCATGCTAGAATATGTCCAAAAGGGTAACTGAACCACAAATCACATCTAACAGATAAGGGGAGGGTAATAACCAAAATCTTGGGGAAGCCTCACAGGTCAGAACCTCTAGCACACTATCTATGCGTGCCTCGCTGCGTCCCGACTTCCACCACCCTGCTCACCTGAAAACAACAACGAGGGCGGGGGGTGAAAACATGTAAACATGTCTCCCCTCCCAGTGGGTACCGCAAGCCGACGAAGGCGAGGTGTACACACAGGCACGAGGGTCAAAAATAGATAGATAAGGTAAACAGTAGCACAAGTAAGTATGAGGCTGACATACAACTGAAACAACTATGCTACTGTAAGCAACTAGTATGCATCAAAGGAGATAACCACAAAGTAAACCCAATCTATAACCACCGGGACGTATCCCTGGCACTGTCACAACCTGCTCAACCAACTGGCACAAAACCTACCAGACGCCCTGCGTCGAGGCTCACGGGTCGGATACACGCGACCCTTTTTCGAAAAGATGCCCGGTACGGAGGATCAAACCGTTGGCATATACGCGCGTCCCTTTTCCGAAAAGATGCCCGGTACGGAGGATCAAACCGTTGGCAAATACGCGCGTCCCTTTTCCGAAAAAGATGCCCGGTACAGAGGATCAAACCGTTGGCATACGTGAGGTGCTAGGGAGCTGTGACGATCGATGCGAATGCTCAATCCACAGAACGGCAACGAGCCGTGAAGCAACTGGTAAACCACAACGAGGATCGCTCGGAACAACAGGCGATCACCACCGACCAACTGGGTCGTCTCAAGAATCATGCAAACCACAACTACTCTACTATCCAAGCACATATAAGTAGAGTCAACGGGAGTCAAGTGAACTAATAACTGAAATGCAAGAGAAGGGATAGAAAGGTATCACCGTAGTCCACTGAACCGACTCCGGATCGAAGTACCCACCTGTCGAAAGATCAAGTCTAACACCGACGGCTCTCGGGAATCGCGACAGGACCTACGAAAGACTCACAAGGTCAAGGTCCACCAAGTCGACGCTAAACACAAAGCTCACACATCCCGAAACCGACGGATCGCCCGGGAAACCCACCGGGACGATCCGGAACCACACTAAGCTCTACAGGGGTACCAAACAGCCAAACAAGTCCCTCGCTGTCCCCGAACACACAAAACCAAGTGACGGGACAGCGAGCACAAGCTCGGGATGCCACGAACACCAAACGCACCCGAAAAGGGCTTCCCGGGTTCCCGAAAAATGCCGAATTGGCACCGGAACCCCACATCACTCATCCGCTGTCTTTGGAACTTCGGGACAGCGATGAGGAACAGCCAACGAGGCTAAACAATGAAGCCAAGTCGCTCGCAAAAACAGCGAGTGAGTCGCACGACTAGAAACACACGTTTCGCCGATTAATTCATCGAAAAACGCGTCGGAAACGAATTCGAAACTCCGCAAAAAGCGAAGGGGTTGGACAACCACTCCACAGGGCCCTAAGAACCAAGCCCTTGCTGCCCGCAGCGTCGCAACATTGCCACAAAAGCCAAAGTCCACAAACAAGCAACTTATACATACATACAAGTAATAAACGAAGCCGCTAGAGCAAACCGTACGTCCGCACGACCTTCCGCAAGCACCAGCGGATAGGTAACGACGTCACGGAAACCGTGCTCACAGCCCCACTGCGACAGGACTAGTCGCAAGCCGGGAAAAAGCATAAAAATAGTGAATAAACAAGGCGAAATGGCTCGACAAAGGCCGAACACCCAAACGGCTCAACCAAACAGTGAAAAAAGGTGAGCATGATGATCAGCGCATCGCCGCGATCATCGTGCTCACCTTCCCGAGCTTCGGGAGTCAACAGGGACCTCAAACAACCAAGCCAACCACAAAAACCCAAAAATCAGACCCTGGCCGGAGCAACCAGCTCCGGCCGGCTGCCGGCCGACATGCACGGCCAGCGGCGGCCAGGGTCGGCTGCGGGGGAGGCAAGGAAGAGGGGGCTCACCTCAGCCAGCGACAAAAAAGACGGCGGGTGGCGGCGCGGCAACGGACGGCGACGGCGGCCGGCGGCGATGCGAGCACCGGCAAGAGAAGGTCGCCGGAGGTCCTGCCGGTGACCGCGACAAAAAAGACGGCGGGTGGCGGCGGCGGAGCAAGCATGGCCGCAACAGCCCAAGCTGCCAAAACCGAGCCCACAGCGGCTCCGGCGGCTCTCCGGCGGCACGGCGACGGCCGGGGAGGCAGGGGGCGGCGCCGGAGGACACGGGGGTGGCGGCGCTCACTGTCCCAGAGGTCGGGAGGCGGCGGCGGCTCGAGCCCACAGACCTCGGCCAGCAGCTCCCCCAGTAGTGGCTGCAGCAGCTCCGGCGGCCCACGGCGGCGGCTCCCGGCGGCGGCGCACCACTCCGACGGTCGTGCCACCTCAGGGGAAGCCCATGCATGGGTTTCCCCTGGGTGCACACCGCAGGGAAGAAGAAGAAGGAAAAGAAGAAGGAGAAGAAGAAGAAAAAGGAGAGAGGAGACTTGGCCGAGGTTGCTCCGGCCAGGGGGTGGCCGGTGGTGGTCGGCCGAGCTCGGGGAGGAGGTCGAGGGGCTGATGCTCACCTCTGGGGAGGCTGAGGGAGAGAGAGAGAGAGAGAGAGAGAGAGAGAGAGAGAGAGAGAGAGAGGGATTCCAACAACACCCACACACACACACACACAACTAATACACAAATGCATAATTGCATTTTAGCCCTCCAAACACAGCAAATTACCCCTCAGTCCCTCACAGCAGGTACAAAATGCCCATACACCCCTCCACAAGCAATCTCACGCGAAACGGTGCGAGAACAGGGTCTAAATCGCGAAACCAAAAAAGTGACATTCGACCTCTCGGCGAAGAAGATGGAAGATCTTTCCAACCGTTCGTCGCATGTCGACGCGGATCATGCCATCGCGTTCAGCACTGCCGAGACATCGAACTTACCATTTTGGATCGTCATATTTGGACTCCGGATCGCGCCGTTAAGCCGTTCACTCTCCGCGACAAAAATCCAAAAATCCAAAAACACAAAATACCACTAAAAACAACTTATATACATATATATATATATAAAAATACCTGTATATATATACGTATACTGATAAAAAACGCAGTATCAGGGGAGAGGAACACGGAATTTCAAATTTCCAAAATTTGAATTCTCACAGCGACTCACTTGCTGATTTCGTGAGTGACTTGGCTTCGTCATTTAGCCTCGTTGGCTGTTCCTCATCACTGTCCCAATGTTCCGAGGACAGCGGATGAGTGACGAAGGGTTCCGGTGCCAAATCGATATTTTTCGGGAACCTGGAAAGCAGTTTCGGGTGCGTTTGTGTTCGTGGCACCCCGAGCTTGTGCTCACTATTCCGTCACCTTATTTTGTGTGTTTGGGAGACAGCGGAGGACTTGGTTTGGTTGATGGTACCCCTCTGGGGCTTAGCGTGGTTTCGGGATCGTCCCGGTGGGTTTTCCGGGCGATCCGTCGGTTTCGGGTTGTGAGCGCTATGTGTTTAGTGTCGACTTGGTGGACCTTGACCCTGTCAGTCTTTCGTAGGTTCTGTCGTGGTTCCCGAGAGCCATCGGTGTTAGGCTCTATCGTTTCGACAGGTGGGTACTTTGATCCGGAGTCGGTTCAGTGGACTACGGTGATACCTTTCTATCCCTTATCTTACATTTTGTTATTAGTTCACTTGACTCCTGTTGACTCTACTTATGTGTGCTTGCCTTAGTAGAGTAGTTGTTGGTTGCATGATTATTGAGACGACCTCGTTGGTCGGTGGTGATCGCCTGTTGTTTCGAGCGATCCTCGTATTTTGGTTTATCAGTTGCTTCACGGCTCGTTGCCGTTCTGTGGATTGAGCATTCACATCGATCGTCACAGCTCTTCTAGCACCTCACGATGCCAGCGGTCTGATCCACCGTTTGGGTCTTCTTTTTCGGAAAAGGGTCGTGTGTTTTCGACCCGTGAGCCTCGACGCCGTGCGTCTAGTAGGATTTGTGTCGAGAGTTGAGCAGGTTGTGACAGTGCTAGGGATCCGTCCCGGTGGCCTATGGATTGGGTACACATTTGTGGTTATCATTATTGATGCATATACTATTTGCTTACAGTAGCATAGTTGTTCAGTTGTATGTCAGCCTCATACTTATTTATGCTACTTTTATCTTATCTAGCTATTTGTTGACCCTCGTGCCGGTGTGTACACCTCGCCTTCGTCGGCTTGCGGTACCCACTGGGAGGGGAGACATGTTTACATGTTCTCACCCCCCGCCATCGTTGTTGTTTTCAGGTGAGCATGGTGGTGAGAGTCGGGACGCAGCGAGGCACGCCTAGATAGTGGTACTAGAGGTCCCGACTTGTGAGGTTCCTCCCTTCAGATTGGTTATCGCCTTTATCTCTTTACCAGTTAGTTGTGGATGTGGTTCAGTTACACTTTGGTTGTTTTGTCTTGCATGTTTGGACCTCGTGGTTTTTGTTCAGTTTTTATGTGTTGATTGCATGCTTAGACATTATGGATGACTTTGCTTACTAGATCCCTATTCTGGTTTATTTATGGCTTATTATGGTGTATCTTGGATTTTTACCCCTCGTGGTAGCGGTTTTCAAATAAAGGTTTTCGTGTGAAAAATAGTTTTCAAACCGTTTTCGAATGATCGACTTTTGGATTTCAAAAGAGAGTTCTCGTGTGGAGAACGATTTTCAAATGATCTTTAAATGGTTGAGATTAGGGTTTCAAATAAAGCTTCTGGGTAAGGAGCAGTTTTCTAGAATGATCTGTTGTTTGTGCATCGCATCATCCTTCGCCTAAGGACTTGCTTAGATTCATACAGGTTTAAGGACTGTTAGCTGTATGAAGCAAGGATTGTGATGTGTTGTTTGTGTGGGATGAATGATATTTGTGATCCTGTATGTATTGTTGTGTACGCCGTGCAAATACAGGGGAGGCTCTGTCTGTGTGGACAGTGGGCTATGTATTTGTGGCGGATTTGTACGTGGCGCGGGCTAGACTTTCAAAAAAAAATGACACGTATTTCCGCTTATAAACTAGCCCGGGGCGTGACAATAAATCCATATCTTTCTAGCGCAATCATCAATAAAAGTAATAAAATACTTTTTTTTTCATGATACTTAGGAAAAGGACTACATATATCTGTATGAACTAAATTTAGAGGTGTTGTTGTACACTTTATTTTGCTATTGATAAAAAAAAGTTTAGTTTGTTTTCCAATTATACAACCTTCACATACTTCTTCTGAATATTTAATAACGGAAAAACCATGCACCATTTTTTTAGATTATAACAACTTTTAAATATTATAATTTAAATAACCGTACCTCAAATGTCATAATCTTGATTCTTCTTTAAATTTTGAATTTCAATTTATGACTTTATATTAATAAGAAACATTCGATTCTTTGATTCTTTGACATATACACTTTGCAATCATTTTTTCGTTCTTATCCTTCAAAATCAGGATAGAACCCTCCAAATGAATAATATAACCTTTCCCCAATAGTTGTCCGATACTTAGTATGTTGCTCTTTAATTCTAGCATATAATATACATTCGAGATGAATTCTTCTTCGCCACTTTTCAGTCTAAATATAATTTTTTCTCTTCCTTTAACAAGTAGTTTTGATGAATCACCAAATTTCATATTGTATAGTAAATGTGAAATTTGAACACTGTAGAGGAATCACTATATTTGTGGCAGGTTTGTCCGTCTTGTGGGTAAGGTGTCTATTTCAAAAAAAATTGAGCATTTTTTTGCTGACTCTATTTTCAAACTTGTACCTTTTCTAAAAAGGCTTTACAAAAGAGCCCCGGGGCATGACATATTGCCATCAACATTTTCGTCCATTTCAACAAATAGTTCCTTACTTCCACACATATGATTCGAAGCACCTTGAATTCAGAAACCATACGTTTTTTGTATTTTTAACTTCGTCTTGGCATGAAAGTAGTAACAAAGTTTCGGTAACTTCTTTTTCTATTTACTATCGATGTAATAGTTAATTTCTTAAGTATTTTTATACCAGCAATCTTTGCTGTAGCTAGTGACCATACTTTTTGCAATTGCAATATTGGGTATTTGATCTTGCCCCGCCATAAAAACCTGGGTGATTGTTATTGCGTCTGCCTCTTTTTGGCCCTTTCTGTGTCATGAATCGCGACCATTGTTGTTGCTATTCTGTCGGTCATTATTATATCTCTTTTAATTTTTATATTTAATATAGTTATTTTCTCCACGATTTTTGCCCTTTTACTTCATTTGATTTACAATTACCAAAATGAGAGAAAGATAGTCCGCGACACATTCGGACTCCTTCACGTGGATTGCTTCGACTGCTTGAAGCTTTTGTAGATGAATCTGCTTCACTTTGTCATCTTCTTTAAAGACGGCGGCAAGAACATCCTATGCCGCTTTGCTCGAAGTTGCTTCGACAATTTTTTCGAACGTCGATTATGCCGCTTTGCTTGAGGTTGCTTCGGCAATTTTCTCGAACGTCGACTACTCTACTGTTTGTATAGATAGAAAAGGCCCCTTTGTCTTTCTTTCTTGTATCATTCAACTCATTTTATTGAGTTGCAGTTAATGCGGCTTCTTCTTGCTCTGTGTGTTCTTGGCATCCAGTTTTAACTAATTCTCAAAGGTCTTGAGAACGAAGAAGTACTTTCATTGAATGCACCAATTCTCATAATTATTTTTTAATAGTTTTGGGATTTGGGTTTGGGGAAGAAAATTGGCCTCTCTTTTTTTGACAGAGTTTCTTATACCAAATGTTGGTAGACAAGAACTATATTAAAAGAACTATAAAATACATTAAATTAGAAATGTCAAATTTATTTACGGATGAATAAAATTAAATACACATGAATTTAATACAGTTCCCATAAAATTGGATCCTTACACAATAAATCACATGTCCTGTATATATAGAGTTTGAAACGATATAACATTTCACGAAATAAAACATCCATATTTTAAAAGACATATTTCTAAACTTAAAAATATAATCTTACAAAGAGACATTCTTTCACAAAGTACACATTTTTTTTTTTAAATAAAATAATAAAATAATAAATAAGTTTATAATCTAACAAATAGTGACGCCTGCATCGCTTATATTCTTTGCTTCCACGGCGAAATTATAAAACGTAGTTATCAAGCTCCCCAGATAGCGGTTGGTTGTGATCATACATAGGGATCAAAACTTGGTTCGTGAGTGAGAGTATCAATATCCAATTGGAACCTCTCCATAGCATACGAAGGCAAGCACACGGCCACAAATATCCCCTCCTCCCCCTTGCCGTTCTTGGCCCGGGTGATGTAGTTCGCGACACCAAGAATCTCCCCCTCGCCGCCTTTTGCCGGCCCACCGTACACTCCCTCCCCCCATCCGAAGTCGACATCCTCAAACCCGGCCCGCGTCACGTCCGAAACAATATACGTCCTTGCCACCGCAAAGTGTGGCCGCCCGTTCGAAACCAAGTAATCCACTGCCGACTGCATGAACTCGTCGGTCGCCTTCGCCTTCGCCTTCTTCACCAGCTCAATGGCGTAGCCCAGTGGCTCCTCGCACAGCTTTGCCGCTGCAGACGACGCCACCGTGAACGCAAACGCGTTCCCGTAGAAGCCTGGAGGAAGAGGGGCCTGCGACCGCTTCCGGCCCCGTGCGTTCACGATGAACTGGATGCGAACTTCATCTTCGGGGTCGTAAGCGAGGGCGGCAGTGCGGCTGCGCCAGATGGCTGCAGTGATCAATTCGAACCTGCTGGAGGTCATGCGGAGGTGTGCCGGCAGGTGATTCCGCAGAGCGGAGATCTCCTTGGGCCCGAAGAAGAAGGGCTGGCGGACCATGTCTTTCGGCGGGACCGAGGTCAGCTTGTCGTTGGCTATCTCCGCAGTCGAGAACTCGTACTCGGGGTGGTCGTGCGTGATGCACGGCGGAGTGCGGGCGATGAGGAGGTCGCGGGCCCAGACGGGACGGACGGAGGGAGCGGCCGCACCGCGCGCCAGCTCGCCGAGGGCCTTGAGGAACTGCATCACGCCGGGTGCGTCCGCAATGGTGTGGTTGATCCTTAGGCCGAAGATGAAGCCTCCGCACTTTAGACGCGTCACCTGCATGCAAACGATATTATTATATTAATCTTCACTAATTGATAATTAAAACATTAATTAACTATAATCAATAGTTAGTTAGTTTGCCATTTATTTGAATCTTGCAACATATGACTAGTGAGTACTGCTAGCATTCAGAAATTATACCGTCTTTATGTTGAGGCGTTAGTATATATAATGCAAAGAGTTTTCATTAATTATTTTATATACATTTATGAAGCAGATAGGCAACAATATCAAATGCCCTTGGAGTATTTCAATAGAGATTTTTTTGATCTACAGTTCAAAAGAAGTGTAACTTTACAGTTTTTCTATCTCGTCACTTCTTTTTTTAGCTATTAGCAATAAGCAATTTTGTAAATCCTTCAGTAGAGGGTTGTAAGATACTTTTTTTGAATTGTAGACTTAGTATTTTTTTTTGATTATTAATATATGGCATACGGAGAAAAATGTAGAAAAACTACCTGAATATAGAGCAGAGGGCAGTTGACGATATAACTTCCAGTAGAACCCTGCTGGAGCGGGCAGAGCAGCTCCTCATGGCACGGGAACGGCGGGCGGAGCGTGCCTTCAAGATCGTCGACCCGGACATCAGCATCGGCCTCCGCAAACACGGCTCCCTCCGCCGTGCATTCCACGGCCAGCTTCCTATCCACACCCTCACGGAGTCGGCCCGCGAGAGGGTAGTAGAACACGAGAGCCTTCGCGAGGGCGTCTCTTATCACCCTCGCGGGGTCCTCGCCGTCTTTCGCTTGGTTGCTTCGATAGACGTGGATTCCGGAGCTGTAGAACCGCAGGCCTTCTTGGTCGTCGATGTCGGACAGCGGCTTGAGCTCGCGCGGCGTCGGTTTCGCCGGCGCCACGAGCTCGATCCCGCCCCGTCGCACCGCAAAAACGGGAGAGGAGGATTCCATGGAGCTAGCGGAAGAGAGCTCGAGAATGAGCTTGATTTTGATTTTGAGGGATGTACGGTAAAATTCGGTCTTTGAATTGAGCTAGGCTTAAATTAGTGCTGGATTTTTTTTTTTTTTTGAGAAAAAAAATTAGTGCTGGATTAATTTGGAGGAAGTGCACATGAACGTGCTATTTATAGGCGCCAGATATTAATGGGGTTGGTGAGTCAACTGCCAAGTGATTGGTCTTCAGAAAACGTGCACATTATATCCATTTCCTCTGGATAGATACATTGAATGGACGGATAAGAACGCATTCAGATCGCCATATAGCTGCATTCGGGGGATTCTAGCTCACAAGTTCTGTCTAAAAAATTTATTTTAAAATTTATTTTTTGAAAATTTTTAGTTCTAAATCTAAATTTTAATAAGTGACGTGGAAGTCAGGGTGGAGAAAATAAAAAGAAAAACAGTGAACCATTCACCATATTTATTAAAACGGTAAACAATTCACCGCTTTAAAATACTTTGTGTAGTTCCATAAAAATAGTGAATAGTTTACTGCATTTAAAAGTTTGATTTCATCCATCACTTTTAAGAGAACACAGAGCACACCTCACACAAAACATACCTCTTACTTGAGCATGTTTGGTTGGATGAAAGTAAAGTAGCGAAAATAGTACTTTAAACAAATGACGTTTTATCAGTCAATTGGTTTACGAAAACAGACATAAGAGTTACTTTACAAAAGTGGATTAAGAAAGTAAATTATAACTGAACATCACTTTTTAACTTCTGCTCAAAAAATTCTGAAGTCATTGAAAGTGAAGAGTTTGTCTAAAAGGTTATATTTAGTTTTAACTTTAATTTTTGAATTTATTTTTAGAGTTAAATTTCAATTTAAATTTGAATTGAAATTATAAATTTAGTTTCACATTTTGAATTTTATTTGTAATTTCAAATTCAACAAAAAAATTTTAAATTCAAATCTACAAATTTATATTTAAATTTAAAGTTTACATTTAAATTTTTATTAAACTTTGAATTCTAGTTTTACATTTGAAATTAAAATTAAAATTAAAATATCTAAATTAAAATTTTATGCAAATTTTTTTAGCTAGGAACTTCATTTTGAACTTTAAATTCAAATTGTTTCAAATTATAAATTCAAATTATCTATTGAAACATGAATTCGAAATTTAAACTTTTATGCTGAAATTTGAATTTAATTTCAATAATGAGTTTTAGTTTGAACTTTGAATTTGAATTATAAATTTAAATGATCAATTTGAATTATGATTCAAACTCAAATTTTAATTTTAATTTAAAATTTAATTCAACTTATGAATTCACATTCGAATTCAAAACTTATAATCAAATAGTAAATCAAAATTTGATTCAAATCATGAATACAAATTATATGTAATAAAATAATTAAACAATCGAAACTACAAAACCATAATTTTTTTTTTTTTACTTTATAGCCAACTAAATAATCGAATTCAAAAGCGCTTTTGTAAATGTCACTTTTATGAAAATAATTTTTTTCACTTCAACTACTTTCAGGTAACCAAACATGTCTTTATCGAAAGTGGTGGGAGGTATAGAATAAAGACGGTGAATGGTTTACCGCTTCTATAAATGATGAATAATTCATCACTTTCTGAAAATATATTTTAGATATACTTACTGAAACTGATACGATTGGTGTTAAGAGTTGTTCTTTTTCGATGGAACAAAATTTTTATCTCGCACCTGATAATGAAGAGGCCCAACATAACCTACTTAGTCAATATGCTTAGCCAATTTATGCAAAAGCCTATGAGCTCATAAGTGGCGGCAGCATCTCCAATTCTTCGATATTTGAAGGGCTCATCTAGACATGAAATGCAGTTCTTTAGCTCTACTCTATTATTATTAAAAGCATATCGTGATTCAAATTAGGCAAGTTATCCTACGACTTGGTGTTAAACTACTGGCTATATCACTTTTTTCGGAATAAGTCCTATTTAATCACGCACCAAGAAACAAAGTATTGTCTCTCGCTCATCGGTGGAGACCGAATATTGTTCCATGGCTAGCTATAATAACTTGTGAGTTAATGTAGCTGAATTATTTAATTTATGATTTTAGTGTTTTTCATCGTCACCCGATGTTGCTTTATTGTGATAATCAATCTGCACTTCATATTGCTTCAAATCCCGTATTTCACGAATGGACAAAGCATATTGAGCTAGATTGTCATATCATTTAAGAAAAAATAAATTTTGGGCTCATTACTACTATATATATATATATATCAACAACTCATTAGTTAGCAGATATTTTTACGAAGGCACTTGGTAGAGAAATTTTTCAATATTTGGTTGGCAAGTTGGGTGTTACGTTTCTTCACACGCCAGCTTGAGGGAAAGTATTAGAAAAGAAAGTTTCTATATTTTGCGAATATTTTATGGAGATTTAATGGAAAAAATGATGGAGATTTGGCTAGCTATTTACTTACTATTTTGGACCAAAATAATCTTGCCAATCCAGTTGGAATTTGCATAGATTTAATGACAGTACATAAAAGGCAATAATATTTTATTTTATTTTTTTGATTAATTCATAATGTATACTAAAGCTTGTATATATTATCAAATTTTAGTGAAGTTAAACCAGTGTCTATTACTCCAATATAACTTTTTTACTCATTTCCACATAATCAATTTTTTCGAACAACCAATTTTACTCTTTGAGAGATAGATATATTTTTCAATTATTATCTTTTAAGAAATAAACTTCGCAAAAAATGTAAAGCACTAGACTTGGAACTTGAGACTTAGAATTTCAATCATAAGTCCTTGGCCAATTGTAGAAACAACCATTTTTACTCTCAGACAAAAACTGTAGAAACTTTATTAAATTTAGAATCTCACATATGGATTTTTTTCCGTTTGAGAGAGATTGGTATCCGTTTTGTTCAATATTTCTTAAAAAATAAAGTATCCTAAAAATAAAAGTAATTACGCTTCAAATTTAAAATCTTACATAATAATTACTAATTTTTTAGCCAACTGTAATAAAAACAGTCAGTAAAACTATAAATTTGAACCCCAAATTGTGTGAAACTTCACTCAAAGTTCCGGAGCTAGCAGTGCAATTTACCCCATAAAAAAAAAAAGAAGAAGCATATTTAGGCCATCGCCCACTATGAGAGAAGGGTCAACGTCAACCCCCCCTGTAAGAGTCAACAGCCACCGTACGTACTTTACGCGGGTTCAACTTAGATCGGCGTAGATCCACGTGTAGTTTGACCATTGCTCTTAAGTTTGATTTATTTATGGTTTGTAGTATTTTTAATAATTATCCATATTTTTTAATTAAAAATATTTAAGTTATTATCATTTAATTTAAGTTAGGCAGTTGTATAATATGTTACCGTAATAATAGAATGATTATAAGTTTTTAGATGATTAAAATGCTAAATTATCGTGGGTTAGGAAAAATTCTCATTTCGATGCTTGATAAAGATTATTAGTATTCCCTTAATAAAAATATATTAACTTTCAATAATTTCTCAATTCAAATGATTAGTAAGTTAATAACAAAACTTATAATTCCAAATATTAAATATATGTATTATATTTTGGGCTAATTAAAAATCTTGACCTAAACAGTTCCTAACAGCTATTTGAGGGTGTATTTGGTTCAAAATGGGAAAAGGAATCGGTATAAGAATCGGAGTGACGGGAATTGAAAACCGAATGATAAAACCTTCCAATATGTTTGGTTCAGAATAACAATCGGAATCAGTATGGTTGATTCCTACTTTCAATATTTAAAATATTTTGATTATCAAAAAGTAAAATTAAAATTAAAATTAAGATATAAAAATAACTTAAAATTGAGTTTGCACCTCAAAATATGAAACTAAATTTATAATTTAAATTCAAACTAAATGTTAAATATTAAAAATTTACATCAAAATATTGAAATAATAAGCCAAAATTTTAAATGTAATTTTAAAAAATTTAAAGTTTAAAATTGAGTAGTCAATTCAAAATATAAAACTAATTTTGATTTGATGCAAATTCAAACTTACAATTAAATTTAAATTTAAATTTGTAGATCAAATTCAAAATACTTGATTGAAGTTATATTTTAATTTAATTTCTAAATAAAAAATTCGAATTAATAATTTAATTGTTTAATTTTAATTTATATTTTAAATAAATATCAAAGTAAAAAATTAAATTAAATTTTAAATAAAAAATATAAAATATAATTGAGATATTTTCGTAAAATGTATCTTTTCGCCTGGATTAAACTTCCAATCCGGTGTCAAACGGGATTGAAAAAAGAGATGATTGAGGAATTCCCATTTACCCGAAAATTGGAATCTGAATGGAACTCTCACATGCCAAACATCCACTAATAAATTCGTCTATTCCGATTCCGATTCCTAGGTGAAAAATGGACGAATCAAACGCATCCTAAAAGTTATTCCAACTAGAGAAAATAACAGTCAATCAATAACCTCGATATTATATATAATTATAATTATAATTTTTTTCAACGCAATATTTTGATAAAAATAACCAAATTTTTTTGATTAAATCACTTACTATCGACCATGCGACAATGAAATTGATTTAGGCAGTATTCCACGTAGTACTACGACAGTTACTTTTTTTTTTTGAAAGAAAGGTAGCACGCTACCCGCTTCGTTTATCTCTTTTAGAAATAAATTTAGCTAATAATATGAATCAACTAAGATTCGAACTCAGAACCTCGGATACCAACCACGTAGTATGACAGTTGCAAGAAAGACTTTTTCGTAGTCTCGCCGAGTAAAAAAGTCCACGTCCTTTTATTATGGTCCTACCTTAATTACCTCTATTCCACCGTGGTTTGGCCTGTCCCCAATTCAATATTGCTCAATAATTTAGGAAGGGATAATTACTTATATACATTTCAAAACTTCTAAAATATTTTATAATATTTTTATTTTTCATTTCAAATATATTTTTTTTATTTTTTCCTGTTATTTAAAAAATTATTTTGCTGTTAGTATCTGTTAAATTATATGGGATTAAATTTGGATTAAATTTCTACTAAATTAAAAAAGAGTTAAAATACCTCTTTGGCCCCTAACTTAAGGACAAATAAGAAAAAATTGTGACGATAGAAAGATATATTTGAAAGAACAAAAAATCATAATACTTTCTTTACCCTTAATTTAAAGACAAATAAAAAAATGGATGACGATAGAATAATTTTATAAAAGGGCAAAAGAGAAAAAGAGTAATTTTATAGACATAACGACTGTTCCTAACAATTCAATAATAAAAGAATCTAACGCTAGGGGTACTCACTAACAGGATCTAACTCTAGCATTTGGTTCGGGGTTAAACCCCCCCTTTAACCCCAAACAAGAAATTAGGTTTAGGGTTTAGGGTTTAGGGTTTTGGTTTAGGGTTTAGGGGGGGGTGGGGTTTGTTAACCCTCATCCATGCCCACACATATGCTCTAGGCCGCCGCCTCGCTCTCGGCCGCCGCCTCGCTCTCGGCCGCCTCGCCCTCGCACGAAGTCAGAATTGGGGTCAAGAGAGGCGTGGGCGAGGGTGCGGGATGCGGGATGAGCAAGATTGGGGAGGAGGAGATGAAGAAGATGAGGGCATTTTGATCATTTTGTAACACCGTACCCTCCTGTAAACATTTTTTATTTTTTAAGGAGGCAAAATATAGGTTGGGGAGGAGGAGATGAAGAAGATGATGGTTTTGACAAGATGATTTTGTTAATAATAATTTTTGTGCCTCCTCTGGAAACGCAATAACCAAATGCATCCGGATTAAAAATTGGTTGACGATACATAACCTAAATTACCTCCATCGTATCAATTTATTTTAACTATCACTCATTTGAATTTAATTATTTAATTTTAAAAATTTTAATTTTACTATCTAATATTTTAATTTATTTAATTTGAGTCAATTAGTGACTCTTTAATTTTAAATTTTGAATGCATCGTTTATTTTGCGGATATAGTTAGTATGTTTTATGTAACTTATATAACTATAAATTTATTAAAACAAGCAATTAAGTTTAATTTTGTATCTGAAAAGCTACGGAATTATTTAAATTAAATAAATAAAAAAATTGGATACTAAAATTAAAATTTTAAAAAGTTGGATAGTTAAATCAAAATAATTTATAATTCAGATAAATTATATATATTTTCACCAACAAAATATTAAAGCGTGACACTTTTGTACGTTAAAACCATCAGAAGTATGCACCGGCTAAACCTTATAATGGTGTGTCACATTCATAGTTAGTTAATTCGCGAATAATTCGCGAATTATTCGCGAATTATTGAAAATCCGAATTAAACGGTCCGTTTACGAATTTTTTGCAAAAATACGGAATTATTCGTGAATTTTTGGAGCCAGCCGAATTATTCATGAACTATTCCCGAATTATTCCCGAATTATTGAAAATTTGAATAAAAAACTTATATTTTTTATGTTTAAATATAGATTATTTTATATTTTATATTTAAATATGAGTTTTTTGTTCATTCGCCCTCAAAAAAAATATTTATATATTTTATAATTAATTATGGGCTATTTTAATCTATTTCTTATTTGATTGTTTATATGTCATATTGTATAATAATTATTGAATTCGTTTTTTAAGCCGAATTTTTCAACGAATTTAAAAATTAGGAGACGAATTTTATCCGTATTATACCCGTGCCGAATTTTTGCCGAATCCGAATTAACTAACTATGGTCACATTTAAGTCACAGTTAATTCTTACCAATATAATTTTTTTGAAGTTAAATTATACTTTTTTAGTTCTCAAACTATGAGGGGCATAATATTTTAATCTTTAAATTTTAATTTATTATAATTTTTATTTTTATTTTTTTAAATTGTTCCAATCAAATTGTACTGTCTAATTTAGCTGACCAGATGCTGATGTATCGTTAACGTGGTAGTGATATAATAATATTACAATTGATAGTTATAAATTAAAATGTTACATCACGATCACTTCAATGACGCAACAGTATTAGATTAACTTTGGGTATAAAGGAGATTGACCTAAAGTTTGAGTTGGAAGGTTTACCCTCAATCATGTTGATCTGCAGTTTAGGATAGATGTTCTGATTGTATTGGCCCTTCTTGTAGACAACCTTCTCTTTCTTTCAATATTAACATTCTAAAGCAAAATGATTATCCCAACCACATACATAACAAAAATTATTCTTCTTCTTATTCCCACTAAATTAGTTGGTATTGAGTTTCTAAGTATAGTTTTGGTTTGGAGTCTTACCCATAAAGCCTTTTTATTTAGATTTGAAATTTCTACCTTTGAGTTTAAACTCATGGATCTAGCTCTGAATCTAAGTTAGGTTTATGGTAGATGGGTTGTGGGTCGGTTCAATTTTTCTAAATCGATATTGATCTTCTATTCTAATATATTGGATTACCGACCTTAAGTTTAAGAGTTCTCTTGGTTCTCCTAAGCTTTTGGGTAAATTTGGACTATAAAATTTTGAACAAAATTTTGAGATTAGTGGATTTGATTATTTAAAGGAATGTTCTATATATTATTTTAAAATTGTTGAAATCAGTAATGGTAAATCTAGCAGTGCCTTCGTTATCTTTAACGTTATCATCTTTTAGGGCATACCAGAAATCTTTAGCAGTCAAATATTTTTTATGAGCTTCATAAAAATTTATCAGGTAGACAACTAAGTATTCTAAATGTATAGTAAAATTCAATTTCCTCGGGGGATTTAGTGGCTCATGTTAGATTAAGATTTAGAATAAGAATACAAGTTCAAATTTTGTAAGTGAAGTAACAGCAAATTTAGAAAAATCTTTTGATTTTGAAGAATCCTCGGGAGGAGTAGCAGAAGAATTTTTGAAAGAAGGTTGGGAGGGTTTTTTTTTTTTCAATTGCAGTTATTATGTCTAAGATATTAAGTCAGGCCTCCAATTATTTTTTCCACCTCACAAAGCCTATTTCTCTAAACTTTTCAATTTTAACGCTAGAATGTATCATTTTAGATAATCTAGTTGATGGAATGAACAGATTAAGGATGACTAGAATAAGCTGTAAAAATATATTCAAAAAATCTTATGTTGTTTAAGATTTCCACCATAGCCGGTCAGAATATTTTATGGATTCAAGTTTTAACAAAGATAAATTATTGAAGTTGATTAATTAAGCAACAAACAAATGGCCCAAACAAATTATAATATTTAACTTTAATTAAATATTTTCGGATACAGTGAATATCGATGCAAGCAACATTTTATACTATGAATAATATTCGTAATATAAAAAGATTAGAAATAATAACAATAAATTGAGTTGGATTAAGTAGTTGGAAGATTTGACTTAAATTTTAGAATAGTTGAGGGTAGTTGTTGTGGGTTCAAGTCCTGTAGAGAACTATAGTACCTGCAGTGAAATCAATGCTGTTCATAAAAAAAATCAACTGTAATGTTTTATTTTAAAAAATAATAGTAATCATAATTTTTGCGTAGTACTGCACTGAGACGTATTTCCATCCTACTACTGAAATTCTTTCTCCTGCGAGTACCATCGTGGCAGAGATTTATGGAGATTCTGTTCTTTCTTAATCATAATTTTTGCGTAGTACTGCACTAAGACGTATTTCCATCCTACTACTGAAATTCTTTCTCCTGCGAATACCATCGTGGCAGAGATTTATGGAGATTCTGTTCTTTCTATTTTTTTTTTTTCAATCTCTGTCATCCCTTCCTGTAAGAATAGAGAAAAAATATATATATAATGATGAGGGAGTTGAACATTTTCGAATCATGTTCTCTCCCGTTAGGCACAAGAAACAGAACGAAAAAAAAAAAAATCTTTAGATTTCTTTCGTCCCAAAGAAGGAAATTAAATAAATAAATAAATAAGTAAATAAAATAAATAATAAATAATAACAATAATAATAAATAATAAATATTAGATAAATATTAAATAAGAATAAAATAAACTGAAAACTTTAAATTTTGAGTTTTTCTTCAACAGTCGATGGTGAACTGGGAAGGAACAACACAACGAAGGCTTCCAAAGTTTATAATGGAAAACATGCATGACTATAGTTCACTACAACAATATTGAGATACGGAGACAAACTATTTAGCGACGAAGTATACTTTTGTCGTTAAAAGTAATTTATTAGCGACTAAATTTAATGTTCGTCGCAAAAATAAAAAAAAGAGATTTTATAGAACATCATTAGCGACGATGTAACTTTATTGCTAAAACTTAGTCGCTATTAGTTTAGTGGGTTTACCTTTTTCTTGCATAAATTAATATTAGCGACAAACGATAATTAATAGCGACGAAATCTAACGTCACTATAAGGTTGAATAATTAGCGACCACGTAGGTGGTTGCTGAAACACAATTTTTAGCAACACATTAATATTTCGTCGCTAAAATATTAAAAATCTGTTATAATTTTTGTTGCTATATGTTTATGAAATAAAATTTAAGTTATTTTATTTGGTTAAATTAAATATTTTACTTCATTTAACTATAATATTTTTTATTAATATTTAATTCTTATAATTTTATTAATTAAAATTTATGCAATATTGATGATTTGACATAATTTTGATCTTAATTTAATTCTTTTGTTAGTAGATTTTAAATTTTTATCTAAATTATTTATTTAGTTTAATTTTAAATTTTTGTAAATTTAAATGATTTTATTTTCTGTTTGTCTTTACTTGGTTTAATTTTATTTAACAAAAAAATAAAAATATTAAAGATTGTGGAATCATTAATTAATTATGAATTAATAATTTTTTTGAACTAAATTATATAATTCTAGATGGTAAAATAAAAAAGTTAAAAACTAAAAACATAGAAAAGATCTTTTTTAGAATATAGTACAAGTAGAGGGGCCTAAGCGGAATTGTTCCAAAATTTTTCATCCCGCCTCAATATCCTTCTCCTCTGCTTGCTCCAGAAGGTTCGTTCTAGGGTTTTTTTTTTTTTCTCTCTTTTTTTAAATTTTTTTTTACTTATCTTCTCTCCAAGTAAAAAAAAAATAAAAAATCAATTGCTCTCTCTATTCTTCCATCCGTAGGACAAAAGAGGAAGACTTTCTCAATTGTCTTCTACCAAGAAAGAGCCCAACAAATAGGATCCCACCAAGAAAAAGGTAGTTTGATTTAGATTCTCTTTATAAAAGTATTTGTTTCATTTCTTTACCTTGAAATAGATGGGTTGATTTAATTTTTCTTGAAAAAAAATATTTATTTTATTTTTTCTGATTTTAAAATTACTACTTAATAATAGATTTAAGTATTTCTAAAATGTGATTATGTAAGAAAGTAAAAGATATATAATAGTTATTTTTTCTCTAAAGACTAAATAAAAAATTAGATGGAGCCCACATTCATATATGTGTTTAAGTACAAAAGAGGATGAAGGTGACCTCCTCCCATCTACAATTTTCTATTCCTAAATATAATAGGAGAATATGCAAACCAGTAAATTAAAATAAAATAGTTAGATAGTACATTCAACTTTGGTGCATTCATGAGTTTTTATTGCCACAATCTTTTTTTTTTTTAGTAAATATTTTATTTATACTCTCATATAGAAGGGCATAGAAGGGCATATACATACTAGGATAAAGTTTATTAGTTCTCTTCATATCTTATTTATACATTTTATCTCAGTTTGGCTAGAGAAACATCTTAAAAAATTTATTTGAGAAAAAAAAATTAGTATTGTCATCTAATATAAGAATCCTAGTTAATTAAAGCCTTTCTATTTCTGCCTCTGATGTATAAAAAAGTATGTATATTAAGAATCCAGTCAACAAAGACCCTAATACTAATTAAGTAAGCATAAAACTAAATTATTAATAAATTAACGAGAGGTATGGCAAAATTTTTGTAATATAGTATTTTTTAAAACTAGTATGTAACGTCTCGCACACCTATTACCATTCTAAAATGGCTCATTTAGTTTTACATTTTTAAATGATATCTCCCTAACTTCCAATTTGTTGTAATTATTTTATTTAGTTAACTTAATTTTTTTGTTAATATTTTTATTAACTGTCACTTGATGCTATCTTTTTTTTTGTAAATAGTAATGTGTTTCATTTTTTACTTCTCTTGTTGAGAACTTGAATGTCTTATCATTTCCTTTCAATCATTTATATGCAAGACGGGATGCAATTGTAATTTTACTTTTAGCTTATCTAGTTATGAAATTTAATAAAATAAAATTGAGATTTACATTCCGTCGAAATCTCATGTCGACCTTCAAGTGGAAGTATATGCTGTACAATGTAGTTTAAGTTACAATTTTTATTCTTTAAGTCCACTTAATTACATCAAGTTATAGTTGATGGACAAATAAATAATTTAGAACGCATCTCTAACCAATTGACAGCACTTAATCCAACCTGTTTTGCAAAGTACTTTCTTTTTTATAGCAAATAGTGGGCTACCAATTCAAAATTTAATTAATTTGCATTTCTAATCGAGTTTATTTTTTTAAAAAAAGAACAAGCGAATAACTTACTATCTTACTCTGAAAAGTATAATTATTTACTATCATTTGATGGTAGCTTTTTTTTTTCATAAATTTAAAAATTTAAAAATACTTTATATATAATTTGGTTATGTTACAGGATTGACATGGATAGGACTTGGATTAATCTCAAGAATAGATTCTCAAAACAATACATGGATGGAGTTGATGCTTTTATAAAATTTGCTCTTGATCATCATAGTTTGGTTAATGATAAGATTCGGTGTCCTTGTCGATATTGTTTGAATGTATTTTTTCGACCCGTGCATGAGGTCAGTAATCACCTAATTGATAAAGGAATGGAAGTATCCTATACACGATGGATATTTCATGGGGAAAACTTGAATAGAGATAGTGATGGTGATGATAGTGATGATGGTGAAGATGAGATTATTGCAAATGATAATAATGAAGTTGATGAAATGCAAGAAATTTTAGAGGATATCCATCGAGGTACGTTTCTAGATGTATCTATTCCGGATTCATTGAATAACAATGACCCTCATATCATACACGATGACGAAGTTGATAGATTTGAGAGGTTATTGAGGGATGCACAACGAGAATTATATCCTGGTTGTACAAAATACTCATTACTTTCCTTTTTGATAAGATTGCTCCATATTAAAGTACTTAATCATTGGAGCATCAAATCTTTTAACATGTTAATTGAGCTTTTGAAGGATGTTCTTCCAGAAGGGGAGATACTTCCATCGTCATATTACGAGGCTAGGAAAGTATTAAAAGTCCTTGGATTGGAATATGAATCAATTCATGTATGTAAAAATGATTGTGTTCTATTTTGGAAGGAATTCAAAGACCAAAATGAATGTCCAGAGTGTAAAGAGTCTCGATGGAAAATCAATAGTGGAAAGGGTAAGCAAATTCCTCAAAAAATCTTACGCTACTTTCCTTTAAAACCAAGGCTACAATAATTATATATGTCGAGGAAGATAGCTTTGGACATGAGATGGCACGAGGAAAAACGGGTTGAAGAGGAGAATGTTATGAGACACCCAGCTGACTCTGAAGTTTGGAAAGATTTTAATAAACAGTATCCATGGTTTGCACAGGATCCTCGTAACGTGAGACTTGGTGTTGCAACCGATGGCTTCAATCCTTTCAACAACATGAGTAACTCATATAGTATGTGGCCTGTTATACTTATACCATATAACTTGCCACCTTGGAAATGCATGAAAGAGCCATATTTCATGATGTCGTTACTGATTCCAGGACCACGGTCACCAGGAAAAGAAATTGATGTATTTTTACAACCATTAATTGATGAGTTGAAGGAGTTATGGGAAACTGGTATAAACACTTATGATGCCGTAAGCCAACAAAGCTTTCGCATGCATGCGGCAGTTTTGTGGACTATAAATGACTTTCCAGCATACGACGATGTATCTGGATGGAGTACAAAAGGATATCAAGCATGTCCAGTTTGTAATGAAGACACCTATTCGCAACGATTACGAGGTAAGATTTGTTACATGGGTCACCGTCGTTATCTACCCTCTAATCATTCTTGGAGAAAAAGTTACAAATTTAATGGTAAACAAGAACGTCAATCCAAGCCTAAGGAACGATCAGGGGAAGAAATCTTGCTACAATTGGAAGCTTTGAAAAATTTTAAGTTGGGAAAGCATCCGAACAATAAAAAAAGAAAGCGCTCTCTAGAAGAACCTAATTGGACCAAAAAGAGTATATTTTTTGAGTTGCCATATTGGCAAAAACTTAAATTACGCCATAATCTTGATGTTATGCACATCGAAAAGAATATAAATGATAATCTGTTGGGAACCTTATTAAACATTGATGGAAAAACAAAGGATACAGAGAAAGCTCGTTTAGATTTGCAAGATTTAAAAATACGAAAAAAGCTACACTTACAGCAGAAAGGTGATAAGTATGTGAAGCCTCCTGCTTGTTATACATTGTCATTGAAAGAAAGGCAACAATTTTGTGAATTTTTGAAAAATGTAAGATTTCCTGATGGCTATGCAGCAAGTATTTCAAGATGTGTGAGCACCAAGGAAGGTAAAATAACGGGCCTAAAGAGTCATGATTGTCATATTCTTTTGCAACGACTGCTTCACATCGGCATGCGCGGTTTTCTAAATAAAGATATATTTAGTGCCTTAAGCGAGTTGGCAAAATTCTTTCGAGAATTATGTTCAAAAACATTAAAGTTAGATGTCCTAGAGCAATTAGAAAAAAAGATTGTTATAATACTTTGTAAATTGGAAATGATCTTTCCGCCAGCTTTTTTTGATGTTATGATCCACTTGGCAATTCACTTGCCACATGAGGCTCGACTTGGAGGACCTGTGCAATATAGATGGATGTACCCAATCGAAAGGTATCTTGGTAGTCTTAAAAATACTGTGAGCAACAAAGCCCGACCAGAAGGTTCAATTGCAGAGGCTTATATTGTGAATGAGTGTTTAACCTTTTGCTCAATGTATCTCCAAGGTATTGAGACCAGATTTAATCGAGAGGAAAGAAATTATGATAGAGAAGAGGAGCCTAGTGGAAGTTTATCCGTTTTTTCACACAAAGTTCGTACTTTTGGGAATTCAACTTATATGACACTAACACAAGAGGAATTCAATTTGGTTCGTTGGTATGTTTTAAATAACTGTGAGGAAGCTAAACAATATCTAATGTAAGATATTCTTTCCTTTAGTTTAATTTTCTTTCCTTTCTTGAGTCTAAATTATACTATATCTTAGTTTTTTAAATTCTTTAGTAAACATGAGGATCAGCTTTTGGCAGAAAGTCCTAATGATATAACATCAAGGCAAAGGGATCAATTCCCATTGTGGTTTGAAAAAAAGGTAAAAATCATACTTAGTTAAATAAATTTAGTTTAGTCAAATTTTTCTTTTTCTAACTCTCATTTTTAATGTTTATTTTTTTATAGATGAAACAACTGCGAAGTGAAGGATCAGTAGAGGTTACTGATGATTTATATTCACTTGCATTGGGTCCTGACATTCGTGCAAGTGTATATTCAGGATGCAATGTTAATGGTGTTAAGTTTCTAACTAAAGAGCGGGATTGTCGTCGGTCAACACAAAATAGTGGAGTTTGTGTAGAAGGGGAACATAAAGACAAAATAATCAACTTTTATGATGTTTTAACTCACATAATTGAATTGAGATATATTAAGAATCGTCGAGCAGTTTTGTTCAAGTGTGATTGGTTTGATCTTGAGCGAAACAAACCGATCCAAATTGATGAAGATTTTACAAGTATAAATACTAGCAAAATGTGGTGTGAGAGTGATTCATATGTGCTTGCAAATCAAGTTACTCAAGTTTATTATATTCCCGACGCAAAATTAGGAGGCGATTGGCGAGTTGTGCAAAAGGCATTGCATAGGCATTTATTTGATCCGACTCTCTTGAATTCTTATGATAACAAAATTTTTGACGATGATGTGGTTATTGAAAATGATGCATATCAACAAGATCAATGTGGAAGTGTATCTCTCCCAAATGAATTTCATGAAATTGGTCCCTTGTATAGAAAAGATATTGCTCCAGAAATTATTGATGTCAATAGCGAGAACTTCATTCATGGTATTGATGATGTTGTTTGTGAGGGTAGTGATGATGGTGACAGCAGTCATAGTGATAAAGATAATGGTGATGACATTGAAGCGCACACAGACTCTGAAAGTTATAGTGATTGATGACCCTTTCGAATACAGTTTTTTTCTTTCATTTTGCAATCTTTATTTCTGCAGGTATTTATATTAAACTCATATGTTATATTCTCACGCATTATATGCACTAACATTTTTCATAGTATTATAGATGTTAACCATAACTCTTGATAGCAGATAATTTTTACGCATAAATGGCACCTGGACGACAGCTACGTACACGGCGCGTATCGACTGAAGTGGAATTGTCAAATGATATGTCGTCGACCCCGACTGATCCTCCTACACCTTGTACTCCCGCGAGTGATGCAGGTATAATTTACATATATTAATATAGTCTGAAAATGCTAACATCATATTCATATCTCTTGAATTTAGACCTTTTCGTAAATTTTGATCTTTGAGGGACTCGGCAGCATTTTGTGCCTAATTAAGCCCTAAGTTAATTAGGTCTTTATATCTATTCGTTCATAGCCAACCCAATCTGTCTCTCTCTCTTTCGCTCGACTCCCACTCCTTAGCATCCGTACGGCGGCACCTCTCCCGCACGCGCGCGTCGTCGTCTTCCTGATCGCCGCCGTTGTCGTCGTCGTCCGTAGCCGCCGTCGCTTTTCTCACCGGTCGATATTATTTTTGGTTCGTCGTCGTCGTTGCGTCTTTGAATAGGTTCCGACGATTGATTTTCTGCGCGTTTTCGACTAGATAATTTCTTATCCTTGAAGCTGCGCTAAGGTAAGCGACCGGACACCCGTTAGTTTTTCATAAAATAATTTAGAAAAATATGTTGATTGTGTGAAAATCTATATTTTGTAGATTTCAAAATTAAGGGTTAAGCATATTATGAAATATTTCTGAAAACTGTATTTAAACTGCGATTGACAAGTTGTTTTAGCAAAAGAATTTCTTTGCAATTGAATAATTTGTTTTGTAAAGCAGTGACTGGCGAATTTTTGAATTACAATGTCTCTTGGTATTCTGCTATACTTTGTTGGCCATGTCGACATGTACTTTGTTATAGAAGCTAGCTTCGTCTTTGTATTGCGCCTTCGGGTGCCTGCGCTTATCCGCGCATCTGTTTTGTTTACGCTTTCGAGCGTATCTGTTTTGTACATGCATCTTCGGGTGCCTCTGTTCTGTTATGCACCTTCGGGTGTTTCTGTTTCGTTTGCGCCCTCGGGCGTATCTGGATCTCGCCAACGGATCACAAATATAGTTAGTTACCAGAGACTTTATATTTATTTTGTTTATTTGCTGAAAGATAAATGCTTTGTAAATTTATAGTTTCAATCTGATCTGAACTTTAAGTTTTGTAATATCTTTGTTTCCAAAGTTTTGTAACTTAAAAACCAGTCGCTTAGATTAACTTTTGTATGTTATACATTTATTTGTATGCTTAATCCGGCTAATGTGGTGTATGGTTGCTTACCCAGGTACCGAGACTGATTCGCGGGGCGGGACTGAGACCGAGTGAACGTTAGACTTAGCTAGTCTTTTAGTTTAGTTTCTTTTTGTTTTATGTCTATTTATTTAGATATGAATTTTGGATTTCGTAAACTATTATCTGTTTATTGCTTCTGAGTCGATTTCTCCATATCCGCATTTTTGTTAGTTACGGTACTCGCTAAACTGGATTTTCGCTTGTCTTCTGTAGTAAGTTGAAATTTAATTCTTAGTCTCATCTTTTGGTTCTTTGAATTTAGAGAAATTCTGTAAACATCATTTTGCATGTTTCTGTCTTGCTCTGTAGCCTTGCGTACTTGCTATTTTAGCAGGTATGCGGCATCTGTTACGTCTCGGGTTCGGGGCGTGACAGAAATTATGGTATCAGAGACTAGGTTTAAGATCTCTAGGAATGTTTAAGGCATAGGACTGTGAGAGCTTAATAGGACGTGTGAGGATGGGTAGAAGTATGCGTATGTTCGATTTTATTCCATCATTGCTTTATGGTTTCGATTAACATCCTATATTTATGTGCCTGTGACTTTTCTCGCGCTAAGATGGTGCGTCAGTCCCGCCGTATCAACACCAGCAATGAGCAACCGAGAGACCCACCTACAGTCGAATCCGGAGACGCTGAATTGAACGCCACCCTTGCCTCGCTTTTGAATACTACATCCGCGGCAGCTGTTCCGCCTCAGACCACTATTCCGCCTACCTTTCCGTTTCCGCCGTCAACCACTCTTCCCGGTTCTGCACCGCTTCCGCCAACGACAACTTTCCCAGCCCACTCCGCCACCTTACCGCAGAGCACCACAATGGACCCCCTAGTCGCCACCCTGATACAAGCTGTTGTTGGGCTAGTTCAGACTCAACAACAAAATCTGCAGCAGAATCCTGCTCCTGGTGCCGCTGATTCAAGCTCTAGAGTTCGAGGGAGGAGCATTAATGAATTCAAGAAATCTGCCCCTCCACCTTTCACCGGCGCTACAAATTCGGACGAAGCGGAGACTTGGATCAAGGAAATGGAGAAGGCATTTATGGCAATGCAATGCACCGATGAGGAGAAGGTCAGGTTTGGGACTTATATGCTTCAAGGCAGAGCGAATAATTGGTGGGAAAGTGAGTTGAGAACTCGCGACAACAATCTTGCAGCTCTTTCGTGGAAGGATTTTCGATCAGCGTTCTATGCTAAGTACTTTCCAAGGAGTAAACTTCGTCAGCTTGAGAGGCAATTTTTGGATTTAAAGCAAGGGTCGATGTCTGTGGAAGAATATGAGGCCGAGTTCGATCGACTTTCTCAATTTGCCACAAAATTGGTGGATGATGACGAATCGCGGGCCAAAAGGTTTGAAGAAGGATTGAATGGACATATCCGCACAGGTCTCGCACCTCTGCACCTTGAGACATACGATAAAGTTGTTTCAAGGGCGAAATCCTTGGATTCAGTATGGCGACAGACTCAGGAGGAGCGTAATGCAAATAAGAAGAAGAGGAATAGAGAATCTTTCGAAAAAGGAGATAGGAATGTAAGAGAATCGGAGAGATCTAATAACTCGGAGATGTCGCGTAACACGCCAGCTCGTGGTGGAACACCAAATCGAGATCAGAAGTCAAAATGTTCAGTTTGTGGCAGATGGCATAAAGATTCAGACTGTAGACACATCACTGGTGGTTGCTTCAGATGCGGCGACTTGAATCATCGGATAGCTCAGTGCCCTCTCCTTAGCACTGACTCTGGCACTAGATCCAAGCCTCAGCAGAAACCGACCGCTCCAACTGATCGCGATCATGCCTCTCCTACCGATCAGTCCAGAGGTGGAAGACCTCGAACTTAGGGTCGTATTCAGGCTCTCTCTCATCAGGATGTCCAGACATCTAATGCCGTTGTCTCAGGTATTCTGCCCGTTGATTCTGTAATTGTTCGTGTTCTCTTTGATTCTGGAGCTACCACTTTCTTTGTTTCTTCTGTTCTTGTTCGAAAGTATTTGTTACCCTCCGAACATTTGCATTATATTTTGTATTTAGCTACGCCTTTGGGGATGGATTGAGCTTTGCATCATTTTGCTACTCTGAACTGTCGGGATGAGTGGGTGAATTTTCAACATTCCTGAGAAGCCCGAGGAGCATATGAGGACGACGTACTCTTAGCTCTTCGAGAGCTAGGATATGTTAAGTTTAGAGGACTAAACTTCTTTTTAGGAGGGGAGAATGTAACACCCCATACTTTGTTTATTTTCTATTTTGATCCGTATCTCTTGAATTTAGACCTTTTCGTAAATTTTGATCTTTGAGGGACTCGGCAGCAATTTGTGCCTAATTAAGCCCTAAGTTAATTAGGTCTTTATATCTATTCGTTCATAGCCAACCCAATCTGTCTCTCTCTCTTTCGCTCGACTCCCACTCCTTAGCATCCGTACGGCGGCACCTCTCCCGCACGCGCGCGTCGTCGTCTTCCTGATCGCCGCCGTTGTCGTCGTCGTCCGTAGCGCTTTTCTCACCGGTCGATATTATTTTTGGTTCGTCGTCGTCGTTGCGTCTTTGAATAGGTTCCGACGATTGATTTTCTGCGCGTTTTCGACTAGATAATTTCTTATCCTTGAAGCTGCGCTAAGGTAAGCGACCGGACACCCGTTAGTTTTTCATAAAATAATTTAGAAAAATATGTTGATTGTGTGAAAATCTATATTTTGTAGATTTCAAAATTAAGGGTTAAGCATATTATGAAATATTTCTGAAAACTGTATTTAAACTGCGATTGACAAGTTGTTTTAGCAAAAGAATTTCTTTACAATTGAATAATTTGTTTTGTAAAGCAGTGACTGGCGAATTTTTGAATTACAATGTCTCTTGGTATTCTGCTATGCTTTGTTGGCCATGTCGACATGTACTTTGTTATAGAAGCTAGCTTCGTCTTTGTATTGCGCCTTCGGGTGCCTGCGCCTATCCGCGCATCTGTTTTGTTTACGCTTTCGAGCGTATCTGTTTTGTACATGCATCTTCGGGTGCCTCTGTTCTGTTATGCACCTTCGGGTGTTTCTGTTTCGTTTGCGCCCTCGGGCGTATCTGGATCTCGCCAACGGATCACAAATATAGTTAGTTGTCAGAGATTTTATATTTATTTTGTTTATTTGCTGAAAGATAAATGCTTTGTAAATTTATAGTTTCAATCTGATCTGAACTTTAAGTTTTGTAATATCTTTGTTTCCAAAGTTTTGTAACTTAAAAACCAGTCGCTTAGATTAACTTTTGTATGTTATACATTTATTTGTATGCTTAATCCGACTAATGTGGTGTATGGTTGCTTACCCAGGTACCGAGACTGATTCGCGGGGCGGGACTGAGACCGAGTGAACGTTAGACTTAGCTAGTCTTTTAGTTTAGTTTCTTTTTGTTTTATGTCTATTTATTTAGATATGAATTTTGGATTTCGTAAACTATTATCTGTTTATTGCTTCTGAGTCGATTTCTCCATATCCGCATTTTTGTTAGTTACGGTACTCGCTAAACCGGATTTTCGCTTGTCTTCTGTAGTAAGTTGAAATTTAATTCTTAGTCTCATCTTTTGGTTCTTTGAATTTAGAGAAATTCTGTAAACATCATTTTGCATGTTTCTGTCTTGCTCTGTAGCCTTGCGTACTTGCTATTTTAGCAGGTATGCGGCGTCTGTTACGTCTCGGGTTCGGGGCGTGACATTATCCAGATAGTTCTTGCCCATCTTCATAATGGATGTTGTGGTGGAGAATAATAAGTTTTTCCTTTTTTTTTTTTTTTTTTTTCTGACAATTGGGAGCTTGGCGTACTATGTACGCCCATTTAAATCTCAATATAGAACATTTAACATACAAGCACCCCCATCCGATGTCTTACGACGGGCGATCCCGGTGGTTTGGCGGGACTAATAAGATAAGATAAGAATGAAGATGTGCTCTCAAATTCTTATGTAGAGGACATCGCACCTTGAAATAGTGCCTGAAATAATTAATCTGAAGGTCTTATTTGAATGTTGGAAAAAATCATTATTACATAACCTGTTTAGTATAAAAATTTTCTCGTGCGATAGGAAGCAACGAGTTTGATTTTGCTCTTTCAAAAATTTTCGCATCTATGATTTGATATAATAGCATATTGTACCTATAAGACGAGTTATCTTATTCCGAAAAAATAATTAGAAAATGATATATAATATTCATTTTAGACATTTAATCATATTCCTGATCTACCATAATAAAAAAATAGACAAAGCTAATTTAAGAAGTGGGATATTTCATTAATTGCATTAAAAAAAAGTACGAGTGCCTTTTTTATAGGCATTATCGGCAAATCATGTTGCTACATTTCTAACTCCCATGACCCATGTTCCCATTGCTAACAATCTACTAACTTGCATCTTGTGTGATTCATCGAGATCTTGAAACATAGATCTCACTCCTGACATATGGTTAGTGTTGGCTATTTAATATTGAGCTTAAATAGGTCCAACTTTCTGCCATGTGATACTCTCGTCTGCCCTTGGAATGAAAGAAGAAATTTTGCTCATATCTTGCATCTCCTCCAACAGATACCCAATTGGAAAATGGCCCAAGAGACTAATAAGCTAAGTTGGGTGAGCCTAATAAGTTGAGTGGGGCTGCGGTCCACAAGAGACCTAACGGCAAGAGGCCCAATAATAGACCTAACGTCCAGGTGGATTGAGTCAGATCGAAGCCCGTGAGCGCTGTGGTTGAGCTCTTAAGTATGATGGATGCGCCCTTCCTATCAGCACGTGCTTTTGTGATAGTTGGTTAGCGCTTACGATCCATAGTTAGAACATCCACTATCTAAAAATTATATTTCATTTAATGCATCATTAATATGATAACAAGTCAGGAACAACTTACTTTTATTTTCTTTATCTTCTACATAGCTAGCTGCATGCTTTATTTTGCTCTAACAATTTGCCTCTATGTGCCCAAATTTCTTGCAATGGTCGCATTGGATTCCACACCGATTGCCTCGATACTCATTGGATGATTGTCGCTGCTCATCAAATCGCCCACGGCCTTGGCCTCGACCATGACCTCGGCCATAGAACCCACCTCGACTGTGACCTCTCGTTACAAGCTTACCGATCGAACTTATCTTTTTGTGTAGAAGTTTCCCCCTTCACCTGAAATGCCTTCTCTTCGATTTTCTCAGCCGGTCTGTTCATTCTAGCATCATGAGCTTGCAAAGAACCCATTAGTTCATCAAATGAAAAAAAATAGATAAATTCTTAGATTCGTCAATCGCAGCAGCAACATGATCATATTTTATAGTCAAGTTTCTCAAAAAATTTTCAACTACTATTTCTTCAGAAATCTTTTCACCATATGATTTTATTTGGCTAACAACATATATAACTCTAGATAAAAAATTTTACAGCGATTCATTGTTTCTCATGAGCAGAGTTTCAAAATCCCGACGAAGAAACTAAAGCTTCACAATAATTACCTTTGATGACCCTGAAACTCTTTCTGGAATGTTACCCAAACTTCTTTTGTCGTAGTTGCTGCAGTTATTCTTGAGAATATGTGAACCGCTTGTTGAATGAAAATAGTACTAACAGACTAATGAAAAAAATAAGCAAAGCTAATTTAAGAAGTAGAATCTTCTATACCTATATATGAATTCTCATGGCTAAATCCACATGAATGTACCACCTTCATTTGAGGGTGGTGGGACCCACTATTATTTCTAAAAATTTTTCTATTCTCTTTTCTGTTAGTAAAACTATTTTCTTTCTCACAACCATCTTTTTCAACCCTCTTTCTCTCTCTTTTCTTTTTCCTCCCATCTTTTATTTTTTTAGCTCCCGAACCAACAAAGGCGTCTCTCCCTCTTCCCTTACCTCACTTACAAAGCGGTTTTGGATCTCTCAACATATGATTTTAGGTTTTTCTTTTCCTCTCCCCTTTTTTTTGTCGCTCGCCGCTCGGAGCCCTTCGGCCCCCATTCGCTGCTCCTCATGCGTCCTCAATAAGGACGACTCGCTGTGCCGCCACCAACTGCCCTATTCTCAACAAATATGGAATATCTATATTCTTATGTTCTCAATTTTTTTCATAATTTTTTTTAATTATCTACCTGTCGCATCGAGCAGGTTATTTCACTAGTATTTCATTAATTGTATATAAACACAAAACTAAAGTACAAGTGCCTCTTTTATAGGCATTGTTAGTAAATCAACATTTCTAGCTCTCATGACCCATGTTCTCATTACTAACCGGCCACTAACTCACAATTCACTACAAAATAGTAACTAACACCTAAAAACACTCCACTAACACGATCATGGAGAATATGTCCATAAACTTTATCTCCTAAATTCTAGACCATTTTGAATCTCACATTTACATGTTCAATAATTTCAAAGATTTTATACATAACATAATTGATATATTTCATATAGAAAAAGCCAATGATTCTCCAAATTTCTAAAATCGATGGCAAAACATGAATATATAAGGCCAACAAACTTTAGGTTTGGAAAACTATCTAAGCAATGGAAAAGCATTACAAGAGGCACTGCTTAATTAGGACAAGGAAAGCCAAAGAGTGGGATAAGTACAGAAAAGTAAGTACCATAAGAAAATGAAAATATGGGGTTGAAGAATGATGGTCAGAAGTTAGTTAATTATTTATTTTACTCTTTATGAACAAATTCACTAGGAAATCCCTAAACAAAGTTGTTAAGATAATTGAAGTCACGATATATGTCGTAAAGGAAAATATCATTTGAAAATTCTGTTTTTCTTTAGTCTTTGAAAACACTATTACTTTGGAAATACCAAGAAAAGGAAAAAAGTAGAGCATCTTCATACCCCCAAGGGATTATATAATACGGTAGTCTACAATTCTTCCATTAGAATATTTATTTGCACATATAACACTCTAAGTGCAGAACCATGCATGAATTCCAAAAGCAGTTTTGCTACACACGACCGCACAGAAAGCACAATCAATTTTGACCTCTATGTGATTATATAGATAGTTACATAGATAACAGATAGATATTATCTCCGTTGCAATATACAAGGCATATAAAGTCTCTAGATTGAATGAGCATATATGGATCATGTGAACTACCGAACACACCCATGTTGAAAAAAAAAAATATATATATATATATATATAGAGTTAGGCTAGAATACTTGTGGAAGTACCGGGGCTCCGGTACTTCCACGTCGTTTTCGATGTTGGGACTTCCGAATCGACGATCGGCTCCGTTAAACTTGATCTAGAGTATTTGAAGTATCTAGAAAATAAATTTCGCGATTTTTCGATATCATTTGCCTGGTGATCGAAAGGGCTCAAAATCAGCAATTTCAATGGTCGTGGTGAGCCGTTTGCAAGTTTAACGGTGTAGAAATATCCAAATCACGTAAAATTTTGATAGAAAATTCTTTATACTATATAAAACAAGATCAATATCTTTGATCTAAAATTTTAGAGTCATATTATCACATTTTGTGAGATTTTTATTTTCAGCCGCTGATTTTGAGCCCTTTCGATCACCAGGCAAATGATATCGAAAAATCGCGAAATTTATTTTCTAGATACTTCAAATACTCTAGATCAAGTTTAACGGAGCCGATCGTCGATTCGGAAGTCCCAACATCGAAAACGACGTGGAAGTACCGGAGCCCCGGTACTTCCACAAGTATTCTAGCCTAACTCTATATATATATATATATAGAAAATAAATTTCGCGATTTTTCGATATCATTTGCCTGGTGATCGAAAGGGCTCAAAATCAGCAATTTCAATGGTCGTGGTGAGCCGTTTGCAAGTTTAACGGTGTAGAAATATCCAAATCACGTAAAATTTTGATAGAAAATTCTTTATACTATATAAAACAAGATCAATATTTTTGATCTAAAATTTTAGAGTCATATTATCACATTTTGTGAGATTTTTATTTTCAGCCATTGATTTTGAGCCCTTTCGATCACTAGGTAAATGATATCGAAAAATCGCGAAATTTATTTTCTAGATACTTCAAATACTCTAGATCAAGTTTAACGGAGCCGATCGTCGATTCGGAAGTCCCAACATCGAAAACGACGTGGAAATACCGGAGCCCCGGTACTTCCACAAGTATTCTAGCCTAACTCTATATATATATATATATATATATATATATATATATATATATATATATATATATATATATATATATATCTCCCCTTGTCTATTTTAATAAAAGAAAAAGAAGAGAAAATTACCTTCTCTTTCTTTTTATCTATTTTTCTCCATTTCTTTTCTTTTCTCTCACCAAGTTTGAGTCAAAAAAAAAAAATTCTCTCCTAACTTTCTTTTCTTCTCTGTCGTTTTCTTTCCATCGGAACTAGAATGGAGTTTCATGATCTTAGACTCGATTTTAAATTTTCATCAATTTTCAAACAGAAAAACAATAAAGAGTATTTAATTTCAATGCCTACATCACTTATTTTCTCTGCTTCCACGACGAAAATATAAGCTCCCCAGATAGTGATTGGATGTGATCATACATAGGAATCAAAAACTAGTTCATGAGTGAGAGTATCAATCTCCAACTGGAACCTATCCATAGCATACGAAGGCAAACACACGGCCACAAATATCCCATCCTCCCCCTTGCGGTTCTTGGCCCGGGTGATGTAGTTCGCGACACCAAGAATCTCCCCCTCGCCGCCTTTTGCCGGCCCGCCGTACACTCCCTCCCCCCACCCGAAGTCGACATCCTCGAACCCGGCCCTCGTCACGTCCGAAACGATGTACGTCCTCGCCACCGCGAAGTGCGGCCGGCCGTTCGAAACCAAGTAATCCACTGCCGACTGCATGAACTCGTCGGTCGCCTTCGCCTTCGCCTTCTTCACCAGCTCAAGGGCGTAGCCCAGCGGCTGCTCGCACAGCTTCGCCGCTGCAGACGACGCCACCGTGAACGCGAACGCGTTCCCGTAGAAGCCTGGAGGAAGAGGGGCCTGCGACCGCTTCCTGCCCCGCGCGTTCACGATGAACTGGACGCGAACTTCGTCTTCGGGGTCGTAAGCGAGGGCGGCGGTGCGGCTGCGCCAGATGGCTGCAGTGATCAATTCGAACCTGCTGGAGTTCACGCGGAGGTGTGCCGGCAGGTGATTCCGCAGAGCGGAGATCTCCTTGGGGCCGAAGGAGAAGGGCCGGCGGACCATGTCTTTTGGCGAGACTGATATCAGCTTGTCGTTGGCTATCTCCGCGGTCGAGAAATCATACTCGGGGTGGTAGTGCGTGACGCATGGAGGAGAGCGGGCAGTGAGGAGGTCGCGGGCCCACACGGGCCTGACGGAGGGGGCGGCCGCGCCGCGCGCCAGCTCGCCGAGGGCCTTGAGGAACTGCATCACGCCCGGGGCGTCGGCAATGGTGTGGTTGATCCTTAGGCCGAAGATGAAGCCTCCGCACTTGAGCCGCGTCACCTGCATGCATTGATATTATTATATTAATTTTTATTAATTAAAAATAAAAAATTAATTAACTATAACGAACAGTTAGTATGCCATTTGTTTGAATCTTGCTCTGTATGACTAATGAGTCCTGCTAGCCTTCAGAGAATCATGTACAATAATGCGAAGAATCTAAATAAGTTTATATATATATATATATATATATATATATATAGCTAGTCTCCTATACTATCTATAGTACCGGGGTTTCGGTACTATAGTCGCTTTTTCCATCTTAGGGTGTTCAAATCAAAGATCCACACCGTTGAAACTGATCTAGGGTATGTGAAGTTCTTAGGAATAAAATTTTAGTTTTTTTCGACGTAGTTTACTTTGTGATCAAACCGTTTTAAAATTGTCAAATTTTAATGGTTATTATGGCGAGTTTGTAGTTTAACGGTGGAGAATAATATAAATTTATTCAAATTTTGATAGAAAATACTTTAAACTACATAGATGAAGGTCAACATCCTTGATCTTGAATTCGAAACTCCTATACTCAAATTTTAAGGATTATTCAATTTTCACCGTTCATTTTGACATGATTTATTTACTAAGTAAACGATATCGAAAAAAACTAAAATTTTATTTCTAAGAACTTCACATACCCTAGATCAGTTTCAACGGTGTGGATCGTTGATTTGAACACCCTAAGATCGAAAAATCAACTATAGTACCGGAGCCCCGGTAGTATAGATAGTATAGTAACCTCATTCATATATAGCTAGTCTCCTATACTATCTATAGTACCGGGGCTCCGGTACTATAGTCGCTTTTTCGATCTTAGGGTGTTCAAATCAACGATCCACACCGTTGAAACTGATCTAGGATATTTGAAGTTCTTAGAAATAAAATTTTATAATTTTTCGACGTAGTTTACTTTGTGATCAAACCGTTTCAAAATTGTCAAATTTCAATGGTTATTATGGCAAGTTTGTAGTTTAACGGTGGAGAAGAATCTAAATTTATTCAAATTTTGATAGAAAATACTTTAAACTATATAGATGAAGGTCAACATCCTTGATCTTGAATTCGAAACTCATATACTCAAATTTTAAGGATTATTCAATTTCCACCGTTCATTTTGACATGATTTATTTACTAAGTAAACGATATCGAAAAAAACTAAAATTTTATTCCTAAGAACTTCACATATCCTAGATCAGTTTCAACGGTGTGGATCGTTGATTTGAACACCCTAAGATCGAAAAAGCAACTATAGTACCGGAGCCCCGGTACTATAGATAGTATAGTAGCCTCATTCTATATATATATATATATATATATATATATATATATATATATATATATATATATATATATAGAGTCCAGTTACTATACTCTTATAAGTATAAGCCCATTTATATTCATAAGTTTTCGGCCGTTAGATCTACCCCTTTGACCATTTTCATCCGTTAGATCATACTATTCAACCAACCACCCACTCAACCCTAGGGGACCACTATCATCCTAACTGGGGACCATTATCATCCTAACCGCAGATCCCTTCATCCAACGGCCGAAAACTTATACGTGCAAAGGAATTTATACTCATAAGAGTATAGTAGCCGGACTCATATATATATATATATATATATATATATATATATAGTACCAAGCTTTTGGTACTATTGAGTTTTCTACCATTAGATCTACCATTTGATCATTTTCATCCGTTAGATTATACTATTCAACCAACCACCCACTCAACCCTAGGGGACCACTATCATCATAACCGGAGACCAGTATCATCCTAACTGTACATCATTTCATCCAACGGCCGAAAACTCGATAGCACCAAACGCTTGGTACTATCGATAGTAATGTAGCTTAGTTATATAGCTCTGTTAGTTAATTCGCGAATAATTCGCGAATTATTCGCGAATTTTTGAAAAACCGAATAAAACGCCCGTATCCGTATTTTTTCCAAAAATTCAGAAAAAAACGCGATTTTTTGGTCAAAAATAATTATTCGCGAATAATTCGGGATTGCCGAATCATTCGCCCAAAAAATCGGCGCTCGCGGCTGGTGGGCCGCTGCTCGTGGGCCGCGGGCCGCGGATTGCCCAAAACAGAAAAAAAAAAAACCAAAACCCATTTCTCACGTTGGCGTTAGCCTCACCCACAACAGAAAAAAAAAAAAAAACGTTCCGATTTCCCAAACTTTCGCCCCCCCATCCCAAAAAAAAAAATCACTGGATCAAAAAGATTTTATTCGTTTTTTCAAAAATATGCATTACTATTTTTTGTATTTAATTAGCTTAATTTTGTAGCTCTTTATTCTTATATTCTTAAGAATTATGAATATTTATGCTAATAGCATAAATTTTGAGAGAAAAGAATTTAATTTAATAGCCGAATTTTTGATCCCGAATTTTTAATTGGTGAACGTATAATATCCGTATAAATCACGTATCCGAATAATCGACAAATCCGTTTTTTAGCCGTATTTTTCAACGAATTTAAAAATTAGAAAACGAATTTTATCCGAATTATATCCGAACCGTATTTTTGCCGAATCCGAATTAACTAACTATGTTATATAGTAGAGCTATTATACTTGTAGAAATATAAGGAAGTTGATACTTCCAACTTTTTGGCCATTGGATCAACCCGTTTGACCATTTCTGACTTTTGGATTAATGTTATTATCCTAGAAGGACCACTCAACCCTAAGGGGGCCATTCAATCATAAGGAGGACCACTATCATTCTGATCCTGTAATTCTTGATCCAAGAGCCAAAAAATCAAAAGTACCAACTCTCTTGTACTTTTGAAAATATATATAGTAGCTATATATATATATATATATATATAGAGCTAGTCTCCTATACTATCTATAGTACCGGGGCTCCGGTACTATAGTCGCTTTTTCGATCTTAGGTTGTTCAAATCAACGATCCACACCGTTGAAACTGATCTAGGATATTTGAAGTTCTTAGAAATAAAATTTTATAATTTTTCGACGTAGTTTACTTTGTGATCAAACCGTTTCAAAATTGTCAAATTTCAATGGTTATTATGGCGAGTTTGTAGTTTAACGGTGGAGAAGAATCTAAATTTATTCAAATTTTGATAGAAAATACTTTAAACTACATAGATGAAAGTCAACATCCTTGATCTTGAATTCGAAACTCCTATACTCAAATTTTAAGGATTATTCAATTTCCACCGTTCATTTTGACATGATTTATTTACTAAGTAAACGATATCGAAAAAAACTAAAATTTTATTCCTAAGAACTTCACATACCCTAGATCAGTTTCAACGGTGTGGATCGTTGATTTGAACACCCTAAGATCGAAAAAGCAACTATAGTAACGGAGCCCCGGTACTATAGATAGTATAGTAGCCTCATTATATATATATATATATATATATATATATATATATATATATATATATATATATATATATATATATATATATATATATATATATATATATATATATATATATATATATATATATATATATATATATATATATATATATATATATATATATATATATATATACACTTTAATTTTAATTTTAATTTAAAATTTAAAACTAGGATTTAAATTCAAATAAAAAATTAAATTTAAATATGAATTCACATATTTAAATTTAAAATTGTGTTGAGTTTGAAATTACTACTAAAATTCAAAAATGAGAAATTAACTTCATATTTTCAATTTAAATTAAAATTAAAATTCAACTCCGAAAAATAAATTCAAAATTAAAGCTAATACCAAATATGATCCTTATTAGAAAATCTCTCTACTTTGACTTTAAATATTTTGAGCAAAAGTCAAAAAAAAGAAGAGATTACTTTTTGAAAAATATTATTTTCACTACTTCATTTTGGACCAGCTAATTAAACATATTGTAGAGAACTAAATTATAACCACAAGCAGTTGTAACCATGTAGTATCATCATCTTATTCTGAGTTGTAACCTTACAACGTCACTATCTTAGCAGTTACCATGCTGTTTTTTTTTTTTTTTTACTACAAAGAAAAAAAAAATCCAAAAACCGCACGCGTTCAGTGTAACACACATAGAAAAGAACTAAAGAAAAACTACCTGAATATAGAGGAGAGGGCAGTCGAGGATATAACTTCCAGTAGAACCCTGCTGGAGTGGGCAGAGCAGCCCCTCATGGCAAGGGAACGGCGGGCGGAGCGCGCCTTCAAGATCGTCGATCCGGACATCAGCAACGGCCTCCGCAAACACCGCTCCCTCCGCCGTGCATTCCACGGCCAGCTTCCTATCCGCACCCTCTCGGAGGCGGCCCGCGAGAGGGTAGTAGAACACAAGCGCCTTCGCAAGCGCGTCTCTTATCACCCTCGCGGGGTCCTCGCCGTCTTTCGCATGGCTGCTTCGGTAGACATGGATTCCGGAGCTGTAGAACCGCAGGCCTTCTTGGTCGTCGACGTCCGACAGGGGCTTGAGCTCGCGCGGCGTCCGCTCCGCCGGCGCCACGAGCTCGAGCTCGCCCCGTCGCACCGCGAAAACCGGAGACGAGGATTCCATGGAGGTAAAGAGAATTCGAGAATGTGATTAGATTGAGAGGTATATATGTATGGTAAAATTTGGACTTTGAATCGTGCTAGCTAGTTCTGTTAGAGATATTGGACGTGCACATGAACGTGTAATTTATATGCGCGAGATATTATGGGGTTTGGTGTTGACTCGAATAAAAAAAACATGTGAACCGAAGTCAACACGCAAAACTGATTGGTCTTCAGGAGACGTACGAATCATCTGAGAACGTGGCACATTCTGTCTTGTGCAGACGGACGGGTGACAACCCACTCAGCCACTCAGGTCGATCGGTCGTTGAAGTCTTCCTCTCAGTGGTTATGTCGACGCATTGAGTGCGTCCCCAACTAATTAATTATGCTATCTACCAAATTTGCCTCCCCAACTAATTATGTCATCTACCAAATTTGACCGGAAAAGAAAAGTCCAATTAAGAATATGGAAACACTTTGGCTGCAAAAACCCCTACGTACATTGTTGTTGATGTACTACTACCACTCATATTGGAAGCATTATTTAGTTTGATATCATTTATTGGAAGCGTGATTTAGTTTTGATATTAGTTGTTAGAATCAGTATTTATACTGTTACCGATTGCATAACTCAGGAACAAATATTAAAATAATTAAAATAATATAGAGTGTTGGATCATTGGCGCTAACCATTGATTCTAAAAGCGGGAGTTGTTAGAACGATGCAATCAATCTACTTAAAGTATAGAGACACAGCGTCCTACATGTCTCAATTGTGAGTCAGCCCAACCGGCTTCCCTCCACAACCCAACCAGGCCCTCTAGTGCCTGCAAAAATTTGTAGCGTATGGGAATCGAACTCGTGACTTCTGGCTCTGATACCATTTATCGGATTATTGCCGCTGACTATTAATTTTAAAATCTTGAGCTATTAAAAAGATACAATCAATTCACTTAAAACATACAGACACAATATCCAAAGGTCTTGATTGTGACTCGACCCAACCAACATCTCTCCATTTCGAACATAACTCGGCCCAACCCGACCTCCCACTATTTCGAGCGTGATTCGGCTCAATCTGGGCTCCTGTTACAAGACAGAATACTGGCATTTTAAGCCAACATAGAGAAAAGACATTGAATAAGGAAGATAGCACAAAATATTTTATTAATCAAAAACTCTAAATACCCATCTTGGTCACATTATCATACCAGCCACTACTTAGATCGGCTCTCTATTTAAACCTTTCTTCATTAAGCTCTCCCCGACCGACTCTGTTAAGTCGAACAATAGCACCTATACATAGGCTTTAAAGCAAAATATAGATCATAATCTAAATATAACTTCAAATCCTAGCTAATAACAATAAATATAAACAATTAAGATTTAAACTTATCATTAAACATATTTTGGAATTAAATTTGGATTATTCTTTCAACAGTTATGCTATTTAGGATTTAGAGTTAAGAGTTAGGACTTAATAATAATATTGGCAATATATTAATTGTGTGGGATCCATATATATGGGTATCTATAGCTACACTGTTAAGAATAATATAGTAATTATATATTAGAAAAATTGTACTTCTATATGACATGGAGATATTTAATTGAATTTTACAAATTTTGTGTGGAATAATTGTAACATAGAAGACTTTCTCAGCAACAGGTCTATGTCTCTGCAATATTGATAGAGAAGCTATTTTTTACACCTGATTCATCGACACAATTCACCAGTAAGTAATACATGATAATAATAGTAATTTAATCCAGTCCAATAGAAACGATGTATAGTATATACAAATTCTATATAAAAACTTTATAATTTTTGGTATATAGATCTTCAGCAAATTAAACCATAATTTAGCTGGTAGATGAGAAATATTGTTGCATGCTTGTAACAACATACTATACTCAGGCTTCTGAGTCAATACGGAGAATAAGATATTTTATCATGTAGGTAAAATGTATTATTTTGTTTGGAAAATAACAACTATTAGCATCTTGCAATGAATTAAGAGCAAAATCGTAGCTTTAAATAAAGAAAAAAATTAAAAGAAACGTACAATTTATTCAAAATATAAAAACAATGCTATATGTACATCTATGAAAGGAGGTTGAAGATTTAAACCTTGGACAAGCAATTAAAGGCCCTTAACTATTCACTAGTTATTATGTTCTTTTAATATTCAACACTAAAAAGGAGAATTAAATTCTCATATAATGGGGTATAAAATATAGGGTTAATTGCATACAGGTCCCTGCAAACATAGTAAATTGCAGATATATTCCTGCAAAGTTCAACTTTCATTAGTTATCCCTACAAAAGTCATAATGTATGTAGATATGTCCCTGCCGTCAGGGGCTATTAGAGAAATTGAGTTAATCATAGTTAAAATACTTAACTACGATTAGTTAATAAGGTGAATTGACGGTTTTACCCCTTCCCTTTTCCTCTTCCTCTTCCTTGATCGGGAACGGCGCCGCCGCTCCTCGACGGGCGCGCGGGCTAGACGATCCACACATCGAGAGGGCGGAGAGGGCGAAAAGAGGCGGAGCGGGGCCGGGTGCGTCGCGGCGCAGAAGCGTTTCGCGTTGGCGACGAGCGCGGTGGCAGCGGCGTGGGCGAGGAACTGGAGGGCGAGGAAGAGCGGCTCTGCGACGCGCCACCCGGGGACGGCAGGGGCTAGGGTTCGGTCGAGGATGCCGCTGCGGCGGGGAAGCGGGAGCACCGCCGCACACCGCCGCCGCCACCTCCTCTTTCTTCTTCTTCCTCGTATCCTTCTTTTGGAGGGATATATTTGTGAGGACAAAACTGTCATTTCACATCGCTACTGTTAAAAAATAAACAGATCTCAAACGGCAACAAACCAGAGGGACATATCTGCATACATTACGATTTTTGTAGGGATAACTAATGAAAGTTGAACCTTGTAGGGATATATCTGTAATTCACTATATTTGCGGGGACATGTATGTAATTAATCCTAAAATATATATCTTATAATAAAATGTACCGACAACACTTTTCTTAAAAAGAACAAAATTTTACAGCACCTACGATTTTTGAATTACTTTGTTTTGACATTAAATAGGATTTCAAATACCTTTTTTTTGTTTTTTGTTTTTTTTTGTGAGTTCGATCATAGACTCCTTAATTATCTCAAACATCCTAATGGTGAGGACAGAATATTATAGATTGTAGCAACCAAGTGTTTGCTATCAACTTTTTAGCCCTTAGCTCAATAGTCAACCACGGTGAGCTTCCTATTGTGCATGGGTCCAAAGGCCAAAGAGTTAACAGCACCACTTTTTTTCTGCTACTATTAATAGTGTTATAAGTGGACTCAACATCCTAATGTATCTACACATATGTAAACCCCTGAACTTTTGCTTTAGAGATTCTTCTTTATATCTTGGTGTTTGAATTTTTCTGTATTGCAGTTATTTTGAAATTTGAAAATGGGTCCCGACACTGTCTAGTGTTGCTTGAGCCATTCCTCTATCCTTTATCTCCATTCCCCTCTCTTTCTCTCACCCCAACAAACAACTCTTTGAATTTGAAGCCCAAAATTAGGGTAAAAATTTGTGTTGCATGTTGATTTTATCTGGTATTTTGACCTTGGAATAGCTCTAGTACCTTTTGGTTTATTATTTGGTGAGGTTTGAGTATCATTTTTGGTGTTCTGGATTGAGCGCAATTAGCTAGATGCACCTCTGCAGTCGACCGACAAAGGCACAGTGGACTGGCTTTGGATTCTCGTGGTCAACCAGTTCGATCGAGATGCAATCTTAGGTCTACTGAAAGCCAACCAAAGACCTAGACAACTTCTTCCTTAACTTCTACTGACCTCCCGTGTATCAACAAACTGAGAGTAGGTTATTATCTAGTTGAGTTAGTGTTACGATATATTTAGTATATGTTACGATATATTTAGTATCTTATGGTATATTAGGATACTGTATATTATTATCATATATAGAGTAGGATTATATGGTATGTAATCCTAGTTGTAGTATTACTATAGTAGGCAATGTTACTATAGTAGACATATCTCTTGTACTATATATTTTCATCAATTCAACCCAAGAGGGTATGCTCTTTTGCCCTTCTTTCATGGTATCAGAGCGGGAACCCTAATTTAGGGATATTGATCCACAGCTATCATCCACAACAAGTCTCACCTTCTTCCATAGGTGTTCTTTTCCTTTTGGTGTTCTATCTCCTCTTATCATTGGACTTCTATCTCTCCACTACAGTACTGCTACAGTATCTGCGCTACAGTATTACTACAGTATTCGCGCTACAGTACTGCTACAGTCGCGCGCTACAGTACTGCTACAGTACGCGCGCTACAGTAATTTCAGCCTCTTTGTGATTCCTCTTTGCTCTTCGGGTGCCGCTCGGACTATCCTCGTACCGCTCACTGGTTGCTCGTGTCGCTCGGTCCTTTCCCTGGTGCGGCCGTTCTTATTTGGTGCTAAGTGGTTCCTCTCTTGTGCGCTGGGTACAACTAGTTTGGTAGAAACCAGGTTCTTCCTTTTTCTCATCCGCTACATTCCGATTTATCTTTCTTTCATATCTAGTGGTGGATCCTTCTCTTTTGGTAGCAAATATGTCTTCTTCTACCTCAAATTTGCCAGTTGTTAACATCAAAACTCTCATACCACTAGAACTCACTGATTCCACATATCTTGTGTGGAAGCAAGTCTTTCTTAATGTTCTAGAAAGTTTTGGTGTTACATCACATGTGGACGGAACTGGTGTTGTGCCTTCTCAGGCTATCGATACTGCTGATAAGAAGGTGGTTATAAATTCCGAATATTTAAGTTGGAAAAGGGAAGACACCACTATACTTTCATGGATTAATGCCACTTTATCCCTTAGCATATTACGAATGGTCATTTCTAGCTCACCTAAAACTGCATATGATGCTTGGAGAATCATTGAGGCATATTTTCTTGATAAGACTGCTTCCACGGCTTTTTCTCTAAAGTCTGAATTGCGGAGCATCAAGAAAGGCTCAATGAGCATGTGTGATTACATGCAAAAGGTCAAGTCGATTGGTGATGCTCTTCAGGCGATTGGTGAAACCGAGTCAGACCATAATTTGGTCATGACTGTTCTTCTAGGGCTACCAGAAGACTATCGCGGTTTTGTTAGTGCTCTAAACACACACAGAAATAAGCCCACTTTTGAACAGCTTCGTCCACTCTTGATGCAAGAAGAAACGGAAGTCCAACGTCGTACTAGTGTGATGACATCCTCTGCTATTCCCACTATTGACGGTGAAGCTCTTTATGCCAATCGTGGACGCGGTAATCGTGGAGGCCGTGGAGGTAGATATCGTGGAGGCCGAGGACAGCATGGTAGACACAACTCTGGTCGTGGATCTCCTGGAACCTACTCACACCCTCAACCTAATAATCCTCAACAACCTTACATTCCAAAGTCTGGCACACAATGTCAGATCTGTGGCAAGTTCAATCATTCTGCCCTCCAGTGCAGACAACGCTTCAATCATTCCTTTATTACAGATGATGTTCCTCAAACTTTTGCTGCTATGAACCTTCATGAACCCGGTGAGGAAGTATGGTATCCAGACACCGGAGCATCTAATCATATGACCGCACATTCTGGTATTCTCTCCTCTTCTAAACCTTATAGTGGGCACGAAAAAATTCTTGTTGGTAATGGAAATTTACTTGATATTACTCAGACAGGTGAAACTCATTTAAATACGTCCTCTAACTCTTTTGCTCTTAAAAACGTCCTTGTTGTTCCTTCTATTAAGAGAAATTTACTTTCAGTGCGTCAGTTCTGTCATGATAATAATTCTCTTTTTGAATTTGACTCTTCTGGTTTTTCTGTGAAGGACAAGGAAACCAGGGCGGAGCTTCTTCGATGCCCTAGTTCGGGAACATCACTCTATCCACTTTCCTCTAAAGTTGCAAGTGTAGGAACTAAGAAACCGCTAGCTCTAGTTGCATCTAGGTTTAGCGGAGATATATGGCATAGACGGTTAGGTCATCCAAGTTTTCCTGTTCTTTCTACATTTATTAAAAACATAAAATTGTTTCTGATTCTGCTTTGAAATTATCTGTTTGCAATGCTTGTAATATGGGAAAACATGTTAAACTCTCGTTTCATGATTCAGAATCTCAATCTGCTTTTCCTTTTCATATTGTTCATTCTGATGTTTGGCAATCACCTGTTCCCTCTGTTTCTGGCTACAAATATTATGTTATTTTTATTGATGATTACTCTCGGTTTTCTTGGCTTTACTTTTTAAAATTTAAACATGAAGTTTTTGACAAATTTTTCGAGTTTAAGACAATGGTTGAAAACATATTTCATAGTTCAATCAAAATTTTTCAATCTGACAATGGTACTGAATTTGTAAATGACAAATTTTCTACTCTTTGTTCACAAAATGGAATTATTCATAGATTCTCTTGTCCTTATACGCCTCAACAAAATGGCCTTGCTGAGAGGAAGCATAGGCATTTATCTAACATTGTTAGGAGCCTGCTGTTTCAAGCTTGCTTACCTCCTCGATTCTGGGCTGAGGCCATTCAAACTGCCGTCTTTCTTGTGAATCGAATTCCTTCTCTTACTGTTTTGAAAGGACAATCGCCATATGAAATTCTGCATGGTTGTGTTTCCCCTGACTTGCAACTTGTTAGAGTTTTTGGATGTTTGTGTTATCCCGATGTTCAGGACATTGCAGCTCACAAGCTCTCTCCCCGTTCTCTTCCTTGTGTCTTTTTGGGACTTTCTGACAAACATAAAGGTTTTCGCTGTCTTTATCCAAGCACTGGTAAAATTTTTTTATTTCTCGCCATGTTACTTTTGTTGAACATGTTTTTCCTTACTCTTGTCTTTCTAAATTCTCTTCTTCTCCTTCCTCTTCTATTTCAAACTTTCAAATGTTTCAAAATTTTCTTTCTAATCCTCCCCTACTGGGTGAGAGTCCATCCACTATTGATGCAATCTCTGGCCTCTCCTTCACACACCCCTCTACTGACGTTGGTTCACATACGCTTGTTTCACCGTCTGAGCAATTATCAGTTTTTCCTTCCACTGTGAATCATGATGCCCCACAGGTTAGTAATGAGAATGCTGCCGCTCCTGCTGGCCAAACTGAACTCCGGGTCTATACCAGACGACACACCAGCCGGCCTGCTGCTGCTTCACCTTCACCTATTGATCTGGCACCTTCCACCTCTGATCATCCACCTTCCCCTCCGCCTGCTGCAGTCTCCTCTCCTTCTCATTCTCCTTCTGAGCCTCCGTTGCCTGCCAGAACACACTCTATGCTCACTCGATCCATGGCTAAGGGTTCCGCTGCGTCTTCCTCCTTCCTCGCTTCTGCACGTTCTATTCTTCCTGCTGAGCCTACCTCTTTTCATGAAGCTTCTCAGGATGCAGGTTGGCGTGCTGCCATGGCTGAAGAATTTGATGCATTACTGACCAATGCTACTTGGGATCTTGTTCCTCCTCCCTCTTCTGTTAATCTTATTGGCTGCAAGTGGGTATATAAAGTGAAGCAGAAGGCGGATGGTTCCCTTGAGCGTCTCAAGGCTCGGCTTGTGGCTCAGGGTTACAAACAACAACAAGGTATTGATTTTGATGAGACCTTTTCTCCGGTTGTCAAGTCGACCACTATTCGAACTGTTATTTCAGTGGCTTTCTCCTCTGGGTGGTCTCTTCGACAACTTGATGTAAAGAACGCCTTTCTTCATGGTACTCTCTCTGAAGAAGTTTATATGAAGCAACCGCCTGGTTTTGTGCATCCTTCTCTTCCTCATCACGTTTGCCGTCTCCGAAAAGCGATCTATGGTCTCAAACAGGCACCTCGGGCTTGGTTTCAGCGGTTTACTTCTTTTCTTTTTGAACTTGGTTTTGTTGGCAGTACTGCTGATCCCTCGATGTTTGTTTGTCATTCCTCTTCTGGCACTCTTGTTCTTCTATTATATGTTGATGATATTATTGTCACCGGAAGCTCCTCATCTCTTTTAGAGGCTCTTATTGTCACCTTACAACGAGAATTTGCTATGAAAGATCTCGGGCCGCTACATTATTTCTTGGGCATTGAGGTTAATCGTTCGTCTTCTGGTCTTCATTTGACTCAGCAGAAATATGCGCATCAACTACTTCAGCGCCATGGCTTTCTTGATAGTAAGCCCGTCTCTAGTCCTCTCTCTCCGACTTCTCGTCTCTCTTCTCATGAGGGGCGCCTTCTTGAGGATCCCTACATTTATCGTCAGATCGTTGGTGCTCTCCAGTATCTCACCTTCACAAGACCAGATATCTCGTATGCCGTCAACTCTGTTGCCCAGTATTTACATGCACCTCGTGAACCCCACATGCAAGCGGTCAAGCGCATTCTGCGTTATATTCGCGGGACGCTGTCTTATGGCATTCCTATCTCCCGCTGTATCAATCCTTCTCTCGTGGCATTCGCAGATGCTGATTGGGCTGGTTGTCCCGATACCCGTCGCTCTACTTCAGGATATTGTATATTTCTAGGGCCCAATCTTATCTCCTGGTCCGCTAAGAAACAGCCCACTATTTCTCGTTCCAGTTCTGAAGCCGAGTATCGTGCTGTGGCTTACGCACTTGCTGAGACAGTATGGATCCGACGTTTACTTCGTGACCTTGGTGTGTTCTTATGGCGCTCCATCAGCATCTATTGTGATAATCTCAGCACGACTTATCTTGCGGCCAATCCTGTTCTCCATGCTCGAACGAAGCACATTGAGCTTGACCATCAGTTCTTGCGCGAAAAAGTCCAGTCTGGTGATTTAGAATTGGTTCACATCTCTTCTGATAAGCAACTTGCTGATATTTTCACAAAGCCTTTGTCACCTTCTCGATTTTCGGCTTTGCGGCTCAATCTTCGCATCCGGCCAGTGGATGCTTAGCTTGCGGGGGGATGTTACGATATATTTAGTATATGTTACGATATATTTAGTATCTTATGGTATATTAGGATACTGTATATTATTATCATATATAGAGTAGGATTATATGGTATGTAATCCTAGTTGTAGTATTACTATAGTAGGCAATGTTACTATAGTAGACCTATCTCTTGTACTATATATTTTCATCAATTCAACCCAAGAGGGTATGCTCTTTTGCCCTTCTTTCAGTTAGTAATTATGCTGTTTTTTTTACTGTAAAATTTACTATCCCATGATAACTACACAAACCTTATTGCATCAAGACACAATAATTTGCCGTGCAGAATCACGTATTTTATGGTAGCATATCAATTTATTTATTTGTTTTTGAGTTATATCAGTCCAAACACAAAGGAGCTATGGTTAATTTGTGTTCGACTCATTAATTTTCGAGCTTAAAAAGTGAGCGCATGCATCACCGACGAATTTATAACGAGCGACCCGAGTTCGAGCCAAATTCGAGTCCAACACGAGCTGGCTTGTGAAGAGTGAGCTAATTTGACTGCCCTACTAGTGGGTTAACTCAGTTGTAATGTAAGTCTGTGCGAAGGTTGATTGGTTCAAAAGAAAATTAAAATCTTAATCTTACGAGCCCTTATATGATTGTTTGATTATGGTGGATGGTAAGCAAGTTTCATGTATAAAAAAGTGGGGAACGACAGCTAGGGAAGGGGGAGAGAGAGAGAGGGGGAGAGAGAGAAGGATTGGTGCATAAACTTTAATGATGTACTAATGTCCAATTGGTGGGGCTTTTTTTGTATTTGGCCTCCTCAAAAAAATAATTTTTACAAATAGTCCCATCAAATTTATAATTATAATTTTGGCCCTATTCCCGCCACGCAAGCGCCACGTCAGCGCCACGCGAGCAGGTTGGGCGGTCTAGAGTTAAGTTGAATACGGTGAACCATTCACCGTGTTCAAACACGGTGAATGGTTCACCGTGTTCAAACACGGTGAATGTTTCACCGTGTTCAAAAGCGGTGAATGGTTCACCGTGTTTAGTGTATTATATTGGTTGGGCGCCGATCAATATAAGTATTGAACACGGTGAATCATTCACCGTGTTTAAATACGGTGGTGAACCATTCACTGTGTTTAAACACGGTGAATGGTTCACCGTGTTTAACTTAACTATGGTGACGTGGCGCTTGCGTGGCAAGGATAGGGCCAAAATTATAATTATGAATTTGGTGGGGCCATTTGTAAAAATTATTTTTTAAGGGGGCCAAATTCAAAAAAAAACCCCCAATTCGAGCTTTAATCTATGTACTAATTGCTAAAAAATTTTAAAAAAAGAGAACTATTGCATACACCAGGTGTATGCAAACATGCATCTTATGCACCAATAATATAAAGAATATTAATTAATTTGTTCAGATACAGAGAATAAAACATCACATTAATTTATCAACATATATATCAACAATCCATAAAAATATATAAAGGACTCAAAACATTTCCTAAAGTTTATACTTAAAATTAGATTTGAACTTTCCAAATCAACCAAATGATTACTCTACTATTTGAAGCTCACTAAGTTGAAAACTTAATAAAACAAAATATTAGAATTTATTCTAATTATCAAGCCAACTACTGATTTGGTCTAAATTAATAAAATATTGTAAAGCATGTTGCAAAATAAATTTATTTATTGAAATACAAAATAATATTTTGAAATCTATGTTTAGTAATAATAGATTAAAAAAATTAATGGCTGAGATTGTCTGGAGCAGTGTGGTATTAGATTTAGTGGGTGTTTGGCTTAGCTTCTGAAAAGTGATTTTCGGCTCAATAGAGCGTTTGGCAATCTTATTTTCAAAATCTGATTTTGATTTTTAGAATTAGCTTTCGAATTTTCGAGACCTAAAATCAGAAGCAGCTAAAACCTTCTTCATAAAATCAGATTCTGATTTTGGACTCAAAATTCAAATTTTAAATTTACATTTGAATTTTTAAGTTTCAAATTTTAACATTAAATATTAAATTTCAAATTTTAAAATTTAAAATTTAGATATTAAATTGAAATTTAACTTTCAAATCTCATACTTTAAATTTCAAATTTCAAAATTTTAAATTTCAAATTAAAAATTTAAGATAAAAATTTAAATTTTAAAATTTTAAAATTTAAAATTTAAAATTAAATTCAAATTTTAAATTTTAAATTTTAAATTTTAAATTTTAAACAATTTAAATTTAAAATTAAAAGTCTTATTTTTCAAATTATGAATTTTAAATGTTTAAATTCAAATTTCAGATTTTTAACCTTTAAATTATAAGTTCTAAAGTTTGAATATTTAAATTTTAAATTTTAAATTTAGATTTTACATTTGAAATTTAAATTTTAAATTTAGATTTAAAAATTTAAATTTAAATTTTTTTATTTTCAAATTTCAAATTTATATTTTAAATTAAAATATCAAATTTTAAATTTTTGTGCAAATTTAAAAGTTTTAATTTAATTCAAATTTAATTTTTTAATTTTAATTCAAATTTTATATTATTTTAAAATAAAATTTAGTAAAAAAATTATTATATGCAAACATCAAAAAAAAAATTGTCAAACAGTTTTACAAAATTGTTTCAAAAAAATTGCTTACTATTTAAACTCAGCCAAATGTTATATTGAAATTTGATACCCTTCTTAACTAAATGGTGGTGGCATTTTTTTACTGAGCGGGGACTACAATGGAATAAACTGGTCAGAAGTTTATATTACAACAGAAGGCGACCATTGTTTGAAGGAAGATCTTTCCGACCAGCCTCACAATGGTGGAAGAACGTGATAGAGTTGAAGGAAATCTTCAAGAGCGGAGTGAGCTATGGTTTGGGGGATGGACTACTCATCGACTTTTGGTCCGATAGGTGGTGTGGCGATGTGTCCCTGAAGTCATACTTTCTGGACGTCCATGCGAATGCTGACCTCAAAGAGGTTCGAGTCAGCGACTGTTTCTCTACTTCTGGATGGAGATGGAGAAAGATTTTGAGAGGAGTGAGAAGAAATTTAGATTGCAGTGAACTGAGTATTAGGGCTCTGAAGAACACCCTTGTCAATCTACGAGTTCAAAATCAACCTGATGTTATCCGCTGGCGATGGAATTCTAGAGATAGGTTCACGGTCAAATCTGTGTATTCGTTGATGAGGAGTGGGGGTGTCAGCGATGCTGTGACGCCCGCTATTTGGAGACTCAAAATTCCGGCTAAAGTTAAAAATTTTCTCGGGCTAGCCCTAAAAAAGAGACTACCTACTGTGGACAATCTTCTTAAAAGGGGATGGTCAGGGACCCCCTGGTGTGTATTATGTGGTACCGCTCCGGAGACGGTAGATCACCTGTTGGTGGGATGTGTTGTTAGTAAATTTTTATTTATCTCGAACCTCGAAGAGTTCTTTTCTTTTCCTTTGATTGAGGACGTCATTACAGTTTGGGAGAGGTTGCAGAGAGGGGGTGATGCCTTGAAGACACAGACACTGGTGGCTGCAACATGGTGGACGATCTGGCGCGAAAGAAATAATGTTATTTTTAGAAATCTATCTACTGACACTACTTTTACTGCCCAACGCGTTGGGAAACTGGCAACGGAATGGACTGAGCTATGTCGAGCTGGGTGATATCTCCATCCTTTTGAGTATTTGTTTTGATGCTACAATCGTTTTTAATCTTTTATTACTCTTCTTTTATCTTTCTTTTTAGATCCTTTTTCTTTTGATTTTTTTCTTCTTTTGAGGCCCCTGCTGCCTCACTCTATGTAGCTAAATTCATTGCCTGAATGAATGAAGCAGGTAGCGTGCTACCTTTTTTCTCAAAAAAAACAAATTGAAGTTTGATCAGATTGATTGATAAATGCATAAAAGATAAATTAGGAATGAACAGAGGACGAATTGAAGAATCCGGTGGAAAAACATAGTTCACATTTATTTAGCATAAAAATTAAACAGTGACGAAAATTTATAAATTTTTTACAGAGTTATTAATTTTAATATACTGATCTTTGCTTTAAAGTTTCGTGTCATTCAGACATTCGAGCAGTGAAAACGAAACGTATCAGTAATCTATCAAAAATTCTACTCAGTAGGTAAATTAGAGTAAATTACTGTTGAAAGTCAGAGTAAATTGCTATTGATTAATTTTAACTGAGCCTGCTTGTCAAATTTGAGCCTAAAGGAATGTTCTAAGGTACCGTTTGGATTGGGTACAAGAGGGGGGATAAGGCCTTATCCCCCCTCTTGTACCCAAACAACAAAATGGGTGGGTGGGAACTATTGTTCCCACCCCTTGTTCCCAGGTTGGTAGAGAGAGAGAGAGAGAGAGAGAGAGAGAGAGAGAGAGAGAGAGATTTGTTTTAAATTAGAATTTAAATTTTTAAATTTAAAATTTGTAATCTTAAAATTAAAATTTATAATTTATAATTTATAATTCTAATTTTTAAATTTGATATTTGATATTTTTTTAATTTTAAAATTGAAATTTTATATTTTATATCTTTCAAATTTAAATTTGGTCTTAAATTTAAAATTTTATTTTTAAAATTAAAAATTTAAATATTTTAATTTTAATTTCAAATTTAAAAATTTAAAAATTTAAAAGTTAAAAATTTAAATTTAAAATTTTAAATGCAAAATTTAAAAATTTAAAATTCAAATATAATGAGAGGGGTAATATCATCATTTTTTATTTATAACTATCCAATATTCTTCTTATTCCATCTTATCTATCCAAACGTTATTTTTCTTATTTCCGGGAACAATCCAACTTTCATCCAAACGCAAAATTGGTCTAGTTCTCGCTTATACCTAAACTTGTACCTATCTCTAGAATAAGCAGTTCTTACTTATACCCGAACCAAACGAAGCCTAAAGGGCTCCAAATAAGCTTATTAGATCGGAACTATAGTATACTAAACTCTGTAGATTGATAAGGTCCAATATAAAATGGCCTATAGAGCGGTTTTGAAAGAGTTTGAGTTGAGAGGAAGCTGTTCTAGCGCAAAAGCGGCGGAAAAGCAAAGTTTCGAAACCAAAACTTACAGACTGACAACCTTCACTTCAGTACCAGTACTGAAGTTTTGGATTATCCGTACTCAATAGAATTCCCCGCTGGACCGACCGTCCCTAGCGCAAGTGGCAAAGGGCTTGGTGGTTAGTACCCGAGGTCCCGAGTTCGAATCCTAGTTGATTCACATTTCCAGCTAAGTTTATTTCTAAAAAGAAATAAACGAAGCGGGTAGCGTGCTACCTTTCTCTCAAAAAAAAAAGAAAAAAAAGAAAGAATTCCCCGCTGGGGGCTGTTTGAGTTCTGCGGAACTTCTGTTGCGTATCGATACTGGGTGCCGTGTATTAGAACCCGAAATAGGGTATCGTGTACTCCCCGACCTTATCTTGTTGTGGGAACTTTCGACTTTTGCAGAAGTTTTAGGATGTATCGGTACTAAAGAAGGGAGTACCGGTACTCAAGTTTGGACACCGGTACTCACCTGTGCGGATAGAGATTTTTGAGGAGTTGCAATTTATCATTATAGAGGGGCTTATTTGAATTTTGTGCATCCTATAAGTACCCAACCTCTCTCTCTCCCCTCCCTTGTTCTCTCTGTTCTCAAGAGAAAACACACTCTCTCCCTCTCCTCCATCTTCTTCTTCCTCTTCCTCTCTACTACTACTCTCTTTTCTAAAACCTCCACTTCTACTTCTTTTTCCTCTTTGGAAGCTTAACCTTCCCCTAAGCTAGGAGTTAAAGTAAGAAAAGTGGTGGAGTTTTTGGAAGGCTCAACCTTAAATCCAAAGGCTTGAATCTAGGAGATGTGCTTAGAAGAGGTGAGTTCTTATTTTCCTTCACCTTGTATAATATGATTTTAGAAATTTTTGAAAATTTGGTAGAATATTAGATTTTAGGGTTTAGATTTAGGAATTTTTATTTTGGAGGCTTTTAGATGAAATTGATGGGTCAGAAACCTTCTTGTAGGACTCGTTGGTGGACTCAACAACTTCTTTTGGGCTTATAGCGATTTTGCTCCAAAATTTGGTAGATTTAAGTTTTTAAAATGGATGATCTATCTCTATGTCTTTTCCTTCTTATTTATAGTTATTTTGTACTTCATGTTGCATGCATGACAACCTTGGTTAAAATAGAAATTTCATATTATTTGATAATTCATGGAGATAAATAGAAAACCTAGTTCTCAAGATTAATTATATTGGAAACTTTATACTTGCACATCTTGTAGCTGTTGTTTTTACTTTTTTGTTTAATTACACTAAGAAAACATAATATGATAGTGTAATATCAACTGGACGAGTAATTTGTCAAATAGAACTTGAATCCTAGAAAATGCTTACTATTATTTGATAAAATGTCAAAATAGGAAAAGAATCTTTATATGTGTTTCTAATATGGTATAGTGGGTATGATTATATGACTATTGCTTACAAGAGCCAAAATTAGCTCAATGAGCACTTTTGCTTGTGACGGTCGCTCCTTACATGTCAAGGCCCTCCAGAGGTACCGCTTAGTGAGGCTGCGATTTTCACATCGACTTAGCTGTTGATGCCGATGTAGGTTGGTGTACGAGTATCAACATCGCTATAGGCAAGGCGTAAGCTTGACTGAACCTCGAGTTGGTCGAAGTGATTGAGTAATGAGTTGTCAACATTGTATTTGTGAAAGTTGATGCATATAGAGACAATATTGACACTCTCTGTTGTTGTAGAGGTACAATATATAGTAGGATTCCTTTTTATGAATATTTATTATTTTTGCACTTATTATCTCTTTTTTTATTATTATACCTCTAGTAAACCTAGTGGATAGAGCGCTGCTTACGACGATTACACCAACTAGAAACTATTTTATATAGTTTCCATGCCCCATTGTTGCTTATTTTTCGGAGCTTCCTTCCTCCTCCACGGGTGATCGTGGCAAGGGTATCGGGCCATAGTTAGCTCCTCACCTTGACATTTTGGTGTTGCCTAGAGATGGAACCACTATGTAGAACATTATATAATTTTGGCGAAACTTGTAGACATTTGGATGGAACTTGGTTGTAATAGAATAGTAGTATTATATTTTGATACTCAAACTCGTATGAAAATTTTTGTTTGTTTGTATGAGTTGAATGTTTTAGTTTGTCACTTCGTGTATATAGGGAAGCCCTATGCACACGGCTGATCTAGCCACGCTATTGAGGGTGCTTCCACTCTAATCAGGGTGTGACATATTAGAGTGGTATTAGAGTTTTAAAAAAAAATATTTCTAGGTGGACTTAGTAAACCTTAGGCCATTGCCGATCTGAGGACTTAGAAGCGTGAAAGATGTGACTTATAGCAAAAATAAATTGATTGAGTCAAGTGGTGTCTCTAATTGCATGTTGGAGATTGATCAAGAATGTTGTCCTATTTTCCTCATTGTGATTATGTTGGCTGCAAAAAATAAAATGACAAAGATGGAAAAAGTAGTGCTCTTCAAAGACTTTCACTTAATAGGATTGGGTTGTGAATTGTATTGTTTTGAGCCGATTGCTCACTTAGATTATAATAACCAATGTTGCTATGTTTCAAGAAGTAAGATGGCACCAGGTGGACGACCATAGAAGAGGGCAACTCCAACCCAACACGAGGTGTCGGAGCAATCTAGATTAAGTGAAGTTCAAGAGCCTCTAGAGCAAATAGCCACCTTGATACGAGTTATGGAGCGGCAGGTGGGAATTGTTGAGAGGCAAGCAGAAGGCTCCTAATGGCAAGAGGAGCAGATGAAGAAGCTGCATGAATTGATGTCACAACTGTGCAACTCAAACTAGTCCCGGACAGGACCCACTCCATATCACAACCCAAACTGATGCTGAGAGGGTCATGAGGGCAATCGAACCCATTACGGCACGCCATATGCCTTCAGGGACTAAATCGGATACCTCCACCATGAATCAAGGTACACTGGAGTAGAGCAAGAGCGAACCCAAGCGAGTCCTGCAAACTTCAGAAAGTTCAACCCGACAAAATTTAGTGGAGAAACTGCCGACCCATTGTTGGTGGAAGCGTGGGTCGACTCGATAGAGAAGCTCTTCGAGGACTTGTTCATCGCGGACTGGAAGAAGGTCCACTTGGTGTCACACTATTCGGAGGGAGGAAGCCCACACTTGGTGGAGGAAGATTAAGGAAGGTTGGCCCCGCGGGTGCGCCCATAATGACTTGGGAGGAGCTTCGGGGAAAACACTACAATGCATACTTTCCCGAGATCGTCAAGACATAGTTAAAGGACAACTTCAAGAAGCTCCGGCAAGAAAACAATATGGTGGAAAAAAATGAGCGGGAGTTTACTCAAATCCTCAACTGCATTCCCTTCGCCATTCATGATGAGCAAAACAAGGCTAAGGATTTCGAGCGGGGTGTCAGGGACTTAGTGATTTTTCAGCTAGGTCAAGTCCCTGGCCCAACTTCGCTAGCAGAGCGGGCTAAAAAGGAGACCCAAAACCAGCAGCCCTTGTGGGAGATAAAGAGTCATGTAACTGCTGGACTTAAGGGCTCCGAAACCGCCAGCGAAAATCCAAGGGTCATGGGCAACTCTTAGGATCACTAGGCATTCATGAAGCATTCATGAGGGCTCATTACTAAATGATAGTGGGTGAGTTAATGAGTGCTTTAATGTGTGCTTAGTGGTGAGTTAGTGTAGGCTAGATTCAATGTATCTAGGTGCCTATAAGTAGGAGGGTTGGCTAAGGCCAAAGTAGAAATAGAAAGGTAGAACACAAGAGGAGTTGTGTATTGTAATCCTATTTTTCTAAGTAGTAGAGTACTTAATTTTTTGGGAAACCTCTATCTCTCTCTTCTCTCCTTTTTGTATACATAGTCGTAGGACGCGGAGGTCCAGGCTAGCAACAGGGAGCTAGGCTTGCTTATCTTCGAGCAGGAAGGCGGGCACCGCACGGGCTTTGCGAACAAACACACTAAGACCGTGGTAGGGGGCTCCAACCAGAGATATACAAGTTTGTGCAATTCCACCATCTCCAAACCTTTCGAGAGGTGGTTGAGCGGGCGTTATAGGTTGAGCGAGGAATAGCAATGTTGCCCGAGGAGAGAGAAGCTTACAATAAGGGCAAAGAGAAGAAGCACACATCAGAAGGTTCAAGTAGGCAGTGGAGCTCAAAAAAGCCCCCAAAGCACATGCGCTCTCGAACGCAAGGACTCACCAACCAAGGATGTTAGGTAATTGGGGCAGTCTTGGTTGAGCTATCGTAATGCTTGGGTTCGCGGTTGATGGGGGTCTAAATCTGTTTGTAGATTCATTGGATATGGCACGAGAGAGCGTACATGGTTTATAATATGCCCAAACATAGGGATTGATAGTAGTGAGCCCTTGGGAATCCGTTGTGATACGATCGCTATCCTGGGCTACTTGGTGACAGGCACTCATTGAGATAGATGGTTAGCATTGCCCGAAGACATAAGTTGCATCGGTCACTTTGGAGACGAGAACGACAGTGTCTTGTAGAAATAGATGTTGGGCATCGCTGGTGGTTACAGTATCGTGCAGCGATCGATAGCCTTGTTCACCTAGTAATAGGTATGTAAGGGACTCATCAGGTCTGATATACTCAACAGAGAAATTGATCAATTCGGAATAGAAGGCTCCCTTGGTAGTAGTAGCTCTGGGTCATTTTGGCCAGGGCGGTAGGTTAGGTCTTGGACCTGGATGTTAGTCGATACCATCGGCAGATTTTGATTATGAGTGTTAAGTTTTAGAGTCTTTAATGCAGTCAAGTGTGAGCCTATAGACTCCGAGGCGAGCGTTGTTAACTTTAAACGAAAACACCAAAAGGTTGAGCATGACTCAAGCTCTTAAAGGATTACGACCTCTTCTTCCAGTGCCACTAGCAAAAGGTAAATGTGGTGGACATGGTGGTTGATGTCTTGTGCCAAAAACATGCCTCTTTGAGTTATCGATCATGAGCACTCGCTTGGTTGAGTAGTTTATCAATTATACTTGGAGGTCGTGCTCCCGAGGTCAACTGCTCGATTGATGGCCTTAGTAGTATAGCACATCATGGTGGAAAGGATCAGGCTTGGGCAGGTGGGGGACTTCGTTATCCATTCTGACGATTTTCTCCACTTTCGAGATTGATCATGTATGCTCGATAACACCGATTTGAAGCGAGAGATCCTAGTAGAGGCACGTGGGTCTCTCCATACACTATGTATCCCAGCAGTACCTAGATACATTAGGATGCTAAGCACATTTCTATTGGTCGGGACTGAAGGCAGATGTGGCACAATAAGTAGCTTAATGCTTGGTGTCGACAGGTAAAAGCTAAGCCCAATGGCTAGCGAGTAAGCTACAATCTTTCCCTATGTCTAAGTGGAAGTGGGAGCGAATTGCGAGGTACTTCCTCTGAGGTTTGCCTCAATCGCCGCGAGGCGACTACGCATTTTGGGACATTGTGGGCTGGTTGGCGAAGATGGCTAGTTGGAACGTATTGTTTAGGCCCTCAAGGACTTGCTCTGGGCCTGGGTGTTGGATTATGGCGAAGATTGGTTCAAGTTTTTACCCTTAGTGGAGTTCGCCTATAACGATAGCCATTTGGCGAGCATCGAGATGGCACCTTAAGAGGCATTGTATGGACATAAATGTTAGGTCCTCGATCTGTTGGTGACCGGGCAAGACTTAGTGGAGGACACAGAGGCCAAGATTCACATGGCGAAGTGACAACTTCTTACTGTGTAGAGCCTGCAAAGGAGGTACACGGACCAGCGTCAGCACTACCAATAGTTCCAGTTTGGACGTTCTAGTTTGTGTAACTGAATTGTAGTATGTTAATCATATTTGATTATGCCATCATTTTATATGCTATAATTCCGAAAAGCTCTAATTGAGATAAAATCCGTTAAAAATATGATATTAATTATAATAATTAACTTTAATAGTATCTACATGCTGCGAAGCGTACTTTCTTAACTAGTATGTTATCATTACAGACATAACTAAAGCACTATATTATTCTAGCGTCATAGTATCCACCCTTCATAGGGTGAAATTAAAGCTAAGGACATGTTTGCCGTTGAGGATTGCCTGACGTTTTTGGGTCAAAAAATAGTGATAGAAAAATATAGAGATATGCTTTTTCATTTTCTAGTCGGACTAAAAAGTTCATATCTAAACCAAATCAATATGATTTATATAACAAAATGTCACTTCCACAAACAAAATGAAGATTGTCTTGTTGTACTTTTGTCATCACATGCAAACGGTCCTTAATCCAAAACAGAGCCTACGTCGAGTCAGATACAAAGAAACTTCTCCTCTTACCTGACCGATAGTGATGGATCAAAATATCCAATAGAATTGAGCAATTAGGCTTCGTTTGGTTCGGGATTAAGTAAGAATTGGTTATTTCAGAAATAGAAGTTAAGTTCAGGATTAAGCCTGGAATAGATCAATTTTGCGTTTGGATAAAAATTGAGTTGTTTTCGGAATTAAGAAAAATAGCGTTTGGATAGATTAGATGGAATAAGAAGAATAGTGGGTAATTATAAATAGAAAATAATGATTTGGCCCTAATTATTATATTTGAATTTAAATTTTTTATTTTATATTTAAAATTTAAAATAAAAAATTTAAATAGATAACTTTTATAAAATTAAAAAAATTCAAGTATAAAATTTTAAATATTAAATATTAAATGTCAAATTTAAATTTTAAATTTAAAATTTAAAATTTAAAATTTAAAATTTAAAATATTAATTTTAAAATATTAATTTTAAGATTACAAATTATAAATTTTAAAAATTAAAAAATTAAAAATTAAAAATTAAAAATTAAATTGGGGTGGGATTAACTTTAATCCCACCCCAATTCTAGGGGGGGGGTTGTTAACCCCACCCTATCCTGGGATAACCCTAATGGGTGGGGTTAACAAACCCCACCCCCACTTTTTCTTGTTTGGGGATAAAAGGGGGGAGGGTTAACCCCCTTTAACCCGAACCAAACACTACCTTAGTTATCCAACTATGTAACACACAGTATATGTACTATAGCAGCCTCCTTAGGCGATGGTCAATGGGGAAGGACATGAACCACACGCACCCTTACCAAGCCCCATCCCATGGCTTATTACAGGCGATTAGAAGGAATGAAAATGCTCTCAAATTATGTAGAGATTGCAGAAAAGAAAGAAAAGAATCTTAAGACCTGTGTTTGGACGTCGAAATAAATTACACTAGATAACTTATTCAGTATGAGAATTATCGTGTATGATAATCCTCATACTGTTTGATTTTTCACTTTTAAAAGACCTTCACATCTATGGTTTGATAGGAGAGCATATTTTACCTACAAAGTGATTTATTCTATTCTCAAAAAAAGAATTCGGAAGTAGAATATAGTACCTATTCTAGACATTTAATCGCATTCCTCATACATCAAATATTACAATATCTTGAGCAAATCAAAGAGATATATCAAACAAGATAATCATGCATGCAAACATGATCTTAAATCAAATAAATTAGAGCTGACGAACTAAATTTCTCTACTATCCATTAATTTTGCAATTTCATATTTAGATGACAGAAGATGAGTTGCATACATCAGCCAGTAGGACAAAGAGAGTCACAGAAAAGGAAACTCAAAATAAAGAATTCTGAAATACCAATTGCCATTGATATTTCAAAGGTTTTATGCATAATATCATTAATTGATGTAGTTCTTATATAAGATAAAAGCAACTGATTCTCAAACTTTCTAAAATCCATGGCAAATATGAATAAGACCAACAAACTCAGGTTTTCCAAACTATCTAAACAATGGAAAAGCAATACAAGAGACACTGCTTAGGACAAGCAGAACCAAAGAGTGGATATGAAAATTCTCTAGCGAAAATTCCTAAAATAATTTGTTAAGATGAGAAGAAATGATATATTTCTAAAGGCACATAACATTCATTTGCAAATTCTTTTTTTTTCCCTTTAGTCTCTATTTATGCTAATTTATAAACTCAGTTTTCGACGTAGGAAGAAGTTTATACACCTGTCTACAATTATCCCATTAGAACATTTACTTGCACATGTAACACTCTTAAACAATGAATTCCAGAAGAAGCAAATTCTTTTGTCACACATGACCACACCGAAAGCATAAATTTTCACCCCTATGTGATTTTATCTCCATCACAATATATCGGCATATAAAGTCTTTAGATTGAACGAGCATATATGAGCCATGTGAAACATCCAACGCACCTAAGCTGTTTCTGTGCAAGTTTCTGATGTACTCCTAAAAGCAAGTCATGTAAATTTTGAATATGGAAGTAAAATACACAAATTGCAGCGACACAACAAAAAGGCAATAAACGAAGGCGAACTAGAAGATAACTTACATCGAGGAACGATTTCCTATACCACAAGGCAGTAATTCTAACCGGCCTTCCCCTAAAAAAAAGAGGCATACATCTCCCTCAAAACTCAGTAACGCGGACATCAAATAACAGAAAGCTGGAGTAATTATTGAGTGGCATGAACCCTGAAGTGGAAGGCGAATGAGATAAGCTTAATCCGCTACAACTTGTCCTTGAGCTTCTCCTATCTGTTCATAACCTGACATGAATTACTCACTCGACCAGAGTTTCCGCAGCATTCTCATTTTCACTAGCTCTAAAATCTGGGAGATCCGAGCTTACTGAGAACCTCAACCACCGCTTCTTTTCCAGTAGCTTCAAACATGGCTGCAATATAAACCCGAAAAGCATCGCCACGACGCTCACGATCATCACTTTGAAAGAGGCAAGAGCCAGGACCACGCAGATCAGCACGGTAGGGGGAATAACCATCAAAACTGCACCGATAGTCCCCACGGGAACTCTGTACGGCCTAGAAGCAGTCGGGCACTTTATCCTCAACCTAATGAAGGCGACAAACTCCAAAATCATCCCAAAACAGTAGAGGAAATTCTCGGCAGCCACGATCTCCTGGAAGCTCATCCAAGAAAGCAGAAGCACGCCAGAAGCGGAAAACAATATCCCCACAAGAGGGGTCCCATAGTGGGACCGCTTGCTAAAGAACTCCGGAAGCATCCCTCGCTCCGCCATCCCAAGAAGCTGATAAGAATCACTGCTCATCTCAGCAACAAACATGCCCATGTTGGATAACGCCGAAGCCCCTTGCACCCACCATCTTAAAAATACACCACCAAGAATCTTAGCAATGTCGGAGAAGTAACCATCAGTCCAAAGCTCCCTATCAAGAGGAATTGCACCAGTACCAGTCAAGAGGGGATACAAGTACCCGAATACGACCAATATTAACGCATAAAACAGTGCCCTCGGGAGAGTTCTCTTCGGATTATCGACCTCCCCGGCCAAAGTACTGATCGAATCCCAATAATTTAGGTTCCAAAAGAGCGTATTCAAGTACAAATTCCAATTAACACTACGCAAGTCGCACGCAAACCACCTCGAAGGGTCAATTCTAGGGATAGCCACCAAGCCCATAAAAATGAAAGGGAGGATCGAGAACACCCCAAGAAAGACAGCAACCCAGCCGACAATCGTCAGGCCTCTATAATTCATGTAAGTCAACGCGACGGTGAGAATTAGCACGGCCAGAGTCCTCGGCGGCCCGCCCCCTAGAGCGGGGACGCCGGACTTCAAGTAATCTAAGAAGAGAACGGGGTACAACGCGTTGTCGATCACGCCGCTTAACCATTTCATCCACCCCTGCTGAAACCCCCAGAAAGGGCCCAGAGCCGAGGCGACCCACACCACATACCCTCCGTTCTCCGGGAACATGGTGCCCATCTCGGCGGTGATCAGAGCTTCCGGAATGCTCCATACGAAAGGGAAGACGACGAAGCCTAGAATAGCTAGGAGGGGCCCCGCGGCCTGGACGCTGTCCTCGATCCCGAACGGACCCCCGGAGACCTCGTAGAAGATCAGGAACACGAGGGGGACGACGGAAACCTTTTGAAAATTATTGTGTTTGTTATGAGACCGTTCATCGTCGTCGCCGAGGCCATTGTATTCGACACCGCGACCACCGCATTCCCCCATAAGATCAACACAGTAGTAGGCTTTATTACCAGTTCCTGTGTTCCTCAATTTCTACATAACAAAGTCACATCAATAATTTTACTCCACTCCACTTTCATCAAAGACAACAAATCAATTGCTTCCCTTTCAAAATCATTTCGATTAACTAACATTAACAGGAACTTTGATTGATTGGAATTATGTTTCAAATTGGCAAAAACAGGGGGTGTTCACCAGATTCTTAATTTGGTTTTAACCAAGCAAAGGAATTTGAGATTGTGTAGCCACAGAAACCGAAAAAAGACACCTTGGTTTATCTGACCCACCAAAAAATTTTCCTTTTCAGGAAAATCAAGCAATAAACTCAACAAAACCTAAGGGAATAACAGATAAATTTGAGAAAAAAAAAACGTAAAGATTCTCTCTTCTATCTCTTTACCAACCAAATTGAACCCATCTAATTGATATGACTCCCCTGTGAATTGAGTGATCTACTAACCATACACACATTAAAATAGAATAAAATATAAAATCAAAAACTCACCATTTAAAGGCGGGATCTTGAGGGTTTCAGCGCTCCATGGATCCCAAACTGAACCCTTCTCTCTCTCCTTTTCTCTCTCTAGGGGTTTCTTACAAGTAAATTAATTAATTAATATATATATTATTATGAGTGTTGTTTCGCGAAGAGAGAGAGAGAGAGAGAGAGAGAGAGAGAAATATTGGGTCGCTTTTTATGGTCGCTTTTCTAGGTCTCTTTACGTTTAAAATAAAATAAAAGCTTTGACACGTGCCCTGCGACATGGGATCGGGTCGACAAGGTTGCGGGATTTAATACGATCGCCGCCGTTAACGGTTAGTTGGACGGATGAGATTACGCGACGTGTCACGATTAGAGATCGATTAGTTGTGCGCAATATGATAAATAATCCCGTTGCTATCGTGCGCACGGTTGAGGTCGTCCGCGCGCAGGATAGCACAACAGAGGTGTACAAGCGATACACATAGGGGTGAAAATGGATAGAATATTATTCGAAAATATCCGTATTCATATTCGATAATGGGCCTGTTTGGCCTAGCTTCTGGAAAAGTGATTTCTGCAGAAGTGATTTTGGTTTGGAGAAATGATTTTGATGAAAAGCTGTAGAGCGTTTGGCTGAGTTTAGATAAAAGTGATTTTTCTGAAGTAATTTTCTAAAGCTGTTTGGCAAAAATTTTATGATGTTTGCATATATTAATATTTTTACTAAATTTTATTTTAAAATAATTTAAAATTTGAATTTTAATTAAAATTTTAAATTTTAATTAAAATTTTAATTTTTAAATTTTAAATTTGGACAAAATAAATTTAAAATTTCAAAATTTAAAATTTAAAATTTGAATTTTTAAATCCTGAAATTTAAAATTAAAATTAAAATCTAAATTTTAAAATTTAAAATTTGAATTTTGTAATTTGAAAATTAAATCTTGTAATTTTATATTTTATATTTTATATTTTATATTTTCAAATTTTTAAATTTAAGTTTTAAAATCTAAAATGTCAAAAATTTAAATTTTATCTTAAATTTAAAATTTGAAAATTTGAATTTTAAAATTTAAAGTTTGAGATTTGAAACTTAAATTTAAAATTTAAAATCTAAATTTTAAATTTTAAATTTAAAAAGTTGAAATTTAAAAATATGAATATGAATTTAAAATTTCAAAATTTAAATTTAAAGTTACATTTATACTTTGAATCTAAAATGAAAATAAAAATTTGAAGTTTGAGTCCAAAAGCAGAATCAGTTTTGGAGAAGCAGCTTTTTTCTGCTTCTGATTCTGAAGCCTTCAAAATCAGTTTTCTGATTCTGAAAAGCAGAATCAGATTTTCCAGCAGTCATTGCCAAACGCTCTACTGAGCTCAGAAGTGATTTTGGGCTCAGAATCACTTCTGAAAAGCTAGGCCAAACACCCCCAATATCCCGATCCGGATAGAAAATATCCGGATTCGGTCGGATACGGATACGGATATGATTTTAGAGAGTTAAATTTTTACGGATATCCGTAAAAAGCGGATACAGATGCGGATATCCGAATTTTTACTACTATTATTTTTATATTTTTTATATTTTTTGATCCATCGGGCCTCGGCCCAATTTCGCATGCTTGGCCCGCCCAATCCCTTTCCTCTAGAGTCGATCGCTCGATTTCTCTTTAACAATCAATACTTTATTTACAAACTTTCTTGTTTAATATTGCATTTTTACTAAATAATTATTTTTTTACAAGTTGTCTTATTTGATAAGTAATTATCGATACGACTTGACATATAGACTATGTTGGATGGACTTGTAGTTGTACTATTTAAATTTGGTGACTATTTTGAATTTGGTGACTATTTTTATGGTATTTTGAATTTGATGAATTTGGTGACTATTTAAATAGCTCTTTTTTAGAAATCTCTCTTGTCTATCCTCTAACTCATTGCAAATCAAGGTACGAAAGGATTATTAATATATGTTGTCGGAAAATAAGATAATTTTTGTGTTATTCGTTTATTTTATAATGAGTTATACATTAAATTTGCATATTTTATATGCGAAGAAATAAAGTGAGGAAATAAGGTAGGAAAATAAAGTAATTTTTTGTGTTTCTCGTTTATTGTATATATGCATATTAATTATCTGAATACATATCCGATCTATGTTCGAATCCGAAAAATATCCGACCATATCCGAATCCGTTTTTAGCGAAATGGTAATAAAAAATTAGCATCCGATACATATCCGTATCCGAATCCGTATCCGGAAAAGAAATATGGACGCGAATATGGTTTCATCAAATATCCGACCATATCCCATCCGTTTTCACCCCTAGATACACAAGAATAAACATGATCCAAGATGGTGGTTGGTTTAAAATAGAAATCGGAATAGAAATATAAATTTAATTTCATATCGTTTGTTCAAAATACTAGTTCGGATCCAAATAATTAATCTCATTTTTACTATTAAGTTGACAGAGAGAAAATTTAGTTATTCAAAAAAAATTTACATAAAATTTAAGTTTAAAATTAAGAATATAAAATTGTTTAAAACTTAGTGTGAGAATTCAAATTTTTAAATTTTGCGTGTTTCTCTCTCTTCTAGTATTTATGTGTATATATGTATAGGTATATATATATATATAGGTATATATATAGGTATATATATATAATTATTTTTGTTATTGTGTTGTTGTTGGAGGAGAGAGGATGGCTTGCGTCGCGAATCGGCGATCGTTTCTGGAGATCCAAAATGGTAGGTTCGATGTCTCGGCAGTGCTGATTGCGATGGCGCGATCCTTTCGTACATGCGACCGACGGATCGTGAGATATCGCAGGATCGTCGCCGAGAGGTCGTTATGCATGTTTTGATCTTTTCACGAAGTGGACCCTATTTCATGCACCATTTTGCGTGAAATCGAGTGTGGAGGGGTGTCCGTGCATTTTACGCATGCTGTGAGGGACTCAGGGTGAATTTCCTCGGTTTCGAGGGCTTTTTGGCTTTTTGTACACTTAGTATATTAGTGTGTTGAGGAGAGAAATCCTTATTTCTTGTGTTTTGTTCCCTTAGCTCCCCCAGCTGGTGTCCACTCCCCTCCACAGCTCCCTGCCCTCCTCCCTGTGCGCCGCCGACTGCCGCCGTCCTCCCCTGGCCGGCGGGGAGCTCCGGCCAACTCCCTCTCTTTCTTCTCTCTCTTGTTCTTCTTCTTCTTCCCCTTGCTGTGTGCACCCAGGGTGAACCCGTGCCTAGGGTCTTCCCCTGAGGGTGCACAGCCTCCGGCGACGTTGCCCCGTTGTCTGGAGCCGCCGCCGAGCGCCGCCGCACCGCCGCGAGCTGCTGCTGGAGGAGTGCGGGCAGTGAGCACTTGGCCCGAGCCGCCGTCGCCTTCCTCCCCGGACGCCCCCGTGCCGCCGGTGCGCCGCCGCAGCCGCCGCTGTTGCCGCTAGGGCTGCTAGGGCAGCCGCGGCTGAGAGCCTTGGGCCGCCGCCACCGCCTTTTCTTGTCGCGGTCACCACCTACCCAACGTCCGGCAAGCCCCTCTTGCCGGTGCTCGCCGTCCCGACCGCCGCCGCCGCCGTTCATTGCCGGCGCTGACTTGCCCTAGCCGCCCGAGAGCTGGAGCTCTCCCCGCGCCGCCGCCGCCGCTTCCTGCCGTCGGTTGAGGTGAGCACCCTCTTCTCCACCTTCCCCGCATCCGACCTGAGCCGCCACGCATGCTGCATGTCAGCCGGCTGCCGGCCGGAGCTAGTTGCTCCGGCCGGGCTTGGTCCTTGCTTGGTTGGGGTTGCATGCATGGCCCCGGGCCTCTGGCTGCTTCTCGAACCTCGGGAAGGTGAGCACGATGATCGTGGCGATGCGCTGATCATCGTGCTCACCTCGGATCGCTGTTTTGGCGCGCCGCTTTGCGGTTTATCCTTGCCGAGCCCTTTTATCGCATGTTGGCGCTGTTTTGTGGGCCGTTTGAGCCTGCGACTGTCCCTGTCGCAAAGGGGCTATGAGCACGGCCTCTGTTGCGACGTTCCCTGTCCGCTAGTACTCGCGGAGGGTCGCGCGGACGAACGGAGTGCCCTATCGGCCTTCTCTATGCTTGATATCGTGTGCATGTTGCTTGTTTTGGGCTTTTGTGGATTGTGGCAGCGCGGAGACGCTGCGGGCAGCAAGGACTTGACCCTTGAGGCCCGGTGGACTAGTTGTCCAATCTCTTCGCCCTTCGCGGAAATCCGGTTTGATTTCCGATGTGTTTTCCGATAAAATAGTCGACGGAACGCGCGTTTTGGTCGTGCGACTCACTTGCTGGTTTCGTGAGCGACTTGGCTTCGTCGTATAGCCTCGTTGGCTGTTCTTCATCGCTGTCCCGAAGTTTCGAGGGCAGCGGATGAGTGACGGAGGGTTCCGGTGCCAAATCGGCATTTTTTGGGAACCCGAAAAGCTGTTTTGGGATGCGTTGGTGTTCATGGCATCCCGGTCTTGTGCCCGCTGTCCAACCACCTTGTTTGGTGTGGTTGTGGACAGCGGAACACTCGCGTGGTTTGTTGGTACCCCTCTGGGGCTTGGTTTGGGTTCGGGATCGTCCCGATGGGTGTTCCGGACGATCCGACGGTTTCGGGTTGTGTGCTTGTATGTTAGTGTCGACTCGGTGGGTCTTGACCCTGTTGGTACCTCGTAGGTCCTATCGACGTTCCCGTGAGCCGTTGGTGTTAGGCTCTCTCGTTTCTGCAGGTGGGTACTTCGATCCGGAGTCGGTTCAGTGGACTAGCGGTGATACCTTTCTATCACTTTCTCTTGCATGTTGATTATTAGTTCACTAGACTCTCGTTTTCTCTCTACTTACGTGAGCTTGCCACTAGTAGAGTAGTGTGGATGTTGCATGACTTATTGATATGCTTTGAGAGCCGATTGGGTGATGGATGTGACGCACGACCCCGGGTGATGGATGCATAGCACGACCTAAGGGGGTGATAGATGTTGGACACGACCCATGAGGCACGGTGCAGGCTGGGCCCATACACCTTATGGGTCCCTGTGAGATTGGGTAAATAGTTACATTCGTATAACATAAACCAAATTGATGCATAGTGTATCTTGCATGACTTATTGATACGACCTAGTTGGTCAGTGGTGATCACCTGTTGTTCCGAGCGATCCTTGGACTTGGTCCCGTTGCTATTCTCGGCTAGTTGCCATTCTGTGGTTTGAGCATATTGCATCGATCGTCACAGCTCTTCTAGCACTTCACGTACGCCAGCGGTCTGATCCACCGCTTAGGGTGTTCTTTTCCGAAAAAGGGTTGTGCGTTTCCAACCCGTGAGCCTCTCGACATGTGCATCTGCGGAGGTTATGTGCCTGTGAGTGAGCAGTTGTGACAGTGCCAGGGATCCGTCCCTGTGGCCTGGTGGTGATTGGGTTTCATTATTTATCTACAGTTGATGCATATACTATTTGCTTACAGTAGCGTAGTCGTTCATGTATGGTTCATTCTCATGCTTACTTATGCTACTATTTTACCTATCTATCTATTTGTTGACCCTCGCGCCGGTGTGTACACCTCGCCTTCGTCGGCTTGCGGTATCCACTGGGAGGGGAGACATGTTTATCATGTTCTCACCCCCCGCCATCGTTGTTTTTTTCAGGTGAGCCGGGTGGTGGGAGTTGGGACGTTGTGAGACGCGACTAGATAGCTGCATTAGAGGTCCCGACCTGTGTTACCACCGTTTTGGTTGCTACCCTGACACTCTCCCTTTACCTAGTAGACTTATGGATATGGTTCAGTATTTTGTGTTGATTGCATGCGTAGATATTGTGGATGACTATGCTTAGTATATCGTTCTTATGGTTTAGTTATTGCCGAGTTATATGATCTTCTGTGAATCGTAGATTTCCACCCCTCGTGGTAGCAGTTTTCAAAATAAGGTTTCTGTGTGGGAAACAGTTTTCAAACAGCTTTTAATCGATCGGTTTTTGGTTTTCAAAAGAGAGTTCTCGTGTGGAGAACGGTTTTTAAATGATCTTTAAATGGTTGAGATTAGGATTTCAAATAAAGCTTCTGGGTAAGAAGCATTTTTATAGAATGATCTGTTGTTTGTGCATCGCATCATCCTTCGCCTAAGGACTTGTTTAGATACATGCAATTGTTAAGGACGGTTAGCTGTATGCTTTAGTCATTGTGATTGTTGTTTGTGTGATGAATGAATGGTGGTTGTGATCCTGTTTGTATCGTGTGTACGCCGTGCAAATACAGGGGAGACTCTGTCCGTGTAGACAGTGGGACCTGTATTTGTGGCGGGTCTGTACGTGGCGCGGGCTAGGCTTTCAAAAAAAAATGACACGTATTTCCGCTTCTAAAACTAGCCCGGGACGTGACACTTAGTTTGAAATTAAAGGAGTCGGAATTAAAATAGAAAACAGAATCAGAATGAGAATTGGAATAGACTGGAATCGAAAATAGAATAATAAAATCTCTTCACTTGTTTGGTTATAACGTACAGACCTTTGGCTAAATTGACAAAATGCGAATTATATCATGTTAGACATGATTAAAATAGATTTTGACAGGTCTAAACTGAGTTTGGGTCAAATTGACAATAATTCGGATCGAAACAGGGTTCCAAACTCAGAAAACCATGTTTCATACCTTTTCGTATGCCTGCAATAGAAATTTGGGCGCTCGAAATGGTTTCGGATGGTCCATTACAGCGTTTGGAATAATCGGACGTTCATTCAGAGAGCATGGTTAGCGAAGAGGCCAATTTCGGGCGCTAGGTTGCCCTGTGGGCACCCAAATCTTTTCGTAGCTCAATTGAGGGCATCTGAAAAATCTTTCGAACACCCAACCCCGGAGCTAGATTTCAATGGACTAAGGATTTAGACATCCGAATGGTCCTGCAGGTGCCTGAAAAATGTTTTGGGCGGTCCCTCATGGGTGTTCGAATGCATTTCAGATGCTCAACCCGAGAGCACAGGTCGCGTGAGGAATTAAGGAATTGGACGCTCGAATTCCCCTGAGTGGCCCAATTTGTGAACTGGGCGGGCTGAGTAGGCATCCGGAATTTGGACCGGGCGCAGCTATGTGCGGTTCGGGTACTCAAAAGTTCAGGGGGGAACTTGAGACCTGGCATAAAAATTGAGAATCAATTATTTGTTAAAAAAAAAGGAGTTGGAGAGTTTATGTGCTATTGTAGCACCTCTATATAACCGAAAATTACAGACTAAACTCTAATCCTCACCATTCTCCTCCTCTCTCACTCTCTCTCCTCTTTCTCTCTCTAGAAGAAAGGAAAAACCTATTTTCCCTATTGTTAGAACTTAGGATTCATCTTCTTGGAAGCTTAGAGGAGATATAGAATTTCAAAAGTAAGCTCTAGGAGGGTGAAAGCAGCTCTCTCAACTAGGGATGTCAATGGGTATGGGTACCCGAAATATTATCCGAACCCGAACCCGAACGGGACGGGTTTACCCAAACTAAATGGATATGGATTCGGGTATGGGTATAGAAAATAAAAACCCGACGGGTATGGGTATGGGTACCGATTATGTATGTACCCGACCCGAACCCGAATAAATTATATATATATTATTTATTTACTTATATAATATATAAAATGTCTAATAATATTTTAGTCATTGGATCTTCATCCAACGGTCAAATTATATATATATATATTATTTATTTACTTATATTTGATTGTTTTTTGAAAAGTTTTGATTTTCCTACAATATATTTTGAAATATGGTAAAGAGAAATCATTAATTCGGGTTTGGATTTTCGGGTTCGGGTTAGGGTTCGGGTTTCAGATTTTTGGTCGGGTCGGGTATGGGTATGGGTTTTTAAAACCCGCCGGGTTCGGGTCCGGGTTCGGGTTTCAATTTGATTGTCGGCTTTGGATTCGGGTTTTTGAAAACCCGACCCGTTGACATCCCTACTCTCAACCCGCTTTCCTCATACTACGAGAGGTGAGTTAGTATTTTTTAGGATTTTGATGCTTTCCTCATACTACGAGAGGTGAGTTAGTATTTTTAGAATTTTGTTTTGGGGGTTTTCTGCCCAAATGAGAGATTTTTTAGGTTCTATTTTTTTTTTTGAGAGAAAGATAGCATGCTACCGCTTCATTCAGTAAGAAGGTGAATTTAGCAACAGAGTGAAGCAACAAGGCTTCCACGAAAAGAAAAAAAAACTAAACAACGCAATAAAGCTCCCACGTATTCCAACACGAGCGTATGTCCACCAATAATTGTCTCAACGTTAGCTTTTTTTTTCTCAAAAATTCTTCTATTCTGCTCCAACCAAATAGCGCACCAAGTAGAGGCAATGATCGTTAACTCCCTTCTCCCTACTACGCCCCACTTACCGTTGCTAACTTTCCAAAGCTCACCAACCAAAGTACAGGTAGGGCTCATCAGAGACGAAGGCATGATTCAATCACGAGGGGGGCTCAAAATATATACAAATAAAAATTTTAAGGGATAAATAAGATTTTACCTACTCAAATTTTTAATAAAAGAATTTATTGATTAGATAATTAATGTTAAAAAATAATAACTTTATTTCTTTAATTTAGACTCGCTTATTTATTTCTTTAACTTCTAATTATTTTATTGCATTATTTCATTCAAATAACTTAAAAATTTTAATAGTAATTCAGTTACGATTTAATTTTTTAATTTTTTGTAAATAAAAAAATAACAACCAATGACTAATATCTAATGGAGCTATTAAATTTAACATTCCATTTTATTTAGTTAAATAAATTAGCTCATCAAAAATAATTAAAAAGTTAAGAATGTATAAAATAAATATTTAAAGTTGAAAGGACTTATTTCAAAATGCCCTATTATTAAGAGGTTCTTAGAATATTTCCACCTATAAATTATAAACACATAAGAAGAGAAAGAGCCCCATGCAACCATGCTAGCACCAAAAACTTTTTACAAGATAGGCCCATATATTTTAGAAATTAACTAAAAGTTAATAAGTTACCAAAAGATTATAAAGTAAATATTGAAAAGTTGAGAGGGGCCATGGCCACTTTGGGTCTATACATTGCTCCGTCCCTGGGGCTCATTTGTTCAGCATTAAACAATCCAACAGCGCAATGTGAAACAACAGCTCATGAAAAGATGATCTGCTGTCTCGGATTCTTCCATACAGAGCACACAACTCAGCTCTCCCGACCATCCTCTTTTTACTAGATTATCCATTGTTAGCACCTTTTGTTTCAACACCAGTCACCCAAAAATTTTAATTTTCAAGAAAATTTTGATCTTCCACAGTCGGACGAAGCTCCTTTTCCTTGATTCCGCCATCCTGCAGGAAATTATAAAGTGACTTAACCGTGAACAATTCCATTTGACTCCATCTCTGTCTAGCTTCATCTCCATTATCCGTTAAGGTAAAGTTGGAGAGTATCTCCTTCAGCTCCAAAAGTGATTCTCGATCGGAATAAGGTCTTGGGTCAAAGCCCTGCAGGATCTTATGCCACTTCCAGCCTTTTCTACCAAAACAATCTTTCACCCGGTGGTTTTTTTTAAACCATCTCGTCAAAGATTCGAGGGAAGAGTGATTGAAGGGAACACTGGCCGCTCCACCTGTCCATCCAAAAAAGAACACTACTCCCGTCACCAATCGTATAGAAAACTCTGCACCGTAAAATATCCTTTGTCATTAATACACTTTGCCATCACTATGAGTAAGGTCTAAAGGGTACCCCTTCCCTAAGGGGTTTCCTCCTTGAATAGTAAACCCCTCCAATGAAGGCGCTCCATGGCAAGTTCTTATCAGATAGGAACATCCGCTACCACTTTGCTAGTAAAGCCGCATTCATAGCCTCCAAATCCTTAACCCCTAGACCCCATCTTTTTTACTCCTACAAACCGTCCTCCATCGCACCAAACAATGACCCCCAGCTACGGCACTCATTCCTTTCTAGAAAAAAGCCCTCCTGAGTGCTTCGATTTGCTTAATAACCCATTTGGGTGCTTTGAAAATCAAGAAAACGTAAAGAGGTAGGTTAGAGAGGACAGAAGTAACAAGTACAAACCTACCGCCGATAGATAGAAGTTTAGCTTGCCACCTTTCGATTCTTTTCTCGATTTTATCTATGATTGGCTACCACTCCGTTTTGCTTAATCGTCTAGTAGTGAGTGGGAGACCGAAATATTGTGTCGGGAAGGAGCCCAATTTACACTCTAGAATTTCAGCTAACTTTTCTCCCCGTCGTCCAGCCCTGCCTAAGTAGAAGACCTCAGACTTACTTCTATTAATTTTCAAGCCTGAGGCTCACTCAAAAATATGCCATACGAAAAGGATTTCCTCACTTGTCTTTTCTTACCCTCACAGAGAAGATTGTGTCATCAGCATACTGAATAAATGCAACATTGCATTCCTCATTAGGAGCAACTCCTCTCACCAAGGTGTTGCTAACCGCTTAGTTCATCAATCTCGCTAGTCCTTCTGCTACCAGAATAAAGAGGTAAGTAGAGAGAGGATCACCCTGACAAAGCCCCTTTTTGGTTTTGATCCATCTGGAAGGGACCCCTGGTTAACTAGAATTGCAATTTTTGCATTGGCTATACATTGTTCAATCCACCCGCACCATATTTGGTTAGCCCCAAGCCAAGTCAAAATTTTCCATAGGAATCTCCAGCTCACTCTGTCATACGCTTTCTCGAAATCTGCTTTGATTCCAACACTTTCCACACCCATTTTAGAGCACCAATTAACAATCTCACTAGCAGTTACAAAGGAGTCTAAAATCGATCGACCTTTTAGAAAAGCAGTTTGGGGTGGAGAGATGACATCTTTAATACCCCCTCGAGTCTGTTAGCGAGAACCTTAGAAATAATCTTCTGAACTCCGTTAATAAGACTGATAGATCTAAAATCATTAGCTATCTTTTACTCCCTCTTTCTTAGGTATTAGATAAGTATACGAACAATCTAATGGTCTAGAGTTTAGGGCCCCGTCAAACAAATCTTGAAAAACGTTAAAGAGATCAGCCTTAACTACGTTCCAAAACTTTTGAAAAAATCACAGATTGAAGCCGTCAGGTCCTGGTGCTTTATCTCCGCCTAATTGAAAGGTGGCCTTTCTAATTGCGTCCATTGAGAACGACAAGGTAAGGTGGTTATGATTTAGCAAGGGTTTATCAAAAAATAAACTGCTCCAATCACCTATCGACGACCTGTCCGGCTCGATTGGGATAAATAATGCTTTAAATTTCGAATAAAAGTAGTCCCTTTTATCTTCCTTTTTGTAGATTGTCTTGCCTTCATCTTTCACTACTCCGATGGCATTTTCACGTCTTCTCCTATTTGCCATTGCGTGGAAGAACTTCGTGTTACCGTCTCTTTCTTTTAGCCAGTGTTGCCTGGAGCGCGTCTTCCATAGTATCTCCTCGCCTATGATCACTTTCGCTAGCTGATGTTTTATTTGCTTCTATCTATCAATTTGCTCGGCAGTAAGATTCTGGTACTCCTCAAAAACGTCGAGCTTTTGGATCTCTTCAGATAGTTTCTTTTTCCCCCTCGAGATATCATAAAAATTCAAGGCACACCATTCCTTAATCCTTTTACGGCAATGTCTTAGTTTAGCAACTATGATGAGGGTGCTAGAATTTTTACGCGATGTTTCCTCCCACCAGACACTAGATTACAAAAATCTTCTCGTACTAGCCAGACCACCTCAAATCTGAACATATGACTGGGTTTCTTATTTGTAGTAGAGAGCATAATCGGAGAATGGTCGGAAATTATTCTTGGAACAGCTAAAGCTTTAGACAAAGGAAAGGCGTGGTCCCACTCAGTAGAGATGAGAAATCGGTCTAACTTGGCCATGGAAGGACAGCTTTGCATGTTGGACTACATGAAATTCTGATTACCTAGCGGTACGTCTATTAGTTCCAACTCATTTAAAAGGTCTGTAAACATAGCCATTAGTCTTCCACTTCAGGTTCTACCCCTTCTCTCGTTTTGGTTTCTAGTAAGGTTGAAATCACCGCACATAACCCATAGGCCTCCACAGGCCCCTTTAAGATCAGTTAATTCATTACAAAATTCCGTCTTTCCATCCCACGAAGGGGGGCCGTAAATATTCGTTAAATAGAAAACGGTGTTACTGACATTGTGATTCAATTGGACAGTAAGGAAAAATTTTCGCACTAGTACTTCACGACACGAGAAGTCGTGAGTGTTCCAACAAGTGATGACCCCCTGGACACACCTTCTGATTTAATATACTGACATTTATCGAAGTATGACCTCGCGAAAGATCGGAGAAAAGAGCGCGAAACAGTGTCCACTTTGAATTCTTGCAAACAAAGCACAGATTTCCTATACCACAAACTTCACTACCCCCCTTTTACCCGAGTCATTTAGGCCCCTGACATTCCAACTACATATTTGAAACATAAAAAACCAAAAAAAAATAGCAAAGACGCACTAAACCTAGTTAAGGCCTAGGCAGAGGCCCTAATGAAATCGTTGAGGTTGCGAACTTCGACATTGCTTAGAATAATCCCACACTTCGCACTTTTCTTTTGGTTTTACTGTACCCATCAGATGGTGCATCTACAATCTTTCCACTTGTACTTCTGGGTTGTTTAACGAGCAGCTCCCGAATCGCCACTTCACTAAGTAGAGTTTTATGCGAAATAGCCCAATCCTTCATAGGTTTATTCTCATCCCTAACCAAGCGAATGCTCTTCCTGATGGAAGATGAGAGCTTGGACAGAGGAGTGGGGTGCCGAGAGGAGCCACTGCTCGCCTCCGCCAGCTTCATCCCGACCGCAGTTGCCACCGTCCCTGTAGGCACTAGACTGAAGTCTCTATCTTGTAGGTGATCATCTCCAACTTGGTCGCCCTCTGAGAGGCAGCCGAGGGGCTCAGCATCGTAGGGATCGTCAGTAGTAACCCTGCTCGAAAGTCCTTGACACGGCAAGGAACGAGCAGAGCAACCGTAATGGAGTGCACCCTCAGCCCATACGAAAAATTTAAATTCATCTGTATTTGGTACATACAGCAGAATACAAGATTTCTCTGAGCTGAATGACTTAAGAGATAGGTCAACCAAAATAGACTCAGTTTGAGGACCCACCAAAGAGTCCAACCCAGCCCAAACCGAAAAAGCCCCATCGTCAATCCAATCCACCTTCAGAAAAATATTTGGGCCGACCAAAAAGGGGACCCAAAAGTCGGCACGGGCCAACTGCCACCCAACCAAGCCAGGCATGGAATCCCATACATGGATTTCCTTAGCCCACGGGTTCTTCTCAGTCCGCCTCAAGTAGCACACCGCCACAGACCCCTCGACGTGAGGGCCTCCTCTGGCCCCCTCGTCACGAGGTTCGAGACATCAAAAATCGAACCGGAGCGTCGGATCCACACAAATCCTCCATTGAGATTATCGTCTCGTCCTCCTTTGTGGCTCGTAGATCGAAGAGCCTACAGTTTCAAAGCTTCACGAGTAGGGAGTCCACCTAGCATCCTAGCGGAATGCTCCTCGGTATCCCCGTCACCATCCTTTTTGTTGAGGTCAACGACCGCTTTCTCTTTATCATGAGACCTCAAAGTCCCTAAGCTAAGGATCGATTTTGAAAAGTTGCTAAATCTGATCATCTTCCTACCTCCGCAAGGCTCGAGAAGACGTTGGAAGTCCGCCTCAGGGATCCCACTAGCTTCGGGTACCGAGCATCTTGGGAATCGCTTACCATCCGCCGGAACGATAGGGGGATCCACCTCAACTCCGGCAGCTAGCAAAGACGAGTCCTTGCCAGAGGTCACCGACCGTCGCTGAACATGCTAGGACTCAAGAAATGAGGTTCGCCTTCTGTCTCTGATTTCAAAAGAGTTTCAGGTATTATCTTGCCCATCTTGTCCAGATGCATCTCCCTTCCTCAAATCGCTATCTCCTGCGCCTTCGCTTAGGTTATTAACCTTGTGGGCTAGCCGATGGCCCAGCGGATCTATTTGATCCCCGCCTTTATTCGGATCCCCACCAGCGAAAGGAATACCGCGGTCGTCCCCTCCGAAGGGAGCTGAACTCTCCAACTGAATGTTAACAGACACAACTATGTCTCCCAAAGTAATTGCCAGGTTTTTCGGAATGTCAGCAAGGTCGTCGACCGCGATCTGGCATCTGAACGCAATTAGATCATGCATGTTGGCACTCTTATCATCAGCCCGGAGGTATCGGCCGAAGCTGTTGATAATCGCCGCCACCCTGGCCTCGGACCAACATTCGAAGGGCATATCCAACAACTTAATCCACGCTTTGTAGGTAATCCGAGACCGAGTGGCATCTCTATAAGGGTTCCAAACATAACATCGCAGCTGGCAATGAGGTAAAGAGACAATCCCCCATCTAACGAGATCGAAAGATCGTACCTAAAGGGGGAGAAAAATAACAAAATTCCTCTCGCTGTGTCGGGCAACCAGAAAGTTGTTGGAAAATCCACCAAAACTATTAGCGAAGTTGTTCACGATCGTGTCCTGGGTGAAATGACCGAGCCTAGCCGAGCTTATGACGTTGGCGAGAACGACGTTCTGACGTTCTTGCTGTCGAATATGAAAACCATCAGTAATAGGGATGCTTACCTTCCTGGAGGGGGGAGCGAAAATGCATAGCCCTATACATCTTAACTAAGGGGTGAGATCTGCGAAGACGATAGTTTCGGACAATATGACTAGTTTTGAAGCAGGCGAAACACCGGATAGGATCTCTACATTCTTGCACCCGGTGATCCACCGTCAAACATCTGTAGCACCTTCCTGCCAAAGAGGACTTACGCCTAGGAGAGGACACAGGGGAAGGCACCCACTTTGGATTAAGAAGAAACTGGTTGCTTTTCGTCCAAGATAGGAAGAAGGAAGACCTTGACTGGGATGCGAAAAAGGCCGGAGGAGGGCCTCTTTATAGGACTGCTTGGAGGAGATCTTAGTCCCTTTCAAGATGCCTTGTGCTCTCTGCTGAGCAAAAAGGGTCCTCCAACACCTCCCCCCCCATTGGAAAGGAAGGAGACAGAGGGGGAGCTACACAACTCGATGGACGAAAGGGGGAGGCCAGCAATGAAAGGACAACAGGAGATTAAGGAATCTCCTTCGTGATCTACCCAAGAAATTTTAGAGTTTGTTTTCTTACCCTTGTGATCTACTCCTATTTTATCTCGAATAGATTTCTTGGATATGTGCAGGAGCTCAGATGGAATCTTACGAAGAGATCTTTCCTTCAGAGTCTAAAGCTCCTTTCTAATTCAATGTCAAGATCAGGGGAAGGAGAGGATCCTCTCCCCCATGCAAAACTTCACCTGCGAAGTGGATCTCTCCTTTGACTTGAGTGTAATAGAGTGTTGGGGCTTGGCAAAGGTGAACTAACCACCTCCGCTGCCTTCAGCTGCGTCCTCCGGTTAGACTTTTCTCTCGCTTACGGAGACTAATGTTTCACTTATTCAGTGTCCATTTTCTAGGTTCTATTTTTATTAGAGCTATTTTTAGAATTTTTTTGGTAATCTCTAGAGGTCAAGAAGTATTTCTTCTTGAAGAATCAAGAGAATATGAAAAATATCATCGAAATGAGTTTGATCTTTTCTTTGTCTAAAGTTTTCATTGATTTCATGCATGTACTATATGTACTATATAAGCCAAAATATATCTAGTTGCATGTTAGTAGATATTATAGGTCAAAATGTATTCTTAGCATTCGATCTAGGAAAAAAAAGGGTTTCTAGCCCTTTTGTATGGTAAAAAAGAAAAGAAATATGTGACATATATGTAAGTAGCATATGAACATTGGGACATAGGTAAACAAGAGTGGCATCTAATTTAGGTTGAAACCTAAGGTGTGAACATAATGGCCTTTGAATTCTAGGTAAACTTGAACTAGAGAATAAGACATGGAAATGAATATGATAGCAACCCTAGAAATTATAAACTTAGGGTGAAATGGTAAAACATGTGTGACCTTTCGGAAGTGTCTTTAAAGGGAGAAGTCCGATCCTCTCGACTCCCGACCATGGCTCATTATTACTCTGTTGTTTTTAAAAAAAACAAACTACTTTTTCTAAAGCTAAACCCCGGGGCGTGACAACTATGGCTATTAAATCCTAAACAACTCACTAACTAAAGCTACTGAAAATTAAAACTACCGAATGCTACTTCTACTACTCTACTATCTCTCTCTAAGTGTCTCTCTCCAAAAAGTAAATTGAATTTTTGAATGTTGGAAAAAGGTCCTCTTCCTATCTAACTTGACTTATTTATAACCTCTCCAATTTGATTCTAAGTCACGAGGATCTCGGCCGGTTCCTGAAATCTTCGGTCATGATTATCTCTTTCCTTATGTTGGACGCTCGAGATCACCTATTTACTTTACATCCGAAAGTCGTGACTTCCCCTTTTTGATTTTAGCTAATCTCTTTATTAAGACATCAGCGGCCAAATTTGTCCCCACTCCCCAGATCTGACGATCTATATTTAGCATCAACAATTGCCTCCTCATTGGCAAAAATAGAATTCTTCCTGATGTTTCGATCGATGATACTTGAACCTTTCCTTCACACGCACGATCCGTCGCTTCGACTCCCACACCACAGATATGTGGTATTCTGATTGGTCTAGTCGAAGTATTTAATAGTAATAGGCATCATTCACCTCGTCATTTTCCTTCTTAAACTTCCTCTCTATAGAAATATCACCGGAAATCGCCTCCCCAACAAATTTCATCACCAAAAATAGCCTTCGCCACAAATTTCATTGCAAAAAATTGCCTCAGCCATAAATTCCATTGCCCGAAATTGCCTTCGTAGCTATCTCTGCCATGGATCTTATCATCGAAAATAACCTCGGCTTCCTTTCACAACCTCAAGTACAATGTCCTCCAACCCAAAACAGCCCGTTCGGCTAGGGAAATTTAAGAGGTACACAATCCATACATCCTAATTCCAATTCCCCGTTCGAACCGTTTCATTTTCGGCCCTCTTGACACACCAGACATAGGTTACCATTTTGTAGATACCTTCCTCCACACCATTTCTCCTTCTGGTCGCCCTTTTCAAGAATATTTATTTTGATAACCGGGTCAAGGTCGAAAAGGCTAAGGACTGGAAAAGGATTGGTATTTTTGAAGTCTTTTAAGGACTATCCTTATCTAATAGGTGACTACTTGTGCTTTTGGTCTTCTACTTCTAACCCCCTGCTTCTCCCTTTCGGCACTATGAAACCTACTTTTTTTGATATAGCTGCTATTGCTGGACTCAGACCCTATGGTGTCACTATTTCGACCAGATTATTTTTTCGACTTGCCGAATCCTTCTACTTCGGCCGAGCTTCCGATATAGCTTATGAAAAATTCATCACGCGACATACTTAGAAATCCGGCCCAAGTTTCAATCTTTAACACACTGTTTTCTTCTATATTGGCTATGTAAACATATTTTTTTATACGAAATTTTGAAAAATAGTCAAAAATTTCCTGTCATTACTGCTTTCTTGGTCGAAACTAAGCAACTAGTCCTCAACCCTCATGTGTTTGGCATTCTTTACCATAGTATATTTCAACGATATTATCTCTTCCTTTATCGATGTTGGATCCTTTACAAATGCTGGTGGTCCCCTTCTCTCTATTAATAATTTCTTTTTATCTCTACTTTATTTTTTGTTTTATCCTTATCTTTAAAAAAAAACCATGAGCATAGTACCGCAGAGAGTAATCTCCATTTCTTTCTCTTTTTTTTGGTTTTTTTACTTTTTATAATAATACATATTTTTTTTCTTGGTAATTTGTAAATATCGCAATGTCATTGGTACATTTGGATTGATTACCACAAAACAAAGTAGCACAAAATAATTAATAAATTAATTTACTTTGGATTCCAATAAGGCCGTCTCCAAGAGTTTTAGCACATGGTTACACTTTTCAAGGCTACAAATTAAACAAAAAGGAAAAAAGAACATAAATTACAATAATAATGCATTGGTTAATGCTTCTAGTGCTCATCACCCGTGGCTTAAAATTTAAAAGGCACCAATAGCCTAATTCAAATAATGAACCAAAAGTAAGAAAAAAGAAATTATCTAAATAGCCAATATATATCAATCAATGAACAAGATAGGTAATAAGGAGTGCTACAATCATAAGAACATAAGCTATTCCTTGGTCGATCGCCTTCCCGTCGCTCGTCGGAGATGGCGCCGCCGCTTCACCAACCGCCAGTTGTGCGCACCCCGACAAGAAAAATGTGATCACAAAGATTATGCAGTAAACCTGGCACTACAAGAAAACTACTATTTTGTGGGGCCCTCAAAATTTCTCGGGCCCTCAAAATTTCTTTCTTGTCTATTAAATTTTGTTTCTGTCCTATCTAAATATCTAGAACAAAAGGTTAAGCATTCATCAGCAAGATAGGCTAGAGCTATTGATCCCTCTGGACGTGCTTTATTTCGTACATTAGACTTCAGCTTGCGCAAGTACCAATTTATAAAAAGTTAAATATTATTTAATCAAATTTTACTATAAGAATATAGTAACTAGATAACCATATAATAAAATAAAAATATTACCTCTCAAATGGGTACATCCACCGGTAATGTACAGGACCACCTAACCGTGCCTCCAATGGAAGATGAATAGGCAAGTGTATCATAATATCAAAGAATGCAGGAGAAAATATCCGTTCAAGTTTGCAAATTGTCATTACGAACCCGACTGTAATAATTAAAAAGTTGAGGAAAACCAAAGCTAGTAAAAAGGAAGGGCACTCTTGGGATGCACCATTGGGGTTGTCTATCACAAAGATACAGAATAATAGATAGATGTTGGATGCACGTGCGATTGTAATATACGTATATACTAACTAATATTTAGGATCATAGGAGAATATGTAGTCAACATGATGGTAAAGAAAAGGTTAATTAATTATAAGATGAAAACAAATAAATAAATATGGAAACAAATAAAAAATGAAAAAGGATCCATCTTACACTCTTATCTATCTAGAGAATTAATATTCTAATTAATGGAATATATAAACTCAGCTTTACAAGGTTAAGTTTATTTTTTTAGTGACCAAATATGGGTTTGTTGCTTTGCTGAGTTATTATATCCAACTATAATCTATAGTGCAATCATAAACTCTATTAGATCCTCCCAAGAGAGAGAGAAATAACTATTTTACTCCTAAAATGTAGTAGAGGGAGGTTTATATCCTAGAATGAAGTAGAGCAGGTTTCTAATACATCTTAATTAACATTTTTATCATGTAGCCTTTGGAGAATGTGTGGTATCTATCATGTTTGGCCTACTAGTTAAAGCATCCCTGTAAGTGCTTATTCAATGCTATTGCTAGATGGAACCCAAGTAACATCTTTAAAACCTTCTTAATAACCTGATGCTAAATCTTCAAAGAGAGGAATAGAATTAGAACATCTACTTTTGAAAAAATCTTTTCCTGTTGATTATTTCTACCAATTTCAATCATTGAAATTTTTTCCAAAATGCACTTTCCTTCCTCTAAATTCAAACTTAAATTTATATTAAAATGTGAATACCACAGGTAAAAAATCCTAACCCACCATCCATCCAATTACAAGAAATAGGTCAACAAATTTGGGGCCAAATCATGGATACTAGCAAAATCCGTGGGTTTTGCTCTCAGATTTTTCTTTTTTACATCAAAAATTTCATAATATTGTTCTCAAATGAAAAATTTTCATAAGAGTACAAAAAGAGGAAACCTACCAGACGAGGTTGGCGTTCGAAATCCTCCTCTCCCCTGCGTCTCTTCCTCCTCCGCTGCTGCGACCGCCGCCGGAGACCAGCGAGTCGTCACCTTGGAGGAAAGCTCGCGTCGAGGGCCGCGGGGAGAGGAGAAGCCTGCGCCGAGGTCAGCGCAGAGAGGAGGTTGAGGCCGGCGCGCGGAGGTCGCGGCCGGTGTGCGTGTGGTGGACGATCGAGAGGGCTTGGACTTGGGAGAAAGAGTTTCGTTCTGTTTAGAATAGGACAGCCAAGGATTTTTCTTTTTCAATACTATATATTTTTTTATATTAATCTTAATATTTGAGCCTTTAATACTATAGTGGCCTTTTATAATATTGGCCACTAAATCTTACATATAAAAATATTATATTTTATAATAAATTTTAAAAAAATTATAAAATATTTTAAAAACTAGCGCGATGATCATAACTGCGAAAAAAAAATTTACATCAAAACTTATTATTATTTTTCTGATAAAATATAAAATATATCATAAAAATATGAACTTTTGTGTAGAATTTAAACAATTCCTCGCAAAATGTCCGCGACTCTTCGGCGCCAAGCGAAATTTTTGCGCGCGATAACCAATAGCACCGAAAAATATTTGCAATAAATTTTTTTTTTTTTGTGGCAAAAGTATTAATATTGTCACAAAAAATAAACTATTTTGTGGCCATACGTTACAAATCACCACAAATAAATGCAGATGATGTTCACATTTTCTAAAAAATCTAGCAAAAGCTCTATTGTGACGAAACAACATTGCCACAGTAAATAATCTAAACATTTTATGACAACTTTTTTTACTTCTACATAAATGGCTAATGCGTTTATTGCGATTTTTAAAAAATCGCAAGTTATTTCATTTTTAAATATTCGTAAAGAAAATTTGTGGGAAAAAAATAAAAATCCCCACAAAAGGTTTACCTGCAATAGAGTTTTCTTGTTGGTCACAGAAAAGTCGCCACAAAAAATTGTATTTCTTGTAGTGTGGGTTGTATTCATCTTAATTAGTTTCCAAACAAGTCCAATTAAAGAATGATCGATGAACTATTAAATTTGGATCTAATTTGTGGATTTTTTCTCTAATTAATGTGTGTAGACGAAGATAAAAATGTAGTAGCTGATTATTAAAGAGGAAGGGATAGAACTTGGATGAGGAGAGAGCTAAATGGGTGTTTGCTTTATATAGAAGTGTTATACGGATGTGCATAGCTTTTGCCGTCCACGTTAATTTGTAGGGCTCTTCATATGCCGACTTCATGGACTGAACTCTCATCTCAATTTGCTGACCACTTTTGATTTTGGAATCTCTAATCATTTCTGGATAGAGCGTAAAATTTACACATATTTCATAAAAATATATTGATTTTAATTTGCATCTATTTTATTAAAAATATGTAGGTGGGTAGTTCATGTTACCATTTCTATATTGCAACTTTGAGTCCATATAGCTTTGATTAAATGTTTTAATTTCTAAATATTGATATATGATATATTTTATTTTAGAAGCTTTTGCTTATATATATATTCTTTATTACTATTTAAAATTTTTAAATTTATTCTATATTTGTCCAAAATATCCTTCTAAAACCCCAATCCCATTAGTGAGCTCTAGAGGGCAAGAGGATATTTGAAGAAATTTTTTCAAATGAATAAAGACATTTTGGTCAACCAGAAATAAATTAAATATTTTTCAAATTTAGAAGGCTTATTAGATATTATCCTTTTATCTTATGATTATTAAGAAAAAAAAAAAACTTTTATTGTGCAATAAACTAACTTCTCCTTGAAGTAAATTTAATTTGAGTTATGATTAAAATATATGGAACTTATCTAAACTATGAATTACTTAAATCTGGCTATCCAATCTTTCAAAATTTTAATTTTACTATCTAATCTTTCAATTTATTTGATTTGAATCAGTGAACGATATTTTGATTATAAAATTTAGACTAATTATTTACTTTAATAAACTTGTAGTTGTGATAATCAAGGATTTAAGTGTCTATCGGCACGGCCCGTATCTATCGTGTCGTATCGTGCCAACAAGATATCGGCACGATACAGCCCCCGTGCCGATGGTACAGTTCAAAACCCTCTATTCTTTAAATTAGTAAGTAATTTTCTCAATAAAGTTCAAAAGATTTGATAAAAATATATAATAAACAGTTAGAATATTTTGTTGTTAAAGAAAATAAATATTTCATGCTATTATGTGTCGGCACATATGAATTTTTTGTGACCGGCACGCATCGGCACGGCCCGGCACGCACCGTGCCGTACCGTGCCGGTATATTTCCGACACGACCCCGTGCCACAGCATTTAAATTCTTGGTGATAATTGCAAAAAATATACTAACATAACCTGTAAATCAAAATGGTCCAATGTTCAGATAAGTTCCATACGTATTTACCTTGTGTTATTTGGCAGGTGAAAGGGTAGATAGCTGTTTAATATATAAAATTAGTTTTTTCTATTTTTTTGGGTTTGACTAACTACAGATTTTTAGAGATTAAATTGTTAATAAAGTTAAAAACTGCAAGAACTAAGTGGCAATACTGGGATAGTGCAGGTACTCTCAATATATTTTACCAAAAATATATATATATATATATATATATATATATATATATATATATATATATATATATATTTCATCTTATTTTATTAGGGGAACCCGCGCGTGTTTGACTCGTTTTGACTCCCATAACGTGGAGCATCCGCTGTTCCCGTGTGAGTTTAATGAGGGCCTAAAAAGCTTGCTCTTTGTACGACGACATTAAAATTAAAATCTCAGGTATCCAATTAGCAGGTGATTTGATGATTAGTTGATCTTCGAATTAACTTTGGATTTTACTTCTATATTTTGTATCAGAATTTAAGAACCGGTCAATGTTTGTCGATAAAATAATATTTTTTTTTTAAAAAAAAAAAAAAGGTTCGAATAGTCCTTAACGTACATACGTCTTTATGAATCCAATTATTAAGCCTCTGCATAAACAAACATCGCTAGAGCTTTCCCTCCATAGAGTTCCTATATACCTCTTCCTGTTTACTTGCTAAATTTTCTCTTCATCTCGACAAATCAGATAAATTAGACTCAAATTTACATAATTTTTTTTAAAAAAAGAAAGATGAATTCAATCCGAGTTTATGCGATGATCTTCGTCGCATTTTTCGTGTCGGGGCTTATGCAACTAGCGGTCGGGGAAGCTGCAGAGGCGCCATCTCCGACGAGCGATGGGAAGGCGATCGACCAAGGAATAGCTTATGTTCTTACGATTGTCGCACTCCTTATTACCTATCTTGTTCATTGATGGCCTGTTCTTGTAGATTTGTTCTTTCGGATGCTTTTTGAGCATTAATAATTCCTTAAATAAGGAGAATTGATGGTGTCTTTTGTAAAGCATCCAACAGTAGAAGCATAAAACTAGTGTCTCTGTGTGTGTGTGTGTTTCTTTTTTTTATTTTTGAAAAGTTTTGACATTCATTATGACAGGATGACACATTAAGATATTAATTACTGTATAATTTATTTCGACATCTAAACATGACCTAACTCAAAAATGCTTTGTTAACCAACATCTAGTCATGTGATAAATGAAACACCAAAATCTGACAATTGTTTTGCTACATGAAGTTCATATGAGCTTGCAGGTCATAAGCAAAAGCTCTGCTTCTGCTGCAGTCCGAAGCTGTTGGGAGTTCTTTTGATGCTATTGATAAAAAAAATTATTTGCATATTCTTGGTTTAATAATAATCCATTGAGTTTGCTATCTGAAACTTTAATGCATTTTCAAACTAGTTCTCCATCCAGAAATATGTCAAATGTCAAAAAAAAAAAAGCCCTTGAGCAGAAGCAGGACTGGGGTTGAATTTAATGTAATTTAGTGTGATAGAAGCTGTTAAGATAAGATAGATTCCTCATGCTCAGAGACACTAAATTTATAGCAAGTTATTATATATATTTTAAAATTTTAAATTTAACTAATGTTAATTGGATTGACGCACTCTCTCCAAACATCCGGTCATTGAACGCAAGTCATGAGCCTACAATTGAAGGACATCATAAAATTACTTGTTTCAAACTATTGACATCTCAAATATCGACTATTTATGAACGATTTAAACATTTTTATATACTCTGTTGCTACTATTTGTAATAGATATTGAATGAGATTATGGATTTTGGATTATATGTTATGTTCAATTATGAAATATTTAATGATGTCAAAGAATTGGTTTGCTTTTTGTTAAGAATCGTTTTGCTTCTTATGTTGCTAGTTATGTTTTAAATTAAATGCTAAGTTATTATTATGATTGTCTTGTTTCTTGTTAAGAAATACAAAATTTGATTTGTAATAAACATTTGAAGTAATATGTTTGTCAATGGATTTGTAACTTTATGCACAAAAAATACATATTAAATAATTATTTTAATATGATTTGAAGCAATTATTTTTCATGTAAAGGCAGTTTGAATCGCCTCTACATAATGACAATTCACCATACAAATGCCTCTACGAAATAAACAGTTTTTATGGAATAACATTCGTTGAAGCGGTTTAAACCAACTTCATGAGTAATATAAGTAGAGACGGTTTTCCGTAGAGACGGTTTAAACCAAATTTACAGAATATTATAAGTAGAAGCGGTTTAAACAACTTTAATATTATTACCAAATAAATAACAAATATTAAAAAAAATTAAAGAACTCTATTGGGGCGGTCGCAGCCGCCACTACCAGACCGCTTCTCAGGTTCTCCGATGGTCGATCAAATTCCCTCTACATTGTAAAGACAGTGTCTATGCCAGCAGTCTAGAGACGACTTTAGAACCACCTCTATAATTCTTGGGCAATTTATACTGCCTCTACATTGACTAAAAACAACCTTCTTATAGTGAGTTTAGTTGGTCGATAAGTGGCCAATCTAAAATAGACAAAAACTTTTTATTAGGTCTAAGAAAAAACTCCACCTGATATTAAGATTCAAGTCAATTAAAGATAAAGGTTAGTGAAATTTAGAATGAATAAATTTTTTAAAATAAAAAGAAATCACCAAAGGTATAATGAAACTTCGTCCCACCTCAGCTAACATGTGAATGAGAGAATTCAAAAGTACACCTCAAAGATGTTAACTGGCCACCGACCATTCCTAGCGCAATTAGCAAAATGCTTGATAGTTAGTATTCGAGGCTCTAAGTTCGAAAAGTAGTTGCTGCACATTTTCATCTAAATTTATTTCTAAAAAATATAGACAGAGGAGTAGCTGCGTATTACCATTCTCTCTCTCTCTCTCTCTCTCTCTCTCTCTCTCTCTCTCTCCCCCCCCCAAAAGAAAAGACATTAAATGGCCACTATGTCCGCCTATTTACATTTTTCTTACTCTCTTATATCTTGCCATTTTAGTAATTTCACATCAAAATTTTCCCAATCCTCTTCCATGCTCCTCTCTCCCAACACAAATATTTTTGCCTACATACAGTCTATGGTAGACCACCTATATAACTAATACTAATAAATTTTGAGAAAGAAAATATTCCTAAATTATTATATTTTTAATATGAAGTTTTCTAAATGTTATAAATTACATTAAAAAATATACAATTTTAAGTAAAATCTTAATAAGTAAACTTCAAAAAAATGATCTACAATGGAACGTTCCATACTTTATATAAAAGTTACATATATAACATATCATACGTTTTTCATCATTTATTTTATATACAACTTAGATAGCTTTTTATTTCTGTATCGTTAATTTTTTAGACTACTTGATATCTAGATAACATATTTTTGATCAATTATATAACTTATTTTTCATAAATACTTAATTTTAATTTATTAAACTTTAAAAAATATTTAGCTGAATTAAAAATTATTTTAATGGTAAAGTAAGTAAAGAAAGAAACGTTTGTATTCGTAGTCGCTTTGGCCGAGTGGTTAAGGCGTGTGCCTGCTAAGTACATGGGGTTTCCCCGCGAGAGTTCGAATCTCTCAGGCGACGAAACTTTTTTACTTTTATATTTTTTTTCAAATTTTAAACTTTCAAACTCTCAATTCCAAAAATTAATGTTTTAAGAGGCAATTTTTCCCCTCCTTTTCTTGAGATTTTAAACATTCAAAAGTGGATTTTGAATTCAATATATTTTACCACACATTGCATTCCAAACATGTGTGATCAATGATTAGTCATAATTTCTTTTTTTTTTTCTCTTCTGTTGAGAAATTGAAACTTCCAATTATTTTCAATTTCAAATTTTAAAGTTTCAGGAGACAATCTTTTTCCTGCTTTTTATGAAATTTTAAACTTTTAAATGTGGATTTTGAAATCAGAATCTTTTTTTGCCCAAAAAAACAAGGAAAATTTCTTTTAATTTAGTTTTTATTTTTTATTTTATTTGCAAATCGAGACACTACTTTTTCTTTTCCAATTTCTCTTTCTAACTTTTGGAAGTAAACTGTTCCTTAAAACAATGCACTATTTCTAATTTTGAATGTGCATAAATGTTTGATGCACAATTATGAATACTATAATCTATATGTACAACTACCAAATTTTTGGTCTAATTCCTCTAGAAAAAAAGGGGAAAAAAAGTTGAAAAATAGATTAAAGTTGCCGAAATGGAAAAGTACCATATTTTTCAAAATTTCCAACATTCCCTCCTTGAAGGCCATATCTCTACCGACGGTTGCCTCGAGCGCTCATTCCGCCTCCGCCGCCTCCACACTAACTCTTCCCTCGCGTCCGCGCCATGAACATCTTAGGAGCGAGAGGAGCACGACAAACTCAACCCGCTCATCGTCGTGACCGCTCGATGCTTCGCCAGAGGCAGAGACGGAGATGAAGGTGGCAGAGGAGGAGGGTGTCGATTGCTAGTCGAGAATGCTTCCGAAGCATATTCGTGGCAAGCATGGCCGACAGCGGTGAGGTGATGCCGGTAGTAAGCGAAAAAAAATCTGGCAGACGACGTGATATTGCAGTATTTATTAAAAAATTATAATATTTGAGCATATGTTCGAATAATGCAACATATGTTCGAATAGTGAATTTTTTTTAAATAGTGCAATATCGCGTTGTCCGCCAGATTTTTATCTCTACATCATTTCGCCGCCGCAACCACGCTCGCAAACTAGCTCGCAAACCTGTTTTAGGAGCATCTTCAACCAGCGATCATCGTCTTCCTCCTCTGCTATCCCCGTTTGCGTCTCCAGCGATGCTCTAAGCAGCGCCACCATCCTCTTAATTTACCGCGGCGACCTCGCCGAAGAACGACGAGAACAGTCACGGCCACAACCACAAGCGAGTTAAAGTTCGCCATCGTCTTTTCGCTCATGTTCAAGATACGAGAAGAGCGCAATGGTGACGTAGGGCGGTGGAGGAGTGACAAGAAACAGGAAGAGAAAGAGAGCAAGGAAAGAGATAATAAGGATATTTTGATCATTTAAAAAATTTCGAGTTGAATCTGTAAAAATAAAAAAAAATGGCCTACTTTCGCAAAATCACAAAACTAGTTGATTTTTATGTAAAAAGGCTTTTACTAAATGATTTAATTAGTTTTTCAATAAAAAATATCCAGCAGTAGACATTCATTATTTTCTTTTATTAGTTTCGCACTCCTATTTGGTCTCGTTATGAGAAGTAGTACTGTTGAAAAGTAATGTAAAAAAAAAAAAAAAAAAGTAATGTGTAAAATAGTGTAGTGTTGTTAAAAAAAGTTATAAGACATTTGGCTAGTTTTATTATAAAAGTACATTTTGCTGTAAAAAATCGTTTATTATAATTATGAAAAATTATTGCAAACTAATATAAAGAGTATTAATAAAATTAAAATTTAATTAAAAAATCCCATTAATTATTTTTTATTAATACCCCCTTAATTTTTTATGTTTAAAAATTTTAAAATGTGTCAATTGAACAATTATGTCAAATTTTCAAAAATTCTATAAAATTTATTACTTTAATTGCTTTCTAGCAAATAAAATCAAGATAATTAATGGCTAATATTTAATAAAATTATTATATTTAACTTTTGATTTTTTTTGAGTTGAGTGATTTTAGTCAATTAACTTGAAATTTTTATCAAATTCGTTGGTGGGTTTATCCAATTTTAATAATTGTAATTATTTAGCGAATAAAACTGGATACATTAATGGTTAATAACTAGTCAGGCCCTTGAATTTATAAAGATTTTACCTTAACTTAGTAACTCGGATTAAAAAAAATAAAAGTTGAGTACATCTTCAATCAAAAGAAAAAAAAAGTTGAGGGCTCTATTTCGAAATAGCCTGTAGTTGAGGGGGTCTGCATACACTTTAACGGAAAAATAATAATAACAAACAACTCATATGACAAAATGAGAGCATACAAAAGTTATAACTAGAACTGCCAAATTTACATCTGAAGAACTATAACAGCAAGTCATCTATCTGCAATATTTACAAGAACTCGAGTGCGAAATGTAGGTAAAGAATTTTTTACTTTCATAGCTCCCAACAACCAAAAAAATATTTAATGTGGTATATAGCCCCTCTTCAAGTTGAGTATTTCAGATGATCATGAACGGTTAGAACCGCAAAGTACATCGTGTTTTGCTGTAACTTTTGCAGAATCCATAGTCCTCGGAACCGCGTATGGAGACCACCTGACTATCAAAACGGAAGTTATTAAGGGATTGAATATGAACTGGAAATTCGAATGTAAAAAGGGAGAGGAAAATTACGTTCGAGTATTTGACCTGTCAGGCAAAATCAGAAGGAAGAGCCGGCGACAGAAGTGGAGGCGCCCGAGGCTTGTAGCCGCTTCAACGTCGCGGCGAGCCAATCCATACCCTCATAAAGGCCGTCCCCCCTGAGGGCACAGGTCCCTTGTATGTGCCATGTTCGGTTCCTCAGATCGTTCAGCCCCAGCCCCTCGCACACCTCCATCGGACTCATCGCGCCTTTCTGGCTCATACATACATACATACATACATATATAAAGAAAACTGTCATCGGAACAGTTTGTGAAGCAAATTCGCTGGAATTCTGAAAGAATAAGCATGCTTTTCTTTTCTCTCCATCATTAGTATGTGGATTAGAGGTCACTAAAGATGAAAATTCCCTGAAAGATCATAGAGGATATTTTTTTCCATCAAAATAAGTATTCATATTTCATAGACTTGTAGTGCCATAATGGGCCCATCCTACAAGCTCAACTATGGTAGCAGAAATAGGCTCAAGAAGAAATATTCTTCTAGTGAAGAGAAGCACATAAGAAACAGATGGAGATGCAAAATGCAAGGATTTTTCTGCATGATTAAATCACCATTAGCTTGTAATTTTCCAGTGCTGCTTGATATTCTGGTAATAGACTGTTAGCAGTATGACTGTTTTTCATGTTTTTTGAATAATAGTAACATGCTTCCAAACATCATAATACAACACTAAATATATGCGGGAAAGAAAAAAAGATGGCTGGCTATTCGATCGCTACTCTATAAACATCTTGAAAACCTAAGCCCGCATCAGCATCATATTAATGCAAGAATATGGAGCAAGGTGAATAAAGGATTTTTCAGCAGAAGCTATTTTGGCTCAGACATTGATGGGAATAAATAGCTGATGATTCACTAAGTAGACCAGACAAAAACAAAAGATATCGTACTGAAAAAAACCTTCAGGAACAGAGTTGGACTAACAATTTCCACCTGTATATGCAACATAAAAAGTATTGATGGTTTTCGCTCTTCCCTTCTATATTTTTTTATCTCACCAAACCAGATACTTTTAGCCAAAGCAAAGAATTTTGACTAGGTTCCAATGGATATAATTGATTTCAATTTTAACTTACCAAATCCTGCTTGTTAGCAAGTACCAGTATGACACTGTTGAGCATGAGAGGATCCCTGATAATGGCCTGCAAGAAGAATAGAAAAGAAAATTACAACAAAACAACCAAAAAGAAAAAGAACTCAACTAACACACAAAAACAAAAACAAAAAAAAAAAAGAGAAGGAAAATACAGGTAGGCATAAACATAAAATTGTAACCTGAAACTCTTGTTTGGCCTTTTTAATCCTTTCTCTATCCAAGGAATCAACTACATAGATCTGCGAGCAAGCAAAAGTACAGCCATATCTTACACTTCATTTATAAGAAGACAGTTAGCTAATCCTCGAATTGCCTACTGAGAATTAGGTACACACAGAACATAAGAGAAACTGACAGTTTAAAGACATAAATGTATAACACCTAAACTGTAACTTCGCGTGAATCTTAAGGGTCAAGAAGGGTTGGACTGTAGATTGGATTGTAAATTGTCAGATTATTTCTTTCAGATTTGCCTTAATGGTAAGAAAATTATAGTAATTCATAATCTGGATGAAACAATTCCAAATCCAGATTGCACAAACCGTGAATGGTTGTATGATTTCCATCATTCTGAACCTACAAAGTGACCCAAATTGAAATATTGTTCTTCATATGGATTTATGATCCTGAATGTAAATTGTTCAAACTTGATTACACTCATGGCTATTTGTGCATAAAGAATAGCATAAGACGTGCATAAGTTGGGCATTCAAGTTTGCTACAAAGTAAGAATCTTATCTCGGTTTCATTTTACTACATCTTTTCTATGATTCAAGCTGAGTATGCCACCATTATCAAGCTTCTTTAGGTGAATACACAAGCAGTAACAAAAAACAAATCCGAAAAGAGAACATCAATATCACTCCATGTTGCTCAAGCAAAGTTTGTTACCAGCCCATCAGTATTGCTGAAGTACATTCTCCACAATGGTCTTAGCTTCTCTTGTCCCCCAACGTCCCATACAGTAAATACGACATTTTTATACTGCACTTTCTCTACATTAAAACCTGCAAAAAAATTTCAAAATAACAAACAAAGTGTTTTAAGGCCAAGAATCTTGGAATGAGAGAGCCGAGATAGAATTTATAACGAAGTATACAACTAACAGTATGACGAATGTGAAGAATCGTAAAACTGGCAGATCAAATGTAGAACTTCCCACAGATTATCAAGAAAACTATATTATATTTCCTTAAGGGCCCGTTTGGTTCACAGTTTGTAATATTCCAGTAACCCTCCATATATCTTGTTGAAAATACTCAAATTATTACCATTCAACTCAAGTTGGATAGTAGTAAAAAGTGTTGGTGTAGTGGAATCATTGCAGATTTCCAACAAATAGGAAATACTAGATTACTATGGGTTAGGAGGTATTCTCATTCCCATACTTGATGGGAGTCATTAGTGGTCCATTAATAAGAATATACAAGAATCTAACAACCTCCCAACCCAAGTGGTATGATAAATTAGTAACAAACTTGCTATTCCATATATAAAATATATAACATTCCCGGAATATTACAAACCTTGAACCAAATGGCCGCTAAGTGAAGTCAATGAAATGCTATTGTAACAAAATAACATAGGTGATTATCCAAATTTATATCAGAATTGTCATTAAACTAGCATGACTGAATTCTAAAAAGTAGTTGCACCAAGTAAAAAAGGACAACTTACGTCAACATTGATAGTCCAAAGGTCATAATTAAAATAGGTTCCACTACCTCACTTATGTTTATGCTAATTACCCCACAACTGTTTATATCAAATATCCACTTATGAATATTGCATTTAAGTTGGGTCATCAGGAATTCTTCAATCACCCACCTCTACAAAATGTATAGCCTGTCCTCAATGTTCATAGTATTCCTTTCAACTTATTTTCAAAGCAGATGCTGATAGAAATTGTAAACAAGTAGGATACAGTAGAATTTGTAACAATGAGAATGACTAGAATTAGAGTATCTTGGAAGTTTCGACATATACTTTACTTCCCATATACAAATACATGTACATATACATATACATATACATATACATATACATATACACACACATATATATACATATACATAGAATTGAGCTTCTATGCTTTTAAAAGTACCAAGTCATTGGTGCTTGTAGGTTTTCGGCCCTTGGATTAAGGAATTTACGGTTAGGATGATAGTGGTCCCCTAGGGTTGAGTGGGTGGTTGGTTGAATAGTATGATCTAGCGGGTGAAAATGATCTAAGAGATAGATCTAATGTTGAGTCGGTGAGAAACTTACAAACACTAAGGCTGCGTTTGGTAACGGAACAATGTTTGAAAGAATAAATATTTTTATTCTTGAGATAACCTGCTATTCTAGGATATAGTGGAATAAAAGAAATTTTGTGTTTGGCTTGATATTTTCTTAGTCCCTAGGATAATCAAAATCTTGTTTGGTAATTTTATTAAGAATAATGAAATATGGTAGAAAAGGTAGATTAAAGTTTTTTTTTACCCTTACCTATATCACTCATATATAAAATATTTAATCTATATATAATGATACATATAATAAAAATAATATATTTTATAAAATAAAAAAATAATTAAAATATTTTATATAATACTATTATAATCATATTACTATATAAATCATTTCAATATTATTATATAAAATACTTTAAATAATAATATATATAAAATACTTCGAAATTAATATATATAATAATTAAAGACAACGTATTGGGTATTTTATATTTAATAATATTTATTATTATTATAATTTTTTATTTTATTTTATTTTACATTAAATATATAGTATTTTATAAGATAAAATAAATAATATAAATTTCTAAAAATAAAAATAAAATAATATAATATAATAAAAAAAATATAATATAATAGGAGAACTAGTAATTATTCTAGTATTAATAGTAAGATTTAATATTTTAATATATCTTTAAATAAAATAAAAAAAAAATAATATATTTAGAGTATTATATATTTATTTAATAATATTTATTATCTTATAATATTTTATTTTATATTATATGGTATTTTATAAATAATAAAAAAATAAAAAAAATATAATATAATATAATAGTTGCACTAGTAATTATTCCAATATTAATTATTATTATGATTATAAAATTATGATTATATTATTATATTATTATAATTATTTATTATTATTAAATATTTTAATATATCTTTAAATAATATATATAATCATACTTATATATTACTTTAATTATCCTTAATTAGGTAAATATAGCATGAGAATAGCCCAATTCCTCTAAAAAGGTGGAATTGTTGTTCCCGGATTATTCTAGGATTGCCTAGAATAACCCGGTTTGACCGGGATAACTATTCTTGCTATTTTTTTACAGCGTTTGGTAGAATAGCGGGGATAATTTTTGTTGTCTCCGGTTTATCCCCAAACCAAACGGAGCCTAAGTGCTTGGGCCTTTTAAAAGCACCATAGCCGGACTCCCTATTACATATATATATATATACATATACATATACATATACATATATACATATACACATATACATATACATATATACATATACATATATAGAATTGAGCTCCTATGCTTTTAAAAATACCAAGTCATTGGTGCTTGTAGGTTTTAGACCCTTGGATTAAGGGATGTGCAGTTGGAATGATAGTCGTCCCCTAGAGTTGAGTGGGTGGTTTTTTTTAATAGTATAATCTAACGGGTGAAAATGATCAAAGGGGTAGATCTACCGGCGGAAAACTTACAAGCACCAAGTGCTTGGTGCTTTTAAAAGCATCATAGCCGGACTCTACATATATATATACATATAAATATAAATAAATAAATATATATATATATATATATATGTATGTATAGTCGGCTGCTATTATATTATGAGTACAATCGTCTTCGTACTCATAAGTCGTTTTCGATGTTGAAGTTACCGTTAAACATAATTTAGAGCATTTAAGCATTCTAGGAACCGAATTTCATAATTTTTTGATATCATATACCTTACGATCAAAAGGTCTCAAAACTGACATTTTTAACGGTCGGTATGAGTGGTTTCTTAGTTAACAGAATAACAGTGTAAAAGAATTAGAATCAGTTGAATTTTTGACAAAAAAATCTTATTCACTACATAGATCAAGATCAATAACTCCGGTCTTGAATTTAAGAAACCTATTTCCTATTTTTAGGAGATCGTTCGATTTTGACCGTTCATTTTATACCCACTTGATGGACTTTATTATAAATTCAAAAAAATCACAAAATTCAATTTCTAGATACTTCAAATACTCTAGATCATGTTTAATAGTATGGATCATCGATTTGGAAGCTCGAACATTAAAAACGATTTATGAGTACGAAAGCCTCCGTACTCAAAAGTATAGTGGCCTATATATATTTATATATAAATATATATGTATGTATGTACACACACAAGCACGCGCACGCACACACACGCACACACACACACACACACACAGCTAAGCGACAAGTTAGAAAAATATTCCTAATTTAGAGACCAGATACAGTAATAGATGTAGGGCACAAAAACAGCCTGTAAACACAAAACATACTTGGTTGAATTTTAGTAACAAAAATAATTTGATTGTAATATCTTGTGTTTCATCACTTCACCAAAGCAATCTGGAATCAAATTAAACCTGTCTCGTGCTATAACCATGCAAATCAGAAATATGGTGTAGCTAAATCTGGTTGAAGTTCACTTGGCATAAATTACAAGAGTCTTTCTGAGCTCTCCTTTTATCATATTCATTATGTCATTAATTTCCAGTCCAGGCAACACGGAAAACATAAATTGCAAGATCTCAACCACACGAACAAGAAGATAACGCAAGAGTTTCCACCAAAGAATGTTACACTCTATATTTTTTTCCAATTCAAAAATCTTTCGAATCTACAGAGCAAAAACTATCGTAGTTTCATGGTAAAGAGTCGATGCTTTTAACTATATCATTTCCCCAAACACAGCTTAAACAGTATATTTCCAGCTCACCAGATTTGATATTGTGAGATGCTTACCAATCGTCGGGACTGTTGATAGAACTTCTCCAATATGCAATTTGTACAGGATAGTCGTTTTACCAGCTGCATCCAGCCCAAGCATTACAACCTATAACAGGAAAGGATACAACCATATATAAATAATCAAACAACCTGCTTTAGATCAAATTGTAATCACAAACAAAGAATTTATAAAGATTTACAAAAGAACAATATATCAGCTTCGATACCCATTTGACCTGATCTCCTAGAATTTCCGCTTGCTCAGAGTACATTTAAGTAATATTTGTTTCTGAAAAATCCACAAGCTGAGTAGCTGACATCTAAAATAAAGGTAGTGTGAGTTCCGCTAGCGTGACGATATAGCAGGCTGGGTTAATTTTGAAAAAAAAAAAAAAATGTTCTGATGGAAGTAATGGCCAAAACAGCACATGATAAATATGTAGCAAACAAAAAGATTGTGGGCGGCTGGCAGTTGAAAATCCCAGTGATACAAGGACCGCAAAAAATGTATTACTAGCTAATTTTTCCAAGTAGTCTACAATATTGTGCCTAATATTTCCCACATTATGTCATTTAGAAATTAGAAATCTTAAAATTTAAAGCATAAACACGCGTAATGCAATTAAAAGATAATATAGGAGTTTGTGATATCATACTTTGCAAAATTTTGAAACCGAATCAGAAGCATTCCAGTTTCAATTAGTGCCAATTCAAAACTAGGGTCCAGACCAATCAAAGATTACCCATTTTGATTTTGACTAGAATGCCTTGAAGAAGGCTTAACTTCGTATAGCCGAGGCGAATTGCCTGAAGCTAGCTTGCAGGGCCATGCTTAACCAACTTAAGTGGTCAACTCTATCATCCATTTTACAGTAATTTGATCTCCTTGAGGACAATACATGAGAATTAGTTGTGTTCTTCGTAAAGGTATTACAGAAAATATGAGCTTAATATATCAAAATTTAGTGAAATCAATTTCCATTTAACAATTCAAATACTATATATATGTATATTGATCTTCTGGGAAAGACTTATAGACTTTTCAACCAACATTCAAACTGACAGCGGAAATTTTAGAAATTTTAGGAGCTTGTAAGAATCACCAAACCAGAACCAATATTTCAAATCTTGCATTGTTTCATATTTCACCAAAAAGAAAAATAGGGTTCACACAATATGCCACATCTAGCTTGGTTACGACAAACTAACATCTCTTCGATTCCAGTATTGAAGTAATTCATTAGATGTTAGAAACAAGTGCATAGTGTCAGGGATTTAGAAAAATTACAGCCCGGCCCAAGTCCCTGGCCTAAATGGGCAGCCAAGGGGGCACCAAACTAGTAGCCTTCTGTGGGAGATGAAGGGTTATGCAACTGCTCCAATCAATGCCTCCAAAACTGCCAGCAGAAATCCAAAGAGCTTGGATTTACCTTGCATTTATGTGGGCCGTTTCTAAGTGTTAGTGGGTGTGTAATGTAGGCTGGATAGTTGGCAGATTCTATGTACCATGTTGCTTATAAATAGGTGGGTTGGCTAAGGCCAAGAGAGAGTGGAAAGAGTGTATCTGTAATTTTTTTCTAAGTAATAGAGTACTTAATTTTTGCAGAACCTCTATCCCTCTATCTCGTTTTTTCTTTCTTGTACTTAGTTTTTGAGGGCACGGAGATCCGGACCAACAAGATCGAGGCAGACTTGCCCATCTTCGAGCAGGAAGGCGGGCGCCGCAGGGCTTTGGCGAGCAAAATCACTAAGTCCGTGACAATAGTCCGCTAATCAAGTCTAATACCATAATCCCAATTCCCAATATTTCAAGATTACCCAAAATAAGAAGAACAAGAAATCCAGCTAAAGATAAAGAAGAATAGCATTTCCCAGCTGCTTTTTTAAAATAAAAAAAATATATAGTTAATGGCTTCAAGCAAGTTATGGGAAGAGGAGGATGTTGTGATTAAGCAATACCCTCATCTCTTTGACCCCGAAGAAGCTGTCGAAGAGCTTGCGCAAGGCTTGACCCATGATTATGAAGGATTGCTGTTAATTCCTCCTCTTCTTTAGCTTCTTTCAATCGTGCATTCAAGGGTTGGAGGTCTCAGCTCGGTAAACTGTTTGCGGGAATTCTGAAGCGCGATGAGTGGTTGGATGGCTTCTCTCTTACTTCCCTGCTTCTTCCTTCTTGCTTCTTGCTTCTTGCTTGGGTGGGAAGGAAGAAAGAGGATGAGACGAGTTTTCTTTTTTTTTTCTTTTTTTAAAAACAAAAATTTTCCTTCAGTCTTCGCTCGCGTGCAGTACTCACCCGCTGTTTTTATGCCGAAATATGGTAGCTTAAAAACATTATTTTTATACTATTAAAAGTGAATCTGAAAAATAATTATAATTTTTTTTATGTCTAGAATTACTAAGCTTCCGAAAGTATAAAGGAATTTGTGCTTTTGATTTTTTGACCGTTGAATCAAGAATTATAGGATTAGAATGATAATGATCTCTTTAGGATTTAGCTGTCCCCGATTTAATAGTCTTTTAGAAAAATAATATTGATGCAAGGACTAGAAATGATCAAAGGAGTTGTTCGGACTCTTTTTTTTTTTAATGTTATAAAATTTGTTAAGAGAAGATGGTTGCAACATAATTTTATAGTACAAAAAAAGTTTTAAAAGTACTTTTAAAATTTTAAGCTTTTTGGGCATATTAATACTAGTATTAAGAATTGAATTAGATAAGATAATTAAAAAGAATTAGAAAGAATAAGATTAAGATTGGACTGGATAAATAATTATTCATTTCTGTGTTTGGTGTTTCTAGGATAGCAAGTAGGAATTGGCTATCTATAGAGGATGACTTTTCTAATTAGACCACACTTTTTTTTAAAAAAATGTTAGCTTAAATTCACTTTTCAAAATCTCTTCATTGCTTATTATTTAATGTAATAAATGAATTCATATTTCGAAATATAAAACTAAATTTAAAAATTCAATCTCAAAAATGAATTTTAAAGAAAAATTTACATTCAAATTATGTTTTTAAGGATAAATTTCTTAAAGAACTAATTTTGAATTCAAAGTTTTAAATTTGATTTCAAATTTTTCATGTTAGCGAATATGCTGGATTATAAGGCATAATGCTTAAATTTGAATTCAAATTCAAACTTCAAATTAAAATTTGGATTTGAATTTGAATTTGAATTGAAATTTTAAGTTTTGAAGTACGAATTATTGGTTTCAATCAAAATGAATTTAGAATTTAAATTTGGATTCAAATTTGAATTAAAATATGTAGCACTTTGAATTTCGGTGCGTTGTATCGAACTTTACTAAATTTGATAAAGTTCGATGGAAGCCGATAATGGCTGGTGTGGAATTGGGTTCCGAAGGTTTCGGAACATTGTGGGTGCGAGTGAAAACCCGAAAATCGAAAAATTATGAAAAATGGACCAAGTATAGCAAAACTGGTCACGGGGTCCGGACTCTGGAAGCTGGGGTCCGGACAATGAAGTCCGCGGGCAGCTACGGTCCGGACCCGGATGTCACGGTTCGGACCCGAGCTGGTTTCCGAGTTGGGGTGCGTACAGGTTCCGGACCCGGACACCAAGGTCCGGACCCGGCCTGCGCGGTGGACTGTCACCTGTGCGGGGTCCGAACCCCACTTGCAAGGTCCGGACCCGGCTGAGGCAGAATGCCCAGTGAGGGGTATTTTGGTAATTTCGCATTGAATGCGTTATGTGGGGGGCTGAGGTCTCTCCCCTCATTCCTTCTTCACTTTCCTCTCATTCCCTCTCCCTCTCCCTCACTTTCTCTCTCTAGAGATCTCTCCAAAGCTTGGAGAAGTGGTGGATTGGAGCTTGGAAAAGGACTTTCAAGGTGCAAAGAAGCTTCTTGGTGCAAGAAGAAGCTTGGGAGCTAGGGCTTTGAGGTGAGTTCTTGTGATTTAGGGTTTAAACCTTGAATTTAATCCTTTAAGATGAGGTTTTTGGAAACCCTTAGCAATCTCAACCACAAATGGTGGAAGATTGGCCATGAAATCTAGGGTTTGGCTTGCATGCATGCAAACCCATGAAATCTAACATGGGAGGTCCTAAAAATATTTGGACCTTCGGGAATTGCAATTAAGGCATAAGAAATCATGTTAGAACACTTGATTTCATGTATTGAGTTGATTATAGGGTTCGTAACGAGTAACGAACCGTTTTCTTGTAGAAGCTTGGGTTGAAGCAAGAACTCAAGGCTTGAACACTTAGGGGCTTGAAGAATACAAGAATTCGGAAGCTCTTGAGGTGGGTTTGTGTTTACCGAAGTGATTAGGTCACTTCCATGTCTAGGATAAATATTCAATTAAAGATAAAATGGTATGTGTTGTGAACCCTAGAACTTGCATGTTGGCAAAGATGAAAATCATGATAGGTAGAGCCATGAGCTCCTATTGCATGTTATAGAATTCAAGTATATTTCTATTATCTATACTTGTTACATGGTTGCATGTATGATTGAAACCTAGTGTTATTGAACATAGGTTGGAACATGAGATTGGAACCTAGTGTTATTGAACATAGGTTGGACATGAGATTGGGACCTAGCGTCATGGAACCTAGGTTGAGAATGAGAAAGTAAACCTAGTGTCATTGAACATAGGTGAGACTTAGTGACTTGAACCTATGGTCACGAGACTTAGGTTGGCAAGTGTAAAATGTGAACAAATGGGATGTGCGACGATTTTGCTATCCCAGGTATGCGACGATTTCGCTACCCATGCCATGAGTTGGCGGTGTTGAGACGGGATGTGCGACGAGGTTGCTATCCCAGGTATGCGACGATTTCGCTACCCATGCCATGAGTTGGCGGTGTTGAGACGGGATGTGCGACGAGGTTGCTATCCCGGGTATGCGGCGAGTTCGCTACCCGTGCCATGAGTTGGCGGTGTTGAGATGGGATGTGCGACGAGGTTGCTATCCGGGGTATGCGACGAGTTCGCTACCCGTGCCATGAGTTGGCGGTGTTGAGATGGGATGTGCGACGAGGTTGCTATCCCGGGTATGCGACGAGGTTGCTATCCCGGGTATGCGACGAGTTCGCTACCCGTGCCATGAGTTGGCGGTGTTGAGATGGGATGTGCGACGAGGTTGCTATCCCGGGTATGCGACGAGTTCGCTACCCGTGCCATGAGTTGGCGGTGTTGAGATGGGATGTGCGACGAGGTTGCTATCCCGGGTATGCGACGAGTTCGCTACCTGTGCCATGTGATGGCGGTGTTGAGATGGGGTATGCGACGATTTTACTATCCCGGGTATGCGACGAGTTCGCTACCCGAACTTGGAGGTGACAATTTCTCACTCCTTGGATGTTGGAACAATTATGGTGAGACGGCGATTCCGAAACCATAAGCAAATGACAAGTAGTTAAACTTGGTCATGTGAAATATAGGATGAACCTAGGAGAAAATGAAAATGGACATTTTATTTGGTTGCATCATTTATGTTTATTTACAAGCATGTAAATAGTTGTTGCATTGTTATTTGTGATCTAACTTATGAATATGGTGTTTCTTTGGACCTGGTGGGTCGAGCTTCTCTCTTGGGTGGCCTTACCCACTGGGAACTATGTTTATAGTTCTCACCCCACGTTTTTCAGGTCCTTCCGCGAGTGAGGCGGCGGAGCGAGGCAAGGGTTTAGCTCTCTAGATAGCGGCCTTTCTATTATGGTGATACATAGAGTTGTACCCCTAGTCTTGGACTTGGATAGTATAGGGGTTTGCATTGATTGTATGCAACTTGTATATTCCATAGTTTTGGAACATGATGTATGGAATGGAAATAAAAGAAAAGAAAATTTTGGGCATGTATAAATGTGTAATGTGATGTAATAGAAGTAGAACTTCTTTATGTTGATGCTTTCCTTGTGCAACTCTTGTACTCCGTTCCTAGTTGGAACTTTGTGGATAAGCTTGTGTTGTGACGCCTTGGGCGGGTAGAAGAGGCTCTATCCGTTCGGCGGGTCTGGGGCATGCGCCCGTGCGGTTATCCTTTCCACCTAGTTGGTGTTAAAGGCCCGACGGGGCGTGACAGACTGAGGTGGTATCAGAACATAGAAACGGTCTAGGTGGACCTAAGAAACCCTAGGAGGAAAAGATCCTAGGAGTGTAGGCTCGTGAATGACGAGATCTTTGATTGTGGCGAAAGATAAGTGATTGTGTTATGTCCTTATACCTCTAGTTGGAAATAGAGGTAGATTCGAGGTGTGTCTTATTCTTCACCAAGTGTGTTCGTGTTGGCGGCCGACAACATGAAACCAAGTGAGGGGAATAAGGACCCTTGTGTGACTTTCGCCTAGATTGGATTCACGTTTATTTTCGTGAAATATTATGTCTCCAATGACTTTGAATGTCACGAAATGACCAAAGTCGTTGTGTTTTCAGGAGATAATGGTACGTGGACGGCCTCCTACGAGGGCTGGGCTCGGAGGATCGAGCGCGGTTCCCGAACAACTCGGGGAGGGCGAGAACTCGGGTCTTCGTAATGAGTTGACCGAGTTGATGGGCGTGGTTCGGCGACAGGCCGAAGCCATGCAGCGACAGGAGGAGCAAATTAAGAAGCTCCAAGACGAGATGGCGCAGCAAGCGGCTGCGGTTAGGGAGGAGAGAACGGGAGTACCTCCGGCCTCTGCTTCGGCACCGGCCGAGGAGGTGACACCGGCGCCGGCTGTGGCTCCACCGGCATCACCGATTGTAGCCGGTGGGTCGGGTACTCCTATGCCCGACTCCGTAATGGAGGATGCGGAGCGAGAGCGCGCACTTGCGGCTCTCATGAGGTTTAAGAAGTTCAACCCGCCTATCTTCAACGGGGAGAACGTGAATCCATGGGATGTGGAGACATGGATCGATGCTATTGAGACGCTCTTCGAGGATCTATATACCTTGGAGAGGGACAAGGTGCATCTCGCCGCTCATTGTTTAGAGCGATCGGCGAAGGTGTGGTGGAAGGGAGTTCGGCCTGATCGACTCCCTAGCCTTCCGCCACCGACGTGGGAGGAGTTTCGGGGTATGGTGTTCGCCGCCTACTTCCCCGATAGTGAGAAAAGGAAACTCCAAAAAAGGTTCCGTAAGTTGAAGGGAACCACACCGTGGCGCGTGTACGAGAGGGAGTTCTCGTACATCATTAATTGCGTACCACACGTTGTCCGCGGAGAGTTGGATAAGGTCGATTGCTTCGTGCGCGGGCTTCGACCGGAGATCTTTCGGGCGGTTCACGCCCTCAAGCTACAAACCTTTGCGGAGGTCTTGGACCGTGCTCTTTGGGTGGAGCACGGGAATGCTTGTGCGCGCGAGGAGCGCGAGTCTTGGGAAAGAGAGAAGGAAAAAGATAAGGAAAAAGAAAAGAAACGACCGGCGGGTGGCTCGGGTGGGCAATCTAGCTCTAAGCGGCTCCCGAAGCACTCGCAGTCGGAGAACCAGTCGCGAGGGTCCCGGCGGAATCGACCCTCGACCCGGTGCCCGATTTGTAGCGGCCCCCACAACCCTCAACAGTGTGATTACCGTGAGGGCCGGTGCTACAAGTGCGGACAGCCGGGACATATGCGGTACAATTGTCCGATGGATGATGGCCGGGCACCGTCGTCGGCATCGGCATTTGCATCGCCGAGACAGCTTGCGGGCATCCCACCCGCGGCAATGTCGGCTGGCCGTACACAGCCACTGAGACCAGCCGAGGGCCAGCGACCAGCGCCCAGTGGACGGGTGTTCGCCTCGCAGGTGGAGGAGCCTTCTGCCCAGGAGGATGTCGTGGCAGGTATTGTGTTAATTAAAGGTATTCGATGTAGAGCTTTGTTTGATACTGGTGCATCGCATTCATTCATTGCTCGATCATTTGCTATTGCACATGGAATAGAAATTATAGAAGCCACGCATGCAAGAACTGTGCAAGTACCTGAACACACATTTTGTGTACATCACGCGTGTGTAGGTTGTCCAGTGAGGGTTGAAAACTGGATCATGACAGCTGATTTGCTGGTGTTAAGTCGAATGAATGAGTATGACTTAATCCTAGGAATGGATTGGCTCTCGAAATATCACGCTACTATTGATTGTGAGAGCCGGATAGTGAGGTTTAAAGAACCCGGGCACAAAGAGTTTGTGTACCGTGGTTGTAAGAGTTCGCTCTTTGCGTCAATGGTGTCCACGTCGCAAGCAAGAAAGCTTATTGCTAGTGGTTGCATCGCTGATGACCGAAAGGAAGTGTTGAGACTCGAGGACATTCCTGTGGTCCAAGAGTTTCCGGATGTATTTTCGGCGGAGTTACCCGGAATGCCACCGGACCGGAAAATAGAATTCGTGATCGATTTGCTCCCGGGTACGGCACCGATTTCTAAGGCCCCGTACAGGATGGCACCCGCGGAACTAAAGGAATTGAAAGCACAATTGCAAGATTTGATGGACAAGGGTTTCGTAAAGCCAAGTGTGTCACCTTGGGGAGCCCATGTTCTATTTGTGCGGAAAAAGGACGGTTCACTACGGTTATGTGTGGATTACCGCGAGTTGAACAAAGTGACCGTCAAGAATAAGTACCCGTTACCCCGAATTGATGACTATTCGATCAGTTGCAAGGATCTCGGGTGTATTCAAAGATTGATTTGCAATCCGGTTATCACCAATTGAAGATCAAACCGGAGGATGTGCATAAGACCGCGTTTAGGACGCGGTATGGACACTATGAATTCACGGTTATGCCTTTCGGGCTTACCAATGCCCCGGCAGCGTTTATGGATTTAATGAACCGTGTGTTCAAGCAACTACTAGATCGATTTGTGGTAGCGTTCATAGATAATATTCTTGTCTACTCTCGGAGTGAAGAGGAACATAAAGAGCACCTAAGAATTGTGCTTCAAGTTCTTCGAGAGAACAAGTTGTTCGCCAAGTTGAAAAAGTGCGAATTTTGGATCCGTGAGGTCGCTTTCTTGGGTCACGTGATTTCCGCGGGAGGAGTATCGGTGGACCCTATGAAAATTGAGGCAATCAAGGATTGGCCTCGCCCGACCAATGTCACGCAAGTACGAAGCTTTTTGGATCTTGCGGGGTACTATCGGCGGTTCGTGGAGGGATTTTCAAAAATTTTCGGTCCACTAACGCGTCTTACCCGCAAGGGAGCCAAATATGTTTGGAGCGAGGAATGCGACCAAAGCTTTAAGGAGCTAAAGGAAAGGTTGACTTCGGCTCCGGTTCTCACCTTGCCGATTGCGGGGGAGGGCTTTGTGGTGTATAGCGATGCATCACGGCGTGGTCTTGGGTGTGTGCTTATGCAAAGAGGACAAGTGATAGCATATGCCTCTCGACAGCTGAAGAGCTATGAGCAGAATTACCCCACCCACGACCTAGAGCTTGCGGCAGTGGTCTTCGCACTTAAGTTGTGGAGACACTACTTGTACGGGGAACATTGTGAGGTGTACATGGATCATAAAAGTTTAAAGTATTTATTCACTCAGAAGGAGTTGAACTTGAGGCAACGGAGGTGGTTGGAGTTGATAAAAGATTACGACTTGACCATCTTGTACCACCCCAGTAGAGCCAATGTGGTGGCCGATGCGCTCAGTAGGAAATCCGTGAAGAACTTCGCAATTGAGATGACGGGACAAATGCCGTTGATCAAGGAAATGGGCCGGTTTGACTTGGAAGTCGTGGCCCCGGGCGTCCCCGCTAAACTCATGAATCTCGAAGTGTGGCCGACCTTGTTGGAGCAAATAAAAGAAAAGCAATCCGGTGATCCGGAACTCCAAAAGGTGCGGAGTGCTATTGAGAGTGGGCGCGCCGGTGATTTTCATGTAGACTCGAAGGGCGCAATTCGATTCCGAAATCGATTATGCGTGCCAAAAGTCGAGGACATTCGTTGGGGAGATTTTGAAAGAAGCTCACACTTCTCACTATGCGATTCACCCGGGCGGCACCAAAATGTATAAGGATCTCAAATTGCATTATTGGTGGCCGGGAATGAAACTTGACGTTGGACGCTTTGTGGCACAATGTTTAGTATGCCAACAGGTGAAGGCCGAGCGTCGCTTTCCAGCGGAAAAATTGCAAGGGTTGCCCATTCCAGTTTGGAAGTGGGAGAATATCGCAATGGACTTCGTTGTGGGCTTACCTCGATCGCAAGGTGGCCACGACGTGATTTGGGTGGTGGTGGATCGTTTGTCAAAGTCGGCACACTTTTTGCCAATCCACACCACTTGGTCGGGAGACAAGTTAGCACAAGTCTACCTGAACGAGATTATGCGGTTGCACGGGGTCCCGACCTAGATAGTTTCAGATCGAGATCCCCGTTTTACATCGCATTTTTTGAAAAGCTTGCAAGAAGCTTTGGGTACACGGCTCGATTTCAGTTCAGCATTTCATCCTCAAACTGACGGTCAATCGGAAAGGACAATTCAGATTTTGGAGGATATGCTGCGAGCGTGTGTGTTTGACTTCAAGGGTGCATGGCCTACTCACTTACCGATGGCTGAATTTGCTTACAATAATAGCTACCAATCTAGCATCGGTATGGCACCGTTTGAGGCCTTGTATGGAAGAAAATACCGCTCTCCTATCCATTGGAGCGAGGTCGGCGAGAGAAAGGTCTTAGGACTGGATGTGTTGCGTGAAGCGGAGGAAAAGGTCCGCTTGGCACGTGAACGCTTATCGACGGCACAATCCAGACAAAAGAGTTATGCGGATAGACGTCGACGAGATTTGGAATTCGCGGTAGGAGACCGCGTCTTCTTGAAAGTGTCACCCATGAGAGGGGTGAAATGATTTGGTGTTCGGGGTAAGTTGAGTCCCCGTTACATTGGACCTTATGAGGTTTTGGAGCGTGTAGGATCCGTGGCATATCGGCTAGCTTTGCCGCCAAAACTTGCGGGGATACACAATGTGTTCCATGTATCGACGCTCCGCAAGTACATGTATGATCCGGCGCACGTCCTCAAGTATGTGCCTATGGAGCTTCACGAGGATATGACTTATGAGGAATTTTCCTTGTGTATCATGGATCGCGAGGTGATAAATTTGAGGAACCGTGAAATTCCTTATGTAAAGGTGCAATGGACGAATCACGGTGAGCGAGAAGCTACGTGGGAATTGGAAAGCTCAATGAAGGAGCAGTTTCCTTACCTCTTCGCTGAGTCCAGCTGAGGTATGATTTAGTTTCGCGGCCGAAACTCTCTTTAAGGGGGAAGGAATGTAGCACTTTGAATTTCGGTGCGTTGTATCAAACTTTACTAAATTTGATAAAGTTCGATGGAAGCCGATAATGGCTGGTGTGGAATTGGGTTCCGAAGGTTTCGGAACATTGTGGGTGCGAGTGGAAACCCGAAAATCAAAAAATTATGAAAAAGGGACCAAGTGTAGCAAAACTGCTCACGGGGTCCGGACCCTGGAAGCTGGGGTCCGGACAATGAAGTCCGCGGGCAGCTACGTTCCGGACCCGGATGTCACGGTCCAGACCCGAGCTGGTTTCCGAGTTGGGGTGCGTACGGGTTTCGGACCCGGACACCAAGGTCCGGACCCGGCCTGCACGGTGGACTGTCACCTGTGCGGGGTCCGGACCCCACTTGCAAGGTACCGACCCGGCTGAGGCAGAATGCCCAGTGAGGGGTATTTTGGTAATTTCGCAGTGAATGGGTTATGTAGGGGGAGCTGAGGTCTCTCCCCTCATTCCTTCTTCACTTTTCTCTCATTCCCTCTCCCTCTCCCTCACTTTCTCTCTCTAGAGATCTTTCCAAAGCTTGGAGAAGTGGTGGATTGGAGCTTGGAAAAGGACTTCCAAGGTGCAAAGAAGCTTCTTAGTGCAAGAAGAAGCTTGGGAGCTAGGACTTTGAGGTGAGTTCTTGTGATTTAGGATTTAAACCTTGGATTTAATCCTTTAAGATGAGGTTTTTGGAAACCCTAAGCAATCTCAACCACAAATGGTGGAAGATTGGCCATGAAATCTAAGGTTTGGCTTGCATGCATGCAAACCCTAGGTAGATTTGGGGCTTTTGCCATGGGAGGTCCTAAAAATATTTGGACCTTCGGGAATTGCAATTGAGGCATAGGAAATCATGTTAGAACACTTGATTTCATGTATTGAGTTGATTATAGGGTTCGTAACGAGTAACGAACCGTTTTCTTGTAGAAGCTTGGGTTGAAGCAAAAACTCAAGTCTTGGACACTTAGGGGCTTGAAGAATACAAGAATTCGGAAGCTCTTGAGGTGGGTTTGTGTTTACCGAAGTGATTAGGTCACTTTCATGTCTAGGGTAAATATCCATTTAAAGATAAAATGGTATGTGTTGTGAACCCTAGAACTTGCATGTTGGCAAAGATGAAAATTATGATAGGTAGAGCCATGAGCTCCTATTGCATGTTATAGAATTCAAGTATATTTCTATTATCTATACTTATTACATGGTTGCATGTATGATTGGAACCTAGTGTTATTGAACATAGGTTGGAACATGAGATTGGAACCTAGTGTTATTGAACATAGGTTGGACATGAGATTGGGACCTAGCGTCATGGAACCTAGGTTGAGAATGGGAAAGTAAACCTAGTGTCATTGAACATAGGTGAGACTTAGTGACTTGAACCTAGGGTCACGAGACTTAGGTTGGCAAGTGTAAAATGTGAACAAATAGGATGTGCGACGATTTTGCTATCCAAGGTATGCGACGATTTCGCTACCCATGCCATGAGTTGGCGGTGTTGAGACGGGATGTGCGACGAGTTTGCTATCCCGGGTAGGCGACGATTTCGCTACCCGTGCCATGAGTTGGCGGTGTTGAGAAGGGATGTGCGACGAGGTTGCTATCCCGGGTATGCGACGAGTTCGCTACCCGTGCCATGAGTTGGTGGTGTTGAGATGGGATGTGCGACGAGGTTGCTATCCCGGGTAAGCGACGAGTTCGCTACCCGTGCCATGAGTTGGCGGTGTTGAAATGGGATGTGCAACGAGGTTGCTATCCCGGGTATGCGACGAGTTCGCTACCTGTGCCATGTGATGGCGGTGTTGAGATGGGGTATGCGACGATTTTGCTATCCTGGGTATGCGACGAGTTCGCTACCCGAACTTGGAGGTGACAATTTCACTCCTTGGATGTTGGAACAATTATGGTGAGACGGCGATTCCGAAACCATAAGCAAATGACAAGTAGTTGAACTTGGTCATGTGAAATATAGGATGAATCTAGGAGAAAATGAAAATGGACATTTTATTTGGTTGCATCCTTTATGTTTATTTACAAGCATGTAAATAATTGTTGCATAGTTATTTGTGATCTAACTTATGCATATGGTGTTTCTTTGGACCTGGTGGGTCGAGCTTCTCTCTTGGGTGGCCTTACCCACTGGGAACTATGTTTATAGTTCTCACCCCACGTTTTTCAGGTCCTTCCGCGAGTGAGGCGGCGGAGCGAGGCAAGGGTTTAGCTCTCTAGATAGCGGCCCTTCCATTTTGGTGATACATAGAGTTGTACCCCTAGTCTTGGACTTGGATAGTATAGGGATTTGCATTAATTGTATGCAACTTGTATATTCCATAGTTTTGGAACATGATATATGGAATGGAAATGAAAGAAAAGAAAATTTTGGGCATGTATAAATGTGTAATGTGATGTAATAGAAGTAGAACTTCTTTATGTTGATGCTTTCCTTGTGCAACTCTTGTACTCCGTTCCTAGTTGGAACCTCGTGGATAAGCTTGTGTTGTGACGCCTTGGGCGGGTAGAAGAGGCTCTATCCGTTCGGCGGGTCTGGGGCATGCGCCCGTGCGGTTATCCTTTCCACCTAGTTGGTGTTAAAGGCCGACGGGGCGTGACAAAATATCTAAATTTGAATTGTAATTTTTAATTTGAATTTATATCCCATTTTAAAATTTAAAGTTGAATTTATAATTATAACTTAATTTTTGAATTTGTAATGCAAGATTTAATTGAAATATAATTTTTGAATTAGGCTTTTTGCATTAAAAACCCACTAGTTTTGTGCTTTCGTAAATCTAATCCACCTTTTTTAATTTTGCATATTTGTTCTTGTTTTTAAAAAATATGATCAAATGCCCCTCTTTCCATATATAGAAAAAGTATATATATGTATATAGAGTCCGGCTACTATACTATCGATAGTACCAAGTGCTTTGTGCTATCGAGTTTTTCGCCGTTAGATCTACCCTTTGACCATCTCCACCCGTTAGATCATACTATTCAACCAACCACTCACTCAACCCTACGGGACCACTATCATCATAACCGCACATCCTTTCATTCAAGGGCCGAAAACTTAGTAGCACCAAGTGCTTGGTACTATTAATAGTATAATAGTCTAATTATATATAATATATATATATATATATATATATATATATATTAACTTTCTTGAAAAGTACAATAGATAAATTTAATTTAATATTTTTTTTTCTCGAAGCATAAGAACATGATCTATTACAAAAATGATAAAACTAAATATAATAAATAAGAAATATGACCAAATTACCCCACTTCCAAGTTTTTAGAAATATGACCAAATTGCCTCTCTTCCAATGTATAGATAAAGTATATATATTAACTTTCTTAAGAAGTACAATAGATTAGTTATAATTACATATACTTTTTTTTTTCAAAATATGAGAACCTCCTCTAATACAAAAATAAAAAAACTAAATATAATAAATAAGAAGAAAGAGTACAATTGTAATGCATCAGGCTTTGACTAAATTAACAAAGTACGAATTAAGTCATACTAGACATAATTAAAATGAATTTTGAGAAGTTTAGACTAAGTTTGGATCGGATCAAAAATGATTTGGATCGAAACAGAGTTTCAAAATCTAGGGAAACTATGTTCCAGACCAATTCGGATGCAAGGAACAGGAGATCGGGCTCCTGGAATGGCTTTCCGATGGTGCACTGGAGTGACCGGATCATCCGAACACTCTTCTAGAGAGCTTGTTAGCGAGAAGTCCAAGTATCAAGCGCCCAGAATGCCCTGTGGGCACACAAAATGCCCCGTGGGCGCCCGAATGTCATTTCGGATCCCACTTTAGGGTGCCCGAAAAACTTTCGGACTCCCAACCCGAGAGTGGATTTTGCTGGACTTAGGATTTAGATGCCCGGAATCCCCTACGAGTACTCGAAACAGCTTTCGGATGGTCTCTCGTGGGCGCCTGATATACCTTTCGGATGCTCAATCCGAGAGCACCCCTCGCGCAAAGAAATAAACAATCGGACGCCCAATTCCCATTTTGGGCATCTAGATTGTGAAGCTGGGGATCCATTGGGCGCCCAGTTTCTCAACCGAGCACTGCTACGACAGATTCGAGCGCCAAAAGATTGGGTGGGTGTTCGAAACCTAGTATGCAGAGAGCTGTTTACTCATTTATAAATACAAATGTTTGGGAGGTTTATTTGCTATCGTAGCATCCCTATAATAGGGTCTTTACTGTTAACCCTAACACTACAACTATTTCCTCATCTCTCTTACTCTTTTTTTTCTTTCTCTCTCTGGAAAGAAAAGAGCTGTAGTCGCCATTGTGGGGAGCTGGGAGCTAGGAGCATGGATCTTGGGATCCATCTGTTTTAAAGGTTGGAAAAGGTGAAGAGTTTCAAGATGAAGCTCTAGAAGGGAGAGAAAACTTTTCTCACCTATGTTTTGCTTGCTGAAAGAGAAGAGGTGAGTTAGGATTTTAGGGGGTGTTTGGTTGGGGGTTAAAGGGGGGGATAAGGGGTTATCCCCCTCTTAACCCCCAAACACTTTTTTTTGGGGGTGGGGTTTGTTAACCCCACCTCAAATGGGCTATCCCGGGATAGCCCATTTGGGGTGGGGTTAACAAACCCCACCCTCCCCCCCCCCCCCTAGAATTGGGGTGGGATTAAAGTTAATCCCACCCCAATTTCATTTTTAATATAAATATAAAATTTTAATTATAATTTTTTAATTTTTAAAATTTAAAATTTGTAATCTTAAAATTAATATTTAAAAATTAAAATTTTAAAATTTAAAATTTAAAATTTCAAATTTCAAATTTCAAATTTTAAATTTTAAATTTTAAATTTCAAATTTCAAATTTCAAATTTAAAATTTAAAATTTTAAATTTCAAATTTCAAATATCAAATATCAAATTTCAAATTTCAAATTTTAAATTTCAAATTTCAAATTTTAAATTTTAAATTTCAAATTTTAAATTTTAAATTTCAAATTTTAAATTTCAAATTATTAATTATTAATTTTAATTATTTAATTTTAAATTTAATATTTTATATTTGAAATTTCAAAATTTATAATTTGTAATTTTAGAATATATATTTATATTTTTAAATTTTAAATATTAAATTTGAAATTTGAAATTGTTATTTTTAATTATTTAAATTTTAAATATAAAATTTTATATTTAAAATTTTATACTTGAATTTTTTAATTTTATAAAAGTTATCTATTTAAATTTAAAATTTTAAATATAAAATAAAAAAATTTAAATTCAAATATAATAATTAGGGTCAAATCATTATTTTCTATTTATAATTACCCACTATTCTTCTTATTCCATCTAATCTATCCAAACGCTATTTTTCTTAATCCCGGAAACAACTCAATTTTCATCCAAACGCAAAATTGGTCTATTCCAGGCTTAACCCTGAACTTAACCCTATCCCTGGAATAATCAATTCTTACTTAACCCCGAACCAAACGAAGCCTTAGAGTTTTGGTTCTAGTGCTTTTTTCAAATGGGGATTTTGGGGGTTCTAATCTAGCTAGAACCATTTTTATGGTTTTCCTGGGTGTTTTCAAGAGATCAAGACCATCTCTTTGTGAATGATCAAACAAAGTAGGGAATGTCACCAAAAAAGGTTTGATCTCCCCTTTGTCTATTATTTTTTTTGCACTATTAGCATGTATTGTAGTTAATAATTAAACTAAATGTGATTTTAATTGCATGCTAGGAGATCAAGTAGGTTAAGATTATTTACAAACATTTGACCTAGGAGAAAATAGGGTTATGAACCCTTTAAATATTAAGAGGTAATTATGTGAAATGAATATATAAGTGAACAAGTATATGTACACGTATGTGTAAGTAATCATGTGAACCTTGAATAAAGGTTAAGTAAAGTGTGGCATTTAACTTAGGTCAAAACCTAAGGTAAAACATAGTGACATATAAACTCTAGGTGAAACTTGAACTAGAAGATAAGTATATGTATATTGAACATGGTTGAGAATCCTAGAAGTCATGAATTTAGTAATGGTAAAACATGTGCGACCTTTCGGAAGTGTCATATCGGGTGATGTCGATTTCCCTCGACGCCCTACTTCAAATTGGGAGATGTCGATCCCGTTGACTCCCAACTGTACTTGGTGATATCGATTTCCTCCGGCGCCAAGTGCCAACCGATTGGAGGGATGTCGATAGCCTTCGACTATCTATGAGATGTATAGTTCGAAATGGAACCAACTAAGTGATAGGTTAGAGACATGAGATAAATTGGGTATCCTTGTAGTCGATGACCAAATAACTCATTGTGGCATATTGTGTATACTTGAGCCATTGTAGATATTCCTGGCTCATTATACTTTTATTATGGTAACATTTAATGTTTGTTATTACTTGCTACTAATGCCTCCTTTGGACTGAGTGAGTGTAGAGCATCACTTTCGGCGGTTGCACCCACTAGAAACCTATTCAAGTTCTTGCCCCTTGTGGTTTGTTGCTTTTTAGAGCCTACTATCGCCGGTGAGGTTCGGGACCGCGGCAAGAGCATCGCCAAGTAGCTAGATCATTGAGAGTCGGTCTAGTGTGCAACCTTCTATTTTGGAAAATTCAAACTTGTAATATTTTGGGATCAAATATTGTAAACTCTTTAAAGTTAAAGTAGTTGTAATGGTTTTAATTCAGTTGTAATTACTATTACGTCTTATTGTATCCACATTGTGCATACTTTGTACCGGTCGGTATATGTTTGCGCTTTGTGTAGTGAGGAAAAACCTTGTCCACTCGGCGGGTCTATTGCACGTGCCCGAACGGGCCCAATTGGTGGTTTAAGGGCGTGACAGATAAGAGTGGTATCAGAGCTAGAAAAAATTTCTAGGTGGTCTTGACAAACAATAAACCTTAGAATGACTCTAGGGACCTAAGACGTGAGTGAGTATGGACTTTGACGAAAGTAACTAATTGGGTTTTGTAGTGTTCCCAAATCAGATGTTAGGGACCGATCGAGGAAGACGACTCTTTCATTTCGTGGATAATCACGTTGGCGGCCGACAACGTGATGTCGGGAATGAGGGAGGGTGTTTCTCAAGAAATGCCATAGAGTCTAAGTGGGAGCCTTGGACTAAATTGTTACCGGCGTGGTTGTGTTTCTAGGAGCAATGGCACCGCATGGACGACCGAGGACGAGGTTCGTGTCCACCCGACCCGAGGCATCTAAGTGCTCAGGGTTGAGCGAGGTGAATGAGCAGTGCGACCAAATGGTCGCGCTGATTAGCGTACTGGAGAGGCAGGCCGAGAGCTCTTAACGTCAGGAGAAGCATATCAAGAGGCTCCACGACCTCTATGCTCACCAAGCTGGGGCTACGCAGACGAGCCAGGAACCCACCCCTTCGTCTCCTATGCGGACAGGTGCGGAGGGCATCACGACGACGGCTGCGCTTATGTTGGCATGTCATGTGCCATCCGGGGCCAAGAGAGAGGTGCCCTCCAGGACGAATTCAGATATTTTTGCCGCTGAGCACATGGCTCATAGGGCGGAGCAGGAGCAAGCTATGGAGAGCCTCACAAATTTCATAAAGTTCAACCCGTCGATCTTCAACAGCAAATTTAACGATCCATTGATGGTCGAGTCGTGGGTCAACACAATGGAGAAGTTGTTCGTAGGGATGTCAATGGGTCGGGTTTGGGTCGGGTTTTACAAAACCCGAACCCGAACCCGACCCCCAAATTTGAACCCGAACCCGGACCCGAACCCGACGGGTTTTAAAAATCCATACCCATACCCGACCCGACCAAATACCCGAAACCCGAACCCGAACCCGAACCCGAACCCGAAACCAAACCCGAAATACTATATTTGAAAATATATTGTAGTAAAATCAAAACTTTTGAGCCTTTGACTGTACCATTGGATGAAGATCCAATGGATAGAAATAATTATGTATTTTATATATTAAATAAATAAAATATATATAATTTATTCGGGTTCGGGTTCGGGTTCGGGTTCGGGTCGGGTACATACAAATCCATACCCATACCCATACCCGTCGGGTTTTTATTTTCTATACCCATACCCGAATCCATATCCATTTAGTTCGGGTAAACCCGACCCGTTCGGGTTCGGGTTCGGGTTCGGGTAATTTTTCGGGTACCCATACCCATTGACATCCCTAGTTGTTCGAGAACCTCCGTATTTGGAGCAATGAATGCAATAAAAGTTTGCAACTGTTGAAGGATAAGTTGACATCAACTCTAATTCTCGACTTGTCTACGGCGGGAAGAGGATTCGGTGGCACCCCTAGGATTTGGTATAGTCCGATATATGAGATATCTTAGGGCTAAATCTCGTAACCCGGCTATAGCATGTTGGGCGGTGGTTAGGCCCCAGAGGTTAAGAGGGTTAAGCGTACTAGAGCTAGAGTAGTTCTAGGATGGATAAGAGTCCCTAGGAAGTGGGGCGTCACAGTTGGTGTCAGAGCCAATTACCAGTCGGAAGTGTAAGATGAATCTCGACTGAGCCAGGGTTATACAGCGGGTGGAGCGAGGCTCTCAGGCTGATAACTATTGTGGGTGCAGCGCGGATCCCCACAAGATCAGCTAAGGCTAGCAAGATGAGTCTCACATCACCTGATACTTGTGAGTGTGCATGAGCCTGACGAGGACATCAGGGCTTAAAGGGGTGGAGAATGTAGGTACCCAGGATTTGGAATAGTCCTATACACATATACTTCATGGAGAGCCGAGAGAGATCGTACTACTCTCCAATTGGTTAACACATACACGTCATGGAGAGCCCGAGGGAGATCATACTAGTCTCCAATCAGTTAGCATTTGGAGTCGAGGGAGATCTCCCCTCCAAGTACTACATGCAGAGTCAAGAGGATCGACACTCCAGTAAATAATAGGAGTCGAGGGAGATCGGACCTTTCAATCCATACGAAGGAGTCGAGGGTGATCGGCACTCCCATGGGCACTTCCGGAAGGTCGTGACATATATGTCATGACACCCTAAACTTGTTGACCCCTAGGGTTATAATACATGTCCATTATACACAATTGTTTTCTCTAGTTCACATTTAACCTGGAATTCACAATTTCTACGTTTCACCTTAGGTTTTACCTAAGTTAGATGCCACACATTTCAAACTACACTCTAGGTTCTTATTTCATTTTTCATTTTCATACAAAAGAAACTAAAACCCTAGTTTTTTCCTAGCATGCAGCTAAATCATATTTGGAGTGATATTTACTAATTTAGCATGCTAATTAAATAAATAAGAAACATTGGACAAAGAAAGATATCACTCATTTTCGATGATATTTCCCACCTTGGCTAAGCTCTCAACCAATGGGGAGGGTTTGATCTCTTGGAGCACTTAAAAATGATTCTAATACCATAGAAACCAAAAATCCCCATTTAAAAACCTAAAAATCAAAAACCCTAAAAATTCCAACTCATCTCTCTCTTGTTGCAAGTCAAAACGTAGGAGAGAAGGTTCCTTCTTCCGCCTTGAGCTTCCTCTAGAAGCTCCTCGCCGTCTCTTAGCTCCAAAGCTCATCTTAATCATGTCTAGCATGACTCTAATCCGCACTTTGTCGATTTAGTCAACGTTCGGTATATTACATCGAAAGTTAAGGAGCCATCCCTCAAAGAAGCATCTATAATAGAATAAAGGATGGTAAAACCAATTTGTGTAGTTTGGTTGATATAGTTATCAATACAATGTAATTAGAGATGTATGCAGAAATACAATAATTTTATTTACATCTAGTCTGTTTAGCGGTATATAATTGCAAGCGATGCAACTATAATTTTTTTTTGGTTGCATTTAGTCGAAAGCTGCATTTGCAATTTTTGTTACCTTACATACGGCATGGTAGGATCACCTCCAACATATAAAAAAGGGGCAGTTTCCTATATACCCCTATAAATATTTCTTTTATTTAAGATGTGAGTGAGTAGTTAGGATTACCTTTTTGTATAAATTTACTTTCTCTAACTACTATAATTTCAACTATATCCGAGTTGGGCGTACTTTGAAATTCACCAGTTAGGCCTTCAACTGTAGGTTCAATTGTAGTATGTAGATGCAATTGGAGCAAATCAAACATATTTTTTTGGTTTGCCTATAATTATTGCACTCGTCATGTAACTTTAAATGCAAGCAACCAAAAAAGCCCCAAGTATTTAACTGCTCTTCACTTTATTTAACAAATGGAAAGTCGCTTAAGAAATTCAATCAAATATCATCCGTTTTTAAATATTTATTTCATAATTCCGGTAACAATTAGAAACTGAAAAGTGAAATAAATAGATAACTGCCGAATTAATTTTTATACTGTAATGAATGAAGTTAAATTCTCCACTAGGTAACACTCTAATTTTCTTATCATTAATGAAAAATCATGTAATGTGGCATATTTATGTGTCTAAACTAGCTATTTGTGTTCAATAAAGAGAATAGAGTTTCAAATGGAGAGTTATGGCGAGAGCTTTTATACTTTGCGTCTTAAATATTATTAAGATCAATTGAAACGAGATATATTGGATGATTCAATGAGAGGTGTTATCACACAACTAATTTTTATAATGATAGATAAAGTTAGATACATATTGTTACTGTTAATTGATTAAATATCACCATTTTTATCACTATTAACTGATTACTTGATTTAACAAATTGATCACTCTTGTGAGAATTCGAATTTGTAAATTTTATATTTGAATTTGAGTTCTGTGTTCCTCTCCCCTTTACTGTGTTTTTGATCTGTATTTGTATACATATACATGTATAGATATATATATATATATATATATATATATATATATATATATATATATATATATATATATACATATATATATATATATATATATATATATATATATATATATATATATATGTATATATGTATATATGTATATATATATATATATATATATATATATATATATATATATATATGTATATATATATATATATATATATATATATATATATATATATATATATATATATATATATATATATATATATATATATATATATATGTATATAGAACTAGGCTACTATACTATTAATAGCACCAAGTCATTGGTGCTATTAAGTTTTTAACCCTTAGATTGAAAGATGTGTGGCTAGGATGATGTGGGCCCCGAAGGGTTAAGTGGGTGGTTGGTTGAATAGTATAATCTAATGGATGAAAATGATCAAGGGAGAGATCTAACGGTAGAAAACTTGGTAGCACCAAGTGTTTCATGCTATCAATAGCATAGTAGCCGGACTCTATGTATATATATATATATATATATATATATATGTATATATATATATATATATATATATATGTATGTATATATATATATATATATATGTATATATATATGTATATATATGGTATTTTATAGTGTATTTTATTGTTTATGTTTTTGGTTGCGGAGAGAGGATGGTTTGCGACACGATTCGGAGTTCGTTTCTGACGATCCAAAAGGGTAGATTCAATGTCTCAGCTGTGCTGAACGCGATGGCGTGATCCGTTTTGACATGCGACAGACGGATCGAGAGATATTGCATGTTCTTCACTGAGAGGTCGTATTGTACGTTTTATTGTTTCGCGATCTGGACCCTGTTTCACGCACCGTTTTGCGCGAGTTGGAATGTGGAGGGGTGTCTGGGCATTTTCTTCCTGCTGTGGGGGATCCAGGGGCTATTTGCTGTGTTTGAAGGGCCTTTTTGCAAAATTACATTGTGTATATGTGTGCTTGTGTGTGTGTGAGTGGAGAGAGAGAGAGAACTCTTCCCTCTTCTTCTCCCTCAGCTCCCAGAGGTGCCACCCTTCTCCCTCAGCTCCCCTGCCATCTCCCCGAGCGCTGCTGGCCGCCGCCGACCTCCCCTGGCCGGCGCAACTCCGGCCACTCTCCCTCTCTCCCTTTTCTTCCCATTTTCTTCTTCTTCTCCTTTTTCTCCTTCCCGGCAGTGTGCACCCTGGGTGAACCCACGCCTGAGCTTCCCCGGAGGTGGCACGACTGCCGGCGACCTGCCCCGCCGCCGGGAGCCGCCGCCGTGTGCCGCCGAGCTGCTACAGCTACTGCTAGGGTAGCTGCGGGCAGGGAGTTGGTGACCTGAGTAGCCGCCGCCTCCCGCCGCCTTGGAGGGTGCGCGCCGCCACCCTCTGGACCTCCGGCACCGTCGCCTTCCTCCCCGGCCGCCGCCGTGCCGCCGGAGCGCCACCGCAGCCGCCGCGGGCTCAGCCTGGGCAGCTAGGGCAGCCGCGGCTGAGCACCCTTCCCCGCCGCCACCGCTGGGTTTTGTTGTCACGGTCACCGGCCACCTGACGTCCGGCGACCTCCTCTTGCCGGTGCTCGCCGTCCCGACCGCCGGCGACGCCGTCCGTTGCCGCGCTGCCGTGCCCTAGCCAACCCGAGAGCTCCCCTTCTCCCCGCGCCGCCGCCGCCGCTTCCTGCCGCCGGCTGAGGTGAGCATTCTCTTCCTCACCTCCCCCGCATCCGACCCTGGCCGCCGCGCGCCGTGCATGTCGGCCGGCAGCCGGCCGGAGCTAGTTGCTCCGGCCAGGGTCTTCTTTTGCCTTGTTTTGGCCGCATGCTTATGTTTGAGCTTTCTGTTGCCTCCCGAAGCTCGGGAAGGTGAGCACGATGATCGCAGCGACGCGCTGATCATCATGCTCACCTTAGTTTTCTGTTTGGGTGTGTCGTTTCGCTGTTCGGCCTTTGTCGAGCAATATCATCGCATGTTGACACTAATTTTATGGGTTTTCTGTGCTTGCGACTGGCCCTGTCGTAGTGGGGTTGTGAGCACGACCTCCGTTACGTCGTTACCTATCCGCTGGTGCTTGCGGAAGGTCGTGCGGACGTACGGAATGCTCGAACGGCCTTAATTATGTTTGTTATGTATGTAACTGTTGCTTGTTTTGGGACTTTGATGATTGTGGCAGCGTTGCGACGCTACGGGCAGCAAGGGCATGATCCTTGAGGCCCTGTGGACTGCTTGTCCAACCCCTTCGCCCTTCGCGGAGATCCGAATTTATTTTCGGTGCGTTTTTCGAGGAAATAGTCGGCGAAACGTGTGTTTTTAGTCGTGCGACTCACTTGCTGATTTCGCGAGCGACTTGGCTTCATCATTTAGCCTCGTTGGCTGTTCCTCATCGCTGTCCCGAAGTTCCGAGGACAGCGGATGAGTGACGAAGGGTTCCGGTGCCAAATCGGCACTTTTCGGGAACCCGGGAAGTCGTTTCGGGTGCGTTTGTGTTCGTGGCACCCCGAGCTTGTGCTCGCCGTCCCACCACCTTGTTTTGTGTGTTTGGGGACAGCGGAGGACTCGGTTTGACTGTTGGTACCCCTGTGGGGCTTAGTGTGGTTTCGGGATCGTCCCGGTGGGTTTTCCGGACGATCCGTCGGTTTTGGGATGTGAGCGCTATGTGTTTAGTGTCGACTTGGTGGACCTTGACCCTGTGAGTCTTTCGTAGGTCCTGTCGTGGTTCCCGAGAGCCGTCGGTGTTAGGCTTTATCGTTTCGACAGGTGGGTACTTCGATCCGGAGTCGGTTCAGTAGACTACGGTGATACCTTTCTATCACTTCTCTTGCATTTCAGTTACTAGTTCACTTGACTTCCGTTGACTCTACTTATGTGTGCTTGGATAGTAGAGTAGTTGTGGTTTGCATGATTATTGAGACGACCTTGTTGGTCGGTGGTGATCGCCTGTCGTTCCGAGCGATCCTAGTACTTTGGTTTACCGGTTGCTTCATGGCTCGTTGCCGTTCTGTGGATTGAGCATTCGCATCGATCGTCACAGCTCCCCTAGCACCTCACGTTTGCCAACGGTCTGATCCACCGTTCAGGGCATCTTTTCCGGAAAAGGGTCATGTAGACGACCCGTGAGCCTCGACGCCGCGTGTGTTTTGCAGGTGTTGTGCCAGCGCTGAGCAGAGTGTGACATTATCAGGGATACGTCCCGGTAGCTATGATTGGGTATACTTTGTGGTTATCTCCATTTATGCATATACTATTTACTTACAGTAGCATAGTTGTTCAGTTGTATGTTAGCCTCATACTCGTTGTGCTACTGTTTACATATCTATCTGTTTGTTGACCCTCGTGCCGGTGTGTACACCTCGCCTTCGTCGGCTTGCGGTACCCACTGGGAGGGGAGACATGTTTACATGTTCTCACCCCCCGCCATCGTTGTTGTTTTCAGGTGAGCAGGGTGGTGAGAGTCGGGACGCAGCGAGGCACGCCTAGTTAGTGGTACTAGAGGTCCCGACCTGTGAGGCTTCTCTCTCCAGATTTGGTTATCACCCTTATCCTTTATCAGCTAGTTATGGATGTGGTTCAGTTACACTGTGGTTGTTTTGTCTAGCATGTTGTGATTTTGTTACAGTTACATTTTTGGATGTTCTGTCTTGCATGCTTAGATCTTGTGGATTTGGCTTAGTATTCATGAGTGGATTACATGCCTAGACTTTTGGATATCGATGCTTTTAGATCTTTCATTATGGCTTTATATCGCATATCTTGGATTTCTACCCCTCGTGGTAGCGTTTTCAAATAAAGGTTTCCGAGTGGGAAACAGTTTTCAAATGGATTTCCGATCGATCGACTTTTGGGATTTCAAAAGAGAGTTCTCGTGTGGAGAACGGTTTTTTAGATCTTTAAATGTTTGAGATTAGGGTTTCAAAATAAGGCTTCTGGGTAAGGAGCAGTTTTCTAGAATGATCTGTTGTTTGTGCATCGCATCATCCTTCGCCTAAGGACTTGCTTAGATTCATACAGGTTTACGGACTGTTAGCTGTATGAATCTTATTGTGTTGTTGTGGTTTGTGTGGTGAATGAATGGTGGTTGTGATCATGTTTGTATGTTGTGTACGCCGTGCAAATACAGGGGAGGCTCTGTCCGTGTGTACAGTGGACTCTGTATTTGTGGCGGGTCTGTACGTGGCGCGGGCTAGGCTTTCAAAAAAAAAATTGGCACATATTTTCGCTTCTAAAACTAGCCCGGGGCGTGACAACTCTCAATATCAATTTCCATTTTGGAAGCGAAGTTATGGAAGGGCACATTATATAAATCCTCACTAAATGGCTTTGAACTAAATCGAGAAATTATTGATCATCCCTAGCACAAGTAGCAAAGGGCTTGATGGTTGGAATCCAAGGTCTCAAGTTCGAAGTCTAGTGTATTAGAGTACAAGTATGAACCATTAAAAACTTCAATCTTATATACATATATACTAACACATCTACTGCATATGAAAATAATATTTTGGGGACTTAAAACAGTACTAATAATGGCTATTCATTATGGTTATTCAAGAGCTCTAATAAAGCACTCTTTTCGACCCGAAATTATTGCTTACATTGATGTATTTGTTTGCCCCTGATACAATTTAATGGTTAATATGTTGAAAATCTAATATAGTAGATGGGATTTAGAATATGTAATTAAAGAGCACATGTATAAAAAATAACAATTAAAATTACTACCCAAGCATCATGTGACCTTCAAAATTAGGAATAATTTCATATATATCCTTAGATAATTTTAAAATTACGTATTTATCCTTACAAAATTTTAATTATCAGATATAACCCTCTTAAGCTATGAAATATGTAAATTTATTCCTACATATTGATTTAGGTTAGTTGATCATCAAATTTTTACCATTTAGACCGTTATGCCCTTGTAAATAATAGTTTATCTAAAAACCTATTTAGGATTTATAATTTATATGAATAGTCATTTTGTAGGAAAAAAGTCAACTTTTACCAGTCAACTAACAAAGAGAAAAATATTATCAAGTTATGCAACTTTGACGGGATATATTTGATAACTAAAACTATGTAGAAATAATTACGCATATTTTTGTAAGATATATATGTACGCAATCAACACTACAAAATTAATAGTGTAAAATAAGTATCTAAAATTTGTGACTTTGTCTTTATGTTGCATATATGTTGCATTCTAATTTTAAGAGATAGATCTCTCTTGTGGAACTTTAGAATGTAGTGCATTATATGGATAGAAAAAATAATATATTTAAAGTGTACGAATATATAGATGAATTAGGTGCAAGCAATATTTTTTACTGTAAGATAAGAATTAAAATAAAATATTATTTAAAGTTCAGGAACGAAAATGAAACCTTACATAAAATTCGCGGTATTCAATGTCGAAATCAAAAGTTTGAGAACCAAAATAAAAACTTAAAAGTTAATGGCGAAGTAGTGCAATTTATCCTTGAATTAATTGCAAGAGTTTTGCTTACGCTTTGTAGGTTACAATTATATTGATTAAATATCTTAATTACTCTCTCTCTCTCTCTCTCTCTTCTCTCTCTCGTATTTATATCACCTTAAGCACTCACTCCTTCCAACAAAATTTATAAACCGATCCTTCATATCCAGGCACAGTCCACTCTCCGTAAATAGAAATACCTACAAGCACACCAAGATGAGAGAGGAGCTACAAGGGCTAAAAATTGTCTTATCCTTTTTAGCACTATGTGGTGTAATATCCATTGCAAATGCTAAAGCTGGATACCAGCCTGAACGCCGCGCATATGTTCCCGACGAATTTTCAAACATCACTGACTTATCGGATCCTGTCATACTAGAGTGCTGGCAACCCTTTCTCAAGCCTAGATTTTGCCTTCAAGATTTTCTAGACATTTATTATAAGAGAGTAGACTGGATGCACAGCCCCGTCGGCCCCAAGTGTTGTCGAGGTCTTAGCACTCTACCTTGCAAGAAACCGATGCTCCTCAGTATGGATCATGTCGTAAATCCACTACTAGACCTATATTTTGCATGCATTTATCACGGCTATCATCCTAAAATACATCTACGTAAGCTTCTTCCTCCGTTTAAAAATCATCATGAGTGAGTTAAATTGTGATCCTTCTTGGAGATCGATTGGCTATTCGAAGTATTATTAATTTTTTTGTACAATTTGTTGTGATTCTAGTTCCAAATATGTGTGTGTGTGCGTGTGCGTGTGCGTGTGCGCAAAACTAATCAGGTAGTAGATAATTAATTTGTAAGATGAGATATTAGGAATACTCTATAAAAGATAGAAACTATGAAATAATCAATTATTAAAGAAAATGTAAGTGATAGCGATTAGTGCTTTTACCAATTCTCTTCATACCTGGGTTTGGGAGTTTTAATAGTCCCATGATGTGGACTTCAGTTCTATACAATGAAATTGAATATAATGAAATCAAGAGAGCATTCCTCTAATTAGTCTACTATTAGTCTACTACTCTTCTTCTTCTTCTTCTTTTTCTTTCTTAATTTCGACCCTTTGGAGGCCCTGGCTGCCCCCATTTTGTACGCCAAATTCATTTCCCTTATGAATGAAGCGGGTAGCTCGCTACATTTTCTCAAAAAAAAAGAAAAAAAAAAGAGTACACTAATGAAATTCGAACTCAATCAGGATCTTATGCTCTAATACTATATAAAACGGTTAATTATTCTAAGAACTTAAGTAATTAAAAAATAGTGTTTTTAATAAAGGATAAGTTACCATAGTATCTTTGATAGTTTCGTTATGTAAGACCGAGAGTTTTCATGTTTTACAAAAAAAAAAAAAAAATTATTCACACATCATCTCATTGATCAATGTACTAGTGGGACTAAGGGTTACACTATAACTTTTTCAAAATTTGAATTTTTTTCTAGAAATATCTTATAAGCACCAAAATTATTACGCTAATGTTACAATTTTCTTGTATTTGCTTATTGAATTGTTTGGTTTCATAACCAAGATGTATGAAAAGTCATTATTTTTTATTATAAATGAGAACATAAATTCTTATTTAATATTTTTTTTAGTTTTACAATAAAATATTTTATATGATAATACGTGTTAATGTGTGAACTTTTGTACTTTGTCGTTATTGGTTAGTTTACAAAGCAATTGAGCCGAATATCAAAAGGCATCACCTAAAAAAAAATTTAAAAAAAATAACTTATTATTGCTAAATAAATTAGACAGATGTATAGACCGTAAGGCTTCTCCCTCCACCCCCACATTCTGATGTATAGAATTTATATTTACAAAACCAAAAATATGCAACAATGCCAACAAAAGCCTAATTAAGGAAGCCGCAAATTAGTTAGTTCACAATATATACAATTTTGGATACATCATTATGCTACATAACGAGGACCTATTTCGTGGCATGCACTTGCTATTATGCTACATATTTAACTACACAATGATTCAATTTTACTGTTTTGATTCTTTAATTACTATGTATAGACCACAAAATAAGACACAATTGGTGTATTTAGAAGGCCTTTTTGCATAAAAAATCCACTAGTTTTGAGATTTTGTAAAAGTGGGCCACTATTTTGAATTTTGCAGATTTAGCCTCATTTTTTAGAAAACTGACTAAAATACCCTTATTCATTTTTCTTTCTCCTTTTTTTCTCTCGTTCTTTTTTTTCTCTCCGACCCTCATCTCCTCCTCCATCGCCTCCGCGGCCCTCGACGACAGTAACGAGGGCGGCGCCGCCTCCTCCGCCTCCGTCTTTGCCTCCGCCTCTGCCGGTGCCGGCGCCGGCGCCGGCGCCGACGTCGAAGGAGGAGGACTCGGAGTAGGCACGAGTGAGGGCGGAGCAGATGGAGGCGATGAGGTCGTGGCCGAGGAGGTGCTCGCTGTCGCCCGTGAGGGTGAGGACGAAGACGCGCTCGTGCTTCTCCAAGGAGCTAAAAAAGACACAGAGGGTAGAAAAAAAATATAAATATAAATATAAAAAATATTTTTTTTCTAACTTGAAAGACCATTATGTATCATCGCTGCTACAGGAAAGGCCAAGAATCAGAGAAGAAGGAAGAAGAAGATGAAGTTGCACTGTTAAGATAAAGTTGCATTGTTTCACGAAAAAATTACACTATTTGAGACGAACGTTGCACTCTTTGAGAAAAAATTGCACTTTTTGGAACGAAAGTTGCACTCTTTGGACGAAAGTTGCACTCTTTGGACGAAAGTTACACTATTTGAGAGAAAATTGCACTATACAGCCTCCTCGCCGTGGAGACCTACCGCCTCATCATCGTCTCGAAGTGGCCCCTCCTCGCCTTCCTCCTCGCGCTCCTCCGCGCCCCCGAGGCCCCCACCCGCTCGATCAAGGACGCGCTCAAGGCGCTCTTCGGCGTCGTGCTCTACCCGCTCAACCGCCCCGCACTGGTCGAGCTCGACGCCGTGCCCACGCTCTTCTCCCTCGTCGTCAAGGACGAGCGCGGGGAAAAAGGCAGTGGGGGACATCCAGGAGGTTGAGGGAGCGAAGGGGAATTTCTTCTCGCGGGTGGTTGAGCGGGTAGGCGCGACGCCTTGAGCGCATCCTTGATCGAGTAGGTGGGGCCTCGGGAGCACGGAGGAGGGCGAGAAAGGAAGCGAAGAGGGGCCGCTTTGAGACGATGATGGGGCGGTAGGCCTCCGCAGTGAGGAGGCTGTAGAGTGCAATTTTCACTCAAACAATGTAACTTTCGCCCAAAGAGTGCAACTTTCATTTCAAATAGTGCAATTTTCGTTTCAAAGAGTGTAATGTTCGTCTCAAACAGTGCAATTTACTTTGAAACAGTGCAACTTTATCTGAATAGTGCAACTTCATCTTCTTCTATCTTCTTCTCTGGTTCTTGGCCTTTCCTGTAGCAGCGATGATACATAATGGTCTTTCAAAGAGGAAAAAAAATATTTTTTCTTTATTTTTTTATTTTTTTATTTTTTTTTCTACCCTCTACATCTTTTTCGCTCCTTGGAGAAGTGCGGGCGCGTCTTCGTCCTCACCCTCATAGGCAACAACGAGCACCACCTCAGCCACAAGCTCATCGCCTCCGTCCGCTCCGCCATCTCCCGCGCCCGCTTCGAGTCCTCCTCCTTCCGCACCGACGTCAGTGCCGGCACCGACGGAGGCGGAGGCGGAAGAAGAGGAGGCGGCGCCGCCCTTGTTACCGTCGCCGAAGGCCGCGGAGGCGGTGGAGGAGGCGATAAGGGTTGGAGAGAAAAAAAAAGAATAAGAGAAAAAAAGGAGAGAGAGAAATGAATAAGGATATTTTGGTTAGTTTCCTAAATTCGGGCTGAATCTGCAAAATCCAAAATAGTGGCCCACTTTTGCAAAATCTCAAAACTAGTGGAGTTTTTATGCAAATTGGCCTATTTAGAAGAGCAGTGCTATATGTACAACCCCTATAGGGCTGTACATCCTACAACTATTAGATCCAACGGCTGGGATTAAAGGGTTAAGGAAAATAAAAAACTGATGATAACTTCACTCCCTAATTTTTTCATCCTACACTTTCCCTCTTTCCCTCTTTCCCTCTTTTCCTGCAGGGGACCTACGGTCCCTCCTCTCTTTCTCCATCTCTACCTCCTCTCTCTCTCTCCTTTCCTCCTTAGGCGATTCTTCGGCGTACTCATGTTCGGCAAACTCGTGTTCGGCGCCGGGCATGGTGTCCGTCGTCCCCGGGCCGGTGCGGCGCCCCGACACGACGCGTTCGCCGCACTTCCTCGGGCTGCTCCCGTCGCCGCCCTCCGCCATCCTCGCCGACTCCGACTTCGGCTCCGACCTCGTCATCGGCGTCCTCTACACCGGCATCTCCCCCTCCCGCCACAGCTTCTCCGACCGCGGCCTCGCCCCCGCCCCCGCCCGCTGGCGCATTGCCTGCGACCCCGGCCCGGGCTTCCCCGCCGCGCGCGCCGCGTGGAGCCTCCATCGCATCCTCCTCCGGCCATGGCGCTCCGCCGCCTCCGCGCCGCGTGCGCTGCGTGGAGCCCCCGCCGCCTGGCCGTGGCGCACCGCCTCGAAGTGGTGCTGGTGGGCGAGGCGAGCGTCCTCATCGCCGCCTTCGCCGCGCGCCGCGCGCCGCGCCGACGCGCTCGAGGCCTGCAGCTTCCTGATCGACGAGGTGAAGGCGTCCGTGCCCATATGGAAGAAGGAGGTCTACGAAGACGGCGAGGTGTGGAAGGAGAACGCTGAATTCATGCACGCTCGGATGGGAGGAGGAAGAAGAAGAGAAGAAAAAGAAAAAAAAGAAGAGAAACAGAAATAGTGCAATATTTTTCTAAAGAGTGCAACTACGGTCTAAAGAATGTAAATTTCAAAAAAAATTCACTGTTTTAAAAAATTGCACTGTTTTAATGAAAGTTGCACTATTTGAGATAAAAATTACACTCTTTTGAAATAAAATTTACACTCTTTTGGTCAAAATTACATTCTTTATGTAAAAGTTACACTATTTCTTATTCTCTTCTTCTTCCTCCCCTTTCCCTCATCCTCATCCTCATCCTCATCCACACATGGATACCTGCATACACCCACAACCTCAGCCTCCGCCTCTGCAGCCACGGTGCCGACGTCGGCACCGTGGCGGTAGCGGTGGCGCCGGCGGCGCACGCGGCGCGGCGGGAGCGGGTGACGGCAGCGGGATGGGGCGGTGTGCGTGTGAGATAATTAATCCCTCTCTCTCCATCTTTGCTTTCTCTCTCTCTTTCTCTCTCTCTCTCTCTCTCTCTCTCTCTCTCTTTCTCTCTCTCTCTCTCTCTCTCTCTCTCTCTCTCTCTTTTCATCCCTCACCGATTCTTCGTCGAACTCGTGTCGTGCGGCCATCCACACGTTCTCTTCCTCCATTTTCGGCCGGAGTTCTCAAGCTACGATCCTTAGCCCCATCCGCACGTACGACGCACACGATAGCCGCGTCCCCAGGCATTCGTCAGTAAATTGAAATTTTTTTCTTTAATTTTCTGCACTTGAACTAATTAAAGAACTCATTGCTTCATTTGAACTCATTGTTTCACTTATTTTTTCAATATTATGTAGTATTTTGAGTAAATTAATATTTTTTAATTATGGTGAATTATTTCAGTAATTTTTCACTGATTTGGACTATGATCAACTAGTTAATGGATGATACATTTTTATTATAATTATGTTTTATTGAAAATTTTCTATGCTTCATAATTTTTTGCTATTAATAGAATTTTTCTTTTTTTGAATAGGTGGATGTAGGGCTGGAAACGAGCCGAGCTCGAGCGAGCTTACCTTGGTTCAAGATTGGCTTGAAATTAATTTCGAGCCTAAATTTAGGCTCAAGCTTGGCTTGAAATTAATTCGAGCCGAGCTCGAGCGAGCCTAATTTCTAATCGAGCGAGCTCGAGCCCTAAACGAGCCGCTTGAAATTCTTAACATCATGCAATTTGTAGTTTAATTTTTATAAAACATTATCTAAAATTTGATACAAAAATATGTCTAATAGTTCAACATACAAAATAAATACATGAAATACGGTATTATAATATTAAGAAAAATAATATATGAGTTGATATATCTATTTGTATTTTTGTTCCAGTCTTACATGTCTTCTCTTTGGCCTTCAATCTACATATTTGTCACGCCCCGGGCGAGTTTATAAGCGGAAATATGTGTCTTTTTTTTTTTGAAAGCCTAGCCCGCGCCACGTACAGATCCGCCACAAATACAGGGCCCACTGTCCACACGGACAGAGCCTCCCCTGTATTTGCACGGTGTACACAATAATACATACAGGATCACAAACATCATTCATCCCACACAAACAACACATCACAATCCTTGCTTCATACAGCTAACAGTCCTTAAACCTGTATGAATCTAAGCAAGTCCTTAGGCGAAGGATGATGCGATGCACAAACAACAGATCATTCTAGAAAACTGCTCCTTACCTAGAAGCTTTATTTGAAACCCTAATCTCAATCATTTAAAGATCATTTGAAAATCGTTCTCCACACGAGAACTCTCTTTTGAAATCCAAAAGCCGATCATTCGAAAACAGTTTGAAAACTGTTTCCCACACGGACACCATTATTTGAAAACCGCTACCACGAGGGGTAGAAATCCAATATACACCATAATAAGCCATAAATAAACCAGAATAGGGATCTAGTAGGCAAAGTCATCCATAATGTCTAAGCATGCAATCAACACATAGAAACTGAACCAAAACCACGAGTTCCAAACATGCAAGACAAAACAACCAAATTGTAACTGAACCACATTCACAACTAACTGGTAAAGAGATAAAGGCGATAACCAATCTGAAGGGAGGAACCTCACAAGTCGGGACCTCTAGTACCCTATCTAGGCGTGCCTCGCTGCGTCCCGACTCTCACCACTCTGTTCACCTGAAAACAACAACGATGGCGGGGGGTGAGAACATGTAAACATGTCTCCCCTTCCAGTGGGTACCGCAAGCCGACGAAGGCGAGGTGTACACACCGGCACGAGGGTCAACAAATAGCTGGATAAGGTAAACAGTAGCATAAATAAGTATGAGGCTGACATACAACTGAACAACTATGCTACTGTAAGCAAATAGTATATGCATCAACAATGATAACCACAAATGTATACCCAATCCATAGGCCACCGGGACGGATCCCTGGCACTGTCACAACCTGCTCAACTCTCGGCACAAAACCTACCAAACGCACGGCGTCAAGGCTCACGGGTCGAATACACACGACTCTTTTCCGAAAAAGAAGACCCAAACGGTGGATCAGACCGCTGGCATACGTGAGGTGCTAGAAGAGCTGTGACGATCGATGCGAATGCTCAATCCACAGAACGGCAACGAGCCGTGAAGCAACTGATAAACCAAGATACGAGGATCGCTCGGAACAACAGGCGATCAACACCGACCAACGAGGTCGTCTCAATAATCATGCAAACCACGACTACTCTACTAAGCAAGCACACATAAGTAGAGTCAACAGGAGTCAAGTGAACTAATAACGAAATGCAAGAGAAGGGATAGAAAGGTATCACCGTAGGCTACTGAACCGACTCCGGATCGAAGTACCCACCTGTCGAAATGATAGAGCCTAACACCGACGGCTCTCGGGAACCACGATAGGACCTACGAAAGACTCACAAGGTCAAGGTCCACCAAGTCGACACTAAAAACATAGCACTCACAACCCGAAACTGACGGATCGTCCGGAAAACCCACCGGGACGATCCCGAAACCACACTAAGCCCCACAGGGGTACCAACAACCAAACCAAGTCCTCCGCTGTCCCCAAACACACCAAAACAAGGTGACAGGACAGCGAGCACAAGCCCGGGGTGCCACGAACACAAACGCACCCGAAACGGCTTTTCGGATTCCCGAAAAATGCCGATTTGGCACCGGAACCCTTCGTCACTCATCCGCTGTCCTCGAAACTTTGGGACAGCGATGAGGAACAGCCAACAAGGCTAAACAATGAAGCCAAGTCACTCACGAAACCAGCAAGTGAGTCGCATGACAAAACACGCGTTTCGTCGACTATTTCGTCGAAAAACGCACCAGAATTAAATCCGGATCTCCGCGAAGGGCGAAGAGGTTGGACAACCATTCCACAGGGCCTCAAGGGTCATGCCCTTGCTGCCCGCAGCATCACGATGCTGCCACAATCACAAAAGCCCTAAAACAAGCAACAATCGCGCAATATCAAGCGTAAAGAAGGCCGTTTGAGCACTCCGTTCGTCCGCACGACCTTGCGCAAGCACCAGCGGATAGGTAACGACGTAACGGAGGCTGTTCTCACAGCCCCACTGTGACAGGACCAGTCGCTGGCTCAAACAACCCATAAAAATAGCGATGAACATGCAATAATAAGGCCGACAAAGGCCAAACAGCGAAACGGCGCGCCAAAACAGAAAACTAAGGTGAGCATGGTGATCAGCGCGTCGCCGCGATCATCGTTCTCACCTTTCCGAGCTTCGGGAGGCAACAAGGAGGCCAAAACCATGCATGCGGCCAAAACAAAGCCAAAAAGCACCCTGCCCGGAGCAGCTTGCTCCGGCCGGCTGCCGGCCGGCATGCAGCGCGCGTGGCGGCCAGGGTTGGACGCGGGGGAGGTGAGGAATGGGAAGCTCACCTCAATCGGCGGCAGGAAGCGGTGGCGGCGGCGCGGGGAGAACTCCTGCTCTCGGGTGGCTAGGGCACGGCGGCACCGGCAACAAACGGCGACGGCGGCTGGCGGCGACGCGAGCACCGGCAAGAGAAGGTCGCCGGACGTCGGGTAGGGGGCGACCGCGACAACCCAGGGCAACGGCAACGGCGGCCGAAAGCTCTCGGCCGCGGGTGCCCTAGAAGCTCAAGCGGCGACAGCGGCGGCCGCGGCGGCGCTCCGGCAGCACGGTGGCAGCCGGGAAGAGGTGGACCGGCGACGGCGGTCCAGAGGGTGGCGGCGCGCACCCTCCGAGGCGACGGGAGGCGGCAGGGCACGGCCTGCAGCTGCTCCTGCCCGCAAGTTGCATGCAGGAGCCGCAGGCGGCGCGGCGGCGCACCGACGGCACGGGGGCGGCCGGGGAAGGAGGCGACGGCGGCGGTGGCCCTCCTAAGGACGGCGGGAGGCCGCTGCAGAGGCGGGAGGCGGCGGCGGCTCGGGTCACCAACGCACTGCCCGCACTCCCAGCAGCAGCCAGCTGCGGCGCGGTGGCGCTCGGCGGTGGCTCCCGACGGCGGAGCAGGTCGCCGGCAGCTGTGCCACCTCAGGGTGACCTAGGGCATGGGTTCACCCTGGGTGCACACTGCAGGGAAGAAGAAGAAGAAGAAAAGAAGAAAAAAAGCAAGGAGAGGAGGTTGCCGAAGTTCCACGCCGGCTAGGGGAGGTCAGCGACGGTCGGCGGCGCTCAGGGGGAAGGCAGGGGAGCTGAGGAGAGGGATGGCTCCTGCTGGGAGCTGAGGGAGAAGACAAAGAACAAGACACCTCTCTCTCTCTCCACTCACACACACACACAAAAATACACTCTTGCACAAATGCAATAAAACCCCTGCAACATGGGAAATTAGTCCCAAGTCCCTCTCAGCAAGCACAAAAAGCCCAGACACCCCTCCACATTTGATCTCACGCAAAACGATGCGTGAAACAGGGTCCAATTCGCGAAACGATCAAAATGCAAAACGACCTCTCAGCGAAGATCTCGCAATATCTCATGATCCGACCGTCGCATGTTGGAACGGATCACGCCATCGCGTTCAGCACTGCCGAGACATCGAATCTACCATTTTGGATTGTCATAAACGGATTCCGAATAGCGACACAATCCATCCTCTCTCCGCCAACAAAACTCAAAACTATAAAAACACATAAAATACTATATATATATACGTATATATATACTCCTATACATACATATATACATATACAAATACGTAAGCATACAAATACAAAGTAGAGGGAGAGAAAACACAGAATCCAAATTCAAATTCCAAAGAATAAATTCGAATTCTCACAATATTATTCTTTTTCAACTATACAGTCAAAAAATAAATAAATTATATAAACAAGTATTAGACTAAACTACCAAATCATATGTAACTAAAATCAAAATTTTGTATAAACATAATAATTTTTTAACTCAAAAATATATCTGTATATTATCTCAAGGATACAACCAATGGTATTTTCTATTTACTATATAATGTAATAAAATCATATCAGATTAGAATTTTTTGATATTGGAAGAGGGTGAGAGAGGTTAGAAATTTAAGAAAAACAACTCTGCTAGCAAGTAAAAAAGAGGGAGAGACAGAGTAATTAAGATAGGATTTTGCTGGTTTGGTCTGCTGGGCCAGCATATATGGTCTGAGCTTTTCGAGCCTAATTCGAACGAGCCTAGTAATACTCAAGCTCGGCTTGAAATAAATTTCGATTTTTTTTTTTCTGTTCAAGCTCGGCTCATTTAATTTCGAGTCGAGCTCGAGCGAGCTGAATACCCAGCCGAACGCGAGCCGAACACGAGCCGGCTCGCTCATTTGCCAGCCCTAGGTGGATGTATAGGTCATTAATTAATATTTTTTTAATTTTCTTACATTTAATTTTCTTTCATCTGAAGCAATTTTATTAATATTTCATTAGTAATTTTCCTCCCTGATTTTGTATTCAAGTCTCTCTGTCACAGTTTAAGTTTAGTTTTTCATATTATAATTTTTTTAGCTATTTAACAGTGCATGTGAGTAAAATTTGGTTAAGTATTGATTATGTGATTATTTTTTTGCTTAAAATGTTATTAAAAAATGCTTGTATATTCTGTCGCCGCAATGATACATTTTTAGGGCTTAGTGGAATGGCGCTTATACATTATAACTTTAGAAGTATCGATTTTGATAAATATTTTGCCCCCTCACCATTATTCCAATTTTGTATTCCGAATGATGTATGATAATGGTATTTGCAAGACTAGGAATGTAAACCTTATAATGTATGGTTGGAAACCTTATATTGTATTGTATTTAAACCTTATATGGTATTTCAACATGTTGAGTTGAAAATTTTGTTATGCAGCTGAAACAGTACTTTAAGATAAGTGTGCAACAAATGTACCCGTATATATGTGTAATTTGAATAGGATCCAAATTCCAACGTTCTATTGTATGCAAAGTTAATTATAATCAATTATAAGTATGCCATTTGAATGGGAAGCAAGTGATTTACCATTGTACATCTTGTTGAAATATGTACCTAACTCAAAACCTACTTCTATATTATAAAAAGGAATGACAACTATAGGTGTGCCAAGATACATCTATAGTGGTGAAGGGCGCATCCATGTACCTACCAGCTGTGATACGCCCTCTTATGAAAATGAGCGACAGCTATAGGGGTGGCAAGATACATTTATAGAGCTGAAGGGAACACCCATATATCAGCCAGTAATATGTCTATTTTTATAGGGTAGGACCTAATTTTGCACGTTATACCCAATAACTGGACACTTATAGGGCCGTTCGGTACACTTTAAGATTTGTATGGCACACCCATATACCTGCCGGTGATAAGTTCCTTTTATAAAAAGGAGCTACAGCTATAGGGGTGCTAAGGTACATGTATAGTGCTGAAGGGCACACCTATATATCTGCCAGTGATATGTCCACTTTTATGGAGTAGGACCTAATTTTGCACTTTACAGCCAACAACGGAACACCTATAGGGCAGTTCGGTACACTTAAAGCTTTGTATGGCACACCCATATACCTGCCAGTGATAAGCCCCTCTTATAAAATAGAGCTAAAGTTATAGGGGTGCCGAGGTACATCTATAGTGCTGAAGGGCACACCCATATATCTGTCGGTGATATGTCCACTTTTATAGGGTAGGATATGATTTTGCACATTATAGCCAACAACGGGACACTTATAGGACCGTTCGGTACACTTGAAGCTTTGTATGGCACACATATATACCTGCCGGTGATAAGTCCCTCTTATAAAAAGGAGCTACAACTATAGGGATGCTGAGGTACATGCATAGTACTGAAGGGTACACCCATATATCTGCCAGTGATATGTCCACTTTTATCGGGTAGGACCTAATTTTGCATTTTATAGCCAACAACGGAACACCTATAGGGCAGTTTGGTACACTTAAAGCTTTGTATGGCACACCCATATACCCGCCAGTGATAAGCCCCTCTTATAAAATGGAGATACAGTTATAGAGGTGCCGAGGTACGTCTATAGTGTTGAAGGGCGCACCCATCTATCTGTCGGTGATATGTCCACTTTTATAGGGTAGAATATAATTTTGCACGTTATAGCAAACAATGGGAGCATTATAGGGCCGTACGGCACACCTGAAGTATTATAGGGTACATCCATATATTTGCCAGTGATAAGTCCCCGCTTCTAAAAAGGAGCGACAGCTATAGGGGTGCCGAGGTACATCTATAATGCTGAAGGGCACACCCATATACCTGCCAGTGATATATCCACTTTTATGGGATAGGACATGATTTTGCATGTTATAGCACAATACGGGACAGTTATAGGGCATGACGGTACACTTGAAGTATTGTAGGGCACACTCATATACCTGCCAGTGATAAGTCCCTCTTATAAAAAGGAGATACAACTATAGGCGTGCCGAGGTATATGTATAGTACTGAAGAGTACACCCATATACCTGCCAGTGATATATCTACTTTTATGGGGTATGACATGATTTTGCATGTTATAGCACAATACGGGACAATTATAGGGCACGACGGTACACTTGAAGTATTGTAGGGCACACCCATATACCTACCAGTGATATATTCACTTTTATCGGGTAGGACCTAATTTTGCACTTTATAGCCAACAACGAAACACCTATAGGGTAGTTTGGTACACTTGAAGCTTTGTATGACACACCCATATACCTGCCGGTGATAAGTCCCTCTTATAAAAAGGAGCTACAGCTATAGGGGTGCCGAGATAAATGTATAGTGCTGAAGGGCACACCCATATATCTGCGAGTAATATTTTCACTTTTGTAGGGTAGGACATGATTTTGCATGTTATAGCCGATAACGGAACACCTATAGGGCAGTTTGGTACACTTGAAGCTTTGTATGGAACACCCATATACCTGCCAGTGATAAGTCCCTACTTAATATGAGTGTGCATTGTAGGGCATTGTAGGGCATTGTAGGGCACACCCATATAGGGCAGTTCAGGTAGATTCGGATATTAGATAGCACCGATGATTTAATGCTGGCCCTACAAATAAGCCTCAAACTTCACTTCCTTCCTCGACCCTAATGCGTTTGTGCTTATTCTTATAACTAGCCATTTATCATGTCGAGCTCTAACTCCACACGTCCGAGATACAACTACTGTTTTATTCCCTTCTGCAATAGATACTACGATGCTAATATTTTGTACGATTGTGCAGCACAGGTGAATATTGTAGCCTCAGACACTGAAGATGACTGCTCAAAAGATAGCGTGACTTCTTTCCTAGCTGAGCAGTTTGGTGGAGATCCAAGAGACTTTGGAATTGTAGATTGTCCCGACGGCGACGACAATTATGTAGTATTCTTTCCTAGCGGTAAGAGCCGGGATAAAGCGATCCATCGGTCGCCACTTCAATCCGACATACTCGCCATTACGGTAGAACCGTGGGAATTCAACCTTGGTAGATGCCGTGTAAGATTTCAATACGATGTATGGATTCGCTTGCATGACTTACCGCTCCACTGCTATAGGTACGTAGATTTACAAACTATTGTTTCAAGTTTCGGACGATTTATAGGTGGAGATGATCGAAGCCGGCTTCGCGAAAATGTAAGGTTCTATCGATTGTTGATCAAATGTATTGATCTTCAAATCATTCTGGAGTGTATTACGCTCATTTTGGGGAATTATGAATGGAAACTAAATGTTGAAATAGAGTCCTGGGAATGATGCTGTAGGACCGGCAGTCCTTAATATGCGGCCAACGTCACCTAACTGCGCGTTGTGCGGTGGAACTTTCGGCAAGTAGTCGCTGTAAATTTTGTTATTTCTATAATTATTTTCTAGCTGCACTGGACATGATGTACACTTATTGTGAACAATTATATATATTAGTAATATTTATAATCATATGCTGAAATACAGTCTACTTTGGAGCATAGGTTATAGAGCGTATGTCACGCCCCGGGCTAGTTTTAAAAGCGGAAATACGTGCCAATTTTTTTTTTTTTTTGAAAGCCTAGCCCAAGCCACGTACAGACCCGCCACAAATACAGGGTCCACTGTACACACGGACAGAGCCTCCCCTGTATTTGCACGGCGTACACAACATACAACAGGATCACAACCACCATTCATTCATCACAACAACAAAACAGCTCAACAAGATTCATACAGCTAACCGTCCTTAAACCTGTATGAATCTAAGCAAGTCCTTAGGCGAAGGATGATGCGATGCACAAACAACAAATCATTCAAAAAAATTGCTCCTTACCCAGAAGCTTTATTTTGAAACCCTAGCATCAAGCATTCAAGAATCATTTAAAAATCGTTCACCACACGAGAACTCTCTTTTGAAAACCCAAAAGTCGATCGATCGGAAATCCATTTAAAAACTGTTTCCCACACGAAAACCTTTATTTGAAAACGCTACCACGAGGGGAAGAAATCCAAGATATGCGATACAAAGCCACCATGATAGATCTAAAAGCATCGACATCCAAAAGTCTAAGCATGCAATACAATCATCCAAAATATAACTGTACCAAATCATATCATGCTAGATAAAACAACCACAGTGTAACTGAACCATATCCACAACTAACTGCTAGAAGATAAGGGTAATAACCAAATCTGGAGAGGAAAGCCTCACAGGTCGGGACCTCTAGTACCACTAACTAGGCGTGCCTCGCTGCGTCCCGACTCTCACCACCCTGCTCACCTGAAAACAACAACGAGGGCGGGGGGGTGAGAACATGTAAACATGTCTCCCCTTCCAGTGGGTACCGTAAGTCGACGAAGGCGAGGTGTACACACCGGCACGAGGGTCAACAAAAGATAGATAAGGTAAACAGTAGCACAAGTAAGTATGAGGCTGACATACAACTGAACAACTATGCTACTGTAAGCAACTAGTATATGCATCAATGGAGATAACCACAAAGTAAACCCAATCATAGCCACCGGGACGTATCCCTGATACTATCACAACCTGCTCAACCACCGGCACATAACCTCCGCAGATGCACGTGCTAAAAGGCTCACGGGTCGGATGCACGCGACCATTTTCCGGAAATGAACACCCCCAGGCGGTGGATCAGACCGCTGGTGTACGTGAAGTGCTAGAAGAGCTGTGACGATCGATGCGAATGCTCAATCCACAGAACGGCAACGAGCCGTGAAGCAACTGGTAAACCACAACGATGATCGCTCGGAACAACAGGCGATCACCACCGACCAACTGGGTCGTCTCAAGAATCATGCAAACCACAACTACTCTACTATCCAAGCACACATAAGTAGAGTCAACGGGAGTCAAGTGAACTAATAACTGAAATGCAAGAGAAGGGATAGAAAGGTATCACCGTAGTCCACGGAACCGACTCCGGATCGAAGTATCCACCTGTAGGAAAGTTAGAGCCTAACACCGACGGCTCTCGGGAACCGCGACAGGACCTACGAAAGACTCACCGGGTCAAGGTCCACCAAGTCGACATTAAACACAAAGCTCTCACATCCCGAAACCGTCGGGTCGCCCGGAAAACCCACCGGGACGATCCCGAACCACACTAAGCCCCACAGGGGTACCAAACAGCCAACCAAGTCCCTCGCTGTCCCCGAACACACAAAACCAAGTGACGGGACAGCGAGCACAAGCTCGGGGTGCCACGAACACCAAACGCACCCGAAACGGCTTTTCGGGTTCTCGAAAAATGCCGAATTGGCACCGGAACCCATCGTCACTCATCCGCTATCCTCGGAACTTCGGGACAGCGATGAGGAACAGCCAACGAGGCTAAATGACGAAGCCAAGTCGCTCGTGAAATCAGCAAGTGAGTCGCACGACTAGAAACACACGTTTCGCCGACTATTTCATCGAAAAACGCGTCGGAAATGAATCTGGATCTCCGCGAAGGGCGAAGGGGTTGGACAACCAGTCCACAGGGTCTCAAGGGTCATGCCCTTGCTGCCCGCAGCGTCGCGCTGCCACAATCACCAAAATCCTCAAACAAGCAACAATTACATACATACAAGCAATAATTTAGGCCGTTCGAGCAATCCGTACGTCCGCACGACCTTCCGCAAGCACCAGCAGATAGGTAACAACGTAACGGAGACTGTGCTCACAGCCCCACTGCGACAGGACCAGTCGCAAGCCCAGAAAAAGCATAAAAATAGCGAAACATGCGATAGCATAGCTCGACAAAGGCCGAATGACGAAACGGCTCACCCAAAACAAATTCTAAGGTGAGCATGATGATCAGCGCGTCGCCGCGATCATCGTGCTCACCTTCCCGGGCTTCGGGAGGCAACAGGGAGCTCAAACACCAAAGCACGGCCAAAACAAAGCAAAAAGGGACCCCGGCCGGAGCAACAAGCTCCGGCCGGCTGCCGGCCGGCATGCACGGCCAACGGCGGCCAGGGTCGGCTGCGGGGGAGGCAAGGAAGAGGGGGCTCACCTCAGACGACGGCAGGGAGCGGCGGCGGCGGCGTGGGGAGGAAGCCAACTCTCGGGTTGGCTAGGGCACGGCGGCGCGGCAACGGAAGGCGGCGGCGGCGGCCGGTGGCCGGCGGCGACGCGAGCACCGGCAAGAGGGTCCCGCCGGAAGTCGGTTGGCCGGTGACCGCGACAAAGGAAATCGGCGACGGCGGCGGCGGAGGGAGCTCGGCCGCGGCTGCCCTAGTTGCCCAGGCCGAGCCCGCGGCGGCTGCAGCGGCGCTCCGGTGGCACGACGACGGCCGGGGAGGTAGGGGACGGCGCCGGAGGTCCCAAGGGTGGCAGTGCTCACCCTCCAAGGCGGCGGGAGGCGGCGGCGGCTCAGGTCCAGCTGCATCGGCCTGCTGCTGCCCTTGCTGCCCTTGCAGCAGCTGGCAGCTGCTCGGCGGTGCACGGCGGCAGCTCCCGACGGCGGGGCAGGTCCCCGGCGGTCGTGCCACCTCAGGGGGAGCTCAGGCGTGGGTTCCCCCTAGGTGCACACCGCAGGGAAGGAGAAGAAGGAGAAGAAAAAGAAAAAGGGAGAGAGAGTTGGCCGGGGTTGCGCCGGCCAGGGGGTGGCCGGCGGCGCACGGGGGAGTGGCAGAGTAGCTGGGGGAGAGGGGGCTCTGTGCTGGGGGCTGAGGGAGAAGGAGGGAAGGCACTCACTCTCTCTCTCCACTCACACACACACAAGCACACACAAATACACAATGCACAAATGCAAAAAAGCCCCTCAAACACCTGAAAATGCCCCTGGGTCCCCCATAATAGGAACAAAATGCCCAGACACCCCTCCACAAGCAATCTCACGCAAAACGGTGCGTGAAACAGGGTCCAGATCGCGAAACCAAAAATGTACAATACAACCCCTCGGCGAAAACATGGAAGATCTCTCAATCCGTCCGTCGCATGTCGAAATGGTTCGCGCCATCGCGTTCAGCACTGCAGAGACATCGAATCTACTATTTTGGATTGTCAGAATCAGACTCTGAATTGCGCCGTTAAGCCGTTCACTCTCCGTGACAAAACTCAAAAACCCTAAAATACATAATATATACATATATATATACACTTATACATGTATATATATACATATACAGATCAAATACATAGTAACAGGGGAGAGGAACACTGAATTTCAAATTTTCAAAAAAAATTGAATTCTCACATCACTCCCACCTAACAAGAAGTTTCGTCCCCGAAACTTACTCACACACCATCCGCGAATAACAGCGGATACCTCTCACACAAAGCAAACTCCAGCACCCAAGTAGTCTCACGCTCCTCGCGACTCGTCCACTGCATTCTCACATACAGAAAGCTTCGGTTCCTCAGCTGCTTCGCCTTGCGAGCCAAAAAAACCTCAAAGGCACCTCACCGAAGCTGAGATCCTCCCTCAGCTGAACCGTTGTCGGGCCGATCACATGAGAAGGGTCGGGGATGTACTTCCAAAGCAAGGACACACGGAAGACACTGAGCACCCGAGCAAGACTAGGAGGAAGAGCTAACCGATAAGCCACTGGACCCACACGCTCAAGGATCACGAACGGTCCCACGAAACGCGAACAAGCTTGCTCCGCAATCCGATCCACTTGATCCCTCGAGACGGCGACACCCTGAGCAGCACATTGCTCACCGACTGAAACTCTAGGTCCCATCGTCGCTGGTCCGCGTAGCTTTACTGCCGGCTCTGCGCAGTCAGCAGTCGCTGCCTCGCACTGCGAATCCTGGCCTCTGCGTCCTCCAACAGGTCAGGCTCGATCACACGACGCTCACCCACGTCATCCCGACTGATCAGTGATCGACAACGACGTCCAAACAGGGCCTCGAATGGTGCCAACCCAATGCTCGCCTGGAAGCTGTTGCAGGAGGCGAACTCCACCAAGGAAAGGTACTTGAACCAACCCTCACCAAAAATCCAAAACGCATGCCCGGAGCATATCCTCGAGAGTCTGGATAACACGCTCCGACTGCCCATCACTCTGAGAGTGGTAAGCTGAGCTGAAGTCGAGCCTCGTCCCCAGTGCCTGCTGCAAGCTCCTCCAGAACTGGGAAACGAAGCGAGAATCCCGATTAGAGACGATCGACACTGGCACTCCAAGCAGCCTGACGATCCCAACCAAGTAGAGCTGCGCCAGTCGATCCCGAGACTAAGTCGTGTGTACCGGTAGGAAGTGAGCTTCTTTCGTCAATCAGTCCACAAAAAAATTCGGATCGCAACATGACCTCGCTAAGAACGAGGCAACCCGGTGACGAAAACCATGGTAAACTGCTCCCACTTCCCTACAGGTACATGCAACGGTTGAAGCTTCCCTGTTGATCGCTGATGCTCAGCCTTCACCTGCTGATAAACCAGGCACAGTGCCACATGCTGAGCTACATCCATCATCAAAATCAGGCCACCAGAAACTCTACTTCGGGTTGCGGTACATCTTCGTCCCTCTAGGATGAACGGTGTACGGCGACCGGTGTGCCTCAGTCAAAATCTCTTGCCTCAAATCCCGATCACTGGGCACACACCTCCGTCCTCGAAGGAAACCATCAGCATGTAACGTGAAGTCTCCATCTCTGCCCTGCTCGGCCTCTGCTCGCACTCTCTGCAAGTGCGGATCCATCAGCTGCCCACCGAAAATCTGATCCGACAAGGTGGGTTGTACCTCCAAAGTCAACAACTGTGCGGTAGCTCCATAAGGTAAAGTCCACAACTCCAGTCGACGAAACTCCACCACCAATCGCTCCTGGTCGGTGATCATGAGAGACAGCTCCTTGAAGAGATACTTCAGACTCTGATGATCCGTGAACATCTCACAAAGCGCTCTGTACAGGTAGTGTCTCCAAAGCTTGAGAGCGAACACCACTGCTGCTAACTCGAGATCGAGCGCCAGATAGATCTTCTCATAGTCCCTCAACTAGCGCGAAGCATACGCGATGACCTTCTCTTGCTGCACGAGCACGCACCCCAATCCTATCCAAGATGCATCGCAGTAGACCACAAAAAAATCCTCACCAGGCTGCGGCAATGCTAAGATAGGGGCACAAGCCAAACTGTCCTTCAGCTCCTAGAAGCTCATCTGACAAGCGGGAGTCTACAGAAACTTCACGCCCTTCCTCGTCAGCTTGCTCAAAGGGACGGCGAACCCTCAACAAATCGCCGGTAACAACTCGCCAAGCCGAGGAAGCTCCTAATCTCCGCTACAGAAGTCAAAACAGGCCAATCCACTACGGAGTCCACCTTCCTTGGTCCCACCGCAATACCAGCTTGCGTCACGATATGAACCAAGAAGAAACTTCTCGAATAGATCAGTATGTCGTCAAAGAAGACCACGATAAATTGATCCAAGAACTGCCGAAAACCCAGTTCATCAAATCCAGAAAGCTGCCGGGGCGTTCGTCAAACCGAACGGCAAAACTGTGACCTCGTAACGCCCGTAACGAGTCCGGAGGGCCGTTATCGCAACGTCCTCGGCCTTGATCTTCAGCTAAAGATAACCTGGCTGCAAAACAAACTTCGGGAAAATCGAGGCTCCCTGTAGTCGATCGAAGAGATCGTAGATCTGCGGTAGAGTGTACTAAAACATTACCGTCATCTCGATAAGCTCGAACTCACACTCAAACCAACGAAAAATCTTGCGAGTCCATCACTCTGGTGCACAGGGTTGCCAATCGCAACAGGCGATAAAACACCAGTGATGCCAACATCAGATCCAAGTGATCGGACACGCGTTCCAAACCAAGACTGCACGAAAGTCGCGGCGAAAACCTTGTACGCAAACACAAGAACAGTGACCTCGGAGCCAACAACCAGGCTCCCGTCATCCCGAAACCGAGCTAAAAGGCAACCTAACTCAACCGGAGTCAAACCAACGGCAGTGATGGCAAATCAACTGCGCAAAACCACGCCAGGATTAGCTCAAGGCTCACTACTAGATCAGGGATGACCACCACACAGCTTTCCCACAAGACGACGTAGAGAGAGATTGTCTTGCAACAGAAAGCACCGACCCAATCCAGAAAGTCCCAAAAGGGATAGGGTATTTCGTCCTAACCTTTAACACTACGTTGTCTGCAGCCAACGTACTTAACAAAAGAAAGCGAAATATCCCAAGGTCAAACGCCAACAACCAGTTGGGAACACCACAAGGTACCAGGTCAACCAACTCAAAAGCTGGACCAAAATCACAGACGAGTCACCGAATTAACGAAAAAAAGCAAGCCGACCCACAAAACAAAGTCTGCCCTGAGCCAACTCCCTAGGAGTCTTCGGCTTCCAACAACAAATCGACGGCTACAGGCGACACAGGGTCGTCAACCACACGAACTAAAACGGAGGGAGAATAAATCCAGCGTCGACTAACCAACGTCGGACGCGGTGAGACTTCCAACAAGAACCTGGAAGATCTCGCGGCAACACGAAAGCCTACAAATACCACCAGAAATCCCAAAATACACCAATTTAGGCATTAGGATAGCCAAAAACCATGTAGGCACCAACAAAAATCCGACACCAAACAGTGTCCACTCAGTCTAGTACACGTCAGTTCGACGCAAGAACTAGCTAAAGGTCGAAAGACCAACACTGACGATTCTACCAGCAATACGCCAGAGGGGTAGGCTTCACCGCCCTACCCAACAAAATAGAGAGGGTAACACCAAAGCTGTGGTCGAAACCGCTCAAAGCACCGTCTCCGTAGAGACGCTCGCAGTGGCCCTCGTGCTCAACACGAAAAGTGGGGCCAGGGCAAGAACAGCCCAAACAACAACACAGATCCACCAAGTGACGTCACCTAGCCCACAAGGGCCACCACCTGCCAACGAGTGGTTACGCAAGGGGAAAAATACCCTGCCACTTGGTATCTGTCTGGTACTCCACCACCACTTCTAGAAGGAGCACGAGTCTGCGAACAAGGGCGGATCGAACCTTAGGAAAATCCGCCAATCGCGCTCGGGTGTGGCCACAACGGCGTGGGCGCCACAGGAGGGTCTGCAGTCATCAGGGCACTCGGCGAAGGAGGAGGAGGGGCTGGAGCGGCAGTCGTCGTAGCCTGCTGCTGCAAAAACTACCGGAATATGCCGGAACATGCCAGAGAGGGTCGTCAGCTGACCCCTCGCCTCGGCCTCAAGCACACAGGGTACGGTCCACACCAGGCTGTCCACCTCCTGCCAGCTCCTCACTCGAACCAGCCGCAATAGCTCGAGCCTGAACACCAGCAGACGGCTCTGCAGGCGCACGCCTACACCACAACCTGGATGAGGAGGTCTACCACGACCACAAGCCATCTACAAAACACAGAATCCAGCGCAAGAGAAAGGGGTCGACAACTCCCACAAAACACAAGCCGAAAACAAACCCCTCGAACTCGCGCACCTATACATCTTAGGTCTTCCTATGGGTCAGCCTAACCAGTGGTTCAGTTACAAGTTATGAATGAATGAGTGTTTGTACCCTTTATTCTCTGATACCATCTCAATCTGTCACGTCCCGGGCTAGTTTAAGAAGCGGAAATACGTGCCAATTTTTTTTTTTTGAAAGCCTAGCCCGCGCCACGTACAGACCCGCCATAAATACAGGGTCCACTGTACACACGGACAGAGCCTCCCCTGTATTTGCACGGCGTACACAACATACAACAGGATCACAACCACCATTCATTCATCACAACAACAAAACAGCTCAACAAGATTCATACAACTAACCGTCCTTAAACCTGTATGAATCTAAGCAAGTCCTTAGGCGAAGGATGATGCGATGCACAAACAACAGATCATTCTAAAAAATTGCTCCTTACCCAGAAGCTTTATTTTGAAACCCTAGCATCAAGCATTCAAGAATCATTTGAAAACCGTTCTCCACACGAGAACTCTCTTTTGAAAACCCAAAAGTCGATCGATCGAAAATCCATTTGAAAACTGTTTCCCACACGGAAACCTTTATTTGAAAACGCTACCACGAGGGGTAGAAATCCAAGATATGCGATACAAAGCCACCATGATAGATCTAAAAGCATCGACATCCAAAAGTCTAAGCATGCAATACAATCATCCAAAATATAACTGTACCAAATCATATCATGCTAGATAAAACAACCACAGTGTAACTGAACCATATCCACAACTAACTGCTAGAGGATAAGGGTAATAACCAAATCTGGAGAGGAAAGCCTCAGAGGTCGGGACCTCTAGTACCACTAACTAGGCGTGCCTCGCTGCGTCCCGACTCTCACCACCCTGCTCACCTGAAAACAACAACGAGGGCGGGGGGTGAGAACATGTAAACATGTCTCCCCTTCCAGTGGGTACCGCAAGTCGACGAAGGCGAGGTGTACACACCGGCACGAGGGTCAACAAAAGATAGATAAGGTAAACAATAGCACAAGTAAGTATGAGGCTGACATACAACTGAACAACTATGCTACTGTAAGCAACTAGTATATGCATCAATGGAGATAACCACAAAGTAAACCCAATCATAGCCACCGGGACGTATCCTTGATACTATCACAACCTGCTCAACCACCGGCACATAACCTCCGCAGATGCACGTGCTAAAAGGCTCACGGGTCGGATGCACGCGACCATTTTTCGGAAAAGAACACCCCCAGGCGGTGGATCAGACCGCTGGTGTACGTGAAGTGCTAGAAGAGCTGTGACGATCGATGCGAATGCTCAATCCACAGAACGGCAACGAGCCGTGAAGCAACTGGTAAACCACAACGATGATCGCTCAGAACAACAGGCGATCACCACCGACCAACTGGGTCGTCTCAAGAATCATGCAAACCACAACTACTCTACTATCCAAGCACACATAAGTAGAGTCAACGGGAGTCAAGTGAACTAATAACTGAAATGCAAGAGAAGGGATAGAAAGGTATCACCGTAGTCCACGGAACCGACTCCGGATCGAAGTATCCACCTGTAGGAAAGCTAGAGCCTAACGCCAACGGCTCTCGGGAACCGCGACAGGACCTACGAAAGACTCACCGGGTCAAGGTCCACCAAGTCGACACTAAACACAAAGCTCTCACATCCCGAAACCGTCTGATCGCCCGAAAAACCCACCGGGACGATCCCGAACCACACTAAGCCCCACAGGGGTACCAAACAGCCAACCAAGTCCTTCGCTGTCCCCGAACACACAAAACCAAGTGACGGGACAGCGAGCACAAGCTCGGGGTGCCACGAGCACCAAACGCACCTGAAACGACTTTCCGGGTTCCCGAAAAATGCCGAATTGGCACCAGAACCCATCGTCACTCATCCGCTGTCCTCGGAACTTCGGGACAGCGATGTGGAACAGCCAACGAGGCTAAATGACGAAGCCAAGTCGCTCGCGAAATCAGCAAGTGAGTTGCACTACTAGAAACACGCGTTTCGCCGAATATTTCATCGAAAAACGCATCGAAAATGAATCCGGATCTCCGCGAAGGGCGAAGGGGTTGGACAACCAGTCCACAGGGTCTCAAGGGTCATGCCCTTGCTGCCCGCAGCATGCCCGCAGCGTCGCAACGCTGCCACAATCACCAAAAGCCTCAAACAAGCAACAATTACATACATACAAGCAATAATTTAGGCCGTTCGAGCAATACGTACGTCCGCACGACCTTCCGCAAGCACCAGCGGATAGGTAACGACGTAACAGAGACCGTGCTCACAGCCCCACTGCGACAGGACCAATCGCAAGCCTAGAAAAAGCATAAAAATAGCGAAACATGCGATAGCATAGCTCGACAAAGACCGAACGGCGGAACGGCGAAACGGCTCACCCAAAACAAATTCTAAGGTGAGCATGATGATCAGCGCATCGCCGCAATCATCGTGCTCACCTTCCCGGGCTTCGGGAGGCAACAGGGAGCTCAAACACCAAAGCGCGGCCAAAACAAAGCAAAAAGGGACCCCGGCCGGAGCAACAAGCTCCGGCCGGCTGCCGGCCGGCATGCACGGCCAGCGGCGGCCAGGGTCGGCTGCGGGGGAGGCAAGGAAGAGGGGGCTCACCTCACCCGACGGCAGGGACCGGCGGCGGCGGCGCGGAAAGGAAGCCAACTCTCGGGTTGGCTAGGGCACGGCGGCGCGGCAACGGAAGGCGGCGGCGGCCGGCGGCGACGCGAGCACCGGCAAGAGGGTCCCGCCGGACGTCGGTTGGCCGGTGACTGCGACAAAGGAAACCGGCGACGGCGGCGGCAGAGGGAACTCGGCCGCGGCTGCCCTAGTTGCCCAGGCCGAGCCCGCGGCGGCTGCGGCGGTGCTCCGGCGGCACGGCGACGGCCGGGGAGGTAGGGGGCGGCGCCGGAGGTCCCAAGGGTGGCGGTGCTCACCCTCCAAGGCGGCGGGAGGCGGCGGCGGCTCAGGTCCAGCTGCCTCGGCCTGCTGCTGCCCTTGCAACAGCTGGCAGCTGCTCGACGGCGCACGGCGGCGGCTCCCGGCGGCGGGGCAGGTCCCCGGCGGTCGTGCCACCTCAGGGGGAGCTCAGGCGTGGGTTCCCCTTGGGTGCACACCGCAGGGAAGGAGGAGGAGAAGAAGAAGAAGAAGAAGAAGAAGAAGAAGAAGAAGAAGAAGAAGAAGGAGAAGAAGAAGAAAAAGGGAGAGAGAGTTGGCCGGGGTTGCGCCGGCCAGGGGGTGGCTGGCGGCGCACGGGGAAGTGGCAGAGGAGCTGGGGGAGAGGGGGCTCTGTGCTGGGGGCTGAGGGAGAAGGAGGGAAGGCACTCACTCTCTCTCTCCACTCACACACACACAAGCACACACAAATACACAATGCACATATGCAAAAAAGCCCCTCAAACACCTGAAAATGCCCCTGGGTCCTCCACAGTAGGAACAAAATGCCCAGACACCCCTCCACAAGCAATCTCACGCAAAACGGTGTGTGAAACAGGGTCTAGATCGCGAAACCAAAAATGTACAATACGACCCCTCGGCGAAGAACATGGATGATCTCTCAATCCGTCCGTCGCATGTGGAAATGGTTTGTGCCATCGCGTTCAGCACTGCCGAGACATCGAATCTACCATTTTGGATCGTCGGAATCGGACTTCGAATTGCGCCGTTAAGCCGTTCACTCTCCGCGACAAAACTCAAAAACCCTAAAATACATAATATATACATATATATATATATATATATATATATATATACACTTATACATGTATATATATATACGTATACAGATCAAATACACAGTAACAGGGGAGAGGAACACTGAATTTCAAATTTTCAAAAAAATTCGAATTCTCACAGCGTACTCACATACAGGGTGGCAATCCAGCTAGCCGAACACGTGCCAGCTCGTGTTCAGCTAAATATGAGTTCGGCTTGTGTTCTGCTTGTGTAACAGTACGAATAAATAGATTTTACTTTCATAATCTATACTATATATAAAAGCATATAGGAATGACAGACTGAATCGTAAAAGAAATAAAAAAATATTCCCTATGACCGGTTATGATTAATTTATTAATCTCAAATAAGAACAAACGCTTGTGATCAATTTGTTAAAAAATAACAATCCTATCCATCTGTAAATCCAATCCTACGAGCGGTTATGATTAATTTGTTAATAAATATCTCAAATTAAAACGAACGGTTATAATCAATTTGATAAAACATAGCATTTTTATCCATCTATTTTAAATTGAAATTAAAATTCGTTTTTAAATCATGAATTAAATTGTAGTACACTGAATTTCAGTGCATCGTACTGAACTTCTACAAATTGTAGAGTTCTAGTGAGAAAATGGCATAAGAGGCTATGTGTGAGGCTTCGACCAAGTTTAGGACTTATGCGAAGTGTTTTCGGCGCAAAAGAGGCGTGAAAACGGACCTCGATAAGTTAAAACTGCAGAATTGGTAAAGTCTGCACTGGATTCCGGTATGTGAACTCCAATACCGGTATTGGAGCTTGGTATACCGGTATGTGAGGAGGGTATACCGGAATGCCAGGAGAAACCGAGAAACCCAACTCTCGGGTTTGCGGGATTCCTTGAGGGTATACCGGTATGCGAAAATGGGATACCGGTATGTGATGGTCGAAACAGTGAGCCTTGCTCTCGGGTTTTGCGGAATCCCTGAGGTATACCGGAATGAGTACCCGTATACCGGTATGCAAAATGTACATACCGGTATACAATGCCCAGAGTGGGCTGGGTGTGTTGTGTTTTGATTGGAGAAGGGCATTTAGGTCTTTTCACATGCCATGGGGTATTTGAAAGGCAGGGAACACTCCCCCTTTCACAGGACCTTCTTCTCCACACTCCCCTCCCTCTCCTCTCACTTTCTCTCTCTAGAGATCTCTCCAAAAGCTTGGAGAAGTGGTGGATTGATCTTGGAAAAGGCTTCCAAAGGAGAAAAGAAGCTTCTTGGTGCAAGAAGGAGCTTGGGGATTTCGTGATTAAGGTTAGTACCTCACGTTTTGGGTTCAAATCTTGGATTTAATCCTTTGAAATGAGGTTTTTGGGAACCCTTGGCAACCTAAACCACAAATGGTGGTTGTTTGGCCACGAAATCTAGGGTTTGGCTTGCATGCATGCAAACCCTAGGTAGAATGAGAGCTTTTGCAATGAAGGGTTCTAAAAATATTTGGACCTTCGATAATTGCAATTGAGGCATAGGAAATCATGTTGGAACACTTGATTTCGCATATTGAGATGGATTTAGGGTTCGTAATGAGTAACGAACCATTTTCTTGTAGAAGCTTGGGTTGAAGCAAGAACTCAAAGCTTGGACACTTAGGAGCTTGAAGAGTACAAGAAATTGGAAGCTCTTAAGGTGGGTTTTATGGTTACCGAAGTGATTAGGTCACTTCCATGTCTAGGGTAATTATCCATTTAAGAACAAAATGGTATATGTATGTGAACCCTAGGACTTGCATGTTGGCAATGGTAGAAATCATGATGGGTAGAACAATGAACTCCTATTGCATGATATGAATATTCAAGTATAATTCAATTATCTATACTTGTTTTATGGTTGCATGTGAGAATCTAACCTAATGTTGTTGAACATAGGTTGGAATATGTATGATTAAACCTAGTGTCATTGAACATAGGTTGGAACAAGTGACATTTAACCTAGTGTCATTGAACATAGGTTGGAATGTGTGAGAACTTAACCTAATGTTATTGAATATAGGTTGGAACATATGAGATGTAAACCTAGTGTCATTGAACATAGGTTGGACATGTGATTGGAACCTAGAGTCATGGAACCTAGGTTGGTAAATGAGAAAGTAAGCCTAGTGTTATCAAACATAGGCGAGGCTTAGTGACTTGAACCTAAGATCATGAGATTTAGGTTTGGCAAGTGAGAAATGTGAACGACGGGATGTGTGACGATTTTGCTATCCCGGGTAGGCGACGATTTCGCTACCATGCCATGAGTTGGCCATATTGAGACGGGATGTGTGACGATTTTGCTATCCCGGGTATGCGACGATTTCGCTACCATGCCACGAGTTGGCGGTGCCGACATGGATGTGCGACGATTTTGCTATCCCGGGTGTGCGACGATTTCGCTACCGCGCCATGGATTGGCGGTGTCGAAGGGGGTATGCGACGATTTCGCTATCCCGAGTATGCGACGATTTCGCTACTCGAATAGGAGGTGACGATTTCACTCCTCGAATGTTGAAACAACTATGGTGCGACGGCCATTCCGCAACCATAAGTAAATGACAAGTAAAAGAACTTAGTCAATGTGGAATATAGGATGAACCTAGGAGAGAATGATAAATTATGTTTCATTTTGGTTGCATCCTTTATGTTTATTTACTAAGCATGTAAATATTGTTGCATAGTTATATATATGATCTAACTTATGCATGTGGTATTTCTTTGGACCTGGTGGGTCGAGCTCTTCCCTTGGGTGGCCTTACCCACTGGGAACTATGTTATAGTTCTCACCCCCCATTTTCCCAGGTCTTTCCGCGAGTGAGGCAGCGGAGCGAGGCAAGGGTTTGGCTCTTTAGATAGCGGCCCTTCCATTTTGGTGATGCATAGAGTTGTACCCCTATTTTGGATTATGATAGCTTAGGGGATTTCATTCTTGTATGAATGTTGTATATTCCATAGTTTTGGAACATGATGTATGGAATGAAAGTGAAAGAAAAAAAAAATTTGGACATGTATATTGTGCCTTGTGATGTAATAGAAGTAGAACTTCTTTATGTTGATGCTTTCCTTGTGCAACTCTTGTACTCCGTTCCTAGTTGGAACATTGTGGATAAGCTTGTGTTGTGACGCCTTGGGCGGGTAGAAAGGACTCTATCCGTTCGGCGGGTCTGGGGCATGCGCCCGTGCGGTTATCCTTTCCACCTAGTTGGTGTTAAAGGGCCGGCGGGGCGTGACATAAATTTAATTATTGATATCAAATTTGAATTATAAATTAAAAAATTTAATTATAATGAACCAAATATAAAATTTAAAATTTAAAATAAATATGAATTAAATTTCGATGCTTTTAATGTAAAACACCTACCTAAATTTAAATTCATTAGAAATAAAAATAAAAAAAAATATTTAATATATGTAAAAAAATAATATAGAATATTATAAATATTTAATACTAAGCGAGAGACAGAGAAAGCGAGAGACAGAGAAAGAAAGAGAGAGGGAATGCTCCAGTTAAAGAAGAGGGTGAGGTTATAACCCTCATTAATGCACATTTAATCTCGGTCGTTGATTTTTTAGTTGTAGGATGTACACCCTAAAAGGGGTGTACAGGTAGACTTTTCCTATTTAGAATTATGTTCTAATTCCAACTGCAATTATATGATCGGGTCAGCGGTGTTAAAGAAATAAAGATAATAATATCGAAAATAATCCTTCACGCGTCACAATCAAGATATCCACCAAATAAGACACTTGCTTCTTAATCTTCTTGTGATTGCACGGTCTTATGATAGAATAAATTAATATAAAACTATATGAGGAGAAGTGTAATTTTTCAAATTACATGATCACAAAATGAAAATAGGGTTAACTTGAAGTGTAGTAATTAAAGTTCTCCCCCAAATGTAGATCAAGCTAACAGCCAAATTTATTACATTATTTATAACGAATGCTTACTTGATTGCAGTACTAATGGAAGCTTGAAGTGCAGTAATTAAAGTTCTCCCTCGCATGTAGACCAAGCTAATAGTCAAATTTATTACATATTTTATATTGAATGCTGTAATATATCGAATTTTGGCTAAATTGATAAAATACGAATTAAATCATGCTAGATGTGATTAAAATGGGTCTTGAGAAGTTTATAACAAGTTTGAATCGAATTAAAATCAATTCGGATCGAAATAGTACTTCAAAACTCTAAGATCTGAGTTCTAGATCAAATCGGACACCAAGAACGTGGATTCGGACACCCAAAAATAGTTTCGGAGGGTCCATTGCAGCGCCATGATCATTTAGACGCTTATCCAGAAAGCTAATTTGTAGAAATCCGGGATTCGAATGCCCGGAATACCATGCGGGCACCCGGATGTTGCTTTGGACCTTACTTGCGGGCGCCCGGATAATTTTCAGACTCCCAACCCTAAACAGGGTTTCACTGCACAGAAGGTTCAGATGCCCAAATTATCTTGCGGGTGCCCAAAATAATTTTTAGGTGGTTGTGAGGGTGTTAAAAATTTAAAAGCATCGCATGAGGCAAAGAGGATTAAAATATTATATGTTGAGAAACCAAGATTAAAGGTTCTATACTACTTAATAATCATAAAGATTTCTAATTAATTATGCCTATTCGTATTTAGGCAACCTCTGATTAAGCTGGTCGATTATGATAATTAGCAAAACAGAATGTACTTTTTTCATTATTCCTGTACATTAGTGTACAAAAATAAATACAACTGAAAAGAAAAAAAGCGACAATTATCATCTCTCTCCTTCTCTCTTTTAATGCAAGCAATCGCGAACATGATTAGTGTCTCGTCAAGATATTTCTCCAAGCAATGTGAGCCATGCATCATGCATAAGCTTTCTTTGGTATTTCATCGAGCATTTGACACGCACATAGGTAATACATCATGCTCAAGTTTTCTTTGACATTCCATTATGTGCACACCGTCTTTGGCATTTCATCGAATGCTTGTCACGCGCACATGAACAATGCATCATGCTCAAGTTTTCATTGACACTCCATTATGTGCACACCGTCTTTGGCATTTCGTCGAATGCTTAGCACACGCACATAAGCAATGTGCTATGCACAAATTCTTTTTGGCATTTTGTCTAACACTTGGTACGTTCACATAAATCATACATCATGCACAAGTTGTTTTTGACAAAAAGCCAACTCAAAAGAGCGGCAATCAATAATTTGATTGGCACTTTCCATCGACGGCTAAACGTCAAACGGATGGTTGTCGTTGTAGTCGCCGTCTTGCTCTACCACCGACGGCTAAGCGTCAAGCGGATAGTCGTCGTCGTTGTCGTCGCCTTGCTCTACCGCCGACAGCTAAGCGTCAAGCGGATAATCGTCGTCGTCGATCGCCGATGGCTAAGCGTCAAGCGGATAGTCGCCTTCGTTGTCATCGTCGTCGCCGCGCTCTATCACCGACGACTAAGCTTCAAGCGGATCGTCGTCATCGTCGTCGTCGCCGCCGTTCTCCACCGCCTACGGCTAAGCGTCAAGTAGATAGTCACCGTCGTTGTCGTCGTTGCCGCCTTTCCACCGCCGACGGCTAAGCGTCAAGCGGATAGTTGCCGTCGTTGTCATTGCCGCCTTTCTCTACCGCCGACAGCTAAGCGTCAAGCAGATAGTCGCCGTCGTTGTCGTCACCACCTTTTATCGCCGACGGGTAAGCGTCAAGTGAATAGTCGTCGTCGTCGTCGCAGCAACAGCAAGCGGGTGGCCACCTCCTTGGTCGATAATAACACGACAATAGCAAAAGAGAACGTCTACCACTCCGGGATCAATGACGACGAGGCAGCGGCAGTCAGCGACGGTGTAGAAATGGCAACGAGCGGTCGTCTCTTATAGGTTGACGATGACCCGGCGTAGTAGTGGTTGACAACGGCACAAACTAATTTTCATGTAGTCCGGTGTGCATAGAAAACTCGATGTAGGGAATACCTTGACTAGGAGAGAAGAGAGAAAAAAAAAATGAGAGTGAGAGAATATAAACCCACCTTCCTATTTGGCTCCTTTTTTTTTAATCCAAGTTTCTTTTCTTCTTCTTTTTTGTGAGTAGAATCCCTTCTTTTTTTTGTTCACTTCTCTTTATGTAGAGAGATGGTGGAGGAGGTTTATGGTGTAGAGAAGAGTAAATGATGGAGAAGTGGAGTGAATGGTGGAGAAGTGGAGAAAATGATGGAGAAGTGGAGGGAATGGTGGAGAAGTGGATGAAATTGAGGAAATGGTGGTGAAGTGGAAGAGTAGTGGGGAGTTGGTGGAGGAGTGGGTTTAGTGAAGTGGGAGAGAAATTATAGGAAGTGGGGTGATGATGGAGAGGTAGATTTAGTGAAGTGGGAGAGAAAAAAGAAGTGATCTTTTTTTTTTCTTTTTTTTCTTTTTCTAACAAATGCCCCCCACCGGAATGTATATAAGAGCAAAGCCTGAATGTACATCTCCAGTGCCGATGTTTTTCTTTCAATGCGCTTATTACCACGTTATAGCTCGGTTCAGCAGTGCCGAGGTCGAACAATTGGTGAAGCTGGTGCTAGACAGCGTTGGACTCGAGGTCGAGCAGTTGGTGAAGCTGGTACTCGGCAGCGTTGGAGTCGAGGTCGAGTAGTTGGTGAAGCTTGTACTCGGCAGCGTTGGAGTTCAGGTCGAGTAGTTGGTGAAGCTGGTACTCGACAGCGTCGGAGTTGAGTTCGAGTAGTTGGTGAAGCTGGTACTCGGCAGCATCGGAGTTGAGTTCGAGTAGTTGGTGAAGCTGGTACTCGGCAGCATCGGAGTTTAGGTCGAGTAGTTGGTGAAGCTGGTACTCGGCAGCGTTGGAGTTCAGGTCGAGTAGTTGGTGAAGCTGGTACTCGACAGCGTTGAAGCTGGTACTCGGCAGCGTTGGAGTTCAGGTCGAGTAGTTGGTGAAGCTGGTACTTGGCAACGTTGGAATTAAGGTCGAGTAGTGGGTGAAGCTGATACTCGGCAGCGTTGGAGTTCAGTTCGAGTAGTTTGTAAAGCTGATACTCGGCAGCATTTGAGTTCAGGTCGAGTAGTTGGTGAAGCTGGTACTCGGCAGCGTCGGAATTGAGGTTGAGTAGTTGGTGAAGCTGGTACTCGGCAGCGTTGGAATTCAGGTCAAGTAGTTGGTGAAGCTGGTACTCGGCAGCGTTGGAGTTTCTACTGGGGATGAAGAAGGTCAACAGTAGTGTGTCTTCAGAAATTGACCATTAATTGGAGGCAAAGGATGTCTCCCTTCACAATCATTAAGTTGATAGGCCCCGCCATCAAAAACTTTTTCGACGACATAAGGTCCTTCCCACTTAGGCTCGAATTTTTCTTTAAGGCACTGGCGTGCCATGACAGGCCTTCTCTGGACAAGCACTAAATCTCCTGGCTTAAAAACTCGTCCTCTAACCACTTTGTTATAGGATTGTGCCATTTGAGCTCGATAAAGTTCAAGATTTTGCTGGGCTATTAGCCTTTGACCTTCTAATGATTCTAGCTCGGCCAGTCTAAGTTTTATATGTTCCTCTTCTGTAAGCTTCTCGTGCACCGCAGTTCTTAAATAGGGGAGCTCTACTTCGAGAGGTAACACTGCTTCCCCTCCAAATACTAATGCATATGGAGTCATTTGTGTTGGAGTACGAACTGTTGTGCGATAAGCCCATAAAGCTTCTTGCATTTTCTCATGTCAATCGCGTTTGTTTTTAGAGATTGTTCGTTTAAGAATTTTTCCGAGTGTTTTGTTAAAGGCTTCTGCGAGGCCATTTGCTTGTGGATAATTTATGCTAGAGAAACACCAATCAGTCTTGTATTTGGCCGCAAGCTGATTAACTTTATGAGATTTGAATGCAGGCCCATTATCTGAGATTACACAATTCGGAATTCCGAATCTATAAATGATATGATGTTCAAAGAAGCTAACAATATTATCAGCTTTGACTTCTCTTAACAGTATAGCTTCTGCCCATCGTGAGAAGTAGTCAGTTGCCGCCAAGATAAATATATGGCCTAGTCTTGAGGGCGGCTCAATTGGTCCAATAACATCCGTTCCCCAAGCTGCAAATGGCCACGCAGGGACTGTGGGATGTAATGATGCTGGAGAGCGATGAGGTATTTCACCATGAATTTGGCACTGATGACATTTTTTTGCATATTCGATACAATCGCCAGTCATCCTAGGCCAAAAATAGCCTACAATTCTTAGCTTGTGATACATTTTTAGGCCAGATTAATGTGCACCACAAACCCCAGTATGAACCTCTTCCATTGCCTTTCGTGCTTCTTCGTATGACAAACAACGAAGCCACATATTCTCATATGACCTTCTATACAGGACGTTATTTTGAAAAAGATATTGTGGTAAGCGCTTTTGAAGCCCAATCCTTTCTATAGGATTATCAGGAAGTTTTCCATGTTTGAAATATTCAACAAAAGGCAGTCTCCAATCCGCATGATCAGTGGATGAATGATCGACTTGGCCAACCTGGGTCTATTCTGGAACAATGTCAAGCATCGATGGCAATAGAAATATTATATATGTGTATATATATATATATATATATATATATATATATATATATATATATATATATATATATATATATGTATATGAGTTGGGCTGGAATACTCTTAAGAGTATCCAGCCCTGTTTGCTATAGTGCTTATGTCTGTTGGATCCATCAAGATCCGTGTAAGGAAAATAGCGGAACGGAGAGGAACGGCGAAGCATCCTGCCGTTATGAGTAATAAGTGAAAAAGGAAATATCACTTTCCCTTTTCTCTTTCTCTCTCTCCTCCCCTCTTCTCTGTTACTTTTCCCTCCTCACTCTCTCTGCCTCTATCAAACCCTCCCCTCCATCTCACTTCGATCTCACTTGGAGGAGGAAGCCGAGCCCGCCGATGCCATTAGGCATCCACGCTCTTGCAATCTCTGGCAGCAAGCGAGCTTTTGGAGGAAGCCGATCCCGCCGATCTCACGCCCTCGCAATTTCTGGAGCAACCGGAACCCATGCTTTTCGGTTATTCCTCTCGATCCTATCAACTTATTTTAAGTTCAAGATCTGTGGAATTTTTTTTTGGCAAAAAAAAAAGAGATTTTCTATTTTTTGGTGTCAAATTTCATGAAATAGAGAACTTTGTCATATTCATGGGTTCTGTTTCATGAAATAGAGAACTTTGTCAAATTTCATGAAATTTCACGAAAAAGAGATTTTGTATTTTTTTTTTTTCCCTACAAGAGAATAGAGATTTTCTATTTTATGGGTTCTTATTATATAATGTTTGGTATTTGCAATGGTATGAAACAGAGAACTTTGTGGTATACCCTTTTTAAATCCTGTTGTTGTATTTATGGGATTTATTAGCTTTTTATGCTCTAACTTCATATATAGAAATGGTATACTTTTTTATTAGATGGTAGAGAGGTATACTTAATTTATTTTGGCATTAGATGGTATGAAATAGTAGAAGTAGAAGGTGTACTTTTTTAAATCCTATTGAAACTTTTTTGATCAATTTATTTGCAGATTATATAAATAATGGAGAGGAAGATTACTGGAGATACTCAATCGTCCGTAGTTATATGTTACTGTGGAAAGCCAGCTAAAATTAGAACCTCTCATACACATGCAAATCCAGGTCGACGAATATTATTAGTAAAACAACAATAATTTCTGTTCATTCTTTAAGTGGTGTGACATGGAGCGCAATAGTTCAGAAACAAACACTTCTAAATTGACCTCTTTTGGAAGCTCATCCAATGGGATGCAGACCGCTGAATCGTCAAATAATAAAATTGGTCGTTCACCAAGAAATGAGATAGAAGAAATGCGAATTGAGATGAGGATATTTTTTGTTTTAGTAATTGTATTACTTTTTGTAATTTTTGTAAAATTGTTACAGTGAATCAAGTATGTTTCCAAAAGAGAGCTAATGGAACAACTATGCAAGAAAACTCTTGGCAAGTTATTTACCACTTTGTATATTATTACTATTACTATTCTCTTTTAATCTTGAATCTTATCAAACTTTGGAATGAAGTTGTTACTATTATGCAGAATACCACTTTGTATATCTTTTAGTTCATTTTGCACGTTATAAGACTAGAATGATGTTAACTTGAGAGTATTATTTCCATAGTTGTAATCTACAATGGTTTGGAAGCTGAAATAGAAGCAGTTTTGAGGCAAAAAGTGATAAATAACAACAAAAACTCAAAACTGCTATAGTTTTTAAATAATCAGCAAAATCTGCAATGAAGCAGCATTTTAAACAACTAGTACTGCAATTTTTAAAGTGGTAAACAGCAGTCACTATCCATTTGTTATCTTCTTGCATTTTGATCCTCAAATGCGCTTTGCATCCTGTTCGACTATACTGCATCGATTTCTGAGGTGTGCCTTTATCACCTTGTACTTGTGCTCGAGATTTGTAATGTCCTTCTTTTGAGCAAACATAGTAATGTGATGTAACCATATTATCTTTCCTTTTTTATTTGTAATGACTAGCTTTTCGTATGCTAAATCCAGTTTTATATGCATAGATATTATAAAATCTCCTTGCTTCCTCCTCACATTTAAACTCCAATCCAATGTGTGGCTCATCAATTGATGATTCTCCGGCGTGAACAATTATACTTGGGATTTCCTGCTCTTGCTGGATTAAATGGTTTAATTCTCTGTTTTGTGAATCAACTTGAAAAGTTCCATCATCCTCTCTATTTTGAGAATAACTCATACCACCAAATGAAGATTCGGATCTTTGGCCATTTGAAGATACATCATCAAAATCATCTGAACTATGTGAATAGTAACCATCCCCACTATCCATCTATTAATTTTATAAAAGTAAAAAATTTTAAATGACTGCATAACAATTTTAGTAAGGTAAAATAAAATAGCAAGTGAAATCTCATTATAGAGCTCATCATAAATTCAGCTAACATTACAAAAATTGACATAACATAATAAAAGATAAATTAAGTTTTTTTTTTTTAGTAAGAACCCATAGATCTCTTTTTTTTTGTGGAAAAAAGAAATCTCATAAATATAACAAAGTTCTCTGTTACATACCATTGCAAACACCAAACATTATATAATAAGAACCTATAAAATAAAAAATCTCTATTCTCTTGCAGGGAAAAAAAATACAAAATCTCTTTTTCATGAAATTTCATGAAATTTGACAAAGTTCTCTATTTCATGAAACAGAACCCATGAATATGACAAAATTCTCTATTTCATAAAATTTGACACCAAAAAATAGAAAATCTCTTTTTTTTTGCCAAAAAAAATCCCACAGATCTTGAACTTAAAATAAGTTGATAGGATCGAGAGGAATAACCGAGAAGCGTGAGTTCCGGTTGCTCCAGAAATTGCGAGGGCGTGAGATCGGCGGGATCGGCTTCCTCCAAAAGCTCGCCTGCTGCCAGAGATTGCAAGAGCGTGGATGCCTAATGGCATCGGCGGGCTCGGCTTCCTCCTCTAAGTGAGATCGAAGTGAGATGGAGGGGAGGGTTTGATAGAGGCAGAGAGAGTGAGGAGGGAAAAGTAACATAGAAGAGGGGAGGAGAGAGAGAAAGAGAAAAGGGAAAGTGATATTTCCTTTTTCACTTATTACTCATAACGGCAGGATGCTTCGCCGTTCCTCTCCGTTCCGCTATTTTCCCTGCACGGATCTCCCCCCCTTTTAAGCCCTGACGTCCTCGTCAGGCTCAAACTCACAAGTACCAAGCGATGTGAGACTCGTCTCGCTAGCCTTGTCATTCCGACCCTAGCTCAGCCGAGACTCATCTCACACTTCCGGCTGATAATTGGCTCTGATACCAACTGTGACGCCCCAACTTCCCAGGGGGTCACCTATCCTAGGACTACTCCCGTCCTAGCATGCTTAACTCTCTTAACCTCTTGGGCCTAGCCACCACCCAAAATGCTTAAGTCGGGTTAAGAGTTTAGCCCTATTATATCTCATATATAGGACTACCTGGGGTCTCCAGGCCTTTCAAAGAACTTTAAGCCGCGCTAGATCACAATATGTATATGTATGTATATATATATATATATATGTGTATATACATATATATATATATATATATATATATACATACATAGAGCAGGGCTACTGTGCTATTAGGAGCACAGCAGCCCCTGTGCTCCTAAGTTCCTAACCACCTATCAAGTTTGATGGGTGGTTAGGAAGAGTGAGGGAAGAGAAATTGAGGAGAAATTGAGTGTCTCAATTTTTTCTCTCCTTAAATTTCTCTCCAATATATCTTCTCTCTCATCCTAACCGCCCATCAAACTTGATGGGTGGTTAGAAATTTAGGAGCATAAGAACTGTTGTGCTCTTAATAGCACAGTAGTCCTGCTTTATATACATATATATATATAGAGAATGATGCTACTATACTATCTATAGTATCGGAGTTCCGGTACTATAGTCTCGTTTTCGATCTTAGAGTGTTCAAATCAACGATCCACGCCGTTAAATATGATCTAGGGTATATGAAGTTCTTAAGAATAAAATTTTAGTTTTATTCGACATCGTTTATTTAGTAAGTAAATCATATTAAAATGAACGGTTGAAATTGAACAATCTTTAAAATTTGAGCATAGGACTTTTGAATTCAAGATCAAGGATGCTGACCTTGATCTAGATAGTTTAAAGTATTTTCTATCAAAATTTGAATAAATTTAGATTCTTCTACACCGTTAAACAACAAATTCGCCATAGTAGCCATTGAAATTTGACTATTTTGAAACGGTTTGATCATAAAGTAAACTATATCGAAAAAATATAAAATTTTATTCCTAAAAACTTCAAATACCCTAGATCAGTTTTAACGGTGTGGTTTGAAGATTCTAAGGTTGAAAACAAGACTACAGTATAGTACCGGAGCCCCGGTACTATAGATAGTATAGGAGCCTTGCTCTCTCTCTCTCTATATATATATATATATATAGAGAGAGAGAGAGAGAGAGTAGGGCTACTATCCTCTTAAGAGGATAGCAGCCCTTGTCCTACTAATTTTTAAGCCGTCCATCGTGCTCCGAGGTTCGTGCTAGATTGGGAGGATTAGAGCGCAACTTTTTTGACGGAGCGGCATTAACGGAGCAAGTTTGCCTTCAAAGAGGGAAAAAAAAGGGAAAAAGAATGGATGCCCTGCCCTAAAAAAAAAAAAAATAACCCACTACTACTTCTAACCCATCATCTTCCTCTCACCCCACCCTCACCCCACTACCCTCTCACCCCACCCTCACTCCACCACCCTCCAGTCCACATTCTCTCTACTCGCCACGCCGCGCCGCCCCCTACCAGTCGCCCAACCACATCGCCCTTTCTCTAGATTCTTCGCTCAGCTCGATCGCCCAACTCCTCTCCTTCGGTGCGTCGTCTTCCTTTTATTTATTTATTTGTTTTCAATTCGGGCATCTTATATAAATCAAATTTTTTAATTAAAATTTGGATTGTTATTTCAATATAGTGTGTGATTTGGTGGGATTTTCTTTCTCTTTATCTTTTTTTAAAATTTTTATAAAACTTGTTAATTACACATGAGATATGTTATTTAAAAGATTTTTTTTATTTCTATAAGACTTGTGTGATTTCTATATTTTAATTTTTTTAAAAAATATTGCTCCATGTATATTAACGCATATCCAGAGGTCCCAGACTTACTGTTCAAATTCTATATATTGCTTGCCCTCCCTTTATCATTAGAAACTCACATCCTGCTTTAAATTTTAATACACCATAGAAATTGACCATTTTCACTAACAATGATTTGAGAATAGATGAATGAAATAAAATTACTAGGCTCTTCTTTGATGAGAAGCACACATTTTATATTGGATTAGTATTGTAAAAAATTTCTAAACTTTTTTGCATGTCTTTTTTATATAGGCCATTCATGGCATACTCTAAAAGAGATTTTTGCAAGGATGGAGCTATTCGTTGCAAATGTGATGAGATAGCAGTTATACGAGTATCGCAGAAGCCGAGAACTAAAGGAATGCAATTCTATGGATGCCCCAAGTATGGAAATGAAAAAGTAAATTATTGTAATGTCACGCCCCAGGCTAGTTTTAGATGCGGAAATGAGTGCCAAATTTTTTTTTTTGAAAGCCTAGCTCGCGCCACGTACAAACCCGCCACAAATACAGGGTCCACTGTACACAAGGACAGAGCCTCCCCTGTATTTGCACGGCGTACACAACATACAACAGGATCACAACCACCATTCATTCAATACAACAACACAACAGCTCAAGAAGATTCATACAGCTAACAGTCCTTAAACCTCTATGAATCTAAGCAAGTCCTTAGGCGAAGGATGATGCGATGCACAAACAACAGATCATTCTAGAAAATTGCTCCTTACCCAGAAGCTTTATTTTGAAACTCTAATATCAAGCATTCAAAAATCATTTGAAAACCGTTCTCCACACGAGAACTCTCTTTTGAAAACCCAAAAGTCGATCGATCGGAAATCCATTTGAAAACTATTTTCCACACGGAAACCTTTATTTGAAAACGCTACCACGAGGGGTAGAAATCCAAGATATGCAATATAAAGCCACCATGATAGATCTAAAGGCATCGACATCCAAAAGTCTAAGCATGCAATCCAATCATCCAAAATATAACTGTACCAAATCATAACATGCTAGATAAAACAACCACAGTGTAACTGAACCATATCCATAACTAACTGATAGAGGATAAGGGTAATAACCAAATCTAGAGAGAAAAGCCTCACAGGTCGGGACCTCTAGTACCACTAACTAGGCGTGCCTCGCTACGTCCCGACTCTCACCACCCTGCTCACCTGAAAACAACAACGAGGGCGGGGGGTGAGAACATGTAAACATGTCTCCCCTCCCAGTGGGTACCGCAAGCCGACGAAGGCGAGGTGTACACACCGGCACGAGGGTAAACAGATAGGTAGATAAGGTAAACAATAGAACAAGTAAGTATGAGACTGACATACAACTGAACGGCTATGCTACTGTAAGCAACTAGTATATGCATCAAAAGAGATAACCACAAAGTATACCCAATCCATAGCCACCGGGACGGATCCCTGGCACTGTCACAACCTGCTCGTCTCTCGGCACAAAACCTACCAAATGCACGCGGCGTCGAGGCTCACGGGTCGGAACAACTCAACGACCCCCTTTTCCGAAAAAGAAGACCAAACGGTGGATCAGACCGTTGGCATACGTGAGGTGCTAGAAGAGCTGTGACGATCGATGCGAATGCTCAATCTACAGAACGGCGACGAGCCGTGAAGCAACCGGTAAACCACAACGAGGATCGCTCGGAACAACATGCGATCACCACCGACCAACTAGGTCGTCTCAATAATCATGCAAACTACAGCTACTCTACTATCCAAGCACACATAAGTAGAGTCAACGGGAGTCAAGTGAACTAATAACTAAAATGCAAGAGAAAGGATAGAAAGGTATCACCGTAGTCCACTGAACCGACTCCGGATCGAAGTATCCACCTGCAGGAAAGCTAGAGCCTAACACCAACAGCTTTCGGGAACCGCGACAGGACCTACGAAAGACTCACAGGGTCAAGGTCCACCAAGTCGACGCAAAACACAAAGCTCTCACATCCCGAAACCGACGGATCGCCCGGAAATCCCACCGGGACGATCCCAAAACCACACTAAGCCCCACAGAGGTACCAAAGAGCCAACCAAGTCCCTCGCTGTCCCCAAACACACAGAACCAAGTGACGGGACAGCGAGCACAAGCTCGGGGTGCCACGAACACAAAACGCACCCGAAACGGCTTTCCGGGTTCCCGAAAAATGCCGAATTGGCACCGGAACCCATCGTCACTCATCCGCTGTCCTCGGAACTTCGGGACAGCGATGAGGAACAACCAACGAGGCTAAATGATGAAGCCAAGTCGCTCGCGAAATCAGCAAGTGAGTCGCACGACTAGAAACACGCGTTTCGCATACTATTTCATCGAAAAACGCGTCGGAAATGAATCCGGATCTCCGCGAAGGGCGAAGGGGTTGGACAACCAGTCCACAGGGCCTCAAGGGTCATGCCCTTGCTGCCCGCAGCGTCGCAACACCGCCACAAACAACATAATCCCAAAACAAGCAACATTTACATACAAATAAGCAATAAACTAGGCCGTTAGAGCAAACCGCATGTTCGCACGACCTTCTGCAAGCACCAGCGGATAGGTAACGACGTAACGGAGGCCGTGCTCACAGCCCCACTGCGACAGGACCAGTCGCAAGCCCAGAAAACCCATAAAAACAATGCCAACATACGAATAAATTGCTCGACAAAGGCCGAACAGCGAAATGGCTCACCCAAACTGAAAACTAAGGTGAGCATGATGATCAGCGCATCGCTGCGATCATCGTGCTCACCTTCTCGAGCTTCGGGAGGCAACAGGGAGCTCAAACACAAGCATACGGCCAAAACCAAGCAAAAGAAGACCCTGGCCGGAGCAACAAGCTCCGGCCGGCTGCCGGCCGACATGCACGGCCAGCGGCGGCCAGGGTCGGATGCGGGGGAGGTGAGGAAAAGGGTGCTCACCACAGCCGGCGGCAAGAAGCGGCGGTGGCGGTGCGGGGAGGAGGGGAACCCTCGGGCTGGCTAGGGCACGGCGGCGTCGGCAACAAACGGCGACGGCGACCGGCGGCGACACGAGCACCGGCAAGAGGAGGTCGCCGGACGTCGGGTAGGGGGTGACCGCGACAACTCAGGGCAACGGCGGCGGCAGCCGAAAGCTCTCGGCCTCGGGTGCCCTAGAAGCCCAAGCGGCGACAGCGGCGGCGCTTCGTCAGTGCGGCGGCGGCCGGGAAGAGGTGGACTGATGGCGGCGGTCCAGAGGGTGGCGACGCGCACCTTCCGAAGCGGCGGGAGGCGACAGGGCGCGGCCTGCAGCTGCTCCTGCCTGCAACATGCATGCAGGAGCCGCAGGCGGCGCGGCGGCGCACCGGCGGCATGGGGACGGCCGGGGAAGGAGGCGACGGCAGCGGTGGCCCTTCTAAGGCCGGCGGGAGGCCGCTGCGGCGGCGGGAGGCGGCGACCGCTCGGATCACGAGCCCACTGCCCGCACTCCCAGCAGCAGCCAGCTGCGGCGCGGCGGCGCTCCGGCTGCACGGCGACGACCGGGGAGGCAGGGGGCGGCACCAGAGGTCCCAAGGGTGGTGGCGTGCACCCTCCAAGGCGGCGAGAGGCGGCGACGGCTCAGGTCCAGCTGCCTCGGCCAGCAGCTGCCCTAGCAGCAGCTGGCAGCAACTCGGCGGTGGCTCCCGGCGGTTCCCGACGGCAGGGCTCGTCGCCGGCGGTCATGCCACCTCGGGGGAGCTCAAGCGTGGGTTCCCCCTGGGTGCACACCGCAGGAAAGGAGAAGAAGAAGAAGAAGGAAAATAAGAAGAAAATGGAGAGAGCGTTGGCCGGGGTTGCGCCGGCCAGGGGGTGGCCGGCGGCGCAAGGGGGAGCTGGCAGGGGAGCCGGGGGAGCTGGGGCTCACTGCTGGGGGGCTGAGGGGGAGAGAGGAAGAGAGGGAAAGGCTCACTCTCTCTCTCTCTCCACTCTCACACACACAAGCACACACAAATACACAAGTGTATTTATGCAAAAACACCCCTCAAAAACAGAAAAATACCCCTGGGTCCCTCACAGCAAGCACAAAATGCCCAGACACCCCTCCACAAGCAATCTCACGCAAAATGGTGGGTGAAACAGGGTCCAGATCGCGAAACCAAAAATGTACAATTTGACCTCTCGACGAAGAACATGGAAGATCTTTTGATCCGTTTGTTGCATGTCTAAACGGATCACGCCATCGCGTTCAGCACTGCCGAGACATTGAACCTTATATTTTGGATTGTCATATTCGGACTCCGGATTGCGCCGTTAAGCCGTTCACTCTCCGCAACAAACTTAAAACAAAATAAAAATACAATATACTACATATATACATATATACATATACCCATACACATATATATATATATATATATGTATACAGATCAAATACACAGTAACAGGGGAGAGGAACACAAAATTCCAATTTCCAAAATTCGAATTCTCACAACACTCCCACCTAACAAGAAGTTTCGTCCCCGAAACTTACTCACACACCATCCGCGAACAACTGCGGATACATCTCACGCAAAGCAAACTCCAGCTCTCAAGTAGTCTCGCGCACCTCGCGACTCGTCCACTGCATTCTCACAAACAGAAAGCTCTGATTCCTCAACTGCTTCACCTTGCAAGCCAAAAACCTCAAAGGCACCTCAAACTCCACCAGAGAAAGATACTTGAACCAACCCTCACCAAAAACCAAAACGCATGCCCGGAGCATATCCTCGAGAGTCTGGATAACTCGCTCCGACTGCCCATCACTCTGAGGGTGGTAAGCTGAGCTGAAGTCGAGCCTCGTCCCCAGTGCCTGCTACAAGCTCCTCCAGAACTGGGAAACGAAAGCGAGAATCCCTATCAGAAACGATCGACACTGGCACTCCAAGCAGCCTGACGATCTTATCCAAGTAGAGCTGTGCCAGTCGATCCAGAGACTAAGTCGCGTGTACCGGTAGGAAGTGAGCTGCTTTCGTCAATCGGTCCACAAAAACCCAGATCGTAACATGACCTCGCTGAGAACGAGGCAACCCGGTGACGAAATCCATGGTAAACTGCTGCCACTTCCCCACAGGTACAAGCAACGGTTGAAGCTTCCCTGTTGGTCGCTGATGCTCAGCCTTCACCTGCTGATAAACCAGGCACAGTGCCACATGCTGAGCTACATCCATCGTCAAAGTCAGGCCACCAGAAACTCTGCCTCAAGTCGCGGTACATCTTCGTCCCTCCAAGATGAACAGTGTACGGCGACCAGTGTGCCTCAGTCAAAATCTCTCGCCTCAAATCCCGATCACTGGGCACACACCTCCGTCCTCGAAGGAAACCATAAGCATGTAGCGTGAAGTCACCATCTCTGCCCTGCTCGGCTTCTGCTCGCATTCTCTGCAAGTGCGGATCCATCAGCTGCCCACCGAAAATCCGATCCGACAATGTGGGCTGCACCTCCAAAATCAACGACTGTGCGGTAGCTCCATAAGGTAGAATCTCCAAAGCTTGAGAGCGAACACCACTGCTGCAAACTCGAGATCGTGCGCCAGATAGTTCTTCTCGTAGTCCATCAACTGGCGCGAAGCATAAACGATGACCTTCTCTTGCTGCTTGAGCACGCACCCCAATCCTATCCAAGATGCATCGCAGTAGACCACAAAAACCTCACCAGGCTGCGACAATGCTAAGATAGGGGCACGAGGCAAACTGTCCTTCAGCTCCTAGAAGCTCATCTGACAAGCGGGAGTCTACAGAAACTTCATGCCCTTCCTCGTCAGCTTGCTCAAAGGGGCGGCGATCTTTGAGAAACTCTCAACAAATCACCGGTAACAACTCGCCAAGCCGAGGAAGCTCCTAATCTCTGCCACAAAGGTCGGAACAGGCCAATCCACTACAGAGTCCACCTTCCTTGGTTCCACTGCAATACCAGCCTGCGTCACGATGTGATCTAAGAAAAAACTTCTCGAATAGATCAGTATGTCGTCAAAGAAGACTACGACAAATTGATCCAAGAACTACCGAAAAACCCAGTTCATCAAATCCAAAAAGCTGTCGGGGCGTTCGCCAAACCGAACGGCATAACCGTGACCTCGTAAGGCCCGTAACGAGTCCGGAAGGCCGTCATCGCAACGTCCTCGGCCTTGATCTTCAGCTGAAGATAACCTGGCTGCTAAACGATCTTCGAGAATACCGAGGCTCCCTAAAGCCGGTCGAAGAGATCGTAGATCTGCGGCAGAGGGTACTAAATCAACACCGTCATCTCGTCGAGCTTGAACTCACAATCAAACCAACGAAAAACCTTGCGAGTCCATCACTCTGGTGCACAGGGTTGCCAATCGCAACAAGCGATAAAACACCAACGATGCCAAACATCAGTTCCTAGTGATCGGACACGCGCTCCAAACTAAGACTGCACGAAAGACGCGGCGAAAACCTTGTACGCAAACACAAGCACAGAGACCTCGGAGCCAACAACCAGGCTCTCGTCATCCCGAAACTGAGCTAAAAGGCAACCTGACTCAACCGGAGTCAAACCATCCGCAGTGATGGCAAATCAACTGCGCAAAAACCACGCCAGGATTAGCTCAAGGCTCACTACTAGATCAGGGATGACCACCACACAGCTTCCCACAAGATGACGTAGAGAGATATTGTCTTGCAAGAAAAAGCACTGACCCAATCCAGAAAGTCCTAAAAGGGATAGGGTATTTCGTCCTAACCTTTGACACTACGTTGTCTGCAGCCAACGTACTTATCAAAAGAAAATGAAATATCCCAAGATCAAACGCCAACAACCAGTTGGCAACACCACAAAGGTACCGGGTCAACCAACTCAAAAGCTGGACCAAAATCACAGACGAGTCACCGATTTAACGAGAAAAAGCAAACCGACCCACAAAACAAAGTCTGCCTTGAGCCAACTCCCTAGGATTCTTCGGCTTCCAACAACAAACCGACGGCTACAGGCGACAAAGGGTCGTCAACCACACGAACCAAAGCGAAGGAAGAACAATTCCAGCATCGACTAACCAACGTCGAACGCGGTGAGACCTCCAACAAGAACCTGGAAGATCTCGCGGCAACACGAAAGCCTACAAATACCACCAGAAATCCCAAAACACACCAATTTAGGCGTTAGGATAGCCGCAACCCATGTAGGCACCAATAAAAACCCGACACCAAACAGTGTCCACTCAGTCTAGTACATGTCAGTTCGACGCAAGAACTAGCTAAAGGTCGAAAGACCAACACTGACGATTCTACCAGCAATACGTCAGGGGGGTAGGCTTCACCGTCCCTACCCAACAAAACTGAGAGGGTAACACCCAAACTGCGGTCGAAACCGCTCAAAGCACCGTCTCCGTAGAGACGCTCGCAGAGGCCCTCGTGCTCAACACGAAAAGTGGGACCAAGGCAAGAACAGCCCAAACGACAACACAGATCCACCAAGTGACGTCACCTAGCCCACAAGGGCCACCACCTGCCAACGAGTGGTTACGCAAAAGGGAAAACACCCTGCCACTTGGTATCTGTCTGGTACTCCACCACCACTACTAGAAGGAGCACGAGTCTGCGAACAAGGGCAGATCAAAACTCAGGAATACCACCAAGCGCGCTCGGATGCGGCCACCACCCCCAATCACGGGGTCGACGTCCACACGCGAAACAGCCGACATAGTCGCTGTCGTCGTCGCGGTCGTAGCCACAACGGCGTGGGTGCCACAGGAAGGTCTGCAGTCATCGGGGCACTCGGTGAAGGAGGATGAGGGGCTGGAGCGGCAGTCACCGTAGCCTGCTGCTGTAAAAAAACTGCCGGAACAAGCCGAAACATGCCGGAGAGGGTCGTCAGCTGACCCCTCGCCTCGGCCTCAAGCACATAGGGTACGGTCCACACCAGGCTGTCCGCCTCCTGCCAGCTTCTGACTCGAACCAGCCGCAATAGCCCGAATCTGACCACCAGCAGACGGCTCCGCAGGCGCACGCCTACCACCACGACCCGAACGAGGAGGTCTACCACGACCACAAGCCAACTGCAAAACACAGAAACCTGCGCAAGAGAAAGGGGTCGGCAACTCCCACAAAACACAAGCCGAAAACAAACCCCTCGAACTCGCGCACCTATACATCTTAGGTCTTCCTATGGGTCAGCCTAACCAGTGGTTCAGTTACAAGTTATGAATGAATGAGTGTTTGTACCCTTTACGCTCTGATACCATTTTAATCTGTCACGCCCCGGGCTAGTTTTAGATGCGAAAATACGTGCCAATTTTTTTTTTTTTTAAAGCCTAGCCCGTGCCACGTACAGACCAGCCACAAATACAGGGTCCACTGTACACACGGACAGAGCCTCCCATGTATTTGCACGGCGTACACAACATACAACAGGATCACAACCACCATTCATTCAACACAACAACACAACAGCTCAAGAAGATTCATACAGCTAACAATCCTTAAACCTGTATAAATCTAAGCAAGTCCTTAGGCGAAGGATGATACGATGTACAAACAACAGATCATTCTAGAAAATTGATCCTTACCCAGAAGCTTTATTTTGAAATCCTAATATCAAGCATTCAAGAATCATTTGAAAACCGTTCTCCACACGAGAACTCTCTTTTGAAAATCCAAAAGTCGATCGATCGGAAATCCATTTGAAAACTATTTCCCACACGGAAACCTTTATTTGAAAACGCTACCACGAGGGGTAGAAATCCAAGATATGCGATATAAAGCCACCATGATAGATCTAAAGGCATCGACATCCAAAAGTCTAAGCATGCAATCCAATCATCCAAAATATAACTGTACCAAATCATAACATGCTAGATAAAACAACCACAGTGTAACTGAACCATATCCATAACTAACTGATAGAGGATAAGGGTAATAACCAAATCTAGAGAGGGAAGCCTCACAGGTCGGGACCTCTAGTACCACTAACTAGGCGTGCCTCGCTGCGTCCCGACTCTCACCACCTTGCTCACCTGAAAACAACAACGAGGGCGGGGGGTGAGAACATGTAAACATGTCTCCCCTCCCAGTGGGTACCGCAAGCCGACGAAGGCGAGGTGTACACACCGGCACGAGGGTAAACAGATATGTAGATAAGGTAAACAGTAGCACAAGTAAGTATGAGACTGACATACAACTGAACGGTTATGCTATTGTAAGCAACTAGTATATGCATCAAAGGAGATAACCACAAAGTATACCCAATCCATAGCCACCGGGACGGATCCCTGGCACTGTCACAACCTGCTCATCTCTCGGCACAAAACCTACCAAACGCACGCGACGTCGAGGCTCACGGGTCGGAACAACTCAACGACCCTTTTCCGAAAAAGAAGACCAAATGGTGGATCAGACCGTTGGCATACGTGAGGGGCTAGAAGAGCTGTGACGATCGATGCGAATGCTCAATCCACAGAACGGCGACGAGCCGTGAAGCAACCGGTAAACCACAACGAGGATCGCTCGGAACAAAATGCGATCACCACCGACCAACTAGGTCGTCTCAATAATCATGCAAACTACAGCTACTCTACTATCCAAGCACACATAAGTAGAGTCAACGGAAGTCAAGTGAACTAATAACTGAAATGCAAGAGAAATGATAGAAAGGTATCACCGTAGTCCACTGAACCGACTCCGGATCGAAGTATCCACCTGCAGAAAAGCTAGAGCTTAACACCGACGGCTCTCAGAACCACGACAGGACCTACGAAAGACTCACAGGGTCAAGGTCCACCAAGTCGACGCAAAACACAAAGCTCTCACATCCCGAAACCGACGGATCTCCCGGAAATTCCACCGGGACAATCCCGAAACCACCCTAAGCCCCACAGGGGTACCAAACAGCCAACCAAGTCCCTCGCTGTCCCCGAATACACAAAACCAAGTGACGGGACAGCGAGCACAAGCTCGGGGTGCCACGAACACCAAACGCACCCGAAACGGCTTTCCGGGTTCCCGAAAAATGTTGAATTGGCACCGGAACCCATCGTCACTCATCCGCTGTCCTCAGAACTTTGGGACAGCGATGAGGAACAGCCAACGAGGCTAAATGACGAAGCCAAGTCGCTCGCGAAATCAGCAAGTGAGGCGCACGACTATAAACACGCGTTTCGCCTACTATTTCATCGAAAAACGCGTCGGAAATGAATCCGGATCTCCGTGAAGGGCGAAGGGGTTGAACAACCAATCCACAGGGCCTCAAGGGTCATGCCCTTGCTGCCCGCAGTGTTGCAACGCCGCCACAAACAACATAATCCCAAAACAAGCAACATTTACATACAAATAAGCAATAAACTAGGACGTTAGAGCAAACCGCACGTCCGGACGACCTTCCGCAAGCACCAGCGGATAGGTAATGACGTAACGGAGGCCGTGCTCACAGCCCCACTGCGACAGGACCAGTCGCAAGCCCAAAAAACCCATAAAAATAATGTCAACATACGAAGAAATTGCTCGACAAAGACCGAACAGCGAAACGGCTCACCCAAACTAAAAACTAAGGTGAGCATGATGATCAGCGCATCGCTGCGATCATCGTGCTCACCTTCTCGAGCTTCGGGAGGCAACATGGAGCTCAAACACAAGCGTACGGCCAAAACCAAGCAAAAGAAGACCCTGGCCGGAGCAACAAGCTCCGGCCGGCTGCCGACCGACATGCACGGCCAGCGGCGGCCAGGGTCGGATGCAGGGGAGGTGAGGAACAGGGTGCTCACCTCAGCCGGTGGCGGCGGCGCGGGAAGGAGGGGAACCCTCGGGCTGGCTAGGGCACGCTGGCGCCGGCAACAAACGGCGACGGCGGCCGGCGGCGACGCGAGCACCGGCAAGAGGAGGTCGCCGGACGTCGGGTAGGGGGCGACCGCGACAACTCTGGGCAACGGCGGCGGCTGTAGTACACTGAATTTCAGTGCACCGTACCGAACTTCTACAAATGGTAGAGTTTCGGTGGAAAAATAGCATTAGAGGCTATATGTGAGACTTTGGCCAAGTTCGGGACCTGTGCGAAGTGTTTTCGGCGCAATTGAGGCGTGAAAATGGACTTCAAAAAGGCTAAAACTGTTGAACTTGGGAAGTCTGCACTGGATTCCGGTATGTGAACTCCAATACCGGAATTGGAGTGAATAGTACCGGTACGTGCATAGGGAATACCGGAATGCCGTGGTTGAACCGAAAACCCAGCTCTCGGGTTTTGCGGAATTCTCCGGGAAATACCGGATTGTCACTGTATACCGGTATGTGAAATAGGATACCGGTACGCGATGGCCAAAACAGTAAATCCAGCTCTCGGGATTCTGCGGGATTTCTGAGGTATACCGGTATGCATATGTGCATACCGGTATACAATGCCCAGTTTTGGCTGGTTGAGAATGTTAAGTGTGGAGAGGGGCATTTTGGTCTTTTCACACTCGTGGAGGTGTTTGAAAGGCAGGGAACACCCCCCTTTCTCAGTCATCTTCTTCTCCACTTCTCCTCTTCATATTCTCCACTTTCTCTCTCTAGAGATTTCTCCAAAACTTGGAGAAAAGGGTGGATTGATCTTGGAAAAAGCTTCCAAAGAAGAAAAAAAGCTTCTTGGTGAAAGAAGGAGCTTGGGGATTTCGTGATTAAGGTTAGTACCTCACGTTTTGGGTTCTAACCTTGGATTTAATCCTTTGAAATGAGGTTTTTGGGAACCCTTGGCAATCTAAAGCACAAAATGTGAGAGATTGGCCATGAAATCTAGGGTTTGGCTTGCATGCATGCAAACCCTAGGTAGATTTGGGGCTTTTGCAATGAGAGATTCTAAAAATATTTGGAACTTCGGGAATTGCAATTGAGGCATAGGAAATCATGTTAGAACACTTGATTTCACATGTTGAGTTGAATTTAGGGTTCGTAACGAGTAACGAACCGTTTTCTTGTAGAAGCTTGGGTTGAAGCAAGAACTCAAAGCTTGGACACTTAGGAGCTTGAAGAATACAAGAATTTGGAAGCTCTTGAGGTGGGTTTGTGTTTACCGAAGTGATTAGGTCACTTCCATGTCTAGGGTAAATATCCATTTAAAGATAAAATGGTATGTGTTGTGAACCCTAGAATTTGCATGTTGGCAAAGGTAAAAATCATGATAGGATGAACAATGAGATCCTATTGCATGAGGTATATTTCAAGTATAATTCAAATATTAATACTTGTTGCATGGTTGCATGTATGGTTAACCTAGTGTCATTGAACATAGGTTGGACATGAGGATGAAACCTAGTGTTATTGAACATAGGTTGGAACATGTGAGGTTGAAACCTAGTGTTATTGAACATAGGTTGGAACATGTAAGATTGAAACCTAGTGTCATTGAACATAGGTTTGACATGAGATTGGAATCTAGAGTCATGAAACCTAGGTTGATAATGAGAAAGTAAGCCTAGTGTTATTGAACATAGGCGAGACTTAGTGACTTGAACCTAAGGTCATGAGACTTAGGTTGGCAAGTGAAAAATGTGAACAACGGGATGTGCGACGATTTTGCTATCCCGGGTAGGCGACGATTTCGCTACCATGCCACGAGTTGGCGATACCGACACGGGATGTGCGACGAGTTTGCAATCCCGGGTAGGCGACGATTTCGCTACCTCGCCTTGAGTTGGCGGTGTCGAGAGGGGATGTGCGACGAGGTTGCTATCCCGGATATGCGACGAGTTCGCTATCCATGCCATGTAATGGCGGTGTTGAGACGGGGTAGGCGACGATTTCGCTATCCCGAGTATGCGACGAGTTCGCTACTCGAACTTGGAGGTGACGAGTTCACTCCTTCGATGTTGGAACAATTATGGTGAGACGGCGATTCCGAAACCATAAGTAAATGACAAGTAAATGAACTCAGTCATGGTGAGACATAGGATGAACCTAGGAGAGAATGATAAATTATATGTCATTTGGTTGCATCCTTATTGTTTATTTACAAGCATGTGAATAATTGTTGCATAGTTATATGTGATCTAACTTATGCATATGGTGTTTCTTTGGACCTGGTGGGTCGAGCTTCTCTCTTGGGTGGCCTTACCCACTGGGAACTATGTTTATAGTTCTCACCCTACATTTTTCAGGTCCTTCCGCGTGTGAGGCGGCGGAGCGAGGCAAGGGTATAGCTCTCTAGTTAGCGGCCCTTCCAATTTTGGTGACACATAGAGTGTTCCCCCAGCTTTGGATTATGATATCATAGGGGATTTTCATTTTATGTATGAAAATTGTATATTCCATCGTTTTGGAACATAGTGTATGGAATGAAAAAGAAAAATTTGGACATGTATATTGTGCCATGTGATGTAATAGAAGTAGAACTTCTTTATGTTGATGCTTTCCTTGTGCAACTCTTGTACTCCGTTCCTAGTTGGAACATTGTGGATAAGCTTGCGTAGTGATGCCTTGGGCGGATAGAGAAGACTCTATCCGTTCGGCGGGTCTGGTGCATGCGCCCGTGCGGCTATCCTTTCCACCTAGTTGGTGTTTAAGGCCCGGCGGGGCGTGACAGACTGAGGTGGTATCAGAGAATAGAAACGGTCTAGGTTGACCTAAGAAACCCTAGGATGGAAATGACCCTATGAGTGTAGGCTCGTGAGTGACGAGATCTTTGATATGGCGAAAGATAAATAATTGGGTTATGTCCTTATGCCTCTAGTTGGAAATAGAGGTAGATTCGAGGTGTGTCTTATTCTTCACCAAGTGTGTTCATGTTGGCGGCCGACAACATGAAACCAAGTGAGGAGAATAAGGACCCTTGTGTGACTTTCGCCTAGATTGGGTTCACGTTTATTTTCGTGAAATATAATGTTGAAAATGACTTTGAATGTCATGAAATGACCAAAGTCATTGTGTTTTCAGTAGATAATGGTACGTGGACGGCCTCCTTTGAGGGCTGGGCTCGGGAGGGCAAGCGCGGCTCCCGAACAACTCGGGGAGGGCGAGAACTCGGGTCTTCGTAATGAGTTGACCGAGTTGATGGGCGTGGTTCGGCGACAGGCCGAAGCCATGCAACGACAGGAGGAGCAAATTAAAAAGCTCCAAAATGAGATGGCGCAGCAAGCGGCTGCGATTCGGGATGAGAGGACGGGAGTACCTCCGGCCTCTGCTTCGGCACCGGCCGAGGAGGTGACACCGGCGCCGGCCGTGGTGCCACCTGCGCCACCGGTTGTGGCCGAGGGGTCGGGTGCCCCTATACCCGATTCTGAGATGGAGGATGCGGAGCGAGAGCGCGCGCTTGCGGCTCTCATGAGGTTCAAGAAGTTCAACCCGCCTATCTTTAGCGGGGAGAGTGTGGATCCGTGGGATGTAGAGACATGGATCGATGCTATTGAGACGCTCTTCGAGGATCTTTATACCTTGGAGAGGGACAAGGTGCATCTCGCCGTTCATTGTTTAGAGCGATCGGCGAAGGTGTGGTGGAAGGGGGTCCGGCGTGATCGACTCCCTAGCCTACCGCCACCGTCATGGGAAGAGTTTCGGGGTATGGTGTTCGCCACCTATTTCCCCGATAGCGAGAAAAGGGGAAGAAGCGACCGGCGGGTGGCTCGGGTGGGCAGTCTAGCTCAAAGCGACCCCCGAAGCACTCGCAGTCACAGAATCAGTCCCGAGGGTCCCGACGGAATCGATCCGCGACCCAGTGCCCGATTTGTAGCGGCCCCCACCACCCTCAGCAATGTGACTATCGTGAGGGCCGGTGCTACAAGTGTGGACAGCAAGGGCATATGCGGTACAACTGCCCGATGGATGATGGCTGAGCACCGTCGTCGGCATCGGCATTTGCACCACCGAGACAGCTTGCGGGCATCCCACCCGCGGCGATGTCGGCGGGCCGTACCCAGCCGCCAAGACCAGTGGAGGGCCAGCGGCCAGCACCCAGTGGACGGGTATTCGCCTCTCAGGTGGAGGAACCTTCTGCCCAGGAGGACGTCGTGGCAGGTATTGTGTTAATTAAAAGCATTCGATGTAGAGCTTTGTTTGATACCGGTGCATCGCATTCATTCATTGCTCGATCATTTGCTACTGCACATGGAATAGAAATTGTAGATGCCACGCACGCAAGAACGGTGCAAGTACCTGAACACACCTTTCGCGTACATCACGCGTGTGAAGATTGCCCCGTGAGGGTTGGAAACTGGATCATGCCAGCTGATTTGCTGGTATTAAATCGAATGAATGAATATGATTTGATCCTAGAAATGGATTGGCTCTCGAGGTATCATGCTACTATCGATTGTAAGAGCCGGATAGTGAGGTTTAGAGAACCCGGGCACAAGGAGTTTGTGTACCGTGGGTGTAAGAGTTCGCTCTTTGCGTCGATGGTGTCCACGTCGCAAGCAAGGAAGCTTATTGCTAGGAGATGCATTGCCTACTTGGCGACGGTAGTGGATGACCGGAAGGAAGTGTTGGGACTTGAGGACATTCCTATAGTCCAAGAATTCCCGGATGTGTTTCCGACGGAGTTGCCCGGAATGCCACCGGACCGGGAAATAGAATTTGTGATCGATTTGCTCCCGGGTACGGCGCCGATTTCTAAGGCCCCGTACAGGATGGCACCCGCGGAACTGAAGGAATTGAAAGCACAATTGCAAGATTTAATGGACAAGGATTTCGTAAAGCCAAGTGTGTCACCTTGGGGAGCCCCTGTTCTATTTGTGCGGAAAAAGGACGGTTCGCTGCGGTTGTGTGTGGATTACCGCGAGTTGAATAAAGTGACCGTCAAGAATAAGTACCCGTTACCGCGAATTGATGACTTGTTCGATCAGTTGCAAGGGTCTCGGGTGTACTCAAAGATTGATTTGCAATCCGGTTACCACCAATTGAAGATCAAACCGGAGGACGTGCATAAGACCGCGTTTAGAACGCGGTATGGACATTATGAATTCACGGTTATGCCTTTTGGGCTTACTAATGCCCCGGCAGCGTTCATGGACCTAATGAACCGTGTGTTCAAACCACTACTAGATCGATTCATGGTGGTGTTCATTGATGACATTCTTGTCTACTCTCGGAGTGAAGAGGAACATAAGGAGCACCTAAGGATGGTGCTTCAAGTTCTTCGAGAGAACAAGTTATTCGCCAAATTGAAAAAGTGCGAATTTTGGATTCGTGAGGTCGCTTTCTTGGGTCATGTGATCTCCGCGGAAGGAGTATCAGTAGACTCGATGAAAGTTGAGGCAATCAGGGATTGGCCTCGCCCGACCAATGTCACAAAAATACGAAGCTTTTTGGGTCTTGCGGGATACTATCGGCGGTTCGTGGAGAGATTTTCAAAAATCTCCGGTCCACTAACGCGTCTTACCCGCAAGGGGGCCAAATATATTTGGAGCGAGGAATGCAACCAAAGCTTTAAGGAGCTAAAGGAAAGGTTGACTTCGGCTCCGGTACTCGCCTTGCCGATTGCGGGGGAGGGTTTTGTGGTGTATAGTGATGCATCACGACGTGGTCTTGGGTGTGTGCTTATGCAAAGAGGACAAGTAATAGCATATGCCTCTCGACAGCTGAAGAGCTATGAGCAGAATTACCCCACCCACGACTTAGAGCTTGCGGCGGTGGTTTTCGCACTCAAGTTGTGGAGACACTACTTGTATGGGGAGCATTGTGAGGTTTACACGGATCACAAAAGTTTAAAGTACCTATTCACTCAAAAGGAGTTGAACTTTAGGCAGCGGAGGTGGTTGGAGTTGATAAAAGATTACGACTTGACCATCTTGTACCACCCCAGTAGAGCCAATGTGGTGGCCGATGCGCTCAGTAGGAAATCCGTGGAGAACTTCACAATTGAGATGACGGGACAAATTCCGTTGATCAAGGAAATGGGCCGATTTGACTTGGAAGTCGTGGCCCCGGGCGTCCCCGCTAGACTTATGAGTCTCGAGGTGTGGCCGACCTTGTTGGAGCGAATAAAAGAAAAGCAATCCGGTGATCCGGAACTCCAAAAGGTGCGGAGTGCTATCGAGAGCGGGCGCGCCGGTGATTTTCATGTGGACTCGAAGGGCGCCATTCGATTTCGAAATCGATTGTGCGTGCCAAAAGTCGAGGACATTCGTGGGGAGATCTTGAAAGAAGCTCACACTTCTCCCTATGCGATTCACCCGGGCGGCACCAAAATGTATAAGGATCTTAAATTGCATTATTGGTGGCCGGGGATGAAACTTGATATGGGACGCTTTGTGGCACAATGCTTAGTGTGCCAACAAGTGAAGGCCGAGCGTCGCTTTCCGGCGGGAAAACTGCAAGGATTGCCCATTCCGGTTTGGAAGTGGGAAAATATCGCGATGGATTTTGTTGTGGGCTTACCTCGATCGTTAGGTGGCCACGACGCAATTTGGGTGGTGGTGGATCGTTTGTCAAAGTCGGCACACTTTTTGCCAATCCACACCACTTGGTCGGGAGACAAGTTAGCGCAAGTCTACCTGGACGAGATTGTGCGGTTGCACGGGGTCCCGACCTCGATAGTTTCATATCGAGATCCCCATTTCACATCGCATTTTTGGAAAAGCTTGCAAGAAGCTTTGGGTACACGGCTCGATTTTAGTTCAGCATTTCATCCTCAAACTGACGGTCAATCGGAAAGGACAATTCAGATTTTGGAGGATATGCTACGAGCGTGTGTGTTGGACTTCAAGGGTGCATGGCCTACTCACTTACCGATGGCTGAATTTGCTTACAATAATAGCTACCAAGCTAGCATCGGTATGGCACCGTTTGAGGCCTTGTATGGAAGAAAATGTCGCTCTCCTATTCATTGGAGCGAGGTCGGCGAGAAAAGGGTCTTAGGACCGGACGTGTTGCGTGAAGCGGAGGAAAAGGTCCGCTTGGCACGCGAACGCTTATCGACGGCGCAATCTAGACAAAAGAGTTATGCGGATCGACGTCGACGAGATTTGGAATTCGCGGTAGGAGACCGCGTCTTCTTGAAAGTGTCACCCATGAGAGGGGTGAAGCGATTTGGTGTTCGGGGTAAGTTGAGTCCCTGTTACATTGGACCTTATGAGGTTTTGGAGCATGTGGGATCCGTGGCATATCGGCTAGCTTTGCCGCCAAAATTTACGGGGATACACAATGTGTTCCATGTATCGACCCTCCGCAAGTATATGTATTGTAGTGTACCGAATTTTTTTAATATAAAAGTAAGTGAAAAGAAAAATAGTGTGAGATACTATTTTTATTAGACTTAGAGAAGTAAAAATAAGTTGGAAATGAATTGTGCTGAAATTGGGATGAAAACAGGAGATTTGGAATTTTCTGTAAGGAACGGGGCTGATTTTTTAGCAGAAAATTCACAGTGTCAGAAAATTATGAAAATTTCAGGATATATCAGAATTATTTTTCTGAGGCTAGATTAAAAGTTTCGTGTCGTTCCGACACCCGGAAAGTGAAAATAAAATATAACAGCAATCTGCTAGAGGTTTTAGTCGGTAGAGCTTTCGGTGACCAAAAAATGGTCCGAAACTGGATAGTGATGATCAGTTCTTCTTATTAACTTAAACCGAGCATGACTGTCAAATTTGGGCGCAAACGGATATTCAGAAGGTCTGAAACGAAAAGTATCAGATTCTGAATTGGACTAATGTCATAATACTTAAAGCTAGTGGACTTTTTAGCAATTGTTACATTGCTTAGCCCCAGGGACTCCTCTATTCTCTTATCCTCTTCAACCTATACGTAGAGAGAGAGAGAGAGGGAGAGGAAAAGGAAGGGAAAAGAAGAGAAAGAGAAGAAGAAGAAAAATAAAAAAATTTCTTGGGTCGTTTGATGAGCCGATCGAGCCCCGCACGCGTAGGATTTTTCCGGCACTTCGATTGCGAGGTAGTATTTTATTATTATAATTTTGAATAGAATTTTTTGGTAGATTTTTAATATTGGATGGATGTTAAGAGAGGTAGTATTCTAAACCAATTAATCGAAAGATTAATCATGAAATTTGGAGTATTCATGTAGAACTTGAACCCTAGGCTTAGAAAATGAAATTTTATCTCTAAGAGGTTTTGATCTAAATTGATCTTGTAAAACATTAATTGAAGGTTAATTCGACGCGGTGGACAACTTCGTTTTGGACTACGACGAGGTTTGGCGTCCGATTGAGAGATTTTGCGGAATATGATTCGTTAGGCTTGGGTCGAGACTTTTCGGCGGAGATAAATTGCGAAACTTGGTTTCCCGGCCCTAAACGTCGATACGAGGTGGGGGTGCTATCCGAAATGGTTGAATTTCTTCCTATGTCTAAATCCTACTTTTTGAGCATATATGTATATATGTATGAAATTGCATGCCTCCTAAATTAGTTGTGAATAATCATGATTGAAAACTTGGAACTTAGGACGCATAAACCTAGTGCTATGTGAACCCTAGTGAAGTATTGAACTAGTAGAGAAACTAGTGGATTGGACATAGAAAACAAAGTGCGGACATTGAAACAAAGTGAAACACTAGTGTCATTGTGATAGTGAATGTGAACCTAGTGATGGAACGTGGATTTGGGTCATTGCATGAACCTAATGTGTTGTTTGTTATAGTTCCATGTATTATGAGCATTGCATATTTGCTTATGTCCACATAGTGTGGTGTTTGTATATCCTATTGATGCACGCGACATGAGTTGTGTAAACTCTCGAGTAAATGTGGAAAAGATTGGGAATTTGCATATGTAGTTCGACGTGTTGGTAAACTTCCTAGATGTTGACCCACCGGTAGGTGGAAGGTCCTCGAGTTTGGAGGGCAGATCATACTCACATAGTCTGTTGTTGGCTTGTGGAGGTCGCGACTCCCAAGCCGTGAGCTCCGGAGTGTCACGCGAACACGGGTGTGAAGGGCCCCGGGAGCCCTCCCCGGCAGACGGTCACGATGGCTGGCTAGGAGTGACAGACCTCTCCCCCACGTGACTTGGTGTGGTGAGTTGTGGCTCGACCTACGGGTGAGCCGGTGTGATTGGGTCCAAGATGAAAGAGACATGTTGATTGACCATATTGTGTTTTGTACCCTATGCATGTGTTGCATCCTGTGTAGAGAGTGAGCATAGTGAGATTACATGTTGTGTGTGGGGTCGATCATGATATTTTTGTGAGTTGGGCTTGGTCTTGTGAGAAGCCCTGATTGAGTCAAGAATGAACTGGGTCAAGAGTGTGTGAGGGACACCGTTGAACATATTAGAACATGACATTCATTCCTTATTGTAAGGCATAGTAGTGCTCGTTGTTGCACGTTGTATGTTTTGTAGTGGTAGACTACATATTTAGCTGCTTATATATTGTATTGCTATCTCCTTTTGTATTACTATGCCTTGTTGGACCTAGTGGGAAAGTCGGCGAGGTCGGCGGCCAAACCCACTGGGAACTTTTTTTTAGTTCTCATCCCACTATTTTGCAAAGCCATCCATTAGCGGAGCAGCACCGGACCGAGACGTGGGCATCGCGCCCTAGATAGCAAGGTTACCCTGTGTAGATTACCCTTGTGTATGACAAGTAAAAGAAAAGAATGTAAAGCTGTTGTAGAATGTAATGTATTCGAGAGCGAAAGATGTAAATTGAGGAAAATGTATGTAAAATGTGGATGAATGGAATGTTGTAATAGTTAGTTTACATTAATGCTCTTGTGATATGCCCTCGTGCAAAACTGTGCTATGTTGTATTTCCTGGGTGAAATTCATTGTACCTATTTTGTTTACGCCTTGGGCGGACAGGGAAAACTATGTCCGTTCGGCGGTCTGTGCGCGTGCCCGAACCGACCAAAGTGGCGGTGCCGGGGCGTGACATGTATGATCCGGCGCACGTCCTTGAGTATGTGCCTATGGAGCTTCATGAGGATATGACTTATGAGGAATTTCCCTTGTGTATCATGGATCGCGAGGTGAAAAGCTTGAGGAACCGTGAGATTCCTTATGTAAAAGTACAATGGACGAATCATGGTGAGCGCGAAGCTACGTGGGAATTGGAAAGCTCGATGAAGGAGCGGTTTCCTTACCTCTTCGCTGAGTCCAGCTGAGGTATGATTTAGTTTCGCGGCCGAAACTCTCTTTAAGGGGGGTGGAATGTAGTACACTGAATTTCAGTGCACCGTACCGAACTTCTACAAATGGTAGAGTTCCGGTGGAAAAATAGCATTAGAGGCTATATGTGAGGCTTTGGCCAAGTTCGGGACCTGTGCGAAGTGTTTTCGACGCAATTGAGGTGCGAAAATGGACTTCGAAAAGGCTAAAACTGTTGAACTTGGGAAGTTTGCACTGGATTCCGGTATGTGAACTCCAATACCGGAATTGGAGTGAATAGTACCGGTACGTGCATAGGGAATACCGGAATGCCGTGGTTGAACCGAAAACCCAGCTCTCGGGTTTTGCGGAATTCTCCGGGAAATACCGGAATGTCACTGTATACCGGTATGTGAAATAGGATACCGGTACGCGATGGCCGAAACAGTAAATCCAGCTCTCGGGATTCTGCGGGATTTCTGAGGTATACCGGTATGCATATGCGCATACCGGTATACAATGCCCAGTTTTGGCTGGTTGAGAATGTTAAGTGTGGAGAGGGGCATTTTGGTTTTTTCACACTCGTGGAGGTGTTTAAAGGCAGGGAACACCCCCCTTTCTCAGTCATCTTCTTCTCCACTTCTCCTCTTCATCTTCTCCACTTTCTCTCTCTAGAGATTTCTCCAAAACTTGGAGAAAAAGGTGGATTGATCTTGGAAAAAGCTTCCAAAGGAGAAAAGAAGCTTCTTGGTGCAAGAAGGAGCTTGGGGATTTCGTGATTAAGGTTAGTACCTCACGTTTTGGGTTCTAACCTTGGATTTAATCCTTTGAAATGAGGTTTTTGGGAACCCTTGGCAATCTAAAGCACAAAATGTGAGAGATTGGCCATGAAATCTAGGGTTTGGCTTGCATGCATGCAAACCCTAGGTAGATTTGGGGCTTTTGCAATGAGAGGTTCTAAAAATATTTGGACCTTCGGGAATTGCAATTGAGGCATAGGAAATCATGTTAGAACACTTGATTTCACATGTTGAGTTGAATTTAGGGTTCGTAACGAGTAACGAACCGTTTTCTTGTAGAAGCTTGGGTTGAAGTAAGAACTCAAAGCTTGGACACTTAGGAGCTTGAAGAATACAAGAATTTGGAAGCTCTTGAGGTGGGTTTGTGTTTACCGAAGTGATTAGGTCACTTCCATGTCTAGGGTAAATATTCATTTAAAGATAAAATGGTATGTGTTGTGAACCCTAGAATTTGCATGTTGGCAAAGGTAAAAATCATGATAGGATGAACAATGAGATCCTATTGCATGAGGTATATTTCAAGTATAATTCAAATATTAATACTTGTTGCATGGTTGCATGTATGGTTAACCTAGTGTTATTGAACATAGGTTGGACATGAGGATGAAACCTAGTGTTATTGAACATAGGTTGGAACATGTGAGGTTGAAACCTAGTGTTATTGAACATAGGTTGGAACATGTGAGATTGAAACCTAGTGTCATTGAACATAGGTTTGACATGAGATTGGAACCTAGAGTCATGGAACCTAGGTTGATAATGAGAAAGTAAGCCTTGTGTTATTGAACATAGGCGAGACTTAGTGACTTGAACTTAAGGTCATGAGACTTAGGTTGGCAAGTGAAAATGTGAACAACGGGATGTGCGACGATTTTGCTATCCCGGGTAGGCGACGATTTCGCTACCATGCCACGAGTTGGCGGTACCGACACGGGATGTGCGATGAGTTTGCAATCCCGGGTAGGCGACGATTTCGCTACCTCGCCTTGAGTTGGCGGTGTCGAGAGGGGATGTGCGACGAGGTTGCTATCCCGGATATGCGACGAGTTCGCTATCCATGCCATGTAATGGCGGTGTTGAGACGGGGTAGGCGACGATTTCGCTATCCCGAGTATGCGACGAGTTCGCTACTCGAACTTGGAGGTGACGAGTTCACTCCTTCGATGTTGGAACAATTATGGTGAGACGGCGATTCCGAAACCATAAGTAAATGACAAGTAAATGAACTTAGTCATGGTGAGACATAGGATGAACCTAGGAGAGAATGATAAATTATATGTCATTTGGTTGCATCCTTATTGTTTATTTACAAGCATGTGAATAATTGTTGCATAGTTATATGTGATCTAACTTATGCATATGGTGTTTCTTTGGACCTGGTGGGTGGAGCTTCTCTCTTGGGTAGCCTTACCCACTGGGAACTATGTTTATAGTTCTCACCCCACATTTTTCAGGTCCTTCCGCGTGTGAGGCGGCGGAGCGAGGCAAGGGTATAGCTCTCTAGTTAGCTGCCCTTCCATTTTTGGTGACACATAGAATGTACCCCCAGCTTTGGATTATGATATCATAGGGAATTTTCATTTTATGTATGAAAATTGTATATCCATCGTTTTGGAACATAGTGTATGGAATGAAAAAGAAAAATTTGGACATGTATATTGTGCCATGTGATGTAATAGAAGTAGAACTTCTTTATGTTGATGCTTTCCTTGTGCAACTCTTGTACTCCGTTCCTAGTTGGAACATTGTGGATAAGCTTGCGTTGTGACGCCTTGGGCGGATAGAGAAGACTCTATCCGTTCGGCGGGTCTGGTGCATGCGTCCGTGCGGCTATCCTTTCCAGCTAGTTGGTGTTTAAGGCCCGGCGGGGCGTGACAGCGGCGGCCGAAAGCTCTCGGCCTCGGGTGCCCTAGAAGCCCAAGCGGCGACAGCGGCGGCTGCGGCGGCGCTCCGGCAGCGCGGCAGCGGCCAGGAAGAGGTGGACCGGTAGCGGCGGTCCAGAGGGTGGCGACGCGCACCCTCCGAGGCGGCGGGAGGCGACAGGACGCGGCCTGCAGCTGCTCCTGCCTGCAACATGCATGCAGGAGCCGCAGGCGGCGCGGCGGCGCACCGGCGGCATGGGGACGGCCGGGGGGGGGAGGAGGCGACGGCGGCGGTGGCCGTCCTAAGGCCGGCGGGAGGCCGCTGCGGCGGCGGGAGGCGGCGACGGCTCGGATCACAAGCCCACTGCCCGCACTCCCAGCAGCAGCCAGTTGCAGCGCGGCGGCGCTCCGGCTGCACGGCGACGGCCGGGGAGGTAGGGGGCGGCGCCGGAGGTCCCAAGGGTGGCGGCGCGCACCCTCCAAGGCGGCGGGAGGCGGCGACGGCTCAGGTCCAGCTGCCTCGGCCAGCAGCTGCGGCCAGCAGCTGCCCTAGCAGCAGCTGGCAGCAGCTCGGCGGCGGCTCCCGGCGGTTCTCGGCGGCAGGGCTCGTCGCCGGCGGTCGTGCCACCTCGGGGGAGCTCAAGCGTGGGTTCCCCCTGGGTGCACACCGCAGGGAAGGAGAAGAAGAAGAAGAAGAAAAAGAAGAAGAAAAGGGAGAGAGGGTTGGCCGGGGTTGCGCCGGCCAGGGGGTGGCCGGCGGCGGCCGGCGGCGTAAGGGGGAGCTGGCAGGGGAGCCGGGGGAGCTGGGGCTCACTGCTGGGGGGTTGAGGGGGAGAGAAGAAGAGAGGGAAAGGCTCACTCTCTCTCTCTCCACTCACACACACACAAGCACACACAAATACACAAGTGTATTTATGTAAAAACACCCCTCAAAAATAGAAAAATACCCCTGGGTCCCTCAGAGCATGCACAAAATGCCCAGACACCCCTCCACAAGCAATCTCACGCAAAACGGTGCGTGAAACAGGGTCCAAATCGCGAAACCAAAAATGTACAATTCGACCTCTCGGCGAAGAACATGGAAGATCTTTTGATCCGTTCGTCGCATGTTGAAATGGATCACGCCATCGCGTTTAGAACTGCCGAGACATCGAACCTACCATTTTGGATCGTCAGATTCGGACTCCGGATTGCGCCGTTAAGCCGTTCACTCTTCGCAACAAACTTAAAACAAAATAAAAATACAATATACTACATATATATATATATATATATATATATATATATATATATATATATATATATATATATATATATATATATATATATATATATATATATATATATATATATATATATATATATATATATATATATATACCCATACACATATATATATATACGTATACATATCAAATACACAGTAACAGGGGAGAGGAACACAGAATTCCAATTTCCAAAATTCGAATTCTCACATGTAATTTCTTCAAATGGGTAGATAAAGAAGTAAGGAACAAAGAATCATCTGAAGCCTCAAGTTCTAACATTCAGAAAATAGAGAATAGTTTTATTCCTGAGCCTCAAGACATGCATATGATGCATCAGAAATTGTCAGATGGATGGGTTGTCGCATGCATAAATAATTTAGAAACAAAAATAGCTGATCAGATGCTAGTGCTAAAGGATCAAATTAATGCGGATAGAGCTGATGCTGAGAGAAGGGCGTACATCATACTCTTTCTTGCACTACTGATATATGTTAAGTTTTTATTTGGTCTCTAAAGTGTGTTCCAATATGCAACTGGATGTAATGAAACTGTTGTGAAAGCTACCTTGAAGCTTTGTGTTTCACTTTGTGTTTCAATATCCAAGTGCTTTGCATTTTTCTTTTTTTTTCTTTTTTTTTATGTGCAATTCCGTTATGTGAGATCCTTTATATACTCAGAAGCTTGTATAATTTAATCAAACATATAGACATTCCTGTTTCCATAAATGAAACCATGTAAATCCATCGGATAATCAAACAGGAAGCTATTTAATTGAATCATTTCCTCTACTTGTAACAACTCTAAAACAACCAAAATACAAATTCTACTATCAACTTGTAACAACTCTGAAACAACCAAAATACAATACAAATTCTACTATCAACTTGTAACAACTCTGAAACAACTAAAATACAATACAAATTCTACTATCAACTTGTAACAACTCTGAAACAACCAAAATACCCATTCTACTATCAAGTTGTAACAAATCTGAAACAACCAAATACCGATTCTACTATCAACTTGTAACAACTCTGAAACAGCCAAAATACATCAACTTGTAACAACTCTGAAACAACCAAAATATCGATTATACTAACAGGAATTGAAAAAATTGACATAACATTTAAGGCTGAAGCTGAAAGCACTTTCTACTCCATGTCCTCGCTCTTGTCATGACTATCTTTTAAATCTACTTTAGAATAAATCTACTTTAGAATATGCTGCATTTTTAATTTTCTGCATTAATATTTATAATTAGCCAAGAAATAAAGAAGGTAATTAGCCTATGAAATAAAGAAGCTAGCATACCTAAAAAGAATAACAAAGAGGAGAGATTCTCCTATACACCCAATAGATCTCAACCCTTAATTGTTTTTAAATGGACGGTGGAGATGCGTTCTACTCAAGTGGGTGACCGACTTTTGTTGCCTCTGATACCGGTCACCCGCATACCGAGGGCAGAGCTTTTTCTCAAGATATAAATTTAGCTCCAAGGGCTTTTTCATTATTTTACTTTCCATCTTTGCCTTCCATTTCTGAGAAGGGTTTCATCTACAACATATATAATTCAAATCAAGGATTTTTTGGTAATTTTTATTCCCAACTTTCCCTTTCTTCTCTCATAGACTTCCATTGCAGCACCTCATCTTCGTCCCTCCAAGCCCATGAGCATTTTGCTCAAGAACTAGTCTATACTTGTAATTTTTAAATGATAGATCATTTTTTTTTCTGTTATTATTATGGTGCTACGACGTTGGGTGTTGCCGGCTTTAATCAAAATTTTCAAACTATAATATAAATTAAATCTAAATTTAAAATTTACTATTAATCAATATTTTCAAACATTAATGTGCAGTTTAGCAACATTCTATGTAATTTTTAAATTTAATAATTTAAATTTAATTTAAAAAATAGAAGCCTTTTATTTGAATAAATAATAAAATTTGGGTTCATAAGTACATCACAACTTACAATTTAAAATAAGTTAATATATATTTTAACTTTCACATTATTTTAGTATTGAATTAGCAATTTGAATTGAAATGTACTAATTTAAATATAATTTTTGTCTTTCTGCAAATTAAAATTAAAATTAAATTTGAATATAATGTATACAATTATAGAGTTTTTAGGCTCAAATTTAATTTTAAATTCAATCTTATGAAGGTTTGTTAATCATCAAATCAATCACTATCTGATTTGATAAGTGACAAAATTAATAAGAAAACAAACATTTGTTTAGGGTTTATAAAATTTGGTAATTGGCTAATATTTATTTTCCAATATTACCCTTACTATTGTTCTTGAGTGGTAACCTGTTGAGCAGGTAATTACAGCGTAAAGTCAATCTTAACCTTAAAATATCAACGGCTAGATTTTAATTGAACCGGTGTATTGAAGCATTACTCAACATAATGTAAAGTGAAACTTACCTCCTTACAAGTTCTTATATTATGACCTTTTTTTTTACAATTTGTGTAAGTTCTTGACTTTTTTGCGATCTTCTCAATGGGTGGCTTGAACCGCTGAGGCTTTCTTCTTCCTTTGCATTGTGATTGCGGCGGATCATTGACTACAAAAAATTTTTTACCAATATTTATTTGACTTGATTGTGATATGATAGTAACATGATGTTTGGAATCCTTATTATTTTTACATCCTTCTTCATGCACTTGCAAATGTTTGATTAAATGATAAAAGTTTTCGCTCAAGTGACTCCATATCAGTTTTTGCTATCTCATATGCCTTAACATTCTTTGTAGCCTCAGAAATGATTTTTTGATAGTGTAAATTAAGTGATTCAAGCCATTGTGCTTTTCCACTTGATGATTGACCAACTGTTAGAATTTCAAATCCCTTAGCTATTATAATATTTTTAGCATTTTTTATCCTTCTTTGCAAGATGTACTTGGAAGGAATATAATGCATTCCTACAAATTGCATCACCTTGAGTGCATGAGCGCACAAAATCCCAACAAATTCAAACATTTTACAATTACAAGATACTTTCTCCTCGGCTTCATCCATGAAGACAATATATGAATAAATCTTTTGGTTGGAAATAGAAGGTTTTGATATAGTGAATACCTTGTATACATTCTTTTCCAATTCTATCAATCTATAGCCTGTAAGTGCCTTTAATTGGTCTCTAAAATCGGCAAAAACATTCTTTGTGTATATTTCACGTGCTTTCTCTTCGATTGGATCCAAGGTCCAAAGAGTAGCGCCTCTCCATCTTTCGTTTTGAATTCTTCTTCATTCTCTTTTTCATAACTACTTGCCACTAATTTTTCAAATTGGATTATAAACTTATATATTGAAGTGTGAGAGTTCAAATATATCTTCAAAAGTGCATTCATACCTTTACTACGTTGTGAGGTAGACATGTTTGCGAAAAACTCATCCCGAAAATAAATTGGTGCCCATTGATGACGACCAGACCATAACAAACATAGATGGTTGTTATCATGTAAGTCATACTGCTCAACCATGGCTGCCCACCGACTCTCAAATTCATCAATAATCAGACTGTCATTTATACATGAAAAGAACTCTTCGTTGAAGCCTCTCTTTGTGCCATAGAGTATTCCTAGGTGCTCTCTTGCCTTTCTCATGATATGTCATTGACAGCATCTGTGAATAGTATTTGAAAAGACAAGCTCGATTGCCTTTTTCATTGTCGGGTCTTGGTCTGTAATAATAGCTCCTGGATGCCGGTAAAATATTGCTTTTAACCAAGTTTTGAATAACCAACAAAAAGTATTAGCACTTTCGTTTCTAAGTAGAGCACAACAAAAAAAATAGATTGTTTGTGATGGTTAACACCTACAAACGGTGCAAATGGTATACTATACTTGCTGGTGCAATATGTTGGGTCGAAGCTTACTACATCCGAGAAGTGTTGATATGCCATTCTTGACCTCCCATCAATCCAAAATAAATTATGTGTCATGTGTTCCTCGTCAATGTCAATGGCATAGAAGAACGATGGATCCTTTAGTTGGAGCTCTCGAAAGTAATTAAGAACACTTGCTACGTCAACCCCAAGAAGGCTCCTATTCTTTTTAACAATTGTATTACTTAAGTCTTTTCGCGTTAAGTGAATAATTTGCATTCTACCTTCTCTCGCTGCTAAAAATGACAATATTTGTGATGTGGAAATATTTTGTTCACTCAACAAATTTATTATTTCTTTATGTTCATTGGTGATCGAACGATGTGATCGAAAAAAAGGGGCCTTCGAAGGACTTACAATTAGGTCATGGTTATGCTCCTTGATGAAACCCACAATTATCCACTTGCCACCTTCAACCATTTTCAATCTTAGTTGTGCCTTACACTGAGTTCGTTTAAATGGAAATTCCTTCTGAGGTCTTCTATTAGCTTGAGAAGCACCCTCATCTCCTTTTGCACTTGTTCAAGGCTTCGACTTTCCTTCCTTTGAGCAAGTATCCATAGTTGTTATCATGCCATCTAGCCTCTTCGCTTTAAAGTGAGTTTGTTTTCTTATACTAAATCCAGTCTTGAAAGCATATATATTGTAAAATTCTTTGCTTCATCGATATTAGGAAACTCTTGCCCCAGATACGGCTCGTCAATTGCGGACTCTACTTGAGTTGTTTCTTCTTGTTGGAATTGTTGATTTTGTTCATTTTCATAAGGTTCACTGCCTTTTGCTTCATTGCTATTCAACCCAATTAAAAATGAGGTTCCAAGCTCAACTTCCGCACCATCATAAATTTCCAAATCACAAGAATCGACTCTAGAACAAGCAGCCCCATCATGAATGGTATTACCCAAATTTGAAAAGTCCATCAATTGATCCTCGCACTTTAAAAAAGTTCGCAAAATATAAGCATTTTTTTTAAAAAAAATTCAGCTTTATATTCAACAAAGTGAAGATGAACAGCACTCAACAAATATACCTTTTGGCTCTCAAATATCAAGTCGGCAGAACAAAACAGTAAAAGAAGTAATCTCAGGCAATCTATATTTTCGAGATGAAAATAAACAACACTAATCAAGCAAACAAATTCACAAATAACATAAATAATAAATAAAATCCGACCAAATCACACCAAGTCTCATGTGTAATTAACAAGTTTTATAGAAATTAAAAAGAAAAGATAAAGAGAAAGAAAATCCCACCAGATCACACACTATATTGAAATAACAATACAAAATTTAATTAAAAAAATCTGATTTATATAAGATGCCCTAATTGAAAAAAAAAAGGAAGACGACGCATCAAAGGAGAGAAGTTGGGCGATCGAGCTGAGCGAAGAATCTAGAGGAAGGGCGATGTGGTTGGGCGACTGCGGCGCGGCGTGGCGAGTAGAGAGAAGGTGGACTGGAGGGTGGTGGGGTGAGGGTGGGGTGAGAGGAAGAGGATGGGTTAGAAGTAGTAGTGGGTTTTTTTTTTAGGGCAGGGCATCCATTCGTTTTCCCTTCCTTTTTCTTTTTTGAAGGCAAGCTTGCTCTGTTAACGCCGCTCCGTCAAAAAGTTGCGCTCTAATCCTCCCAATCTGGTATGAATCTCGAAGCATGATGGACGGCGTAAAAATTAATAGGACAAGGACTGCTATCCTCTTAAGAGGATAGTAGCCCTACTCTCTCTCTCTCTCTCTATATATATATGTGTGTGTGTGTGTGTGTGTGTGTGTGTGTGTGTGTGTGTGTGTGTGTGTGTGTGTGTGTGTGTGTGTGTGACCGTTACTGTAACAGGAGCCAAATAACAAATATGCATCAACTGGACAAATAGTCCAAACAAATATGATCAAACCACCATGTTGGTCTAATAACCTTAGGCAATGCCACCTACCTGCTCAACCACCTGACATATAACCCCCGCAAAATACACTGCATAGGGCTCATGGATCGAAAATATGACCACTTTTTCGAAAAAGAACACCGCCGCGGTGGCCAAACCGCTAGTGTACTTGAAATGCTCATAAGCTTTGGCGATTGATGCTATGTGCTCTATAGCCAACCGTCGCCAAGTAACCGAGAAAGATCAACAAGATATCATGTGACATCCTTAAGATTTGGAATAGTCATATATATATGGTATAATATAACTAAATCTCTTAACTCGGCTATAGCATGTTTGGCGATGGCTAGGCCCCAAAGTTTAAGAGGGTTTAGCATGGTACAACAAGAGTAGTTCTAGGATGGCCTGGGAAGTGGAGCGTCACAGTTGGTATTAGAGCCAATCACCAGCCAGAAGTGTTAGATGAGTCTCGATTGAGTTAGGTCATACAGCGGGCAGAGCGCGGCTCCTCGGCTGACGATCATTGTGAGTGGAGCGCGGCTCCCCACAAGGTCGGCTAAGGCTAGAGAGACAAGTCTCACATCGCTTGGTGCTTGTGAGTATACTTGAGCCTGACAAGGTCGTCAGGGCTTAAAGAGGGAAGGAGTGTACATCTGGATTTAAATTAGTCCTATATATAATGTATAATAGGACTAAACCTCTTAACTTGGCTATAGCATGTTTAGCGGTGGCTAGGCCCAAAGGTTAAGAGGGTTAAGCGTGCTAGAACTAGAGTAGTTCTAGGATGGTGACCCCCTGGGGAGCGAGGCGTCATAGTTGGTATTAGAATCAATCACCAGTAGTAAGTGTGAGATGAGTCTCGGCTGAGCCAGGGTCATATAGCGGGCAGAATACTGCTCCTCGGCTGACAATCGTTGTGGATGGAGCGCGGCTCCCCACAAGGTCGACTAAGGCTAGCGAGACAAGTCTCATATTGTCTGGTGCTTGTGAGTTTCTTAATCCGGCTATAGTATTTTGAGTGGTGGTTAGACCGAAGAGGTTAAGAGGGTTAAGCGTGTTAGAGCTAGAGTTGTTCTAGGATAGGTGACCCCCTAGAAAATGGGGCGTCACATGTCACCGACCAACAAGGTCAAACCATATCTCAAGAATCAATCAATGTCACCAACCAATCTGGTCATCCAATGTCTCAAGGAAAATAAAATAGCACCGACCAACAAGGTCAATAAATGTATATGAAGTGTCACCGACCAACATGGTCAATCAATGTATATGAAGTGTCATCGACCAACAAGATCAACTAATGTCAAGTACTCGTGCAATATCATCGAAAGATGTATATGTTTACTAATATCTAACATCGACCGACTAGGTTATATAACAACCGCTCTACAACTCAACAATGATGAATATAGATAAAACAACAACTGTAGAGCAAATAAGCTATGAAGTCAAGTGGTGTACAAAGAGCTCAACAAGTATCATGCAATCAAGAGAAGATGATAGGGAAGAAATAACCGAGCAGGCACTACTTTACCAACTTTGGATCGAAGCACCCACCTATACACTGAATACATAAGTCCGCAACTCTGCCAATGCCTCTAGGCACCAAAGGACTTAGACATAAATAGTAAGTGTAATAACTGTAAATTTTGAATTGAAGTTATTTAAATTCAAATTAGAATTAGAATTTTTAATTTATATTCAAAATTGGGGAAATGAGAGAGGGAAGGTAATTTCGCGAATCGAAAATCGTTTCTAACGAAACAAAAACACTACTTTTACGATCCGGTAGTGTCGAAAGTTGTGATGCAGTCTATTTTCGGACTCGGCGTGTCAAAAGCACGCAGAAGCGTGAAAATTCAGAAGGGGTCATAATGGAAAATTCATATTTTTTAGAAAAGTTCTCATATTTTTATGTATCGTTTTGCATGAAATCGCAGGTGGAGGTACCTATGCGCAAATGTGCGTGCTGCTAAGGGCTCAGTACAAATTAAAGATGATTGAAGGGTGTTTTTGCATTTTGGCCAATAGGTTATATAGGTCACCTAAGGTTTGAAACCCTAGCACCCTTCAATCCCTCCCTCTCAAGCCCTTCAGCCACCGTAGCCCTCCTCCTCACCTGCGACGCCACCTCCCCATCTTCAGCCCATTGCCCTAGGGCCGTCGGAGCTCTGGCCAGATCTCCCCTCAATCCAAAAAGCTCTTTCTCTTTCTCTCTCTGTTCGAGCAAGGTGACCCAAGACCCCTTCCTCTCGGTTGCGCTGCCCCGGACCGCCGCCGCCAACCTTTAGGGGTTCCAACGACCCTCCTCCGGCAGCCCTGGCGCCGTCGAGCCCTCCCGTAGCCCCCGAAGCATCTTTATAGTAGATCTGTAGAGGATCATGCCATAGCTCCTGTCCTGCCATCCCCTCCGCTTCCCACCATCGCCACCGATGCCAGAGAACCCCGGAAGACCCTCTAGCGCCGCCCGTCGATCCCCGGCCTTCCTCTTGCTGAAAATTTCTAGTGCCGCCCGAACTCATCTTGGGTGGCCGCACTGCTTGGAGTGCCGCCGCCGCCTCCCGCCGCTGGCTTCCGACACCACCGGCCCCCCCTCGTCAGCCGCACCCTCTTCCGACGGCACGTCCCCAGGCTGCAGGAACCGTAGTTGCAGTTTCCCTGACTCTGGATCTAGCCGAGCTAGGGTTTTCCTTGTTCGGTGTCACGCCCCGGGCTAATTTAGTTGCGAAAAGCGTACCAATTTTTTTTTTGAAAGCCTAGCCCGTGCGACGTACAGACCCGCCACAAATACAGGTCCCCCTATCCATACGGACAGAGCCTCCCCTGTATTTGCACGGCGTACCACGAAATAATACAGGATCACAAGCACCATTCATTCATCCACACAAACAACAATCATTACATATCATACAGTTAACCATCCTTAACACCTGCATGGATCTAAGCAAGTCCTTAGGCGAAGGATGATGCAATGCACAGTACAACAGTCATTCTATAAAAGTGCTCCTCACTCAAGAGCTTTATTTTGAAACCCTAATTTCATTCACTTAAATATCTTTTGAAAACTGTCCTCCACACGAGGACTCTCTTTTGAAAACCAAAAGCTGATCGATCGAAAAGCCATTTGAAAAACTGTTTCCCACACGGAAACCCTATTTTGAAAACCGCTATCATGAGGGGTAGAAATCCACGATGAACCGATATCATAAGATATATCCAACAACCCACAAAACAATGGATCAAGTATCCAACACGATATCCAACCAAATAAGTAAGCACACAGTGTAACTGAACCATGAATATAAGTCTACTAAAGGAGATAGGGTCAGGGTAAACCAAACGGACGCAAGCACTGGTCGGGACCTCTAATGCGGCTAACTATCGCGTCTCACCACGTCCCGACTCCCACCACCCGGCTCACCTGGAAAAAAACAACGATGGCGGGGGGTGAGAACATGATAAACATGTCTCCCCTCCCAGTGGGTACCGCAAGCCGACGAAGGCGAGGTGTACACACCGGCACGAGGGTCAACAAAAGATGGTTAAACAGGAACAGTAGCATAGGTTAGCACAATATAACCAGATATGACAAGACTAAGCTACTGCCGATATGAAACACATGCATCAAACGTTAGTAACCACAAATATTACCCAATCACCACCAGGCCACATGGAACGCACCACAGACCACTGGCACTGGCACTGCCACCACATGCTCAATCATCGACACATAACCTCCGCAGATGCACGTGCCTTGAGGTTCATGGGTCGGATGCACGCGATCACTTTTCCGAAAAAGAACACCCACACGGTGGCCAAATCGTTGGTGTACGTGAAGTGCTAGAAGAGCTGTGACGATCGATGCGATATGCTCAAACCACAGGACGACAACCAGCTGAGAATAGCAACTGATAAACGAGTAAACGAGGGTCGCCGAAACAACAGGCGATCACCACCGACCAACCAGGTCATCACAATAATCATGCAAACAGTACTACACTACTAATGTGTTGTAGAGACAACGGAGTCAAAAGAACTAATAATAAGAAATGCAAGAGAAAGTGGTAGAATTGTATCACCGTAGTCCACTGAACCGACTCCGGATCGAAGTACCCACCTGTACAACAGAAGAGCCTAACACCGACGGCTCTCAGGGATGTCGACAGAACCTACGAAGCACTAACAGGGTCAAGACCCACCGAGTCGACACAAACACAGAAGCTCACAAACCTGAACCCGTCGGGACGTCCGGAAAACCCGCCGAGACGATCCCGAACCCAAACCAAGCCCCAGAGGGGTACCAACAAACAACCAAGCCACCCGCTGTCCTCAAACACACCAAAGAAGGCGGTCGGACAGCGAACACACATCTGGGGTGTCACAAATACCAACGCGCCCGAAAATAGCTTTCCGAGTTCCCGAAAAGTGCCGATTTGGCACCGGAACCCTCCGTCGCTCATCCGCTGTCCTCGAAACTTCGGGACAGCGAAGGAGAACAGCCAACAAGGCTTTACGACGAAGCCAGGTTGCTCACGAAACCAGCAAGTGAGCCGCACGACCAAAACGTGCGTTCCGCCGACTATTTCGTCGGAAAACGCAATGAAAATCAAACCGGATTTCCGCGAGGGTGCTACGAATCTGGACAACCAGTCCACTTGGCCTCGAGGGTCATGCCCGCAGCGTCAGCACGCTGCCACAAGTACCAACAAGCCCAAACAAGCAACATAAATACAAATAAAAGTAATAAATGGGGCGTTTGAGCACTCCGCTCATCCGTACAACCCTCCGCAAACACCAACAGACAGGGAATGATGCAGCGGAAACCGTGCTCACAGCCCGAAGTGACAAAGATAGTCGCGGGACTCAAACAGCCCAAGAAAACCACACAAACATACAATAAAGGGCTCGATTCACAAAAACCAGCGAAGCGAGGCACCAATGCTGTCAACCGAGGTGAGCACGATGATCAGCGCGTCGCCGCGGTCATCGTGCTCCCCTTCCCGAAGATCGGGAGGCAGCAGAGGGCCCGGAACAACGCACCACCAAGAACCAGCCCTATATCTGGGCCTGGCCGGAGCAAGCAAGCTCCGGCCGGCGGCCGGCGGCACGATAGCGCACGCGCGGGCCCAAGTTGGATGCGAGGGTGGTGAGGAACACGGCGCTCACCTCGGCTGGCGACAGGAAGCGGCGGCGACGACGCTGGAACAAGCCGCGCTCTCGACCGAGGCTACGGCACGGCCGAGTAGCAACCAACGGCCACGGCGGCGGCGGGGATGGCGAGCGGCGGCGGGGACGGCGAGCGCCGGCAGTGGAAGGCTGCCGGACGTCGAACGGCAGGCGGCCGCGACGGGGGAAGGCGGCGGCGGCGGCGGAGCAGCGCTGCTGCCGCCCCAGACCCGAGTTGGCCCCGCTCAGCCGCGGCGGCCACCGGCGGCACGGGGAACGACCGGGGAGGTGTAGGTCGGCGGCGGTCGGCCCCAGATGCCGGGGCTCCACACCCAAGGCGGCGAAGGGTGGCGGTGGCTCGGGTCAAGAACCCGCAGCCCGCACCAAACGCAGCAGCGGCAGCAGCAGCAGCCACGCACGGTGGCTCGGCGATGCGCGACGATGACGGCGGGGCCGGGGTCGCCGGCGGTTGGAGGGCAAGCACGAGGGGGTCCCTAAGCGGCGGGGTCCTCCTCGCAGAGCTCGGCCAGAGCAGGACAAAGAAGAAGAAGAAGAAAAGAAAGAAAGAATGAGAGGGGGGTGTCTCCGGCGGCCAGGGTGGCCGGCAACGGCGGCGGCGCACGGGGAAGGAGCTGGAGGGGGAGGCGGCTACAGCAGGGAGCTAGGGTTAGGGTTAGGTCAAGGATAGCCCACACACACACACACATGCACTTATATACCAACCGCACAAACACACGAAAACCTGCGAAAACATAAAAATTCTAACCCAGTCCCTCGCTGTGCGTGCAAAACGCGCCAAAGTACCTCCACGTCCGATTTCATGCGAAACGGTACATAAAATACGGACCCTTTCGCAAAAAGACCAAAATCGGACTTTCGACCCCACGGCGATGATTTTGCGATATCTCGCGATCCGACCGTCGGATCCACGAACGGATCACGCCATCACGACCAGCACTGCCGGATCATCGAACTCACGATTTTGGATCACCATAAACGATCTCCGATTCATGACGAAACCCATCCCCTACGCTCTCCAACACACAAACACATAAAGGAAAAGACACAAAACCCTAAGTCGCCCTCGAAATCATCCGATAAGCGAAGCAGCAACCACAAAACTTCAACACAGACAATCCTCACGCAGAAAGACTCCAACACGACAAGATTTACGCAAAACGAAGCAAAGAATACTTCTAAGAAGCAAAAACATCAATGCACAAAAACCCTTCCAGCGATAAAATCCATTTTCCTTGAAAACCGTGTGTCAAACACAAAAAATGTTAGCACCATTGTTTCCAGAATAGTCGAGACATAGAAAACGAGCTATTGGAGCGCCAGAATCGGAGTTCGATTCGCGTCCGAAGCCCTTCTCTTCTCTCGGCCCGTTCCGGAAACGCCGGTTACTATTCATTTTAAGTTATATTTAAAGATCGCGTAAAAACTTTATTTTAAATCCTTTTTTCACTGAAATCTGACGGGCAAGTTTAAAATTAAAATACACACGATAACATTTGAAAAAGATAACAACCAATTATAGAGGGAAAAAATCTCAATCCTCATATCCGGCTTCTCTGTTCCGGCCATTTCCGTTGCCGACGACTCCTCAAAAGGTGAGCACGGTCCTCCAGAGGTGCTGTGCACATCCGTGCTCACCTTTGTCGCAGTTCGAGAGGCCTCGAATTGCGGGTTCTGCTACATTGCTGTCGGTGACCTTGGAAATTAGAGTTCGAGTAGCCTCGGCATGCTCCTCGGCCATCGTCTACACTCCGGACAGTGAACGTAGGCTTCGGTACGTTGAGACCTTCTAGCCTATGCTACTAGTTGAGTTCCGAAGCGCACAAATTTTGGTAATAAGCCCTAAACCTCCGTTTTATTTATATATATATATATATATATATATATATATATATATATATATATATATATATATATATATATATATATATATAATACAATTAGTTGCATGTTAGGGGCCGGCTTTTATGCAATTTGGCCTTGTTGTCTGCCTCGGGCAACGTGAACCCACTATATGTGACCTCTGGACTGATCGTCCTAGGTCCATTGGCCTTCGCAAAGTGTAATTAGAGTTTAGTTGCGTTTATTAGCCAAAATCGTTGATCGGATGTGGTTTCGATTCGGGTTTCACATTTAATCAACGTGTATGTCCCATATTTTTTTTATCGAGCATTATTGGCTAGTTGCTCTCGCTTTCTCATGTGCCCAGAAACAACGGGTGAGCAGCGGAGGGTTTCGGAGCCGAAAATGGCATTTTTGGGAACTCGATACGACATAGTTACCATTAAATGCACTTGTTAGCATTAGTTCTTGTGTTCGTTGCCCGGGCACCTAAATCGGTGTGTTTTGAGACAGCGGGGGTTTATAGTGTGAATTGGTACATTCTTGAGTACATTTTGGATTTCTAAAGTGTTTCGGTGAGTTTTCGGGAATTCCCGATAGGTTTCGGGAATCAGTAAAAGGAACAGATTTCTCAATGGGTTCGGAATGTGAGATTGTGACTTCTAGTCACTTAGGGTTAGTCCTATTTTAGTGGAGTGATTTGTGACTCCGTGGATCTTTCGTAGGTCCGGTTGACGGTTAGGAGCACCTTGGGAGTTAGGTGCCTCGTTTGATTCAGTTGGGTGCTCGATCCGAAGTCAGTATTTTCCCTCTTTCCTTCCCTTCATTACACACACATTGCATGTTGAGAACTTCACCACTAGACTTCACTTTTTGTTATATGTTCATCATGATTTAGTAGTAGAGCGGTCCTCTGTTGATGCCATTGCATGACTTATTATTTGATAGACCCGGTTGGTCGGTGATTAGGTAATATCTGTGAGATATGGGTGACCTGTTTGGGTCAGGTGATTGTTGGTGGATTTGATCTTGGCCATTTGCCGATTGTTGGCTATTTATCAATCACCACAGCTCATATGCATTTCGCGTACACCAACGGTTTGGCCACTGCAATAGTGTTCTTTTCTGGAAGAGTGGTCGTATTTCCGACCCGTGAGCCCTATATGCAGATGCATTTAGCAAGGGGTTATGTGCAAAGGTGAGTGAGCACTATGTGGCATTGCCTGAGATCTTTAGACCGATATGGCTTTTGCTTGGGTACTTTTGGACTATTCGTCCGGTTGACGTATTTATTTTTTATTACAATAGCGGTAGGTGCATACTTATTATTCATTTCCTTTCGGTTATCAATTGCTACTGTTTTCGTTTAGATATCTCTTATTGGTTATATTATCATTCGTTTGCTAGTGAATACATTTGTCCTCGTCGGCTTGCGTACCCACTGGGAAACCTCAGGTTGGTTTCTCATCCCCTGTTTTATAGGTGACAGGTGGTGAGGGTCGGGACGGTGCATGAGGTCCGGATAGCTAGCGATCCTAGAGGTCCCGTGGATTATTCTTCCATTCGTTATGGTTCATGATACCGAGTGAGTGTAGAACGCCACTTTCGGCGGTTGCATCCACTAGGAACTAATTGTAGTTCTCACTCTTTTGTTGTTTAACCTTTTTTCAGAGCCTACAATCGCCGGGAAGGCGCATGACCACGACGAAGGTGTCGCGGAGTAGATAGGCCAAGTGAGAGGTCTAAAAAGAACCATTTTGTAATAGAGAAGATGGAGAAGCTGCAACAACGATGGCGACGATGGACGAATAGAGAGGCGCACCAACAAGACAGCCGGTGCGACGAACATCACCAACAAAGTGGGACGACCAACGTGATACAAGAGATAAAAGGCAGTATCGCGCGACAACCATCGCCGTGAGTGAAGGTTGTCGATTTAGAGAGAAGGAGGTGAAAAAGAGAAAGAGGTGGGGCGGGGAGAGGAATTGGCGCTCATGGGAGATGACTCGACAAAGAAAAAGTTATTATAAAAAGAAATTCTATTTTCAACCTACTAGCTATGGCTATGGTTATAGCTATATCAGGTTTTATTTACTGTTACAAGCAATCTAATTTAATTTGGATTCAAAATAATTTTTTCTGTTGGATTAGCAAGTTGTATAATTACATTTCTATTATAGTTGTAGACTTAGCATTTTCGATGCACACAATCACCCTTCAAAAATAACCCTGAGATGTTTGACCTAGATTCTGGAAAAATAATTTCTACAGAATTGATTTTAGTCTGGAGAACTGATTTTGGTTAAAAGCTGTACAATGTTCGACTGAGTTTATTAAAAAAAATGATTTTCTGAAACGACTCTATAAAGCTGTTTGGCAAATTTTTTTCTATTTACAAATAATAATTTTTTTGCTAAATTTTATTTAAAAAATTTGAGTTCAAAATATGAATTTGACTTTAAAAGTTTAAAATTTTGAATTTAAAATCTGAACTAGAATTTAAATTTCATACTTCAAGGAATTGTCCAATAGTGTCCCATCTTCTCTTTGCAGATGACTACATTATATTCACCAAGGGCTCAAAGAGCTCGCTGAAAAATTGGATGTAGTTTATCATAAAATATGAATCATCCTCAAGTCAGAAAATCAGCAAAGATAAAAGCTGTTTCATAATGGAAAAGAAAACTACACCTGCAAGAGCCTCTATTGTTTCCTTGGCTACAGGATTCTATCGGTCTACTCTTCCGTTGATATATCTAGGAGCCTCCTTATTCAAAAGTACCCTGACTTCTTATTTTCAAACACTACTAGACAAAGTAAAATTTAAAATTTAAAATCTAAGTTTAAATATGAAAATTTAAATTTAAAATTAAAAACTTAAATTTAAATTTGAAATATAAAATTTGAAAATTCAAACTTAAATTTAAAATTGAAATTTAAAATTTAAAATTTGAGATTTATAAAATAAATTAAAATTAAAATTTTTAATTTTAATTAAAGTTTAAAATTTAAAATTTAAAATCTAAAATTTAAATTTCAAATTTCAAAATTTAAATTTTATCTTAAATTTGAAGTTTGGCCTTTAAAATTTTAAAAATTAAAATTTGAAATTTTAGATTTAAAATTTAAAATTTAATATCTAAATTCAAAAATTTAAATTTAAAAATTTATAACTGAAAATTAAAATTTAAAATTTAAGATATATTATTAAATATTTGAAATTTAAACTTTAAAATCTAAATTTAAGTTAAAAATTTGAATCTAAAATTTTTATATTTAAATTTAAATTTGAATTCAAAATCAAAATCAAAATTTTTTTGATGGAACAAAATAAAAATCATATTTCAAAAAACAAATTTTAGAGCTTTTTGATTTTGAATATTTAAAATAAAAAAACTGATTTTAAAAATTAGAATTAGATTTTTTAAAAATAAATTATCAAATACTCTGTTTTAAAAAATAAAAAACTTTTGTTTTAAAATGACTTTTCAGTATCTAGGCGGAACACCCCCGAACCCTCTTTACGCAAGGTGACCCGTCTCTGTTCGAAGAGCAAAAGCGGGAAATAGAAAAAGCAAAACCCTGAAAATAGAAAGAGCAAAACCCTGGGAGCTCGCTCAGACCCCTTCCTTCTCCCCCTCTAGGGTTTCGGCATTTCGCGAGTCTCCGAAGCTTTGTCGCCCATGGCGAGCGCCGCGGCGGCCACCACCCAAGCGGCGGCGACGGCGACGACGGCGACGGCGAACCCTAAACTCGTGGATGAATCCCTCTGGTGGGATTCCTTCGTTCTCCTCTACGACGAGCTCGACCGAGCCCCTCTCTCCGACGACCTTCCTCACGATCTGGTACACACATGCCTCTCTCTTCACTTTCCCCCACCCTACGATCTGTCTTGCACGTCGAGTAGTGAGTTGATCTACAAGCGCTTCCGATTTCTTGCAGGTTAACAAGATCAAGGACAACCGCTCCTGGTTCTTGGAATCCCTCACGCGCTTTAAACCCCCGAACGAGGTATCGAGGAGAGCTCTTGATTCCCCCGAGTTGATTGTAGGGTCACAGCGCTTGGTCATAAAGCCCGAGCTCAAAGAAACCGCCCTCCGCGCTAGCAAATACCTGGTAGTTAATGCAGCTTTTGATTCTTTTCTGATTCAGTACTAGGATGTGCCTTTTGCATTCTTTACTTGTGATTGTAGTTTGCCAGTTCGACAAAAATCTGGTAACTTAGGCAAGATGGATAATAATTGGCTTAATTACACTATCATACACTGCCCTATAGGTTTTTTTTATTTTTATTTTTCCATTTTCTTCACTCTGCTCCTTTTTTTTTTTTTTTTTTTTTTTTTTTCTCCCCAGAACTATCTCTTTTTGTCAATCTCTACACTACTAGCAATAAACCTATAACTTTAGATGGAAGCTAGCAACTCCATTAAAAAGCACTGATTGAAAGTAGCAGAGCATATATGCAGCTTATTTTGACAAGAAAAAAGGAAACAATTATAAATAGCAAGAAAAATAATTGAATTTTATAATTTGATAGAAGGTTTCAATGCATCTTTGTTGGGGGCTCATTTTTCTTTTATTCCTACTATCTAACTGATGCCTCTTAATAGAGTTGTTAGTATCTTTCTAAAATAATAGATATGTCGACAGCAGTGTGGAGATTGGAGAGAAAATAACAATTTATCTATTTAGTGATGTGTTTGAGAAGAGAAAATAGCGTAGGGTAGTAAAAGAGAATAAATGTATAGTATAATGTAAAGATTGATAAAAAACGATAATTCAATTGTGTCTTGGAAAAAAAAAAAAATAGCAGTGTAGCAATTGAAAATAACACTAAAGTATAGTGTAGTAGGATGTAATAAACCCGGTAATAGTTTGATTAGTAAAAAGATAAATACACTATGTAGAAGAATTTTAGCAATAAAACTTCTCAAGCTATCTTATTTCCTTGTAGAGGAAACGATTTTAGAAAGATAACATATAATTCCTCTAAAGGCAAATAATTAACAAACTTATGGACTAGTTTGAATATGATTCATAGCTACTTCAGACCATGGTGCTTTTCATCAATGCTTATGTGGTAATAAATAATTTGAAGAATTATTCAGACAATATAAAATTCTTGAGTATTCAATAAATTCTTAAAGAAAGTGGGATTATCTTGTAACTCTTGTTACTATGCTTCTCATGTCAATATGTAAAGTAGGTTCTGAATTTTATGTGTTTTTAATCGTTGGAGATGAACTTGAACTTTTCTATTAATCATGAATAGTGGAACATGAACCATGAATTAGAATGGAACACAAGAGTCCTTGGATTTGGAGTTTTAAAACTTAACGGTGGTTTTAACGAACTCTAGGAAAATTGGAAGAACATGCAAACAACGATTTTGAGAGTCTTGAGTTTGCAGCTCAATCTTTGATAACTTTTCCATCTCTTAGATAGCTATTTATTTAAATTCGTTTATTGAAAATTTCTTTTCTTGGTTGATTTTGCTCATTTTTGCCTTTTGATCACTTTTTTATCAAACTTTTCTTTTTTTGGGGGGGGGGGGGATTATCTTGTACCAATTAGCTGCCAGATCTGCATAATCATATTCACAAATTTCCACAATAAAGGGTATAAAAATGGGGTGCTCTTTTTATCTACATTCAGATGGTAGCCTATAAATGTAAACTGCTTTTTGATATCATATGGTGGTATAGCAAGTTCTACTTTTAATGCGTGTAATGAAACTTTATGAAACTGATATATATATATATTTTTGGTTTAAATAAAGGTGTGAACTAAATGGTTTTGCTTTTTCTAGAATTTAGATGAGGTGCAAACATACATTATTGTTGAAAGATCCTTGGAGTTCACTATACTTGTTGGTGATATCGAAGGTCAGGAGCTTTTGCATTCGGTGAGTAATTTCTTGAGTACTTCTCTTTACTGCTGGTTTTTATCCGTATGTTCTCTCATATTGTCAATGGAAGGAGTTACGAATCTTACTGGTTAAAAATATTAATATAATGAAAATTATGTTTTCTAAAAGTAATTTACCATATGTATTCAAAATGTGAGCTCAATTTTGTTCTCTTTGGTGTCATAAATGAGACCTGGCCTATTGTTTTTGTAAGTTGAGAAATGCAAATGCTTTCTATTCTACAAGGTCGATTGTTTTCTTTGGACATTATAATTCTTAGAGTTTTGCAAAATCGAGTTGATGCACTTTTTTGTGTAGGAGCTTCTAAATAATGAATTGGACCAATATCATGAATTATGGTAGTGTATTTACTATTTAGAGATCGAATCTAGTGTTTTGGTGCTTACAAGGCCATTTTGTTTTTATCCGCAGTCATTTTTTTTTCCTCTCTAAAGCATGATTGCTAAGTCTAGGAAACCACTATGATGTTTGAATATTTTTGACAAGCGATCACTTTGATCATGTTTCAAATACCATTCTGATAGATGTTAAGAGGTCCATAATTTTCATCAGCAGGCTACTTATTCTCTGAACCGCATCCCAAACATTTTAAATCCGCCTGTAATTAATTTTATGACAATTGGAAGATTTCTTGATAAAGATATACTAACGCTTTATAATGTGCTTGATTTGCTATTAGTTTTGATGCATTATTTGTAAGAACCAAGGATTGCCATGTCAATGGCATAGCCGTTGCCGGTATGCTAGCATTACGACACGACACAACTATACATTGGCATTCGTTGGCACATGTTTTTTTGGTTAAATTTTCTCTTGAAAATTTAGTTTTTTAGAGTGCTTCAATACATCTAACGGCTATCAAAATGGTTTATGTATCATATCTCACACTATTCTGTAAGAATAGTCCATTGTTTGCGTTGAAAATCATAATCCTAAGAGTTGTGCAAAATCCAGCTGATGCACTTTTTGTGTAGGAGCTTCCATATAATGAATTGGACCTATCTCATGAATTATAGTAGTGTATGTAGAGATCAAATCTTGTGTTTTGATGCTTTTAAGCCCATTTTTGCAATTTTTATCCACATCCTTTCTTAAACTTGACTGCCTGAGTCTAGAAAACCACTATGATGTTTGGATATTTTTGACAAGCTAACCCACTTGGTCATGTTTCTAATACCATTCGGATGGACGTTAAGAGGTCAATAATTTTGACCAGTAGACCACTCATTCTCTGAACCGCATCCTAAACATTTCAAATCCATCTATAATGAATCTTATGACGATCGGTGGATTGAGATGAACTAAAGCTTTATAATGTGCTTGATTTGTTGTTAGTTTTGATGCATTATTTGTAAGGACTAAGGATTGTCATGCCACTGGCAAGGCCTGTGCCGTTGCCAGTGCCAGGACGACATAGTCACACAGCGGTATGGGGTGTAATATCGGCACGCTTACTTGCCAATGGCACACAATTGACACATTGGCACATTGGTGTTCATTGGCATGGGTTTTTTATTAATTTTTTCTTGAAAATTTAGTGTTTTGGAGTGTTTAAATATATCTAATAGCTATAAAAATGGTTTATGTATTATATTTCACACAATTCAGTGATAATAGGGTCCTAAACATCTTAATAATTGAAAAAATCATTTTACATATATTATGAAAGTATATGCATGAAACCAAAACATAAAAAATAATAAGGATGAAATTTATAGAAAAAACACTACCATGGGTAAATTCACTAGGTCTAAAATGACGAAAGAAATTGAAGGAAATCGTCTTATTTGTATTTTATTCCACTACAAGTTTGTCTTATTATGTAATGGAACTTACTAATTACTCAAAATGTTTGTGTATTTACAAGATCTATATATTTTAAGTATGCAAAAACTTTTGTAAATCTTTTTACCTCAAAAATCTCAAAAAGATCCCAAAAAAGCAAAAATACCATTTTGTCGATATGGTATTGGTATGACCACGTGCCACATGCCGACATGGCCTCAGCATGGTACAACATGGCGGGCATTAGGTGGCATGGGCAATTCTTGGTGTTTAATTACGTGAAAATAATCATTGTTTTCCAAAAGCTTAAGCTATGAGAGAACAATGTCTTTAATATTTGTATTCTACGCTCCCCCTCATGTTTGGGCTCAGGAGTTTTTGATAGGCCTAGATATGGAATTGAATTAAATGGGAGTAAATATAACCAAGCCACGATAAGAAGTCGTAAGAACTCACGTAGAGTAATCAACCAACCAACAAGGTCAAATCTCAAAGAAGTGATAAATCAAGTATAACCAGTCCTACTCTACATGTCATATGTCAATTGATGATGTAAATCAGTTATGATAACCATGAAGCATACAAAGACACAACCGATAAAATAGCTGACATGAAGGATAGCTAAGTATGTAAGAAAGTGGTGTCATCATAAGCTGTACTAAACAAATATGACAGTGATGGAAACATAAAGGAAATCCGAGTAAATACAGCCATACCGACATCCGGATCGAAGCACCCACCTCTAATCTAAATACTCGAGTCCCCGACTCGACTATTTTCTAGGCATTACTTGGACCTAATCAAGATCCACAAGGGCCACACTCAGTACCCTATATGCGTTATCGACACTGGCCACGACACTAAGTCGTCCACGACACAACACGGGGCATTCAAAACATCTGTCCCATTTACTTATTTTTTGAAATCGACTGATCACCGAACCGACACATCAGGTCACTGAAATAGCCCTTGAAGGGTCCCGAATCACGCAGTACATCTCCACAACCCAACCGTGGTCCCAAAACGCACCACTTTAGGTCTCGGGACAGTCGCCACGAAATTTGTATTTTAAAAAGGGCTATGGCCTCGAAATTAGGTCGTACTAGGCTTTGGAACGCCTTTTTTTTGGCATTGGAACTAAACCACAACACGCTTGTTGCCACCAGGGGCTTAATCAGCAAGGTTGGCAAGCCAACAAGGCTCAGCCACCAATTGTGGATAGCGACTACGCCGGTTTCACGACTTCGGAACTGAAACCTCACGTTACCGACCAGTTACGACATGTTATGCATTGAATCGCACCACTTCAGCCTCGTAAGGGTTTCCGGGCCTTGGACAACCATTCCGGATGTCAATCACGAAGATTGATGTTGCCCAAGATACTACATGTGAAAAGCGTCGAAACGACCAATTATGCCAAAACACAAGCGATGATAAAATTTTGTGATAACGAAATCGACTTTACGGCACGTTACCCAAACTTCCACGAATGGGAAGCCAACCAGTAGCGCGAGGAGGTCGGCATGGTTGGGGTCACCACGCACAAGATTTGGGCCTTGTCAACGGTTGCCGACGTCGGGGGAGGAAACTATGGCTGCGTGGAGGCCTGGAGGGGACTTGAATACAACTGGCAGCACCACGACAGGACTAGGGAGGAGCAGGCCCAAGGGAGGGGTCTAAGGGGCCGTGCACTGCAGGAATGAGGTTGCGGCAGTGGTTGCTGGCTGAAAGAAGAGATCTCGCTGAAAGAAGAGATCTCGACCACGGGCTTGAAGAGGGAGCAGCGACCTAGTTGTAGGGAGCAAGAAAGGGGAATCAGCGATAGGCTCGGCCCTGGGGGAGGCCGCGCGCGGCTGAGGAGGTGCTGGTTGGCTGAAGGAAGGTGTCCTGGTGGTGGGGAGGCCGAGGAAGGAAGGGTGACTGTTGGGCTAACTCGAGAGGCCAAGAGAGCCACGGTTACTGCTCGATTTGGGCCGATCCAAATGGTAGAGGAAGTTGGCCAAGCGGTGGTGTGCCAAGAGGTGGTGCTCGGTGGGATGCGGCAACATGAGAGGGATTGGTGGCTGAAGAAGAGAAAGGGAGGGTGGCTAGGGTTTTCAAGAAGAGAAAACCCTAATTTTCCTTTTTGCCGCCTTATATATGTCTTGTGGCGAAATCATGCCGGAGCTCCCAAACTTAAAGAAACTTTGCTCCGCGCATTCCTTTCTTTGCCAACTTGCGTATTGACCTTCTGCGTCCCAAAAATTTGGAAAAAAAATCATATAAAATGATAGCCCTTTATACACCATGGTCCTCCGAAAAATTTAACATTTACAAAATAACCTCTGTTTCTACAAGAATTGTTTGGCAAAATACAAGGCAATCTTACCTCGAGCCAACCTATCAAAATCTCACCTCAAGCCAACCTATCAATGGAATATATGTGCCAAATAAATGATAGTTCATAAATGTGGATATAATCAATGAAATCGGAAATAGCTGGTACTAAAGATAAAGTAAGAAAAATGTCTAACTGAAGTAAGAAGTTAGTTTTTAAAGAATCTGGGTAAACATTGCCATTAGTTAATTTGCTTGTCGTCGTGCTTAGTTTTCTTCGTGTCCCATCCAGTTTGTCTTTCTAAAATTACACATGAAAGGAACACCTTAAATGTGCTTTATGTCTGCATACTAGGCTAATTTTATTACTTCAAAAGTTCTAGCTTTCTGTTCAACGTGATTTTAATTGCATATGATGCGGGACATAAAAATCAATCAATCATATGAAAATGGATGCAATAGTAAATTCTGGAATTTGTATAAGTTTGGAATCTTTGGATTGGGAGTGATAAGATGGAAATTTCCAAGAGCCAGTTAGTGAAAGGTAAAGTGAAATAATAGTAATGTTAACGTGAGAATAAGAGTGCATATAAGTAGGAGTGTTTTTTTTTTTTTGTTTGTGAGAAATTCCATCTACTTGGATGGGAGGTTTCAACAGATCCAATAAAAAGAAAGGATTACCAAAACAATCCAAGCCTCACTTGCCTCCTCCCTGTACAATCGAAAATCAAGTACAATCAAAATCAAGTATATACCCCACCATAACAGCTAAATCTCACACTAGTATCCCTACCATTGCACCTGAAAGGAATATAGTATCCCCACAAAATGCTTTGAACCCCTACGTCATGCCATCTACTGTAGTTCCTGGCAACTGAGAGATCCTCAGTAAGCTTCATCTTCCTGTGAAAATTTGCTGGGAACTTATCTGTGATAATTTTGTCAAGAACAATCTAATAAGATAAGCATAACCTGCATCCATCACTCTAAGTGCGCTTATGAGAGTCAGTATGTTATCTCCTAAGTGCTGGAATGTTATCTGTTGCTGCTTAGAGAATTTTGTTTAGCGCAACTCAGCCTTATATTTCTTTGAGTCTTTTCTTATATAGCCTGCTTATGTTGGACCGTCATGTTGTTCTTATTTCAAATTCGCCATAACTACTTCCAGCCAATAAACTTGACATATGCCTTCCCATGAAGTTAAACTTTTGCAATTTTTATGCCCATTAGTTTGGCTTTTGTGTTGCTTCAATCAAGTTCTATAAAAAATAGTCGTGTTTTTTGTTTATGCCTTTGTTGTTGGTGTTTCCAATGATTGTATATAGTCTTTTTTATTGATCTTGCATTGCGTTTGACACTTCTTTTACAAATTTGAAGGTGCTGTCACAATATTACCTTGAGCGGCAATGCTTGCTGAAGTGTGTCAGGAAAATCCTTGTGCATGCCTGTAAGTCTTTGAAGCTGCTGGATATATACAGATTACTGGATTATGTCTCTTCATATTTTCTGGTGCGAAGTGCAATATGAATAGCATACAATAATTGGAAGTAGTTTAGAAAGACATGTTTGTAGTTCTTTCTTGTAGGAATATTATTACCCTGCAACCATTGACTGGTTCTTAGCTATTTAGAGAACAGGAATGTGTTCAAATTATTACAACAAAATTTGATCATAGTCAAGACTAATGTTTTCATTTTGTCAGAAGTTTCTGTTTGGTTGTTAGTAGATAAATGTTGCTTTCTTGTAGAAGATTTAACTCTCATTGAAGTAATTCTACTTCTGTTCATAATAAATTGCTTAGAGATTAACATACTACTAGCCGATTGCAAGTTCTACTATATTCTATTTGTTGGCCGAATCTTGCCACAAGATCTTTGCGGACGATTATGAACTTAAGATTCCTATCATATGCAAGATAAGTAAGATTCCTATCATACGTAAGATAACTTAAGATTCCTACCAAAGATTGCCATGCTAGTGGGACAAGGCATGCCATTGTTTCAGCTGCACGACATGACACAGTGCAGCGGCACGCCCCGTGCCAATGTAGGCACGTCCCACCGTGCCAGTGGCACATAACTAGAACAATCGCATGGATTGATGCATTTTTATTAGATTTCATAGAAAAATGGTTACTTAGAGTGTTTTAATGTCTTTGATACCTTTAAAATAGTACAAATGTTAATATTTTACAAAGTTTAGCATGAATAGAATAATAGACATCTTAATAAATCAAGAATACAATTTAACATGATATGAAAGTACATCATGAGGCAAAATTATAGTCATAATTGAATAAAAGCTTACAGGAAGACGCTACCATCACTAGATCAAAAATGATATAAGAAATTGGAAGCAATCGCCAAACTCGTGTTACTTCAAAATAAATTGGTCTAATTATCTAGGACCCTCTATTTGCACCAAAAAGTTAGTAGATCTATAAGATCCAAATGAAACCATTACATAACTTTTTTTTAATCTTAAACTCAAAAATAACCTAAAAAGTGCAAAAAAGACATGTTTTCTCGATATAGTTCGGCACGCCCCTGTGCCACGTGTGGGCACAACCTCGGCACAGTGCGGTATAGTATGACACAAGCGATACAGGAATATATCTATATCTATATCTATATCTATATCTATATCTATATCTATAAAGAGAGAGAGAGAGAGAGAGAGAGAGAGAGAGAGTAATAGGATAAAACCCTTTGTCCTATCAAGTCATTTATGATGGTCGGGAGTCCGTGTCGCCGATTGGCACAGTCAAACATGATCTAGAGCATTTGAAGTCTCTAGAAATCGAATTTGGTGATTTTTAAACGTCACTCTCTAGTGCATCAAAAGACCACAATGAACGGCTGAAAACGAATAACGTTGTGAAAATAGAGGTTAGATCTTTTCAATGCAAAATCGGAGTTGTGAAACATGATCAAGCTAGTGAAAAGATTTTTCTATTAAAAATTCAATCGATTTGGATTGTTTTAAATCGTTAAACGAGCAACCGGCTTACACAGGCAATTAAAAACTATTGAATTTGAGGCCTTTTTGTCATGATGTAAATGACTTTTAAAAATCGCTGAATTTGATTTCTAGACATATCAAATGCTCTAGATCATGTTAGATAGTGCCGATCGCTGATACAGATTCCCGATTATCAGAAATGACTTGATAGGACAAAGGGCTTTGTTCTTTTAATAGGATAGTAGCTCTACTCTATTTCTATATTATATATAAAAGCGGATAGAAAATTTTGAGTTGACAGATGGAATATTAAATGGAATAAAAGATTATTCCATGCAAAAAAAAGAAATTTTAATAATTAACTAACTTAAAACAAATAAGATTTGAAAAATAGAATAGCTTAAAAGTAGACCTATCAAATCAACAATTGTTTAAATTCAAATAATGAATTCAAAATTAAATTTAAGTTATGAGGTTGATTCGTTAATTTAAATCAAAATTCAAGCTTTAATTTAAATTTTGAAATCAATTCAAAATTTTAAATTTTGGGTATACATTAAAAAAGAATTTGTATGTTATGGAGCACATATAAAAAAGTATTTACAGTATTAATAAATTGGATTAGAAACAAATCAACTTTGGAAAATAAATATACTATGCCATCAGTAGCCATTTAAATTCATAATGCAGAATCAAAATTCATTTTAACTTAAAATTTAAATTTAAATTAATTTAATTTGCAAATGTGACGTGCATCATTCATTCACTATAACTAGTGTGTGTGTGTGTGTGTATAGTGCAACTACTAGTAAAAGTATAGTAGCTGCTATACTCATAAGTTCTCATCCATTAGATCTGCTTCAAAATTTATGCAGATCTAATGGCTAAGAAATTAACGAGAGGAAAAATGGAACATCCGTGTCCTCTCGTTTACCACCCCCTCGGTTTCTCCACTTATCCCCTAAACTCTAAATCCTAAAACCCTAAATCCTAATCCCCCCCACCCCGTCCTCCTCCATTAGCAACCCCTATCTCCTCGGGCCCTAAGCACCACCCCCTTCTTGTGCTTCTGTGGCCCGCCTCGATAGGAAACCCCCCCTCCCATGCGTGCGCAGCACCACCTCCTCCTCTATTGACAGCCCACTCGGGCAGCGCAATTGTTGCTGCCTCATATCTCCTCTACCGTGGGGTAGCACCAACTCGTCTTCGTCATCCTTCGGTAGCCCACCTAGGCTGGTGGGTGGGCGGGGGTCTTTTTTGGGGGAGGGGGGAGATCTGAGGAGGGGGCGGGGGTTGGGGAGGGGGCCCGCCTCTAAGGAGGGGTCGGGGGTTGGGGAAAGTTCCGAGGGGAGGAGGTTAGCGAGCGATCTGAGGATAGGGCGGGGGTTGGGGGGAGGGGGACAGTACCCGCCTTGGTGGGTTGCCGACTGAGGAAGAGGTGGTGGTGATGCGTGCGCCAAGCGAAGGGGGGTTTTTCTGCTAGGGTAGGCTGTAGGAGGAGAAATATAGGGTGGTGCTGGGGGGAGGGGGTTGCTGAAGGAGGAATAGCAGGAGGCTGGGGGCTACTTCTGCTCGGGGGAAGGCAGGAGATAGGATGAGAGGGCAGGGTCTTGGGCGGGTCTGAGGTGTTGGGCGGGAGAAGGGGGGCGGTTCTCGCCGAGTGGTCTGCCAACGAAAGAGGAGGGGATGGTGTTGCATGCTCGAGGCCGATGTGGGCGGTTTCCTACCAGGGCTGGTTGCCGGAGGTGTTAGATAAGTTACATAACAAAATCCGATTGTGAGCAAAATCTAACAAGTTAGTGATAAAAAAATAAACTAAACCCACAGATGGGTGCTAAAAATTCAAAAATTATAGAAGAAGAAAGTCGAAAATTTGATTGATCTGGAAGCGTGCGTAGCCCTGCCCTAAGTTGTATTTTCGTCCTTCATGCGGGATTAACCGAGAACACAACCCCAAGATACGATCGAAATTCCTCCTGCGAGCACGATCGGCACAGAAGTTGATGGAGATTCTTTCAACACCCAATAAATAAAGAGAATAAAGAAGGCGGTGGAAAAGTAGGATGGAGAGGAAGAAAAATCTTCCTTTCTTCTTCGTTTCTTTCTCTGCTCCTTTCTGGATAAGCAAGGGAGGAAAATATATAGGGATGAGAGAGTCGAACGTTAGAAAATGTTCGATCCCACGTTTGCTATGTTTAGGCGAAAGAAACGGAAGAGAAATTTTTTTTAGGTTTTCTTTTGCCCAAAGAAAAACTAAAATAAATAATATATTAAATAATAAATAAAAATCAAATATGAGAAACATATAACCCAAAACTCAAAATTTTGAGTTTTTCCTAAAAACAATCCCCTACAAAACTAAATTTTTTTTGAAACAAGAATTAATATCAAAAGCTAAAAGAGACAAAAATTACTGGGTGTTTATAGTAATGACGAATCTGTAGATCCAACGTAACTCAAGTGTAGTGGTGTTTGAGTTTTTCTGAAGTGTGATTATTTTTTTGTTGTATGTTTTGACGTAACTCGTACAGTCTGAAAGTTAAATTTAATTACTTCTTCTGTTTGTTTTGGTGTAATTTGGTGCTGGTGAAATTAGTTTCTTGAGTTCTATTGTTTGTTTTGATATAAGTAAGTGGATCCCGTTACCTCCTGAATATAGTGGTAAATTTACCCCTATAAAATTCAACCTATTAAATAATTACAATTTTCATTATTATTTAAAGGTAATCCTAATTTATTATAAATAAGTTAATTCTAACCCATTATAAAGGAAGTAGAGTTTAGATTTTACTATTTAATAAATTTTTAGAGAAGGTTGAGTGTGGCGGAAGTTGAGTTCGGCACTCTAGAGGGGGAAGTCGAGAGTAGGTGAAGTGGAGGTCTAACGTAACTTGCGTTACACTATATTTTTGACTTACACCAAAACAAATATCGGAAATGATGGAACTTGAGTTCCATCCCTCCACTTACACCAAAACAAACGGTCCCTTAGGGCATGTTTGTTTCGTCGAAACTGGACTTTGGGTTGAAGGGGACTTTGGGTTGAAGTTGAGTTCGGTAAAAACTACTTCTTTTCTGCTGTTTGTTTCGTAGTTATGGAAGTGAAGTTTCATTAGTTCTGCTGTTTGTTTGGTAGGAAGTGTATGATGTAAAACTATAATTTATGTATAAATAATAAATAATTTAATAAATAAAAATAATATAATTATATTTTTATATAATTAAAATTTAATTATATAATAAATAATTATATAATATTTTTTATATAATTAAAATTTAATTATATAATAAATAATTTAATTATATAATATTTTTTATATAATTAAAATTTAATTATATAATTAAAATTTAATTATATAATATTTTAAATATATAATTAAAAATAATATAAAATATAATTATATAATTATATTTTATATAATTAAAAATAATATTTTTTCTTCACCTCTCTTCACCGTAATTGACTTCGGCCCACGGTGGGCCAAAGTCAATTACGCCGTTTCAGGTTAACTCGAGTTTCGATCGTAACTTATTTACGGCGAACCAAACGACGGAAGTGATCGTTTTTTGCGAAAACGACTTCCCCCCTCTCTATTTCCACCCCACTTCCACCCAAACAAACATGCCCTTATTAGTGTAAACAACTTCTATCAAAAGGAATCGGAGTGAACCAGGTCTTGAACTACGTTCCTTTGACCTTGACTTTAACTGCCACACACAATACAAAATTCTCTATCGTGGGTGTGCGTTAATGGCCATGCACAGTACCTTGATTTTCCATGAGTTTCTATGGAACCCACATCACTAGCAACGGCCATATACGGGTACTCTTATATAAGTGGTCTCCTCTAGGGACATATGCAGAGTCACATCTCATGATAATTATTGCCTTGGATACCATTAAAAGCTAAAATCTCAACCTCAACCACTACGCAGAGCACTACTCATCATAGTTACGAGATTGGAGCTAAAGCTTTTCAATATAATATGTAGAATAGCTTGTTTTATCACATTGAACCTTTTTCAAAGGGGTTTTCTATCACAAAGGTTAAGAGTTCCCACTACAGGAAGGTCTTTCATGAGCAAAGTCCTATCCCCCTCGCTAACTCCAGGACTTTAATCCTACTCAGGCCTTTTGTCAAGCAATATGCATGATTCTACTTAGATCTGATAAAACTCAAAGAAACTACATCATGAGAAGATAATCATCTAACAGACTTTTGTCTCAACTTACTGCGTTTCTTGAGAAATTCGGCTTCAAGACAAGTAATATCAAGAGCAACCAATTTAGCTTCCATGGTGCTTCTGATTATTATGGTTTGTTTGGTGGATTGCTAAGAAACTGCATTACCACCAAAAATGAAAACATACCAGGAGTGGATTTAATATCCAAAAAATAAGAAATCCTACTGGCATTGTTGTGTCCCTCAATTACAGCAGGATAGTCAACAAATCTGATAGATTATGAGAGAGTATCTTTAAGGTAACGAAATACTCTCTCCAGAGCAATCTAATGAGTTATACTACGGTTATTAGTATATCTACTCGATCTGGTTATGGCATAGGCAATGTCAGGTCTAGTCCTATTGGTTAGGTATATCAATGAACCGATAATCTGGGCATATTTCTCCTGATTCACAGGATTACCAGTGTTCTTCACAAGTTGAACACTAGGATTAAATGAAATAGAAACATAACAACAATTTGAATACCCAAATTTATTAAAAACCATTCGGGTATAATGAGATCGGGTTAGAAGAATAGAAGGTAGTAGCAAAAGAGGATGGAGAGTAAAAGGAAAATTTTCCTTTTTTTCTTCGTTTCTTTCTTAGTTCCTCTATGGACGAACAATGGAGGAATATATATATAGGGATTAGGGAGTCGAACGCTAGAAAACGTTTGACCTCACGTTCTCTCCCGTTAGGCAAAAGAAACGGAATAGGAAAAAGAACGTTAGGTTTTCTTTCGCCCAAAGAAAAAAAAGATAATAAACAATAAATAATAAATAAATAATAAATACGAGAAATAAATAACTCAAAATTCAAAATTTTGAGTATTCCTACAACAAAAGGGGAACAATTGGGTGGTGCTAGGGGGAGGGGTTGCTCCCGGGGGGTGAGGTGGGTGGGGTAACGGGAGGAAACATATGCTTTGTTTTTTCTCCTATTAGTTTCGTAGCCATCAGATTTGCACAGATCTTGAAGCAGATCTGATGGCTAAGAACTTACGAGTACATAAGAGTATAGTATCTGCACACTCTCTCTATATATATTTAAAACATCAATGCTCTATGATATGCAGAAGATATTTATTGTTACAATGGGTAAGAGTGTGGATCCAAGAAAATCTTTATAAATATCTTTCGCTTTTCTTTTTTTTTATTTATATTTTTTCCTTTGTGTTTCAATTTTCACTTTTTGCATTCTATGATTTACAGTCGGAACTCTTGAAACATAATTAGAAACAGCTGGAAGAGTCTTTTTTGGTGGTGGACTCAAACTGAAACAAATATCAATTTTGCAAGACATGTTCTAGGTTTCCTTTAATTGTTTGTTTTAAAGCTCAGGTGCACTAATTTATGCTCATGATGTACTTCAAATTGACATGCTCATGCTGGATGATGTTCCTTTGATTCCATATTGTGTTGGTTCCTGAATGAGCATGCTTGCCGTTAGCTCAAATTGTTGTCATGCTTCGTATAGTTGCATGATCTAGATGCAATTTTCTTTTGTGATTCGAGATAGAACCACTAGTTTTTATATCATGGCTAATTTTAACAAAATAAACAGTACTGTTGCGTAATTTTAAGAAATGGCTTTTTAATAATGTTGTATTAAGTTCTGAATAAATGTCGCATCATGATGCAGTAGTTTAGTTCTAGTCTAGTGAAAGAAAAGAGATGACAAGCAACTTTTATTATGATTTTTGAAGTTGTTTGATATTGAATAGGCAAGTCAATTTGCAGTTATTATGCAAGGGCTTATTGGCCTTGGATGGTTCAATATTAACCATTGAGATTTCCCCTTTTGAATCTTCCTGTTTTATTATCTAGTTAATAAATGGTTACATTACCATATTCATGTGCTATAAAAGTGATGCTTTACAAAGGATAGTACCTAGTAATTGTAATTTGCATGGCTAGTTATGTAAAACTACTTTGTTCCTTGGTACATACTAAGTTGATATCTTTTCCTTGGCATAAAATAGGTGGTTAAAGTTTCATTTCATTTGCCTGTTTAGTTATGGTTGATTTTTTTTAGTTGCCACCCAAAATTTGATGAGGTTTTTTAATTTTGTTTTATCATGAAATTAGTATTAATAATCTCTTTTCGCAGTGTATGCAAACAATGAATCTCATACAACTGAATCTCTTAGGAGGGAGGCCTTGCAACTAGTTAATGACGGGCTGGAAAGGAAGCTGCTATCCATCTTACAGGACCTACTTTCACCTGTAACTTATGCAAAAACTGTATGTTGGAAAACCATTCCATATGTTTAAGGAATTTTTTTTTGTTATTTCTATTGTTAACCAGTGAAATTGTTTCTGAATTTTTGGTTTACATTGTCAATGCTGATTGAACTTCCTTTTGTTTCTAAACTCTAATTTTCCTCTAAACAATCAGTAAGGTGGTGTCCCCTTTTCTTTCATTTCACTGGCGTATAGACTGCATTTTCCATGTTTTAGTTGGGTGAAAAATTGGGTTTTCTGTGTGTTTATATATTAGATGTATTGTGAATATTTGCTGAAGGATTAGCCAAGATTGGAGCTATTTAGATGATGCATGTCTTTTGTAGTGTATGTACTACAAAGGCCTTGTTCACAACTTAATTGCTGTTCTTTTACATTTTCCTTATGTATTTTCAAAATTTAAGTTCTCTTCTTTCTCTTGCCTTTCTTCGCTATTGGCCTTGATCTTTCATTTTTATTATCTACTCTATTTAATGACGTGTTCTCATCTATTGATGATCATTGACCTCCATTAGAACTTTCATTGCATTATGCTGTCAAACTTACTATTTAAGCTTTTCAATTCTGATCAAGGTATTATTTAATCTCCTAGATTTGATAGAAACCTAAATTTGTGGTTCTAGGTTTGCTACTTTAATGGCCATGTATTCCTCTGCCCATCCCGCCTCTTCCTCCCGATTAATAGCCTAGCCACTCCAATAGACCTTTTAAGATTATGAATGATCTGGAATCATATTATTTGACAAAATCAATTTTGCTTTATAATGTTGGCAGCACAAGTTATTATGTCTTTTCTATTTTATAGATATGAAAATACTTATCCCGCAAGAGTAACCTAACCCAATGAACTCATCCGCTAAGCCATGTCATTCAGAATGCATATGACAAATAAAGCAGATGGAAGGCTGAACAATTAGTGATTGGTTTTTTTTTTCCCCCTTAATATTTAAAAAAATCACTTGGAAAGTACTTGTTCTTATAGTTTCTCCAAGCCAATAGAAAAAAAAACCTTCTCTTTTGTTTCATGTAAACTTTAGACTGTTTTGGAAATGGCCAATGCTTCTCCGATAATGGTTTCCATCACCATTTATGGCATTGGAGGAGACGAGCTCTAAAGTGCTTCCGGCTTTTCGGACACTCTAAAGCATCAAGGTAGGTGTGTTTGGCACCACATTCCTAAACTAGGTTTGAATGTGATTGCATACTGAATATTCTCTCCTTGCTATTGTTGGTTACCTTGTCATGGGCTCTGGTTGGATGCGGAACAACAACTTTGTTAATAGAAGTACAGAACGGAGAAGTAAAACCAAGTTTCTTATTTTTGGTTTCTTGTTGCAAAATTGAACCCTTAGGCGTGTGTAGACTGCAATCATTATTCCTCGAACTACTTTTCCACTTGTACTTGTGTTGAGCTTTTTTGCTTCCATAATTTCTTGTCGAAATTTTGTTACTGAAGCCACATTATCTGCATATGCTGATGTGGTGACATTTTGTGACTTCATACATTTTAGATGAGTATGATATGCTAATTATAATAAGTTTCTCCATAGTGCTTACTTTGCTTTTGGGTGTGTCAAAGTGGGTGGTATATCAGCAGAGCTGTTTCCTGCGGGCTAATGTAAAGAGGAATTTAAGGGGCATATCGACATAATTATTTTATGTGGGTTAAAGGGATGTTTGGTTTCTCGAAAAAGTGTGGAAAGTTGTTTTTCCGAAAATAGTTTTTCATGGAAAATACCCTTTTCCACGGTTTTTGTTTTCCAGATAACAAATTCGGAAAATGAAAACTCTTGTTTTCCATGAAATCTGGAAATACTTTTTTCGAAAAAACTGCTTTTCCTATGGACTAAACGGATGGAAAACAGTTTTCCAGCCATAAAACTATTTTTTGGGCTATTTTCTGGGAAACCAAACACCTCCTAATGTAACGAGAAATTTTAGGGCTTAACCGTGTTATTTTCATCTCTAATTTAAGTTTTGTTAGTTGTCTAAAATAGTTTTGTACATAGGCATGCACCAATAAAGGTGTACATAGGGGATCACATGCTAGTTCAGTGTTTCCAACGGATTACCTTTTATTTTAAGACCTTTGTACTTGAAGTTATTGTGTAGATGATGTGGCACAACTGTTTCAGCCAATATTTTCTCCTCTCTTTCTCTTTTGCTGATGTAGCAGTGACATGTCAAAATGGCATGGCAACAAATATGATGCAACGTCACTACCACGCTATTAGTTGAGTAAGCTCTTTTGGATGAAGCATGATAGGGGATTTAGTTATAGTATGGATTTTAAGTATGAGGCTTCTAATAAGACCGAATAAGTTTAGCAACCAAAGCACAACCTTGGGACCAGAAGTGCAGTTTATTCTCCATGTCTTGTTGCAGAGCTTCATAGTTAATCATTGTTCTAAAAAGTGGTGCATAGACCTATATATGCACCTGCAAATGCGAAAGCCCTCGCTTCACTGTACCGCAAAGACCGTATACGCATGTGGCTTGGGTGCCACATAATGAGCACTTAAGCAAGATAACTAGTATCCTGCACTTGAGCTATATGCAGATAGATTTACCATGACATATCACTATGAGCTCTCATACATTTTTATCTTTATTAGATTTGATAGGAAAAGTTTCTTTAATTTTTGTGCCTAATTATATTTTATACTGAAAACAGTTTTTATATAGTAAGGTACAGGAAAATTTACATTATTTTATAGGGCCACAATGCCGTATAACACTTTTTACGTTCATGTATCTTAAATTTGTTCTATCTTATGTTGACCACATAGGCACTGCATATGCACCTGCCTTCTGCACAGTTGCTGTGGTAACTCGGGGTCTGCATACTGCTTTTTGCATTTTTAGGGCATGGTAGATAATGCGGTATTACGCACTTGTCTGCAACTCTTTAGGGGATGAAGGACTAATGAGTTGAAGTAGGAGACTTCGGTGAGAATAAGACATGGGGGCCTTATATCTTGCATGCTGTTGCTGCCTGCCATTACAAGATTGTTAGCAGTGCGAAAGTGGGGAATAATCTTTTCAGTTATTAGAGAGTTATTTTTTCCCCCCATTGTTGCTTAAGAAATGAGCAGTTTCACTTGGCACACTGTCATAATATTGTACATCTCTTGCTTGTTCAGGCTTGTCAAAATGGAGATGATGTTTAGGCCAATCTACGATAGTATCAGGCTTTGATGATTAAAACATTAACATTGATATGTACAACAATTTTAATTTCTTAGAGAGATTCTGTAAATATTTCTACTTTACTGAAGTTTTTCTCGACAATTTGCATGTCATGAGAGATAAGACATGCATTAGTCTTATGCTTGATGGCTCCAGATCCGTGGTGCCAATATCAGAAAAAAACTATTTACTGGAATAATAAGATTTAGTGTAATAATTTCACAGCATGCTTGATTAATTTCTTCATAATTTTCGAAAATTTGTTACCAAATGTGTCCAAAAAAGAAGAGCAAAGCAAACGTAGCATGCCCAAAAGTGAACCAACCCCTGTGTAAACCTGCCCTTCCCTATGGAGAATCATCACCTTGTTTGTGGGCACTTGAAGTAGAAATTTTGGCCTAAGAAGAGCAAAATTTTTCTGATGGTCATATTTTGATCCTTGCAGTATGAAGATTTTGAAATGTTAATTCCTAAGTTCTCGACTTGTTATTACATTATATTTTTTCTCTTTGACTTGCAAAGATAAGTTGCTCTTTTGCCTTTATTTGATCTTGGCTTTTGTGAACTGAGTTGTTGTTTTCTTAGCGTGAGTTTAACTATGCCTTCTTCATTGTGTAACCGTTTTAGGAAGCTGAAATCACAGAATTATGGGTGGAAGAAATGTTGATTGAAGACAATTTAATTTTGGACATTTTGTTCCTTACTTTTTATGATAACTTCACTTCCTGTAATGTTGGCCGATGGAAGACTTTATTTTCGATTTTCAAGGTATGCATTATAATTATTATTATTTTTTAAAATTGCGCGGACTTCCATTTTTAGTGAAAATTATTTGCACTACTCTTGAAATACATTTTTTACAGGGTATGTTAAGTGGTTCATTTGATGTTGGAAAACTAGCCGTATCTGTTGAAGCAAAAAATTCTTTCTGCTATGCAAAAGCTCAACTGCTGCTAATTCTGATTGAAACTTTGGACTTGGAAAATCTTCTCCAAATGGTTCATGATGAAGTGCCTTTCAGGTTATCATGAATCTTTTGATATTTTGCTTCTGTAATAGATCTGCTATACATGTTTCTTTCCAATGCTGATATGCAGTTGAGTTCCCAGTGCTAACTTACATTTCATGGTGTGCATCAGGCAAGGCTTTTCTGCATTTTCACTCTCAGATGTTCAAGAGATGGATGCTGAAGTTTCAAGTCTCTCCGACTTGGGATTTAGGGAATCAGGGCCTTTAATTCTTGCATGGGCAGTATTTCTTTGCTTGCTTTCGTCTCTCCCGGAAAGTAATACTGGTTTGTTTACGGTAATGTTTATTTTCATTATTTATTTATTTTTACCAATTTTCACATCCAATCTCAATGAGAGATTTAATTTGTTTTCTTATTTTTCTTTTTTTCCCCCTAGGAGATTGATCATACTTGCTATGCCCGACAAGCCTTTGAGGCTGCAGCTTTCATCTACTTACTTGAAATACTTCAAAGCAACACCTTGAGGGAATCAGACGTAAGTTTTCTTCTTAAATTACATTAACTTTTTTTTTTCTCTTCTTGTAGTTTATGCTATAATCTCCTTGTTGTTAGGGAAAGATGTTAATATACATTAAGTAGCCCTGAATTTGCTTATTGTTTCTGTAAATGCAATGGTTCTCATCGATATTAATATGCTAAAGGGGAAGACATCCATTTTGCTTCTTTCTGATATTTGTTTGTGTAAATGTTGCGTCTTGTTATTGTTTTTCCAATAGTTTGGTTTGTATATATGCTGTTCTCCTCTATACTTCCTCTTGGAGTGCTTCGTCAGCAATAATCAATTTTTGGTAGCGTTCTTCATGCACTATGTGCTAAGGTGCATGTGCTTGTATTGTGCTTTCTTGAATGTCCCGACAAAGAAATTAGCTTGTGCAATGAGTTAAACATCGTTCTAAATGTGTCCTTAGTACTTGAGGATTTATTTTATGAGAGTTTTCCTCCACTGAGACAATTAGAGTAGGTTATACATTTGTCACGCCCCGGGGTTTACCTTTACAATTTGAAAAGGGTTCAGTTTGAAAAAGATGGTTAATTTTTTTTTTTTTAATAGAGTTATGCAAATAACCAATCAATTGAGTTTAAAAATATAATAAACAGCCCAGGACGTGCACAGATCCGCCACATGCATAGGGTTCCTCTGTCCACATGGACAGAGTCTTCTCTATACATGCGTGGCGTCGAGCACAGAACATATATTTATCAGTCACATTAGAACCAAGAAGCGATACATTCATTCATAAGCATAATACAAATCAGTCATACAAGTATGACTTACACTAATGTAAACAACAGGGTGATGGCATATCCCTCCAAACGCCGCCGATAAAAATCCCTCCATATCTCCGCAATACAACAAACATAGCCCCTCATGTCATCGCAAACAAAATACAAATATCCTCCAATCTCCGTTTTTATTAAAAAGTCTTTTGAAAACCAGAATTGAAGAACCAAATATTGTAGTAGTGTCAAAACCGATCATCATGAATTAAACGAGCATTCACAACACATTATCCAACCATACAATTAAAGTATAAGCAATTTAAACATTTCACGATAGTGCTTGTAAGTTTAAAAGGAAAAAGGGTCATCAACTAATTCTAAATGTCATATAGCTGGGACGATGCTATCTACTGAGATCCTCACAAAGCGCCCCCCTTATCAACACCCGAGATACCTGTTAAAAATAGGGTGTGAGATACAACTGAATGTATCCCAGTGGGTCTAACGCGCCGACGACCATCAAGTTGTACCAACTGGTCTACAATAATCGACAGAAAAGAAAAGCAGGGTAACTAAGCATAATAATAATGATGTTGGAATGAAAGCAAGGTATCATGATGCACATAATGTGAAGCATGATAATAATGAAACTGGAATAATAGCAAAGTAACAAGATGCTATATCTGTAGTAAAGGAAATGCATCAATATACTGTCCAGTTCGATAGTATCCAATCCTACCACTCTTGGTCACAAGAACCTCAGGCTCGTGCCGTAGCAAGTCACTTAGCAGGGCTGACATATAACCCCATACCCTAGGGTATTGGGGGGACTCACGGGTCGATCATACTACTCTACCTGTAAAGAACCACAATGGGGGCCAGTCTGCCGGTGTACACAACATGTGCAGCAGGTGCATGACAGTCACAATGCATAATGCTCAAGTATCTCACGGTCCAACGACCGACAATCATTCGTGAGCCTTATGGTAGGATGCGGTAGTATACCAATGAGAACATAAGCCATAGTAATCTATGTTCAGGTGTGAGGAGCTACAACATGACAAAATATGTGAACAAGGAATTCCTGTGAGCTGCAAACACAAACATGAACAAGTAGAATCTCTTCCATTGATAATCACTTGGTATTGCAAATCCATTCCAGTAAGTACGTTGAACTCGTGAGCTCCAAATCGCCGAACTGTATATGCTCTTGCACATGTCATCCGGTTGTTGATGGTCTTATCAACAGTCGATACAAACTGTGTAGACATTGCGGCTCCCTCCGCACCATGTTTTAGAAAAAAATCAACCACTCGATGAAATGTTGCCATCACAAAAGCTGTAATTGGTAAGGCACGAACTCCCCTCAACACCCAATTTAAACTTTCCGATCGGTTCGTTGTCATAATACCGAAACGCTGACCACCATCGAAAGCTTTAGCCCAGTATGTCCTATCGGCGTGAAGTTTGTCAACCCAAAGCCAAGCATCTTCATCCATAGCCTTTAATTCTTTCTTTAATGCGTAATATTCTCGTTCTTCTAATGCACTCCCAATTCTCCAAAATTTCTTAAGCAAGTGTTTTGCTTTGAAAGGAATATTCATATTAGCCTTCATATGTCGCAAACACCATCGATGAGCATGACTTTTTGATGGTGGGAATACAAGTGCAACAAGATTCGCTAGCCCTTTAAAACGATCCGAAATGAGTGTAATAACTCGAGATCGTGTTATGTACCTTCGTAGGCAATTTAGAAACCACTCCCAACTCGAGCTATTCTCCCCCTCACAAATTGCGAACGGTAGCGGATATAAACCACCATTGGCATCGACACCTGTGGCGATTAATGCGTGGCCTTCGTATTTTCCATACAAATAGGTAGCATCGATACTAAATAATGGGCGGCAATACTCCCAACCATGAATCGAGGGTCCAAAAGCCCAAAAGGCTTGTGAAAACATTCTTGTAGTACTCGTCACCCTAATGAAATCAATCTTCGTAATAGTTTCGGGGTTTGTTGCTTCCAACATGGAGAAGTATCGAGGAAGGTCACAATATGATTGCTCCCAACTACCGTATATAATTTGTAGTGTTTTATTCTGTGCCTACCAAGCCTTACTATAGGATATGTTAACATGCATCTCACTTTGAACTCGAGATTGAATTTTCATAGTAAGTCTTGCCTTCAGTGTAGGTAGTATAAATTGACATATGAAAGAAGATGTATAGTTTCGATGCGTTGTATTCAGAATTGGAACCATACATGTGTGCGGACCTATATAAGTCTTTACTTTAAAATATGAACTACCTTTCGGTCGAGAGACATGTAATCTCCATGGGCAAGAATTGACCACACACCTCACAGTGTATCTAGTTGTATTTGACTTAACAACTTTAAGCTGCACATTATGTTCAATGTGCCATCGATCCAAAGCGTTCACCAAGAATGATTTATCAGAAAATGTCCGATTAGCCCATGCCTCGTCACTCGGAGGACCCTGATCAATATTTTGTTCAGTATATGCATCAACAACGGTTTGATGAATTAATTCATCACCCAGGAGAAACCGTTGTCGTTGATCTTCAAATTTCTCAAATTCCATCGGGTCCGGTACATCATCGTTGTTGACATTTGAATTTTCAATCCATTCAACACCTTCATCTCGAATGGCGCATGTGAGGGTGTTCAAACCACCGTCATGATCAGGATCCAAAGAATGCGGAACAACGTCTATATCATCGTCACTAGATTCATCATCGATTCGCCTTAGATCCTCTTCATCACTTTCAATAACATACTTCTCATCACTTCCAATTACGTCCTCATTATCAATTGTAGTTCTTACTTCCCAATCGGTGCATTCTCGAACATTAGATGATGGACCTTCACTTTGATTATGACGGATAGTCACCCTGCAAAGATATTTAAGATTAACTATTCGCACGCATTGGTCCAATTTTTATATAACTAAATCATTCAATCACCTACCGCTCATTTTGACCAACCAATGGAGATGGATCCATAATAGTAGATGGCAATAATGCACTAACTGGCACACATGGAACTTCAAACACTCTGTAACACTTACATGACAAAGTTAATAATTTCTCGCACCTAAACTAATGGAGGAATTATGAAGAACATTTTTAAAGATCATTAATCTATACCTTGATGTAGGAATTCGTTCGCGATTGATGTAATTCTTTTGATAATCAGTACTAAGCATTTTCGTATAGTTGACGGAGGTTGGACGGTCTTGTGTCGTCAACACAATGCTTCTCTACGTATACTTTTATACATTCATGGAACGGAAAAAACTCATCACGCCAATTAGTGCATTGTCACTTGATATGTTAAGTAACTCCCATTTGTTGGCTCCCATTGGACATCGAACCGTTATGCGGAGACGGTCTTTCACTCGATCATAGTTAGTAACCTTGTATATTTCCGTCTCAAATTCCCGAAATGTGATATCGCGTCAGATACCAATTAATTCTTTACGGCCACCAATGTATCGTGGTATATTATCGTTCACGACTAAATTTTCGTCCCAATGGATATAGAAAGGAGCACATTCGCCGGACATAGAGTTCTAAAGTAAACAATATTATCAAAATATACGTGAGTTATCCTTTCTATACAAAATCTCTAAGAAATTTAAATAAGTATTAGGCATTTACAAAATAACTAATGTAAGAACTTTTATGCAAGCGATTTTATGAAATAATGAAGTGTACAAAAGCATTACATTCAGCACATATTAACATATGACATCTAACATACAACAAAGGGGAGGGTGAGAGATGGAATTACCATTTTGCGATTTTAGGGTTTAGGGTTTAGGGTTTAGGGTTTAGGGTTTAGGGTCTAGGGTTAGAGAGAACTGCGGCGGCGGCGGCAGGGAACTTGGGGTGGGATAGAGAAAGAGTGAGAGAGAGAAAGCGGGTGGGGGGCTCCGATAGCGAGAAAGAGAGAGGCGTCGGCGGCAGTCGCAGGCGGCAGCGGCGGGGACAGGGAGGTTCGGGGTGGGCCACAGAGAGAGAGAGAGAGAGAGCTTGCGAGAGAGAGGGGGCGAGGAAGTAAGCTCGGGAAGAGGGGAGGTATAATACGAAATGAAGACGGTGAATGGTTCACCGTGTCCATACAAGGTGAACCATTCACCGCGTCTAAACACGGTGAATGGTTCACCGTGTCCAGAGACGGTCATCCACCGTGACCGTGTCTGGACACGGTGAACCATTCACCGTGTTTAGAAACGGTGAATGGATTACCGTGTTCAACTTATTCCAGGTCCTCCCCACGCTCACGTGGCGCTTGCGTGGCGGGGATAGGGCCAATATTGCAATTATAAATTTGGTGGAGCTATTTGTGAAAATAAATTTTTTGAGGGGGCCAAATGCAAAAAAGGCCCTCAATAAAAATATGTTCAGTGAGGGTTTAAATTATGTTAGCCATACTTTCTCATGTTTAACCATGAGTGTACACATATTGTCTAGTATTGTTAAGCCTATTTCATTCAAGTTACTATTTCTAGTATGCCGGCTAAGGCTTTACATTCGGTCACTGATATTTGAATGAAGTCATACTGAGGATCTGTTTATTGTCCATAGAAAAACTGACTTTTCATATAGGCGTGTTGTCCATAAGCATCTAAAGTGAAACATTAACTTTTCCAATTGAGATAGTAAATGAGAAAATAGTGTATATCCATGACCGTGCACTTGTTCTACAGAAGGAATGCAAAAGTATTGCACGCTCCCTTTTCTTTTAAGCGAAAATACAAAAAACCCCCATATAAATACCCTTTTTTGCACTTTACCCCCCTGTCTTTAATAATCTCTAATTTTCTCCCTTAAAATTTAGAGTTGTAGCACTTAACTCAGCACTATTATAATTTCTTCACCATTCCGTGCATAAATTGTATGGTACTATCGAGAAACTTATTGAGATACCCTTTATATCCTTAAAATTGGTACGAATGCATATGAATCTTATATTTTCTTTCAAATTTGGTAACTTTATGAATGAGATCGCTGACTATTTACCAATTAACTTCCCTTTTTCATCATTTTTAAGGATAATAGGAGTATATTAGTAATTATTCAGTCGTACTACATAATTTATGCACGAAATAGTGACGAAATTGTAACAGTGCTTAGTTAAGTGCCATAACTCTAAATTTTAAGGTAGCCAAATAGAGGTTTTAAGAGACAGGAGGGTTAAGTGCAAAAGCGGATATTTATAGGGGGTTTTCTGTATTTTAGCCTTTCTTTTATGTGCCATACTGGACAAATTCTCCTAAGTGGATTTGAGAATGATTTCCCTTTATCCATGTAGCAAGTTGGTTGCTGTAAATTCATAATGTTTATGTTTTCACCCATTTCTTTTTATGATGTTTGTACGATATAACTAGCTAATTTCTTGTCTATTTGTTTAAAATTTTGGGCCATAGTCTGTACTTGTATTTTATCAGTTGAAGAAGTTGTCATTTAGATAGCATTTCTGACCTCTATCTCTATCTTTATTTCTTATGATGTATCCATCACATACTAGTTAATAGCTGGAAACTCCTTAACAAGTACCTTAAAATCATCATTTCAGGGGCCTGTTTCTGGTTTCTTAAGTGTCTTGAGAACACTCATTTCGTCATTTATTGCATCGTATGAGATTTCTCAGCAGGTAATTTTTGTCTTGTTAACCTGGAATTAAAGGTTTTTCTCAATTTCTTTTCTACCGTTCTCTGATAATGTAGCAGCAACACATATGGGAAATGTATTGACTGATTGCATGCTTTTTACCCACCGCAGGCTGAAGATGATTCTCTGAACATGATTTTAGACATCGTATGCAAAATTTATGATGGCGAGGTCTGGATATGTGATATTTCCACTATTTCTTAAGAATATATGTGACAGCTACTAGATTTAATTCCTTTTGTTCTTTTTTTTTTTAAAATGATTCAGGAGTCACTTTCTGTACAGTTTTGGGACAAGGAAAGCTTTGTCGATTCTCCAATTCGATCTGTTCTTTACATGTTAGAGAAAGAGTATCCATTGCGACTAATTGAGTTTATTCGCTTTCTATCTGCTGTTTGTGGCGGAGCTTGGTCCGCACAATGTGTGTATGTGACCTTCTTTCTTTTTACTAAGTTCCTTTGTGTTGGCCTTTTTGTGTCTGATTTGTGTACTTGTGTGCAAACTCTAACAACGTGCAATTGTTTGGAAGCTATGGCGGTGAGGAAGCTACTCGTTCTCATGGCAAAAGATGGGTTTTAGTGTTCTGCTTACTTACATGATCGACCTTACTTCTTCTAGTTTATTATGCATTTAAGTCAACTGTGAAATGAGGTTTTACTGGTCGGCACTGTTTAGTGTTGTTGCCCAAGTATGTTTTAATCCAGTTTGATGTGTCATTTACGCTTCCGTTTTCTTTGGGTTGAAGTCCAGAAGTTTCAATTTTGATGGATTTGGTAGTCTTTTATTTCCTTGAAAAATTCAATGGAAGTTTCTCAAAATATAAAGAAGATCAATTTAGAAATTCAAATTCCACATAATTTGATATATCCCTGTTTATTATTATGTAGTTTGGTTTGTAAAACTCTGAAATTTTCATGGATATCTGTAGAAGATAAAATGTGAGGGTTATAAGTAATAATAGTTATAGTTTCTTTTATTTTGCAATGCTTCTATCTAGTTTTCGTAAGGACTATTAGATGTAAATTACAGGCCATTTGCTTGCTACACTTTTTCCAGTGTTAGTTGTGTTTTTTCATTATTTTACTCTTACAAAATGAAATCCCACTATTCTTTTCTTGAAATTTCACAAGTCTCACAAACTGGATGATTTAGTATGGGTACATCTAGTCTTTAGCTGTAGAATGACCGAATGCCTTCTTTCCGTGTGTGTGTATATATATGAGTTCGGCTACTATATTCTTATCAGTACGATCGCCTTCGTACTCATAAGTCGTTTTCGATGATAGAGCTTCCGAATCGATGATTCATACCGTTAAACATGATTTAGTGCATTTCAAACTTCTAGAAATCAAATTTCATAACTTTTCGACATCATTTACCTTACGATCAAAAGATCTTAAAATAGACAATTCATTATCTAAATAAAGATCAATAACTCCGATCTTAAATTAAAGAATCCGATGATCTATTTTTAGGAGGTCGTTCAATTTTGACCGTTCATTTTATGCCCGCTTGATGGACTTTAATATAATTTCGAAAAATTACGAAATTTATTTTTTAAAAGTTTCAAATACTCTAAATCATATTTAACGGTATGGATCGTCAATTCGGAAGCTCTATCATCAAAAACAACTTATGAGTAGGAAGGGGTCTATACTCATGAGAGTATAGTAGCCCTACTCATATATATATATATATATATATATATATATATATATAATTGAGCTCCTATGCTTTTAAAAGTACCTATTCATTGGTGCTTGTAGGCAAGGATTTAAGTGCCGTGGCACGGGGTCGTGCCAGAAACTTGTCGGCACGGTGCGTGCCGGGCCGTGCCTATGCGTGCCGGTCACAAAAAATACATGTGTGCCGACACATAATGGCATGAAATATTTATTTTCTTTAGCAACAAAATATTCTAACTATTTATTATGTATCTTTATCAAATCTTTTGAACTTTATTGAGAAAATTACTTACTAATTTAAAGAATAGAGGGTTTTGAGCTGTGCCATCGGCACGTGGGTTGTATCGTGCCGATATCTTGTTGGCACGATACGGCACGGTGGATACGGCCCGTGCCGATGGGCACTTAAATCTTTGCTTGTAGGTTTTTGGCCCTTGGATTAAGGGATGTGCGGTTAGGATGATAGTGGTCCCCTAGGGTTGAGTGAGTGGTTGGTTGAAAAATATGAACTAATGGATGAAAATGGTCAAAGGGGTAGATCTAACGGGGGAAAACTTACAAGCACCAAGCGCTTGATGCTTTTACAAGCACCATAGCCGGACTATATATATATATATATATATATATATATATGTATATGTATATAGAGTAGGTCTTGTGTGCTCTCAGGAGCACGGAGGCCTCCGTGCTCCTGAGCCGTTTTCGATGATTGGACTCCCGAATCGACGATCGGCTCTGTTAGACTTGATCTAGCATATTTGAAATATGTAGAAAATAAATTTTGCGATTTTCCGATATCATTTACATAGCAATCTAAAGGGTTCAAAATCAACAACTTTTAATGGTTGATATATGCCGTTTCAAGTTCTTTATACTATTTACAGCAAGTTCAATATCTCTGATCGAAAATTTTAGTACTATATCACTAATTTTTATGAGATTTTTATTTTCAGCCGTTGATTTTGAACCTTTTCGATCACTAAGTAAACGATATCGAAAAATCACAAAATTTATTTTCTAGATACTTCAAATATGCTAGATCAAGTCTAACGGAGCCGATCGTCGATTCGGGAGTTCCATCATCGAAAACGGCTCAGGAGCCTCCGTGCTCCTGAGAGCACAGCAGCCCTGCTATATATATATATATATATATATATATATATATATTTGAGGTTTCTGTGGCTCATCATGTTGGGCCTTCCCTCCTTCAGCCTGTCGAGGCATCAACTGGTTGTCTATATATAATTAAAAAGGAACAATTTCACTTTCCATACATATTTAGGAGAATGTACGAATAGAAGGGAAACTAAAGTGGACTCTATCCCTGCTATTGGGTCGATAGTGTTAAGGTGTTGAGGTGTTCTACGCGAGTATGCAAGAAAGAAGGCATTTAGGCTTTCTACATGTATTTCAAATGTACAAATTAATTAACTTGATCAGTGCTGTTGCTGCTTATTATGTAGCAGCATGTACTATGCTGGCGGTTTGTCAACATGGTATAATAATGGTGCTGGGATATTCTCGTGGGCCGCTAGGTTCCGTTAGATGTCCCGCAACACATGCTACAATAGTTTCATGTTGAAGACTGTGTTGCCTAGTACCTTGCCAAGCCTGGACTGATATCGGGGATGCTGGTTTATTTAAATTTTGGGTAACACATACTGGTGAAATTTCATCTGGGCTTATAGGGTAGATGGCCTTCAAGCTGAATATTTTGGTAGTTTCTTACATTTGCAAAAATAAAATATAAAAAACAAGCTGAAAAATTTAACAGAAGAAAAGAGAATTGCAAAGTAATGGTAAATGTGTTTGACCGAAAGTAGAGTCCGTGCCATACTTATTGCATCCAAATCTTCCAGAATGGTGTTTCTTGGCGATCCTTGTGTTAGTGCTGCAAATGTTGGCTGTAGTAGTGACCATGTTGCCTGGTTGATGTGAACTGTTAAAGAATTTTACATGTTACCTATTCTCTCTCTCTCTCTATATATATATATATATTTGATGGCAATATGATTTTTAATTCTTTGTTTGGTTCTCTTTCATTACCCTAGGAATCATCTTTAGTAAAATTAATATGTTCATATGAACTACACACTAAGTTTGCAAGATATCATATGAAATATGTGACCAGTAGAGTTGAAGTTATTATATTTTCTTGCTTCTATGTTGCTTTCAGATCTGCTTACCGCTAACTTGCTTGCAGTTACAATTACCTAGAGAACATGAGCGGGATAACAACGTTGTATGAGATACCTGATCGTGCTGGTGTTGCGAACAACTATGACCTCATAGAGATTCATTACCAAATAGGTGTTCCTGGTATTGAAGGCTATGTACTTCCAACTGGTACTTGTGGTTATATATTAAAACTTATTGATGACAATGTTGCATTGGTTCGCTGGAAGGTAAATGACTTTAAAGTTTCTGATTTCTTTTAAGTCAGCTACAGTAGATGTTAAGCTTTTTCTCTGTGGTTGATATGTTAACTTTGTTCGAAGCAATAATTCAATTTCACTGAGATTGGTTTGTTGCAAGGTTTGTACTCATGTTATTGAGTATAAAAAATTCTATATGCATACTATTATATAAGTGTTTTGTCTCCATTTGTAGATCCATATCTAAATGATTGTCTACTGTTTGCTTTATAATGTTTTACGAGTCTTTAGCTCCTTTTCTAGGGCAAGGTTTAATAACTATCTTCTTATAGCATTATGGAAGTCATTTAGTCATGGTACAAAAGTGTGGCGGTTCTTCTGACTGTCTAATTTTTTGTGATACTTGATTAGCATGCTTATATATAAGACTGCAGATTTGTTACGTCATATTGCTGCTTAATGCACCTATATTGTATCAGTTTTTCATATCACGATGATTATATGAAAAAGGAAGAGTATTGGAAGAGACTATTTACACTGTTACAGATGAAACCAATAAGTAGCACTAAATTCAGATATCATTATTGTTTGTCAACCTCTTCGTCAAATCCTGTATATTTGTGTATTTCGTCAATATAGTTTGGGTGAAGGCTATGAACTAGGTTGCTAGTTTTCTATAAAAGTGTTGATAAGATGAATATTGGTTTGTTAAGCTGATGTCTTGAATGATGCAAAATTCCTTACCCAGACATATTTGAAGAAATCTTTGAACTGTTTCATTGACCTAGAAATCCACTTGTCGGATGCAAAATTCCTTGCCAAGGCATTATTTGAAGAAATCTTTGAACTATTCCATTGATTTAGAAATCCACTTGTCGGCTAGATTAATTTGTCGTATTGCCAAAAGACTGAACGAGTAAATTTCAGTGTACATAGTACAGTTCTGACTCAATCTCGATTAGAGATAAATTGAAACTTCACAAATTGTGATGATTTATTTGCTTTAATTATATTTATTTGAATTTTAGCAATAAGTTATGGATACGATTTGCTTTGATTTATGATTTTATTCATAATTTTGTCCGCTAGCATCTTTTCTAGATATATTCTAACAAAATTGTACACCTCTAGTGTCCACATTCTGGAGTTTTTCTTTTACTCCTCATTTTGGCACATGGGCTCCATTCATTCAATTATGAAGAAGTTTATTATATTGTTAATCTGTTTTACCGGATGACATCTGCAAACAAGGTAGTCATGCTTTTTTGATTCTTCAGCTTTTTGCATTTTTCTGTCTTTTCTTTTGTATTTACATTTTTTGTCAGTTTCACATGTAAGCCACTGCTGCATGCATGTTTTTCTTATATTTTATGCTCATTAGGTGGTCCATTTGCCTACGATGTTGGATGCATCATACGATGTGTATTTGCTGAAGTCCTTGATATTTGTAGAATGTAGTTGATAGAAAAATGTTTCTTGACTTCTTTTTACCAGCTTTTAGTGCGTCAGGAAGCGCCATTTCAATAATATATTAGTTCTTCTTATATGTCTTGCTTTTCTGGAGTGGATTTCGCCCTACCTGGCCAGCTAGATCTTCTGCAAAAGGAGCTGTTTGAGGATACCTGCTGTAAGAAGCCCTAAAAGATTTTTCAACCTCAAAATAACTTCTCACTGTAGCTAGAAAGAGATGGTTCAAACTGGGGCTTTATAACCAGGATTGACTAGTTTTTGAAAAATTGATTCTTAATTTAATTTGAGCTTTTGATATTTGGGCCTTGTTGGGTATCGTTGCGATTTTTTTGCTTGTTTTAAAATGCAAATTCTGTGTAATAGAGCGTATGCTTCAAATTGGGCCTTTGCATTGGCAACAAAAAACGAAAACTAAGGCCTCGTCCAGTCTTGTTACAATTTTTTTAAAATTTATTTATTTATTTGTTTTTTGTTTCTCGCTTCATTTTTTTTCTTTTTCTTTAAAAAAGCAGATGCCTCCGGCATACGACAGGGTTGCATCGCAAGCTACCTAATGATGACGTGAGTAGGAAAGTCCATCCACGGCATATCCGACCACTAATAATTTTCGTTTATAAAATCATAAAACCGCAACGATACCAAACATGATCTAGTGGTAATTTTTGTCACTTTTTTTGTGTGTGAAGAAGATGCCTTTCCGGTTGGGTTGGGTTGAGAGCTAGGCAATGATGACAAGAGTTGGAAAGATTGCTTACTGGCTCATGCTACTGCATAAAATTTTCATTTATTAAAATAAAAGAAACAGCAAGAGCAGGCCTTAGCAAACTAACTACAAATAAAAGGATGCTCAAACTTCTATATCTTCTGGACATTAGCAGTGAAGTGCAATATGAAGGATATATTTTTATGGACAAATTCCTTTGTATAATGGGTTGTCAACATTTGCTTATTTATTTGTAATTGTCAATAAGGACTTAAACAGAAGTATTCTTTTTTTTTTTCTTTTTTGTTTTTCTCAGTGCATCGCATTTGACCTTTTATAAACAAGAAGTTACTAATATGCATGTATAACAACATTTGCGTTCTTATTTGCGGTAAAAGTGAACTTTTACTTATTCTGCCTGTAATCCTTTTTACTTCTTGCTTTGCTGATTGCATGTGTAACTGAAAATATTTTGTTTGTCATCATTGAAATGATTGATTTATTCCTTTTTCTCTCAAAATCATTGTAGGCATTGTGCTTTTCTTTGTTGCATGCTGACAAGTCGTTACGTGTTCGTGCTTCTAAAGAGAGTGGGCAAATCGAAGAGGATGTCAGGTTAGAAAAGCACAACAAATTTTCCTTAAAAGTTGTAACGCCCCAATAGTCCCACATCAGATGGAAAATTGATTCTGATTAGAATATATGAGGCCTCCACGCTAGTAATAATAACTGGGCTTAAGTATTTTGGGCGGGTAGTTTGGGCCCGACGAGTTATTATTGCTAGCGGGGTCGGGTCGTTACAATTGGTATTAGAGACGAATACCAGCCGAAAGTGTGAGAGCTAAGTGCTATGCGGGGCAAAGTGCTACACCACGGGTTTGGTAGGAGCCACCTCTTGAACCCGTAGGAGCCACCTCTAGAATCTCACATCGCTGGTAATTCTGATCTATATGTTTGTGATCTGGATTTGGACAATCTGTATAATAACTGGGCTTAAGCATTTTGGGCTGGTGGCTTGGGCCCGATGAGTTATTATTGCTAGCGGGTCGGGTCGTTACAAAAGTGGAATGTTTTCTTGTACTTGACATTAATTTTTGTTCTTTATCAGGATTGATGTAGTTAATGTTTTCTGTACTTCAATATTCAAGTTAATCCAAGATGTCAGCAATGCCAGTATAGTGGCCACTTCGTTCAACATATTATCGGAAATGTTTAAGTGGTAAGCTTTCATTTTTGGAGTAAATTGTTTGTATTGATCTTCTGTTTGTCTTCTGTAGCGAGTAATAGCAATTGGCTTGTTTTCTTAAAGCTCTTTGCACGTGTAGCTGTGCTTTTTTCTTTTAATTGCAATCTAATTGTGCTAACTTCTGTATTTCAAGTTTCATCTTTGAGTATAACTCTTACTTTATATAACTAGATGAACGATGAAAGGGTAAACAAGAGTTAATTAGTATTTGATATGATCAGATGAATGATCATAGAGCAAGCAAGTGCAAATCCCCAATACCAAGGTTTTAAGTGTCCATCGGCACGGACTGTGGCCACAGTGCTGTTCGGTGTTGACAAGATATTAGCACGATACGACCCCATGCCGATGGCACAGCTAAACATCTTCTTTTCTTTGAAATTAGCGAATGGTTATTTCAATAAAGTGCAAAAGATTTGATAAAGATATATAGTAAGCAATTAGAATATATTGATGCCAAAGTATATATATATATATATATATATATATATATATATATATATATATATATATATATATATAGAGTCCGGCTACTATACTATCGATAGTACCAAGCTCTTGGTACTATCGAGTTTTCTGCCGTTAGATCTACCCTTTGATCATTTCCACCCGTTAGATTATACTATTCAACCAACCACCCACTCAACCCTAGGGGACCACTATCATCCTAACCGTACATCTTTTCATCCAACGGCCGAAAACTCGATAGCACCAAGTGCTTGGTACTATTGATAGTATAGTAGCATAATTCTATATATATATATATATATGGAGTAGGGCTATTGTGCTATTAATAGCACAATAGCCCTTGTGCTATAAGCTTTTTAACCACCCATCAATTTTGATGGGTGGTTAGGATGAAAGAGAGGAGAGAAATTGAAGAGAAATTGTATGTCTCAATTTTTCTTCTCTTTGAATTTTTCTCTAATTTCTCTCCTCTCTCTCATCTTAACCACCCATCAAAATTGATGGGTGGTTAAAAAGCTTATAGCACAAGGGCTATTGTGCTATTAATAGCACAATAGCCCTACTCTATATATATGTATATATATGTACATATATATATATATATATATGTATGTACGTACATATATATATATATATATATATATATATGTATGTACGTACATATATATATATATGAGTACGCCTCCTGCGCTTTCGAAAGCCCGAGGCCTCTGTGCTTGTAAGTTGTTTTCGATTATGGAACATCCGATTTGACGGTCTGCTCCATTAAGTATGATCTACGCTATTAGAACTATTTAGAAACCAAATTTCATAATTTTTCGACATCATTTACCAAGTGATCAAGGTCTCAAAAATGACTATTTTAACGGCCGATGTGGCACGTTTGTAAGTTCAACGGTATAGAAAAATCCAAATTGCATGAAACTTTAATAGAAAATTCTTCTTCACATCAAGAGCAAGAACAATACTTTCGATTTGAAATTTGAGTCTTTTATCACTGTTTTTTATGAGATTTTTATTTTCAGCCGTTCATTTTGAGGCTTCTCGTTCACTAGGCAAACGAAATAAAAAAAATTATGAAATTTGGTTTCTAAATAGTTCTAATAGCGTAGATCATACCTAACGGAGCCGATCGTCGAATCGGATGTCCCATCATTGAAAACAACTTATAAGCACGGAGGCCTCCGTGCTTTCGAAAGCGCAGGAGCCTAGCTCATATATATATATATATATATATATATATATATATTTCACGCCATAATGTGTTGGCACACAGGTATTTTTTGTGACCAACACACATCGGCAAGACACGACATGGCAAGAACTGTGCTGTATTGTGCTAGCAAGTTCTCTATACGATCCCGTGTAATGGCACTTAAATCCTTGCCCAAAACGAAAATAGAAAGAACTAAATGAATTAATTTAAGTGAAAGCAAAGTTACAAATACGTGTGTACATTTATAAAAACTAGCAATGGTGTGCCACATAGTTGTTTCCATATCTTTAGGTGGTCTCTAGCACTGGGCCCTAATTGTTAATAGGCCTAAGAATCTTTTCGTTATGTTGTTCAGACTGTGACCATGAAGGTCGTCTAGTAAGTCACCAAAATACTTTATGCTGGCAACAATATTCCTCTTCCAATGATCTTTTTGGACTTTGAGGAGCCTGTGGATCGATGAGATTGTAGTGCACTTTTTGAGCTTGTATCTGAAGAGTTACACTTGTTCAATTTGCATATCTTACTTTCAGTTGATTTGATTGATGGCTTCTCTTTGTTTGTCGTGACTGCTATCTGAAACGGCCTTTTAAATCATGTTTATTCTGAGCCAAGATTAGTTCGATGAAATTGGTCATTCTAGACACTGAAACCAGATCTTTTGGTCTAGCTGGATTTCAGACCAGTTGTATCTGATTTCCAATATTTGCTCCTTTGTGCAGAAGCCAAAAGTCTTTATTCCTGAAGAGGGTGCTTTTTTTGATATCAGAGCTGGTGAGGGTAGTTTGAAATTGAACAAAGGTTGAGTTCCTTTCTGGGTTTATTTAGATTTGCTAAATGATATTGAAAAACTCCAACAAAATTTAGTGTTGAAAGATCTTCTGAGTTACATAAAACCAAAAATGACCAAAACAGTATTTTGGTAAACTGAAGAGGTATCGCCATCGTTACTTGGTTGCAAAAGCAAGAGTAAACAACATCAGGATTGAAATCTTAAACTTTGGCTTTCTAGGAGCTACTTGTTTGGCTGAAAAAGACTGGATATTGCCCTGAAAATACCGAAATGAAGTTACTGAAGCAAAGCAAGAGAAAAAGGAGAAAAGGACTTAGGAAGAATAGGCTTTGAAATGTAGGGCCTTATCAAAAAAAGAAGAAGAGACACTTGGGAGAAAGAAAAGAGAAGAAAAATCGGTTGAAAGAATTGCTGTTGTGCTATTCAATTTTGACTAAAGAGAGATTGACCACCTCCTTCTAAATATGTAGGATATTGCCTACCATATATTTAAATTCATCAAATCTTTCTTTTGAAACCAGGTAGCTTTTTTACTTGGTTTTTGGAGCAAAATGTGTCCTTGCATAATCAAGTCAAGCTGCTTGATAACTACTTAGCCCACATTTAGATCTCCAAAGCTAACTAACTAATCTTTATCTAATGATCTATTGATCACTCGCAAGATGGATTATACATGAATTTTAAAATATAAATGGTGTCACAGGTAAAGCAAAAATTTATTTAAAATAGAAGATTTAATAGCATGACAAATAAACATTTGATCGCATGCTGCTGTGCCGATCCCTGATTTTGTTATTGCTATTATATATCCTTATTTAATTTTTCTATTATAAATTGTTTGCAAACTAGTGATTTATGGGTTTCTCTTGACAATGACAGCTGAAATATAGCTGTAATTTTTTTACCTCCTCGATTAATTACACCATTGGCCACCTAACCTTTATTGGAGTTCTCACTTTGATCTCTGACCTTTCAATTTTGCTATTAGGTTCTAACATCTATTATTTCTTTGAACTAAGTTCCTTCTGTCAAATGGCCTTCTATATCAGATGAAAATTGCCACATCGGCTCTAGGATCGTGTCTGACATTTTAGCACCGGAGGTTGATGTTTGCCAACGTCTATCCGACTTAGTAGGTTTTTTTCATGGAAGGTACTTTGATTGAACCTACTTACATGCATTACCAAACCAGTTGCAAAATAAAGAGTTGGGGACGAAGTGGAAATTCCGGTAAATATTGGGGTCCAATGGTTCAATCAACCCCTTTTTTTGGTGTAAAATATGAATTAGCGAACTAACCAGCATAAAAAAGAATGGAGAAGTCCATTCCTAAATAGTAGTCACCTTAAATTGCATGGGAACTTGATGATAGGCAAAAGTCTTAACTGTAGAAAACCTCGTGGATGCATCACAATTTGCACTTTGTCCCATTCGATAAAAATGTCCTGCAAATAACCCTAACGATGCATCTGAAATCTTCCTAGGGGCCTACAGCACTAACAGAGTGAGTAAAATGGTTAGAACATCCTGTTGTTTCTCTCCTCCTCGTGCTGTTTCTCCTCATCTACCATCACACCGCTGCCTTGCTCACCTCACCCTCTCTCCTTTTCCTCAACCATCATCGCCTTCTTCTATGCCATGTCATTGTCCTCGTCCTGTCCATTATATAGATTTGAGGTGAAGCCTGGGCTTGGAAGGAGAAAGACGAATGGGCAAACCAATGAGGGAAGAAGGGCACTTTTGCTACTAGAATTCATATTTTGGGGTTTCTAGCAGATTTTGGACAGCGAACAGACAGATGGAGGTTAAAGTGATAATGGTGTAAAAATGGAGGGGCAGATCTCTATATTTGTTGGGTTATTTTTGTCTTATTCCTTGATGTAAGTGCAAATCGTTATACTTATACATTATATCAAGGGGGTTATCTATATTTTTGTGAAAACAAAAATATGGAACCACACACCCTCAGCGTCTATTGTTTCGTCATTTATTCAATTGGAATATATTCGAGCTTGGTATATTTAGTTTATCAAAGGCCACGTACGTTCATACTTTTATTTGTTAATTTTGTGCTGGTTCATAATTTGAAATCAATAAAGTTTTCTTATCAGATAACAATATTGCTTATACGTTAATAACTTGATACTATGTTATAGAAGTAATCTTCAAGTTTAAGCGAGTAATTAGTAACTACTTTATTGTGATATTTCAGACTGATTGTGGTGCTGGTTTTTGCTTTGATGTAGTGCCCCTTCTCGCGTGTTTGAGGTTGCATTGAAGTTGAATGTCTTCGAAACGGAAATGAATGGACAATCAAGGTAAACAGATGATGGAATTATTTATGTTCCATGTTGTCATGAAAAGTGCATTTTGATGATAGCATTTGAGACAAATTCCTTTATTTTGTATTTTTGCCTTCTTTCATCAAAGCAATGCTATTCGTATGGATGTCTTAACACATTTCTCAAATTGCAGCACGTATATTCTAGGGGTCTAATTGATTGTGTTGTGGCCAACTGATTTGTCCAACTAGCTGAGGTGGATGCACCATATTTTTTTTGGCCATTTGAGTTCTTATTATATCTCAAAAAGTAGCTGCCTAGGCACTCAGTTAAGGGTTCGTCAGCCTTGTCATGCTTCAGTAGGAGTGATTTTGGTAAGCGAATATTATGATTTATTAGAGGACTACTTGGCCATATTTAATAAAGATTCCTTGCCAAAAAATAAAAAGCGAATAAATAAAATACTTGAGAAAAGTGGGCCGCTATCTGAGACAGTGGATTTTGGCATGCCATAGATGATGGATCTTAGCAACATGCTTCATTCTTGCCAACTGCCATGCTGTCCTTTTCCAAGAAAGCAGAGTGAAGTAGGCATCCTTTTTTTTAATTTTTTTTAATTTTTTTTAACTTCAGCCACAGCCACCTGTTTGCTTTGATATTTATGTGGTCATCCCTTTTAAAATCTATTGTAGTTGCTTATAATTGAGTTTGACAAGATCGCTACTCATTACTTGTGAAAAACTAGTCTGTTATTAGGTTTTCGTTGTAGTTGTTTTTATTAGGTTTTCGTTGTAGTTGTTTTTATTAGGTTTTAGTGCAGATGATCTTTAAAGATAAGTCAAGTAGTACTAGGGAGCCCTTAAAACATTGTTATGGAAACGAAAACTTACCAAGAAGAATATTTCTTGGATGGAATTCTTTGTTTCTTCTAAGAACTATTTGGTTAGATGTAATTGTAAATGCAATGTAGTTGCAGATTCATGCAGTTGAAAGCGTAGCAGTTACAAGTACATGTATATTGATTGGTTAGGTGTAATAGAAACTGCTGCAGATGTAAATAATTTGTTTGGTTGCATGTAGTTGGAAACTGTATTTACAAATTTTACCACTTTATATATGAGTGGTAAAATTATCCCTAACGTAGAAGAAAAATTATTATTTTTTTAAAAAGGTAATTAGGTATGTAAGCTTATCTCTTATTTAGAATTACTCTCTCCGATTGTTGTAGTTGGAACTGCAGCCAATTAATTTGGGCGTAATTGTTGTAGTTGAACCTTCTTATGCAGTGCTAGCTCCACAATAGTTAGATTCAAATGCATCAAACCAATTGTTGTAATTGAGTCTACATGCAATTACAACTGTAGTGTAGTCGTAACTACTTGCAACCAAAGAGCCCTAAGTAGGGGAGGGAAGCTTTTAAGATCAATTGGATGGAGATTGTGGAGTATAAATCAAGGTTGTAAATAACGGATAGCGGGCACATAGCGTTTGGAGGGTCTCATAGCGGAAAGCGGATAGCGAGCGCCATGAATCCATAGCGGGTTTCATAAAAACAAACTTAATATGTTTATGTTCCTTATAAAAATACATATAAGTTTGAAGAAAAGACAAAATCTTGAAGAAAGGACAACTAATCATTCCTTTTTTTTAGTATTGCAAACCTATACATATTTAATGTCATTATCTATTAAGATTAATTTTAAAATATTACGATTTAGCAAACCAAAAAGACATAAAACTCGAAAATCTATTATCTATTAACAATTTAACAATTTGTAAATGGATGTCAAAAATGATATCTTAGGTAAATGATTAAAATCTTATTCATTAGGAAGACATTCTTCTTCTCCTTCACTAGAGGCATTCTGGTCATCCACTTGAGAACCCGACCCGATTAGATGTTTTAACCTATTTGCACTTTTTTAAGTTTTGGGCGCTTTCCAACCGCTCTATAGCGGCCGCTTTAGCAGGCCCTATGCCGCTAAAGCGGCTGCTATGAACCTGATTCGCTAAATTCTGCTTTAGAGATTATGACGTAGCGGTAGCACCAAGGTTTAAAGTGTCGTGGCACGGGGGCGTGCCGCTCTGTCCCTGGCACGGTACGGCACAGGCACGCTTGCGTGCCGACACGTGGTACGCTTGCGTGCCGATGGATACGCATGACCTCCTATTGGCACGCTTTGGCACGGACATATTTCAATTTTTTTGGTTCCAATAAGCTCTCATAATGTTATTTTGAAAGATTTAGATAAATAATTATGAATATTTGCTATGTATAGTTTACTATACTCATCGATTAACATGCATGTAAGCTTTTTCTATGTAAAGTACAACTATACCTGATGTAAAATAGAGATTAAAATACAATAATAAAATTCACAAGTACAATAATTATAATTATTTACATCTTTACATAGGGATGACTGCTTAATTTCACATAGATTGTCGCGGTAGATCATATGGCATATCATCTGCAGATACAAGATTTATTCAACAATGTTGATACAAATATTGCTGGTATTGTGAGAACGTCATATATTTCCGGTATATCTCATTGTATTGTCGTAGATGATCTGCATATGCAACTGGATCGTGGATGTAATGGACAACAGTCATCTGTGGCATATGAACTGAAACATCATAAGGATAAGGATTGTGTGGAATAGAAGAACCATAATGTGGGTATGCAATTGTATCAGTGGACGTAGATGCATCACAAATATCCCTCCATAAAGGCCTTGTTGATATGAGGGATACGATGATACCGAAGTACTATCATATTCTGTGTGCAAAGTATCATCCCTTCGTGAGTGTCTAGTTGACACCGCCTCCAAACCTTCTCTCATCTCCCCATAATCTCGTGGTGAGGACCTATTACCTCTTCTATGATCATATACCACTCTAGATGTTTGATGTGGTCGAGATCCATGATCAGCATCTTGAGTGGCATGCGTGAAGTCTTGCTCTTCAGTAAATATAAGGCCACCTCCACCCTCCTGTTGTTTTGGTGGAATAAAGTCGCCACCATCCTCACTGCTATCAGTGGTATCATCATCATCACTACATTCATCTTTGGACTGTGGTAATCCAGAATCTGGTGGTGTCGATGTATCACTATCATCATCTTGTGGAAGTGCATCAGCTGCATTTAATGGATCCATCGAGGTCATACTTTTTTTACTGCTACCACTTTGAACTGTTGTTGAAGGCCTTTTTGCGGTACAAGACGTTTTTCCCTTTCCAGATTGACTCTGAGTGCGACGTGGACGACCATGTCCAGGTCCTTGCATTAGACGTTCAAATTCTGCATCAGAGGCATCTGCAAGATTTTGGGATTCTTCGTCGAAACCTGCTTGTTCTTGCACATTACCTTGAGACCTTCTTATATTCTCGTCAGCCCATCTTTCAACATCACTGATTCCTGCTTCCTCAGCAATTATTCTAAATGGTCGTGGTGGATCTCCAGGCTCATCAAGTAATGGGTCCTCTCGATTGTCTCTATCTTGTAGCCAATCAAGTATAGGGTCTGATTCATCATTGATAAAGCTTGCATCCAAAGGATCATAAGTTTTTAATTCTTTTTCCTTATCATACTCCTCTTGCATGCATCTTAAACGGAGCCTCATATTATAGTGGACGTAAACTAGCTTCTCTAATCGAGCGTACGCTAATCGGTTACGCACTTTGGTATGTATCAGTGCGAATGTGCTCCAGTTGCGTTCACATCCACTGGACGTTGTCGTTTGAGATAAGACACACACAACAATCTTTTTTAAATGCTTTGCTGATCCACCGTATTGTAGCCACCATTCAGCTGTATAATTAAAGGTTAAAAACATATAAAATTAGATTTATTGTCAGGTGTAAAATGTCTAACTTGTGGAGTTACTTACTGGGATCGGTATTGTGTCTTCCGTTAATTGCACTCGCTTCGCCAAAAGTTTCAGAGGATTCACGAAATAGTTTTCCCTTTATTATGATAGTATAATAATCAGTAATCAGCATATTAACATGTAGCAAATTAATAATACATTGAGAAATTCATTATACCTCATTTATGGCAAGAGCGGCATGTGTTGGATCTCTTTCCAATCTATTGATAACATTTCGTAATGCCTTCAATAGATCATCATCAAATCCAAGATTATAACGATGGTGGTATGACGGATTAAGGTAGTAACCTAATATTAAGAAAGAAATCACTCCATTAACAATGAAAGAATATAAATGAACAATCACTAACAAGTAGTTTTTTTTATAATTTATAACTTACCTGCTAGGTGTAGATCCCGACTCATCTGGATATCCCAACGTCTGTCAATAATTTTTAAATAAAATTGACACCGCAATGGATTTTTTTTTTTCATATTCTCTTTAGCCATCCCCAGTTTATAATAAACATGTCCCATTTGAGGTATTTTTTCTTGATCCACTAAACGAAGGACCATGTATAGCGGCTCCACAGTATCAACAATCTCTTTTACATAATCCCAAAATTTGGCCGACAGGATTATTTGCTCAATCGATTTTCCATCAGCCGTGGAGGCATAACGAGATGTTTGCCATTCATCTGATGCAAACATAGACTTTAATCTATTTTTATTTTGAAGGACACTCTTTAGAGCAATAAAATTTGTGGCAAATCATGTGATACCAGGACGTACGAGTTCTCGTCCTGTGAATTTCACTATTAAAGCATGGACCCAAAGATGATTATATAAATATTTAGATACACGTTGTGCGGTATCTACAATTTTCTTCACTCGATTTATCTCATCAAAATCAGACATCATGAGGTTGATGCTGATGCCTTTGCATTAGTAGTTTTCCAGCTCTCTTGAAGTTTGCACCATTGTCCGATATAACTTGTACCACGTATTTCTCGCCAACCTCACGTAAAACTTGTTCTAATAATGCATATATATAGTCAGCATCTTCAAACTGACCGGTCGCATCGACTGATTTGTGAAAGACCACCTTACCATTACAATAAATCAAAAAAATTATAATGCTCATTTTTGTTGAACTTGTCCAACTATCACACATCAAGGTAACACCATACATCTCCCACTGCTGCTTGAAGTTTTTCACTCATGTATGAATATCATTGACCTCCGCGTCAAGATATTTGCCCGCGATCTCATACGACGTTGGGGGTTCAACTCCTGGACCCTCTTTTTGAACGGCAGCGATCACTGATCTATAATATGGAGTGCTTGCTGCATGGGAAGGAATATGATTGAAGAGAAAATTTTTTGCTATTGCTCGACCAATTCTACATTTTTTATCTTTTTTTAAGCATTGTATCTATGCGCTGTTGTTGAGCATCTGCGCCAGGGAATGCCATTGGGTCTATATCTATAATATTTGGATGTCTTCCGCTTTTTCCTTTTGATCCTTTTTTAAATCTGTCGAACATGTGACTAACAGAACTACTTCGAGCTAAACCCGATGGTGCATGACCAGACCCAGACCCAGACCCACCACCAAGATCAAAATGTGAGCGTCCAAATTGTGCTCTTATGTCGTTGGAGTTCATCGTGCTGCCATCTTTCTTGTAGAGATGCTTCCATGGCAGCTCTAGTATCAATATCCAATTCATCACCTATACCTTCATATGGGTCAGTTGGGGGATATTCTGCCGCTCGTTTATCTAATTCATCTCGATCATCCCTTGCTTTCTTTTTTGCTATTTTTGCAGATTCTAATTCAATTTTTATTGCATGTCTTATCTCCTGAGGGACTTTAGGGCACTTTGATACTTCAGAAAAACCCCCAGCGATATGTTTTTTTAGGCGGGTGACACCTCCGCCCATACCGACCATATCACAGTAATTACATTTCCAATGAAATCTATTCGCACCAACCATTTGTCCATGATGCCAACCATAATATTCTGTTCTTTTAGGTAGCATTATGATCTACAATTATTAGCATACAGACAAGTAACATAAAATCTACTTTAGTGTAACATAAAATCTACAGGATGAAAAAAATGATGTTACTGTAATTTGATTTTTTTCCTTTTATTAGAATGAAAAAAATAATTATAACAGATAAAATCATAGAGAAATTTATTTTTTTGAATTTTTTTTTCTTTTGATATTTTTTAAACAATTATAATTAGAACTTTGATTTTTTCTGAAAATAAAATCATAGAGAAATTCTTTGATTTTCTCTTTTTCTCTTCCTTTAATCTGAATTTTTTATTTGAATTTTAATAATTCTTTTATTTTTCCTTGCTTTTATTAGAATGAAAAAAACAATTATAACAGATAAAATCATAAGGAAATTTATTTTTCTTGAAAATAAATTTTTTTAACTTTTTCTTTTGATTTTTTGATTTTGATTTTTTTCCTTAAACAATTATAATTAGAACTTTAATTTTTTCTGAAAATAAAATGATAGAGAAATTCTTTTGATTTTTTCTTCCTTTTATTTGAATTTTAACAATTTATAAAATATAAAGTAAGAGCAAGAGTTTTCTAAAAATCTTAATTTTCTAAAATTATTTTAAAATTATTTTATATTACTGTCTTTTATAAATTTATTTAAAAAATAGAAAAAAATATTTTTAAATTAATTCAAAAGGTTATGTTTAATTAATTTTTAGAAAATTTGTTAGATCTTAAAAAAATTAGCAATAAATTAAATGGCAAATAAATTAAATATTTTTAAGTATCAATTGATTTAATTTAGTTTTTAATTTTATCACTACGTTTTTAATTTTATCACTACTTTCAATTTTCTAATGCAAAAATAAAATTTTATGTTTGATATACGTAAAAATTTGTTTAGAAGATCGATTTATGTTGCCCTGATTCACAAAAAGTTTCGTGGTGCGACAAATTTTGACAAGCTAATTTGCAAATAAAAAATAGATGTCTGTGGTGGAAGCGGAAGGTTGGGGCCGATAGGACCCCCGCAGTATGAGTCGGATATATCAATTAAAAATATGTTTGATAAATAAAAAATTAAATATAAATTTTTTTGACTTACCTGACAAGTAAATCCGCGATTTTGCAATACTTTTGCCTCTTTTTTAAGTGACGAAAAAAGATGGAAAAAATAATTTTAGCAGATGTGAAGGAGGGGGGGAAGAAATGAAGAGAGAGCAAAATTTAGGCACGGGAGAAAGGAAGTTGGGGGTGGGGGTGGGGGTGGGGGGGGGGGGGGGGGGGGGGAAGAAGTCAAAAAATAAAAAAGAATGATGGGACAAAAGTAAAGGAGAGGGAGGGTGGTGCTGGTGGCTGGGGGGGGGGGGGGGCAAAAGGAATCCACCAAAGTGGAATCCAAGGAAAAAAGCAAAAAAAAAAGTCAAAAAGAAAGAAAAAAGACAAATGAGAGGGGGGAGCCTCGGTGGGGGGGGGGGGGGGGGGGGGGGGGGGGGGGGGGGGGGGGGGGGGGGGGGGGGGGGGGGGGGGGGGGGGGGGAGCAATAATAAAAGAAAAAAGCCAAAAAAAAAAAAAGTATGTCGGCACGCTCGGCACGGCACGCGCGGGTGTGCCGCTCGAGCCGCTTTGTCTCGAGCGGCACGCATGGGCGTGCCGCGAGACAGGGGGGGGGTCCGAGACCCCTCCTGTACCGTGCCCCCTTCTTGGGGGCACGGTACGTGCCGCACCGGCACGCTCGATACTTTAAACCTTGGGTAGCACATAAAATCCGCTATAGCAGCCGCTATGACGGGCATAGCGGCCGCTATTTAAAACACTGGTATAAATTGACTGCATTGGCTGTGGAGTATATAACATTGACTGCATTGGCTGTGGAGTATAACATTGACTGCACTGGCACACTGTTTTAATTGTTCTAGTACTGGATGTTGAGTGCATTTAAATGCTGAAGTGTTGTTTCCTCTTTGCCTGATATCCTTTACTAAACATGTTTTGCTTCTCAGAAAGGTTTCTTGTGTTTTTTTTCCCTTCTTGTATAATGTTGCTAATATGTCACCGCTCAATAAAGGTGTTGTCTTTCTAAAAGAGCTCTTTATTATTCTTTCAGTGGTTCATGGTTTCTGTCAAGGGGGCTTGCAAGGATGCTTTACGCAGCCTGTGAAGAAAATCGCGACTGTTGCATGTTGACAACTTCAGGTATGTTTTCAATTTATGAAGAGTAATGTTTTCTTCCTGTTAGTTGCTGCGCTCTTCTGAAAGTTACCTTTTTTCGGGTGAAACCTTTACTCGGGGCAAATTTTGCAATTTGTACTATAGACTTAATGCTGTAGTTTGTGTGACACTCTAATAGTCCCATGTCGGATGAGAACGGGGTTGTGATTGAAAATATAAGGAATCATGGACCCTAGTAATAATAGTTTGGCTTAAGCATTTTGGGCTAGTAGTTTAGGCTCAATAAGTTATTATTCCTAATGGGTCGGGTTCTTATATTTGGTATCGAAGCCAGTTCACCAGTTGGAAGATGTGAGGTGGGCCTCACATCGCCTGGTGATCTTGGGCTATGTGTGTGATTGAGTTGACGAGGTCGTCAGGGCCTAAACGGGTGGAGTGTGTGACACCCAATAGTTCCGTATCGGATGGAAACGGGATTGTGATTGGGAATTCAAGTGATCATGCCCCCTAGTAATAATAATTGGGCTCAAGTATTTTGGGCTAGTGGTCTGGGCTCAACGAGTTATTATTGCTAGTGGGTCGGGTTGTTATAGTTTGGTTTTGCTGCTTCCTTTGGTTATTTATTTTACTTGTTGCAAGTGCAAGCTCCTTCTATTTTTTGCCTGGAACTGATATCAAACCCAAAGTACTAAGCTTTTTAGTTTATGTTATTGTAGAGTAAGCATTCTTCTATTGATCATGACCTAACTCAGGTCTACAATTTTACCTTTGTGTAGTCGTCATCAACTGTTCTCTGATATTTGTTGTTCCGTGCAGTGCTTGATTTCATTATTCAAGTTGTGGAGAAAGGGGCTGAGGATAATGTGGTCTCTGCGCTTGTTGTCTTCTCTCTTCAATATGTCCTTGTTAATCATATGCACTGGAAATTCGAGAAGAATGCTGGCTGGAAAGCAACACTCAAGGTATTTTCTTAATTTTTATTGCAGCTTGTTCTAATACTTGTGCCTGCAATTTCACCATTCAAGGTAGTGAATTACTCTTTTTTGTTTTTTTTTAAAGAACTTACTGTGTTTGTTTAAACTTGTAAGTATTATTGCTTTAGCAATAATAATGTAGATCTATATCTTGGACCATTGGTTTCATCTACATGGACTTCCCTAAAGTAGTTGATTTGAATAGAATATTCTTTTGATCAGTTTGTAGCTAAGTAAAAGTAAATAACTTAAATGGAGAAAAGACAATGTATTCAAGATTGGTCTTTGTTTTATAGGTTCTGGAACTGGTGAAAAGCTGTACTAGAACTGCCCCGATTACAAGTAAACTTGGTGGCATTGTTCGGGACATCATACTGTATGATTCATCTATACAAAATGTTCTTTGGCGAATTTTGTTTACATCGATGCAAATTTTGGAGGTCATCATTACTTCTATTCTTCCTTCCTTGTAATGTAATATTTTTAAACTTCATTTGTTCTATGCCTTTTGTTTCCTGTAATTGCGTACATTTTGCAGAAGTTGTATGCGACTAGCCATCATCAGTTGGAGTTAGAAGATGTACAGCTTGTTGCTTGTTGTGTCCTTGATGTTATTTATGACATGCTAGCTGATCTGTCAGAGGTAATTTTTGTTAACCTCCAATTTTGTTTGTTGGTTGCCCTTTTGCCAGCTAATTTATGTTGGTATCAGATATAGTTTCCTGTTAATTCTCTCAAAATGGTACTGCCCTTGCTTGGTGTAGTGGCAATTACTCTATAGTGTTTCAATTTTATTGATGATCAAAGAAATGAGTGGAGAGAAGTATAATGCCTTTAATTACTCAGTAAAGAATATTTCAAAATTCGACAAGAGTGTTATTTTCATTCCTTGCAATTTGAGGTTTCAGAAAGCATAACTAGAACCCCTTATTTCATACTCGTTTATTTTGAGATTATTTTATTTATTTTCTTCTCTAGAAGCTTAATGTGACGCCCCGCTTCCTAGTGGGGTCACATATCCTAGAACTACTCTAGCTGTAGCACACTTAACCCTTTTAACCTTTTGAATCTAGCCACCGCCTAAAATACTGTAGCCGGGTTAAGCGTGGTAAGGCTAGAGCAGTTCTAGGATTGGTGACCCCCTTGGGAAGCGGGGCACCACAGTTGGTATCGGAGCCAATCACCAACCGGAAGTGTGAGATGAGTCTCGACTGAGCTAGGGTCATTTAGCGGGTAGAGCGCGGCTTTTTGGCTGACCATCGTTGTCGGTGGAGCGTGGCTCCCCACAAGGTCAGCTAAGATTGGAGAGACGAGTCTCACATCGCCTTGTGCTTGTGAGTGTGCTTGATCCTGACAAGAACGTCAGGGTGACAAGAATGTCAGGACTCAAAAGGGGGAGGAATGTGATATTCTGAGGATTTGAAATAGTGCCATATATAAGGTGTAGTAGGATTAAACCTCTTAACCCAGCTATAGCATTTTGGGCGGCGACTAGGCTCAAGAGGTTATAAGGGTTAAATGTGCTAGGGCTAGAGTAGTTCTAGGATGGGTGACCCTTTGGGAAGCGAGACGTCACACTTAATTAAATTGTAAATAACTGGGGATCAAACTGAATGGATATTCTGTTAAATTTTATCTTCCTCTTTCTTTTGCTTCTTTTGTTGTCCGTGTTAACTTTAATTGATTGTTCTTCAGTTGGAGTGTTGTAGTTTGTCCAGTAACTTTCTTTCTGCTCTTTAATTGCATGTATTTGTTGGAAATTTCAGGAAACTTATTTGCACCAACCAGCCTTCGTGAATATGCTGCTATCATCTACAGCAAAACCAATGCCTTTTGTTACTGCTGTAGTGATGTTAATTTCCTCTCACAATTCGGTAAGGGCTAAGGCTAAAAGATGCTTTTGTATTTCTGTTAAACTCCTAATCTCGGCATTTCTTTCAAATCATTCTTTTTGCTTTACGTGCTATAATTTATTCACTCTTAAATTTATTATAGGTTCCAAAAAGAAAAAAGACGACACATAATGATTGCTATGAACACATATACATGCATTTGAACACACGAATGCTGACACACTAGATACTGCGTGGCCTGACTTTTGGGATAGCTACTAGACTGAGAAACAACAGAAAGTTGAAGTGAGCTTTTGGTTTCCAAAGGCACAAAGCTCCACTTTACTTTGTCTGCAGCGAGAAGCTGTTTCTAGTGGTGAAGGGTAGAGCCATTAGTGTTTCTTCACGTCCCTTAAACACTTCTGCAGAAGCTCTAGCTAGGCCAGCCAAACAGCTTTTCTAAGGATCAAAATTTGGGTTATATTATTTGGCCCTCTCACATCTTGGACCAAAGAATCTACTATGCCCTGTAATCTTGTCTTGTTCTGCAGGACATATTCTAACTCCTTGCTAGTGAGGTGAACTTTCCAGTTTGCACCATTCACTATCATATTCAAGCATATAGCATCCACAACTATAATATTCTCAAGATATTACCATGGATATGTTTTGAATATAAATTGCCTAAAGCTGTAAAGTAAGAATAGACATAGACACATTGATGAATATAAATTGGTTATTTGTCCTGAATAGGGCTCTCTCTCTCTCTCGCATTCCCCTCCTTCATGGTCCTCCTGCATGTGTGCATGTGTTCTCGAGTGCTGCTGGCTGGACATGCACAAGAATGAAGTTGTTCTAGTATTGAAATAAATAATTATACTTTTATAGGCCACAGATTGATGGTTGCTTCTGAAGTACTTCATCATGCTAATTGAAAAGTAAATGCTCATTAACTAGCGAAGATCAAGGAATTACAGATTATAAATAATCAAGACTATTGAGTTGTATTTTATGAGAGACTCTTTTTGGTGCCTATGTTTGAATGTAGCTTAATTTCGAATCGGAAGGTTTGACATTACTTTTTGTTATTTAAAGGCAATACAAGTTGCGGCAGTTAGAGTATTTTCCATGTTGTGCTTTATATCTTCAAGAACCGAGATAGAATCAGTGGAGAATGCCAACTTTCTTGCTGATTCTATGCAGGTTAGAACTTTCAAATTTGAAATTTAATTTTTTTTTTACTTCAGTTTCACTTTTTTTCTAGTTAAGATTTTTAAAACAATCTTTATCTGTATCCTTTTCATTGTTACGGCTTTTTTTTTTTTTTTTTTTTTTTTTTTTTTTTTTTTTCAGAACAACAGATTATGTGTGGCCGTCTGTCGCATTTTGGATGAGAAAGAGAGCCAAGATAATTGTTTGATCATTGAAGTATTTAAGCTACTAAATTCTGTTGCTTGTTATCAGGTATATTTCTTTCAACAGATTTAATACGTCTTTGCAGTAGAACTTCAGCTCTTTTTCTATTATATAAGAAATTAAAAAGAAACTAATTTTTACATTATCAGTTCTAGAGAAACTCTTGGCTCTAATGTGAAGGTAATGCTTCTTTGTAACTACTTGTCCTTACACAACTTCAATTTCTGCATAGAGTTGCCTAGGAATATTTATTGGCCTTTTTGTGGGACATTGCCATGAAATCTTTTTATACTGTTTTAAAAGGAGTGCATAAACTTGCATATGCACCTGCATAAGCAGATGGATTCGCTTCACCTTCACTGCATAGACCGCATTCACATATGGCTAATTTGGCTTAGCGCCACGTCATAAGCACATGGCATGTTTACATTATTCAGTCAATTTCATAAACAAATCTTCTTTAAATTTTATTACTAGTTGTTCATATTGAGAACACTCATTATATGGTAAGATACATAAAATTTTACATGATTTTCATTGTGTCAAAATGCCCTCCAACATATATTAGATTCTTCCCGATAATTCGTTTGCCTTTTCTTCTTTTCCTGTCTTTGTCTCTGTGTGCGCGCGCGCATGTGTGTATAGAGTTAGGCTAGAATACTATTGGTAACAAACGGGCTCGTTGCTACCAATTTGTTTTCGATGCTAGAGCCTCCAAATCAACAATCGACACCACTAAGCATGATCTAGAGCACTTGAGGTATCCAGAAATTTAATTTCATATTTTTCCAATATTGCTCTCTAGATCATATTCAACGGTGTTGATCGTCGATTTGGAGGCTTCAGCATCGAAAACAAATTGGTAACAACGGAGCCTGTTTACTACTGATAGTTTTTTAGCCCAACTCTATATTTAGAACTTGACTAGAATGCTTCTAATAACACTAAGTTATTGGTGCTTATGGGTTTTCGGCTCTTGAATGAAGGGTTGTGGGGTTAGGATGATAGAAGTTGTACTGTTTGAGACTTAAGGTGCACTGTTTTAGAAGTTGCAACTTAGTCTTAAATAGTTCTAAACGGTGCAAGTCTCAAACAGTGCAACTTAGTCTCAAATAATGCAAATTCAGTTTTTTGTGGTGCAACTTTGTCTCAAATAGTGTTAAATGGTGTAACTTAGTTTCAAAGAGTTCAACTTCATCTTAAACTGTCACAGCCCAATAGTCCCACATCGGATGGGAATGGAGTTGTGATTGGTATATAAGAGACCATGGACACTAGTAATAATAACCGGGCTTAAACATTTTGGGTCAGTGGTTTGGCCCAACAAGTTATTATTGCTAGTGGGCCGGGTCATTACATTTGGTATCAGAGCCAATCACCAGCCGGAAGTGTGTGACGAGTCTCGGCTGAGTCAAGGTTTGAATGACAAGGTGACAGGCTATGCCAGGGTATGGATGACAAGGTTAGCGAGACAAGTCTCATATACGTATACATGTATACATGCATGTATACATATACGTATACGTATATGTATACATGTATACGTATATGTATACATGTATACGTATATGTATACATGTATATATGTATACATGTATATATATGTATATATATATATATATATATATATATGTAGAGCAGGGCTCTGAGCCGTTTTCGATGATGGGACTCCCGAATCGACGATCGGTTCCGTTAGACTTGATCTAGTATATTTGAAATATGTAGAAAATAAATTTTGCGATTTTTTCGATATCATTTACATAGCAATCTAAAGGGTTCAAAATCAACAACTTTTAATGGTTGATATCTATCGTTTCAAGTTTAACGGTGTAGAAGTATCCAAATCATATGAAATTTTGATAGAAAATTCTTTATACTATCTACATCAAGTTCAATATCTCTGATCGAAAATTTTAGTAATATATCACTAATTTTTATGAGATTTTTATTTTCAGCCGTTGATTTTGAACCTTTTCGATCACTAAGTAAACGATATCGAAAAATCACAAAATTTATTTTCTAGATACTTCAAATATGCTAGATCAAGTCTAACAGAGCCGATCGTCGATTCGGGAGTTCCATCATTGAAAACGGCTCAGGAGAGCACAGCAGCCCTGCTCTCTCTCTCTCTATATATATATACATGTTCATGTACATGTATGCATGTGTGTGTGTGTGTATATATATAGAATACTTTCAGAAGTAAAATATGATCGTTTATTGTTGCGTCATATCTGGCAAAGTGGCATCCAGTGAATTTGCGACCACTTGATCACTAGGTAAATGATATCGTGAAATTGTGAAATTTTGCTTCTATAAGGTTCAAATATTCTAGGTTGTGTTTAACGTTGTTGATCATTGACTCAAATGTAATGATGCGGACTTCGAGAAGCATTCTAGCATTATATATATAAAATGTGGACTGCACGGACACCCACCTTCTGCATAGGTGTTATGTGGTCTCTTGGTTCCCTGCATATTGATTTTCACTTTTCAGAACATAATTTTTGCTAAATTATCTTCTTAATACATATAAAATTATATGCTGTGATTTGTATTTTATTATATATGCAAGTTATGTTTAAATTGTTAGTTCTGAAAGAATATTACATCTTTTTAAATAGATTTTTTAGCAGAACTCCATTAAACCCATGATAACGGGAGAAAATTTGTCGATAGATATACGAGTGTGCAGTTCCTCCTCTTTCCTATTGTATAGTCTTTTTCTGATCTTTTGGTAGTTTCTCTCCAACTTCTCCACAATCACCATGATACATGCTCCCCTTCTACCCTTTTAATCTAGTCCATCATCTCCTCATTCACCTCTTTCTGACACCCATGTGGGCTTTATGTGCATCCTGCTAGTGGTACATGGGAGTTTCAGAGAAGTTGGCTTTTGGTGGCAGATTGAAGTTGGGAAGTTGTTGATCGGTTGTTATTGGTGCATGCTTGTCCTAAGCTTTTTTCGGTGCATGCTTTACCTAAGTTGTTTGTCTATTTCTTTTTTCTTTCTTAAACTTCAATGTTAATGAGCTTGATTATTTTGTGGGTTAGATATTAGGTTTGGAGACCAATCTATATATCTTCCTCTTCTGTTGGTCAGGTTTGGGGGCCGTCTCCTCTATCTCCCCTCTATTTGCCGTCTCTTCTATCTCCCCTTTGTTTCGTTTGGACTTCTACCTCTTTCCCTTTTTCTAAATATAGAATGTGATTGGAATACTATTGATAGTATGAGAATAGTGTTTACTATCAACTTTTTGACCCTTGGATGCTTAGGGTTTAGTGGAGGTTGGTGAAATAATAATAATCTAAGGGTGGAAAAGTTGATACTTGATAGTAAACACTATTCATATACTATTGATAGTATAGCAGGTTAACTCTCTCTCTCTCTCTATATATATATATATATATATATATTATGAAAGTATATGCATGAAACCAAAACTAAAATATGATTAGCGATATTGGAGGAAATGTTCTTATTGTTTTTATTTATTTATTTATTTTACTTAAAGTTTGTCTTATTATTCAATAGAGCTTACCAATTGCTCAAATTGTTAAGTAGATTTACAATATCTATATATTTTAAATATGAAAAATGTTTTATAAAAGTTTTCACCTCAAAAAATTCAAAAATATTTCAAAAAGTTTTAAAAAAATATTTTGTTGATATGGTGTCGGCACTATCCTGTCGGCACGATCCTGTGCCATTTGCTGGCACGTCCTTGGCATTGTACGATACGGGTGGCACAAATAATCCTTCACTTATATGGATGCCTATGAACTTTTCCGTTATCCGGACCCAAAAAAAAAACATAGATGGAGGATCTAATATTTCCATAGAGAACTGTAGGTTCCTTGGAGGGCCTTGAATTCATTCCAGTTGTTTTCTGTAGTATGCTATTAGCTGTTCTATTGTTTTTCCATTAAGCATTATTTACAGTTCTCATTTTTGCATTCTACGACGATACGTGGTGTAAGCTTTGTGGATATGTATAATCTTTTTTTTTAAAAAAAGATTAACCTGGCATATGTTGCATTGCAGCCTGCTCTCCTTGTTTCTGTCATGGTGGAAGAAAATGAAGAGACTTTGTTGAAAGATAATGGTGACATAAAAAGTCGTCTTACTCGAGCTCCTCTTATCAAGCCTGTAAAATTGAGAGATGCTAATTTGATAGGCTTAATTTTGAAGTATATTCAAAGATCCACGGATTTACTTACTAGGTAATGGAGTCTATCATTTTGCTGAATGTTTCATGATAGCCACTTCTGTTGTACTTGTCTGCATATTCAATGAAGCAATAGTCTAGTACAGGGCTTTTTTTGCATTTGGCCCCCTCAAAAAAAGTATTTTCACAAATGGTCCCATCAAAATTGTATTTGTAATTTAGGCCCTGCCTCCGCCACGCGAGCGCCACGTCAGCGGCATGTGGGGGAGGAGTGTTAAGTTGAACACGGTGAACCATTCACCGTGTCCAAATACGGTGAATGGTTCACCGTGTTTAATTATTATCTATGTGTCACGGACACGGACACGGGACACGGGACACGACACGACTCGGACACGACGACTCGGCAAAACTCAAAATATAAGGACACGGACACGGTTCGGACACGGCTAATAAAATATAACTTTTTTCAGTATATTAATACATATTCATTATAGATAATATACTAATTTTGCAAACAAAACTATATTTTAGAATGAAAGTTAATATAATACTTTTAAAATTAAAATTCTCCACTAAATATAATTTTTTTTTTTGTGTTAAGAGTAGAATTAGATAAATTTTTATTAGGAATAGGACTATATAATTTTTTAATTATATTTTTTTCTAAAATTATACGATACTTTTTTCCAAATTATATATTTTTTAATTAATTTATTATGATGTGGCAATATTAAGTATCCTAACTAATTAGGAATTAATTAACAATTTTTTCCGATTTCAAATTAACAAATTTTCCGGATTCCTAATTAACAAAGATTCCTAATTAACGGACGTTGACGCGGCATGGACGCGCGTCACACGCGCGTCCATGCCCCGTATGCGTCCGACGCGAGTCGGACGCGGACGCGCGGGGGGAATCCCCGCGTCCGTGATACCCAGATTATTATAGACTCATGTTTAGTGTATTATATTGACTTAGGTACGCGGGTCCACATAATAACTAAACACGGTGAACCATTCACCGTGTTTGAACACGGTGAATGGTTCACCGTGTTCAACTTAACACTAGCTCCCGCCCGCATGGCGCTGACGTGGCGCTCGCGTGGCGGAAGTAGGGCCAAAATTGCAAATACAATTTTGATGGGGCCATTTGTGAAAATACTTTTTTTGAGGGGGCCAAATGCAAAAAAAGCCCTCTAGTACATCGTGTTTTCTTTCTCTTTTCTTGGTTTTTCTATAGTTTTTTGACTTCTCCAAAAACCTAACTGGTATAATATGCTCTTTTTTGCTAGTGATCCTCACTTGCTTCTGAGTGTTCTTGATTTCTTTAAGACATTATGGGAAGGAGGTATTCAATATATCGCTATTTTAGAGAGGTTAAGAAGCTCCGAACTGTTCTGGGAGAACTTGTCAGCATGTATATCTACCAACAGTGATAAAAGTAAATTTTCAGTTGTTGAACTGAATGATGAAAGCAAAGGACTGCCTCTAAGGTATAGCTAGGAAGAGCAGAAGAGTTTTCTATACAATAACATAGTTTGTATTCTCTGTAAATTTTCATCTTTCGAGGCCTTTTTCATATTTCTATTAAAAAAGGTTTTGGCTTGTTTTGCAGGTACCGTTGTCATGCTAGAGTAATGGAGATAATGGCACATGAAATCTTTTTACAGGAAAGACTTTTACAAGGTGAGAAATCAAAAACTCTCACTGCTAATACTTCGAAAGAACAGGTTCAGCCTTCAAATAAGCTGTACCTCAGAGTGCTGCTAAAAAAGTGGTGTGATGGTCCTATTATGGAGAGCTTGATCAAATCTTATTCCTCGAGTGGATATGAAAATGAGCTTGTTCGTCAAGCAAAGGTTTCTTTACATTCTCTTGAGACTAGTAATCATGACTTCTTATATTGCCTTATCAAGCTTAAACTGTGACAGTTTTCCATGTTTATAACCTTTGGAATGATATATTCATTAATATCCTGATATCCTCCTGCTTTCTAGCTTCATGAAAGAATACTCTCTTTGCTTTGATGCACCATACTGAAGACAAGTAGAAAAGTCAACTTAAAGGACTGTCAACTCTTTATTCCAAAAAACTTGTTGACTCATTAAACTTCGAGTACATGAATCAGAGCATAATAGGAAGAATGTCAGGTTCCTGCTTGAGCTTATTTGTTGATACTACAAAAGAGCTTTGGCTTCTGAAAAAATTGGGCCTAGGGACCCTAGAATCTCGTATGGTCTCTTCATAGGAATCGATTTCTGAAGTTGTATTCTCATACGGCTATGCGTTCTGCCTTGAATTTTCTAACTACACCTATGAAATTTGTGGACTGATTGTGCTATCTAATAGTTAGTATGTAAAACTAAATAATGCATTGGAGCGGGTGAGTAGAGATGCTAAAGAAAATTAAACTAGCGTGGACATCAAGAGATTTATTTGAGTTAACAAAAATCATGCAGAAAGTAGTATTGTCTGCAGTTAGATGCGACCGCAAGAAAGTATAGCTTTAGATACCGTGCAGTTAAGTAATGCATTATACATCTTTACAAGTGATTGTTGTAGGGTATATTTTTTCCATTTACAATTGGTTGTTATCTTACAACAGAATGGACATTATAAAAAGTTGTTTGTTGACTGTGAGGTTCTGCTGGTGGAGAGAACTTTGCATTGAATGCTTTAGTTACTTAGAGACTCGAACTACAAAAGCTTTGATATTTTGTCAGCAATCTGCTAGTACCTGTGATTCTTGGCCATGCCTCCAGCTTTGAACAACTGTAGCTAATCAAGCATGTTGTTCGTTTTCTTTAGAAGTTTAGCTATTCGTTGGACACATGGTGGCAGTTAATGAATTACGTTGTGAATGCACATCATATTATGTGATTTGTATAATTCATTCCAAGCATTGCCCATGCTGCCCAGTGCCACCCGTGTAATACTGTAAGGAGGCTGTGCCGGCATGTGACATGGGGGCATGTCGACACTTTATCGACAAAATAAATTTTTTTTGGGGCTTTTTTTCATTTAGCCCCCTCAGAATATTTTATTTTATAATTAACCTTACAAAAATTATAAATGCAGCACGATGGACAAAAGAAAAATATTTTAGGTGAATACGGTGATTCATTTACTGTGTTTAGACTTGAGTGAACATGATGATTCATTTACGGTGTTTAGATTTGAGTAACCCATTTACCGTGTTTAATAAAAAATATTTTTTCTAAAAATGGTAAATGAATCACTATATTCATTTAAATCTAAACACAGTAAATGAATCACCGTGTTCATTTAAAATATTTTTCTCTTGTCCGCCGTGGCCCCTACGTGTACAATATAGCGTCAATTTTGCATTTATAATTTTTGTAGGATCAATTTTAAAATAAAATATTTTTAGGGGGGTAAGTGCAAAAAAGTCCTTTTTGAGCTTTTAAAGGTTTTGTTTTTGAGTTAATTTGAGGTAAGAAGTTTTACAAAGATTTTTCCATAGTTGGAATATGTAATCTTGTAAATATACTAACATTTGTTGCAATTAATGAGTTTAATTGCATATGAAATCTTTTAGTGAAAGAAAAAAAACGTACAATAAAGATATCCCCCAATTGTTTTATCATATCTATGACTCTACTCTTACTAAACTGTGTGAGATATAACACTTGAGCCATTTTATAGCTATTAGAGACATTGCAACAGTTTTAAAAGCTATTTTTTTAAAATTTTACGATAATCCATGCCAATACATGCTAACGTGCTAGCGGCATGTCATTGGCACAGGGTTGTGCTCATTTTCCAATGGAGAATCAATAAAATTATCCCGTTAGATTAGAGATGAGAAGAGAAGAAAATAGAGGTTCAGTTACGTAAAGTTGGATATATATATATATATATATATATATATATATATATATATATATATATATATATATATATATATATATATATATATATATATATATATATAGTAGGACTAGTGTGCTATTAGGAGCATGGAGGCCTCCGTGCTCCTAATAGCACACTAGTCCTACTGTATATATATATATAGTTCGGCTACTGTACTCTTATTTGTATGATCGTCTTTGTACTCATAAGTCGTTTTCGATGATAGAGCTTTCGAATCAACGATTCATACCGTTAAACATTATCTAGAGCATTTAAAACTAACTAGAAACCAAATTTCATAATTTTTCAACATCATTTACCTTATGATCAAAAGATCTCAAAGTTGACAACTTTTAACGGTCGGTGTGGGAAAGTTGCTAGTTTAACGGTGTAAAAGAATCGAAATTAGTTGAATTTTTGATAGAAAATTTTATTCACCATCTAAATAAAGCTCGGTAACTCTGATCTTAAATTGACGAATCCGATCCTCTAATTTTAGGAGGTCATTCGATTTTGACCGTTCATTTTATGCCTGCTTGATGGACTTTATTATAATTTCAAAAAATTATAAAATTTGGTTTCTAGAAGTTTCAAATGCTCTAGATCATGTTTAATGGTATGGATCGTCGATTCGAAAAATCTATCATCGAAAACGACTTATGAGTACGAAGGACTCTATACTCATAAGAGTATAGTAGCCCTATCTCTTTCTCTCTCTCTCTCTCTCTCTCTCTCTCTCTATATATATATATATATATATATAGAATTGAGCTCCTATGCTTTTAAAAGCACCAAGTCATTGGTGCTTGTGGGTTTTCGGCCTTTGGATGAAGATTTGTAGGGTTAGGACTTAGGATAATAGTGGTCCCCTAGGGTTTAGTGGGTGGTTAGTGGAATAGCATGATCTAAGAGGTAGAATTGGCCAAAGGGATAGATCTAACGATGGGAAACTTACAAGCACCAAGTGCTTGGTGCTTTTAAAAGCACCATAGCCGGACTCTCTCTCTATATATATATATATATATATATATATATATATATATATATATATATATATATATAGCAGGGCTCTCCTAAGCCATTTTCGATGATGGAACTTCCTAATCGACGATCGGCTCTGTTAGACTTGATGTAGCGTATTTGAAGTATGTAGAAAATAAATTTTGCGCTTTTTCGATATCTTTTACCTAGTGATCGAAAGAGTTCAAAATCAATAATTTTTAATAATTGATGTGTGTCATTTGCAAGTTTAACGGTGTAGAAATATCCAAATCAGATGAAATTTTGATAGAAAATTCTTTATACTATTTAAATAAGATCAATATTTTTTATACAAAATTGTATTGTTATATCGTCACTTTTTATGCGATCTTTATTTTCAGCCATTGAACCCTTTCGATCACTAGGTAAAGATATTGAAAAAGCGCAAAATTTATTTTCTACACACTTCAAATATGCTAGATCAAGTCTAACGGAGCCGATCGCCAATTCGAAAGTTCCATCACCGAAAATGGCTTAGGAGTACGGAGACCTAAAAGCACAGCAGCCTTGCTCCTAAGAGCACAACAGCCTTGTTCTCTCTCTCCCCCCCCTAAGAGCAGAGCAGCCTTGCTCTCTCTCTCTCTCTCTATATATATTTATATATATGTATGTATGTATACACACACACACACACACACACACACACACACACACACACACACTCTTTTTACGCAGTATTGTTTATGAATTAGGAGCTTGGATTTTGAGTTTCATATCATAATAATAGTCTGATATGATTATCATGTATTTTAGTTAATTAGTCATGTACTAAGTCAAAAACTTCCAATTCTCTGGTGCATATGTTCCTTTTGTTTTTTTGTATTCATACCTAGAATCAAGACTGAACATGTTTGCTGTTCAGGGCACCAAAAGTTATGCAGCTTATGGAATTTAAGCTGTTTAAAATAGTTATATGGACAAATTTCTTTGTGCTTACTCTTGCTTGTAACAATATATGTGGTAGATGATTCTTTCTAGGTAATTATACTGGTGGCTCCCGAACTGTTATGAGCACTTTGGCTCCTATTCTAAAATTTAGTGGCACCTGAACATTTGCAAGTATATAAAGCTTGGTGGAAATATGACCTGGAGCCTGAACACTTTGGTAAACATTTTTTGACCCCCTATATGCACAAAAGGTGTGAATTAAAGTTTACCGTTTGACAAGAAGGGTGCTTTAACTTTCTAGAGAAAAGTTCCTTTTGACAACAGATTTATGCATGTTAAAAGGTGTTTTTGGTCATAAGTTTCCCACAAAAAATGTGACCTGGTATCCACACCATTCATTTTTCAGTGAACTTAACATCAAATATCGAAGTGGTTTAGTTTGATATGTCTTTAGACGTTCAGTAGGCATTGAGTTGAATTTGAAAGAATAGGAGCTAAAGTAAAACTTTTAAAAGAGTTTGGGGGCTTCCAGTCTAGTTTACCTGGTCTTTTTCCTTGTCTGCTCTGAACAATATATATGTAGGAATCCTATTATGTTTTGTTTGATAATTCGTGTTTTGGGTCACTCGAGCCATGCCAGGTATTTGATGCCTGTATTCAAGAGTTGTCTTGGTTAAGCACCAGCCCTAATATAGTTGGTCTCTTTTAAACCATTATTAAACTTTATCCAGAAATCTAAGGTGATAGTTGTTAGTAATAAGTATATAAGAAACTTTTAGCAGCATTAAGAATTTCTTGATACCCTTATGATATTTTATAGCATCCTTTATTATATTAATTGCTTTTACAATGTCTTTCTTTTAATACTCAGTTGGATTCGTAAGTTTTTGTATAGAATGTTAATGTTTTATTTATATTCGTTAGCATCTTTTGTCTACCAGCATTACCTCATGATGAACTTTCCATTTTTCTTGTCAAAAGGTATTAGATGATGAATTTTACCCATTTCTGTAGGTGGCTGTTTGTGTATTAATAGTGCACCTAATAATAAAGTTATCAACTGGTGATTCTGGGAGCTTGTCTCTTGCACTCGTTAGGATGATACATACCATATACCGGAAGGTTCGTCTTAGATTACATTTTTCTTTTTGTTGATTTTTGTTAACCTTCAAATTTTAATCATGGTTAATCTTCTTCAAAATCTTGTCTCTCATGCTTGTCACTTGATGTGCAGTTGAGTGAACATCCTGCTTTTGCTGTCCTTCTAGCACGATACTCATTGAGAGGTTATAGGTATGCTCATGAATTTGCTTATCAAAATCCTCGCAATTCTTTTTTCAGTTCAAAGTTGTTGTTGCACTTAATCTGTGAGGGTAAAGGTTGTTACTCAGAGAGCAATAGTTGAAAATGCAACTACAAGAGCCATTAACGGCGTAAAGATTCTTTTATAAAGAATCTAAACTAAGAAGTAACTCTTCAACATATTGGTACAAATTGTGGAGAAAAATGGCTCAATTACTAAATCTATGGCTTGTAAAGTTGGTTAGCTAGGAAACAACATATGAAAAAATTGTGTCGACAAGATGAGAATATTAAGGTGGATGTTTGGGTTATTAGGGTTATAAAATAAGAAATGAATTTTTGCAATGCAAGTTTGGCATGCTCTGTTATAGGATAAATTGTGTTATAATATCACACGCCCCAAATTCGAGACGTAACAGATGCCGCATACCTACTAGAACAACATATATGTAAGGCTACAGAACCTAACAAAGAATCAGACAAAATGATAGTCACGAAACTTCACTAAATTATGTGGTACAGAAAAAGCAAAACAAAAATGAATAAAATCATATGATAATTCACGAAAACTCACTTAACATCTACCTAACTACACAGACAAAATAACAAAAAAAGCAACTCAAACGACAATGTACGATTAGCGTTCACTTGGTCCCACCCTCGCCCAGCAAAAGAATCTCAAATTTTGGGTAAGCAAACCGTACACTACATTAGTCGGATTAAGTATGCAAAATAAAATTTTTTATAAATAATCAGATATAAATTTTCATACTGAAAATATAATAGTGATGACTGAGTTTCACAAACTTTTACGAATCACGTTTCAGAATTTTGAGTCTTAAACACACATGTTTTATAAACGATTAAGAGAAATAGAATTTTAACAAAAGCATTCTTATTTCAAAAATTAGAATTTGAAACGAAAGTCTTCAGTAACTAGCGACCCCGTTGGCTGATGGGTTGGAAATGCTCTATAAAGACTGCCTGGTGCACCAGTAACACAGCATCTGAAATAATTGATACTTTTGGGAGGGAGAGAGAGACCAAAGTTAACACTAGAGATTGTAGGGAGGAATGACATGTTAGCACTTGGTTTTTTTGAAGAATCTTGCCGAAAACAATGTTGAGTTTAAAGAACAGGATTCATTTGGCCTGCTACAAATAGTTGGGACTAAAGACTTTTGTTTGGTATTGTTACTAACTTTTTAGTCTATATGTACCTGTAATTAGTTGTTAGTCTATATGTACCTGTAATTAGTTGTTGAATACTATAGCTCGTATAAATTTTTGCACGCCCAATCTTACAAAAAGCCCTGCACATAAGCCTTGGCCAAACTTCTGTTTTGCCTATTTGGGTCTATTCCTCTATTCAGACCTGATGCTCTCGTGTCGTTTGTGATACTGTCTTCCACATTGGTTTAGATCTTCCTCTCCTTCTCAGCAACATTAACTTTAATGAAGTTGCTCCTTTGGGGCGTTCACCGTTTGGTTCCAAACCAAAACCTAACCAAACCGAATAAGACAATTTAGTTTGATTTAATTGGTTTACAGTTCGGTTTGGTTGCAAAATTGTTAGAATTTGTGTTTCAGTTTCGGCTTGGTTTTTGAAGTTGAATAACTTTACCCGAGCTGAAAACCGAACTATTATATAACCATTTTATCATGCTTGCTTTGCTATCTGCCATTTGTTGGTTCTCGAGATAAGTGATGTACCCATCCTCACTTCTCATCTATGCGAACATTAGTGATGACCTCTACCCACTTCTCATCTCATGCGATGCACCCACCTCTTTCCGACTGACTGCCTCCCACCACCCCCCAAAGGATGACCTCTACCCACTTCTCATCTCATGCCCAAAAAAATAAAATAAAATGAAAAGACACTTGAATTGAACGGTCAAGAGGAAGCTTCCTTGCTTCTAAGCCATTAGCACTAGTAGATTTGGATTATGACCATCGATCCGATCTCCACCACGCCTAAACAAGGTCTGTTCTCAAATCCCTCTCCCTCTCTCCCTCTCTCTCTCTCTCTCTCTCTGTCTCTCTCTCTCTCCATGTTGGCCAGGCCTAGAGAACTTCATTCATGTGGATCTACTTGTTGCTAGGTGTCTTTGGGTTGTTCTCGACCATGTACTTTGATTGAATCATGTAGATCTCCTTGTTTTCTTCTCCACTCCAAATCTCCTTGTTGCTGCGCAAAACCCTACCATTAGTGTCTTTGAGTTGTTCTCGATCATGTACTTTGATTGAACCGAATTGTCGAACCAAACCAAACCAAAAAATTCAGTTGGTTCAGTTCAGGAATCATTTTGGTTTGGTCCAGTTCTTACGTTTTCAAACTGAAAATTTTGGTTAGATTGGAAAATTGTCTCAGAAACCGAACCAGACCGACCGAGTACACCCCTATTGCTTTTTGTTTGGTTAGTATCAGTAATCCTCACGTGTCCTATACCTACTTCCATTGGATATAATCATTTTTTCTTCCATCTTTTTGAGTACTCTGTCCATCTCAACACCTCAATTGTGCTCTCTTTTTTTTCCCATTCATTATTTTCTAGTTGTCTGCTTTTTCCATAAAGCATGATCTTTATAAATCTCTGATATTAGTTAACCATTCTAATCAACATCTTGGCGTATCTCGGAGGATCCAAATTTAGGAAACAAAATGTTCACTGAATATATTAATGCAAAAGTTTATATGTTTATATGTAGATACAAATCATCTCTGGATATTGACTACTATAACGCCATGCCAAACTCTGGAAATTATGCTCTAACATTTTAAATCACATCAAGCATCAGAGAAATCTAGAAAAACCTATTAACTGGACTTCAATTTGTGTTGATCTGCTAAATATAAATTATGATCATTTCAGCTCATCCCAACGTTATACACAAAATAATTGAAACACTTCTAGGAGATATTGATATCTAGTTAACTTCTATTCTTAAGTAATGAGAACCAGTTTGATGTTCATGCCTAGCGGCAATCAATATCTCACCGTCAATTCATAAAGAGATTCATCCAAATGGTATTTACTTCAACTAACACCTAACGGACTTTCTTTTTGGGGGTGTTGGTGTGGTGGTTTGTAAATTCAGAAGGGCCACCAAATGTGCTGATCCCTTTTCCTTCAGGTATTTAAAAGGACCGCCGAAAGAAATTCTAGTAAATATACTGAAGTCCCCTCAATTTTTGACAATTACGCTTTACAGAGACCTAAATGAATCCAATGTCATTATAGGCTAAGAACTCCGTTAGATAGACTTCTGTGTCCTAGAACTGTCACATAAACAAATTTTGATCATATGAAACTTCTTTATTTAATGTGAAAGACTTGAATTAGAAGTGCTGTTGATGTGCAACTCCATCTGAAGATCCACATTATGCTCATTTGTTATCACCATATTCACTTACGCTATGGTTATACACTTATACATGGTGCGAATGAGCTGTGCAAATGAGCATATATTTATGTAAATATATTGGCGATAGATACTTCTAATGTTATTTTTATTGCTGGTCCATCTAATCTGCAATTAATATATGGTAATTTCAAATAGATTTATTCTGTTGTGTGAGAACCGCTCATTTACTAGTGTCACTCAACGTCTGCTTATGATTTTTCTATTTTACCTTTGTTCTCTATCATAGAGATATTAGATTCTTGAGAGATGAATCGATGATATGAATTATTTATTTTGATGCCTCCTTATTCTATTCATATATTCAGTACAAGCAAATTGATTGATACATTTGTAATATTTTACCATTTTATATATTTTCCTATTTTGAAGCTCGTCTTGTTTTCTTTCTTGAGAAGGTAAACCGTATGGCTGGTTCTTTTCCGATTCATCTAGCAGATTTCAATACTGTGTTTTCTTTAATTGATTTTGAGCACCTCATTCATACTGAAGACTGTATCTTTGGGTTACTTTGATGGACCAAGTTTGTATGTCCTATGCTTATGTTATTTTAGAAATCTGAGATTTATAATTGATATATATGATGGACCAATGAAATTTTAAATCTTGTCAACTTATTTATATATAGTCGGTTATAGTTGGTTGAGATTAACGTTATGTCCACAGTTCCGGAGAGGATGTCACCAATTTGGTAATCAATGATCTTTATTACCATATACAAGGAGAGCTCGAAGGTCGTGAGACCACTCCAGGTCCATTTCAAGAGCTTTTCTCTTTTCTACTTGATTTAGGAGCTTTCCAATTTAGAGAGCAGAGAGAAGATCAAAACATTCTCGATGATTTTTGTATGTTTGACATTTCTCACATACGCCGTGAGCTTGGCATTGAACTATGGGATTATTCTGATTGGAAGGCATCCAAAGAAGTGGCTGAGAAAATGTTCCATCATATGCATAAAGCAAATCTAATGATCTCCCTGGCAAATTCTAAGCTTTTTGGCTTAAAATCTTTAATAAAAGCTTTATCTGTCTACAATGGAAATGTGAGTCCTTCTACACTCCCCTTGTTATTATTTATTTTTTTCCCCTTGTTAATAAAATTTGATTTTTCATATATGACCTTGAACAACTTTGCCTATTTACTTATACACTTCTAAGAAAGGCCCTTCTTTACAAACAATTTCTAAAACAAACTTTCCCCTTGAATAGAATTACTATCAAAGGTAAGATGGGAAAATTTTGGTAAAAACTCTCACATTTGACAGTATGCACAATTTTCAGATTTTACAGGGGTATATAGGTTAAAAAAAAAAAATCCAAGGTCATAGACATAAAAGCTTCTTCCTTCTCCCCCTCAGAATTGAGACTATTGTGTGCATTGCTTTGATGTCCTTGATCTGTTCCAGATTGGCAGAAGAAATTTGACTTTACTGAACGAAGGAATCTCCGAGCCACTTGTCATATCAAGCATCAAGCTTTTTTGCAACTCTTTACAGGATACAGTGGATTCAGTAATTCCAACTCTCAACGCAGACGTGATTTTATTAGATTTTCTCTCAGCTCAGGAAGAAATGTTGCTCACCCTCTCGACAATCTTACTTTGGCACCACCAACAGAGTAAAAACCAGAGAAATGTGTATCCTGTATTTTCGCTTTTTATAAAGGTTTCAAGCTCTGGCATCAAATTCCTAGCTGATGTAACTACATTCACTCCTACACTTACCAAATCATTGAAGCTTCTCCTCCTGTTACTTCTGACTTCACTTCAGTTCAGTTACACACAGAAAAACGAAACCGATGAATCTGACAGAGAACTTAACCGATTTGCTGATGTTTCTCTTGCGAGTGTTGGGTTGTTACCTGTGCTTTGCAAGTTTGCAGAGAAATCAGAATATACTGATCTTTCTGTGGCATCGATTGCTATGATTTTGAAGGGCTTTCTTACTCCTAATATTTGGTTGCCTGTCCTACAAAAGCACTTGCGGCTGCAGCTCCTCCTCCAAAAAGTTCGAAGGAACGGCACTGAATCTACAAGTTCAGTGATACTTAATTTCTTGCTGTCATTGGCATGCACAAAGGGAGGCGCAAAGATGCTTCATTCAGCCAGCATTTTTTCTTCCTTGAATCTCCTTTTGCAGTCAACTGCTGACGAGCCTTTTCTATGTAATGGTAGTGTATCACCCATTGGCATCGAAGGAAAGCATGTGCATCTCTGGCGGTTCAGCATAGCTATTATTACCTCGGTGATTTATTCTCTCGGTGATGATATGTCTTGTGCAGATGTTGTTGACAACGCTATCCGTTTTCTTTCAGAGAAGTCCTCCATAATTTCCTTTCTTTTATCTGCTCCAACCTTTCCTATTAATGATCAGAACACTAAAAGAGCACGAAAGGAGAAACAAGCTACATCCCTTGCATCTCTTAATCTAATCGAACAAGTCCTCATGCTTATATGTGTTCTTGTGGGATATCAGGCTTCATGGAGAAAGGGTATGAAACAAGTAGATTCAGAACTAAGAGAGGCTGCAATCCACCTCCTAGCCTTTATTAGCAAGGGAGCACAGAGGATTGGAGATTTATTAAATAGCCCACCAATTGGAAAAGAGGAGTTTGAGCTTGATGACCGCCCGCCGCTCATTAAAAGCAAGAGTGGATGGTTTGCTTCCGTTCTTGATGCAACAATTCCTAAACCCTTTCCTACACCCTTGTCACTTGTGATCAAAGATCAGAAGGCTAATCAAGAGTCAACTAATTTGGTTATGGTTGCTGTACAAATCTATAGAATTGCTTTTCTTGCTCTGGAATTCCTTTGCATACAAGCTAAAGCAGCAGTGAATAGGGTGGAAGAAGTTGGGTTTGTTGATCTGGCTCATTTTCCTGAGCTTCCCATGCCTGAAGTTCTGCATGGATTGCAGGTATTATGTAACTATTTATTCTTTGTTTGTGTGCTGAATACTAGAAATAGCATTTTTTGCTTTTTAAATCCTGTAGTTTAATTAGCTAGTACTTCTAACATTATTCATTTTGTATGTCGTTCCATTCTGTATGTAATGCAAAACCACTTCCTGCAAAGGGTTAAATGTAGGAAGCATGCTTGATTTCCAAGTCTTTTTCCTTGAATAGGTCATAGTTTCCAGAATTTGGAATTGATCTGTCCACATCCATGTTCTTCTTATCTGGGATTTATAATCCAGAATTTCCTGCTAGTTGTGTTGGAGATGTCTTATTTAAGAGAAGAAGACACTAAACAATGTAAAAAATTACTGGAAACCAGAGTAAAGAAACAACTACGAGAGGTTCACATGAAGTCGCAATCACTGTGCTTTGTTTTGTTTGATCCCTACACAATTTTAACTTCACTGGTTTACTAACTTGTCATTATTTTTCCTTAGGATCAAGCGATCGCTATTGTCACTGAAGTTTGTGAAGCGAACAAGTCGAAAAGTCTTCAGAAGGAAGTCGAGAGCATGTGTCTCCTTTTGTTACAGACACTGGAGAAATCCTTATACCTTGAACTCTGTGTATCTCACTCTTGTGGGATCCGCCCTGTCTTGGGTCGCGTTGAAGATTTTGCCAAGCAAATTAAAGCAATGTTTCATGGTATTTAGCTTTTTTCCTCTGTTATCTTTTAAGGTTAAATTACAGATGTTCTAGTCGTCTCGTTCTGGCATTTTGGATCAAAATTTGTTTGCCTTCCCAAACTTTTGTGCATATTTGAGAAAAGTAAAATGGAAGCTTGAAGTTGAAGCAATTTCAATTTATAATGTATGGTGTAATTGAGATAGAGACGAGAGTTCAGGGGTGGCCTTGGTTGTTAAGCCTCTTTCTTAGGTCTTTTGCACTTGGAAAGTTCCTTTTCTATTGATTGATTAATTTTGTGTTCTGTGCCTATTATCTCTAATATGAATTCCAAATTTCCCTTGTGTTACGAAATGTTACAGTGGTTGAACAGCACACAAACCTCAAAGCATCGTTGAGGTCACTGAAGCAGATTATAACTCTTCTATGCCCAGGATTATTGCAAGCTAGCAATCTTATCTGACTCCTTGCATGTACAAATTCTTAACGCCCTTTGTTCTTTTACTGTTTGATCTATATACTTCCGAATTCCATTGTAGTTTGTTATGTCATATCCTCTAATCGTTTCTGCAGATAAGATTCTTTACATGCTACTGCAGAACCTGACAACAGGGGTAGCAACAAAAGCCACAAGATATGGGAGTAGCTGTACTAGCATGCATGCGAAGGTTTCGGATTCTCGTCATCCATGGGTGGTACTACGGTCTGTTGTATAGAGGGTTTACTCTTTTTGTTGTTGTTTACGAAATTAGTTTCACTAATATAGGGGCACTAATGTGATTTTTAACCACCCTGGCGCATTTCTGTTTTGCCTCATGCCGCGTGCATATGAGTACTTTGAAAGAATCAAAACTTGAGCAAATGGTGAGAGTTTTATTAGGACGAATGGAAAGCTTTGTTATTCTGGAGCCAGTGTTGATGGTGAAGATCGGTATCTCATACTCAGACTTGTGAAGAACGAAAATCGAATGATTTCCCCTCTGGATTTTTGCTTGATTATTGGATATCTGTAACTTCTTTTAAGTTTCATTCTGAATTAGCATTTCTTTAGATGGTTTTTGTTTTAAATGGTCGAACAACTATTGTATTGGATTCGTGGTTATGGACGGGTTTGTCTATAAGAAGGAAATTAAGCAACGTTAGTTCAATTACAAGATATACTTCATGGGGGGATGTAAAATGCGAATTTCTTATGATTGTGTTTTCTCCATCTAAAATCAAGATGTCATGGATCATCACGGCTACCGTTACCACTTGCCACTGTTGTCGCTTGTTGCTACTGTTCCACTATCAACCGTCGTTACTGCTATTGCCCTCCGGTCAGGATCGACACCACCATCACTACTACGATTGCTGCACCACAAGCACAGGCCACTGCCGCCACTATCGGCGTATGCATTCTGACTGCAAGCGCCAAACTCTATTTGTCATGCTGCCACCGTGGAACACATTATATTCTCTTATTATGTCATTACTAGCCTCGCGTGCATCATTATTGTCATTGTTTGCCATCATGAGTGCAGCTTATGAAATTCTTATGAGCTCAAAAGTATTAACGGTTGGGATTCATCTCATATATGGATGTACACGTGACTGACATATTAAAACTAATAATTAGGCTTAAGTATTTAGAGTTGGCGGTTTAGGCCCAACAAATTAGTAGTGTTAGTAGGCTGGATTATTACAGCTGCCATACTTTCGACTCATTATTATGTACAATTAATATAATTATAAATCAGCACCTATATATTAATACTATTTATACATCATTTTCAATGAGACATATTTTAAGTAATATGACATCTCAGCTAGGTTATGGCTTCAAATCTCTAATACGTCATTTTAATTGGTTATAAATCCCCCTCTATCCTCGGTCCCTCAACAAAGAAGAGATGAAAAGCATACCCACCGGAATTAATAGCAGTAATTACAATAATTAGGTCAAAAACCCTACCTTTCATGATCCGCAATATTACTATACTTTTCATTAAAAAATAGAAAAACTTAGGGTAGCATAAAATGAATATCACAGAATGCATATGAATATTACATAATGCACAAGATAAATCTTATTCAATCGGCAATCATTTGCTCCTTCACAGGAGAAAATAATGATGCTCATTCAAAAATAATCGTGCTCACCTGGTGGGTTAATTATAAAAATTTTACCTCCAAGATATTTGTATTAAAAAAATTAAATTATAAACCCTACTATATTTTGCCATGTGTCTCAAATATCTTTCTGCATAAATTTTTTTAATAATGTCAATTCTGTATTTTAGTGCTGTCTCAAATAGATTTCTCGTTAGAAATTTTTGTTTATTTTAATAGCACGAGAATAGTAAAAAAAAAAATTACGCACAGCGTCCCCAACTATAGGCCATTTTGAACTAGCCCATTTTCTATATTTATTTTTATCCAAAACCTTGCCTTTCTCTCATTATCTTGTCTCTCTCCCTTCATTCTATCCCCTCCTATCGCAAATCAAAGTCTTCTTCTATTATCTCCACCTGCTAAAGCTTAGAACTTTCTTCCAATAAGAAAAGAGGTGTTTCCAAGTGGGAGAGAAAGAAAGAGAGGTTGTTTTAATGGAGCAATAGCAATAAAAAAAGAGTTTGATTTATGATGGGAGGAGAGAAGGAGAGAAAGGGAAGGAGAAAGACTAGAGAGATGAAAGCTAGGTAGGATTTTGGATAAAAATAGAAGTTAGGGAAGCAAACCATAACTTAGCAAAATAGAAGGGAGAGGGGTTACAAGAAAGATGGTGAATGTTTTTATAAAGACGTTGAATCATTCATCGTCTTTATCTTTTTCCATCACCAAAATTTTAACAACAACAAGAATTTCAACACCAAAATTTCAACAACAATAAGAATTCTCCGGGAAGAAAAAAAACAGCTGGTACAGAACCCAAGGATAACAAGGGTCTTTTCATTTTTTTCCGAAGGATACTTCCCATGTAATGTCGTTGCATTACTATAGACCATATTGCGCTCTTCAAAGCAAACGTTGCACTAGTTGCCTACGTAATGCATGCATGTTTGAGATGAAAGTTGCACTCTTTGAGATAAAAATTACACTCTTTTAGAGAAAAGTTGCACACTTTGGATAAAAGTTGCACTCTTTGAGCGCAATTTATATTGTTTGAGATGAAAATTGCACTCTTTGAATAAAAGTTGCACCATTTAAAACTATTTGAGACTACGTTGCAATGTTTGAGACTAAGTTACAACTAAGCCGTGAGGTTGCTTCATATATAAATGATTCTCTCTACAAACAGAATTAACCTAAAAAAAAAAAAAAACACCACAGTGTTTTACTACAAAACAAAGGAAAGAAACTGCTCAAAATGATATAAGAAAGAACAAGAATCCATCTGAGCTTGTTTGCAATCAGGATGGATTCCACTTGTTTGCAATCCCGAGCACATGGCAACGCTATCCTTCGTCGAGGAGGGGAAGGCGACGAAGGGCGTTCCTCGTAAACGCAAGCCCAGCGGCTGCTGCGGCGGCGACAGCGGACGAAGGTCGGCGGCGGCGGCGGCGGCAGCGGCGGAATGGGAGAGAGGAGAAGGAGGAGGGGTTGAGGAGGAGGAGGCTCTTAGAAAGGAGAAGATCGAGCTGATCGGCATTAAGGTTGACTCCCACCATCTTGAGTGCTTCATTTGCTGCGAGCCCTTTGGCCCTCCTCTCTACCAGGTTCGAAATTTTTTTGTGTATTGTATTGTTGCTTCGATTTGATTTGTTACTGATCTTGGAGAGTGTTTCCAAACCTGGTAGAGAGAAGTGCCAAAGGGCTCGCAGCAAATGAAGCACTCAAGGTGGTGGGAGTCGATCTTAATGCCGATCAGCTCGATCTTCACCTTCTCAAGAGTCTCCTCCTCCTCGACCCCTAATTCTCTTCTCTCCTCTTCCGCCGCCGCCGCCGCAGCCGCTGCGCATGTGTTTACGGGGAACGCTCTTCGTCGCCTTCCCCTCCTCGACGAAGGAGAGCGTCACCATGCACTGGGGAAAGCAAACAAGTGGAATCCATCCTAATTGCAAAGAAGCTCAGATGGATTCTTATTCTTCCTTATATCATTTTGAGCAGTTTCTTTCCTTTGTCTAAATGCCATGGTGTTATTTTTTTAGGATAATTTCGTTTGCAGAGAAAATCATTTACATGTGAAGAAACCTCACGGCTTAGTTGTAACTTAGTCTCCAACAGTGCAACTTAGTCTCAAATGATGCAACGTCTGTTTTTATATGGTGCAACGTATTTTCAAATAGTTTTAACGAGTACAATTTTCGTCTCAAAATGTGTAACTCTCGCTCAAACAGTTCAACTTTCGCCCAACGAGTGCAACTTTTGTCTAAAAGTGTGCAATTTTCATCTCAAATAGTGCAATTTTTGTCTTTATTTTTGTCTTTTTATTCTTTATTCTTCTTATCTTTTTTTCTACCCTCTGCATCTTTTTCCGCTATCGCGCCATATCCCTCGCCCTCTCGCTTGCCCGCTTTGAGGATAGGGGGTAATGTTGCACAACTTGTCAACCATATTGTACACATTACAATGTTAAAATCTCCTCCGGTAGGATGAAGAAGAAGAAGCAACACGTGATGAAGCAGATGAGAGCTTGGGATGAGCGGAAGAAGAATGATGATAGAGTGTCGTATTGACTAGTTGATTCCACGTTACGGAAAAAAAAAACGCACTTTTAGTTTTCGGTGCACTGTTTGACGTGATGTTGCACAACTTGTCCTCTTTGACTGTACACGTTTCATTGTGAACATCTCCTATAAAACTGGAGGAGAAGCAGAACGAGACGAAACAGAGGCGAGCATAGGACGAGGAGTGAGGAGAAGAGCCGAGTTGCACTGGTTGATACCGCGTTGCGCTCTTTAGAGCAACCGTTGAACTAGTATGTCTGCGGGGTTGCACTACGTTGCGGGAATAATGCACTAATTGAGTTTTTATTGCATTGTCTGCCATATGATAGTAGTTTAATTTAAAATTTCTCCTATAAACCTAAGGGAAGAGGGGGGGAGAGGAAGACGGGACGAAGCAGAAGGGAGGTCGAGATGAGAGAAAGAAAAAAGACTAGGAGGGCCAGGTAGCACTGATTGATCCTGCGTTGCAATTGCATGACTTGTCCTCCTCCTTCCTTTCCTCCCCCCGGTAGCACTAATTATAAATCAGCATTGCTATATTAATACTATTTATACATCATTTCCAATGAGACAAATATTTTAAGTAATATGGCATCTCAGCTAGGTTATGGCTTCAAATCTCTAATATGTCATTTTAATTGGTTATAAAACCCTCTCTATCCTCGGTCCCTCAACAAAGAAGAGATGAAAACCATACCTAGCGGAATTAAAAGTAGCAATTACAATAATCAGGTCAAAACCCTACCTTTCATGATCCGCTATCTCACGATAATATATATCATATTACTATACTTTTCATTAAAAAATAGAAAAACTTACGATAGCATAAAATGAATATCACAGAATGCATATGAATATTACGTAATGCACAAGACAATTATATCCAATTGGTAATCATTTGCTCCTTCATAGGAGAAAATAATGATGCTCCTTCAAAAATAATCGTGCTCACCTGGTAAGTTAATTATAAAAATTTTACCCCCAAGATATTTGTATTAAAAAATTAAATTATAAATCCTACTATATTTTGCCATGTGTCTCACCTTCCTGCATAAAATTTTTTAGGGGCAATTGCTTATATACCCCTGAAAAGTTCCCTACTTTCTGATTTACCCCTCTTAGAAGGCTAATATTGAAAATACCTTTTTTACGTTCCAACCTATTTTAAATATACACCTAGGGCCCCGTTTGGTTCGGGGGTTAAAGCAGGGATAACGAAGTTATCCCCGCTATTCCGCCAAACGAAACGAAGTTTGGCCGGGATATTTTATCCCGGTCAAACTTCGTTATTCTCGGTTATTCCGGAATAGCTGTGATAAACTATTCCATCGTTTTGACGGAATAGCGCTATTCCAAGCTTAATTCTAAATTTAATTAAGCTTATAAATTTATTTAAACATAAATTATATAAACATAATATATTTTTAATTAATAATAAAAGAATAAAATATCCAAGCTAGATTTATAATAAATATTATTTAATTAATAATTTATATATTAATTTATTTACTAATTAACTAGATAATTAATTAACTATTTAATTTATTACTTTAATAAATATTTAATTAATTTTTTGAGTAATTAATTCATTATTTTAATTAATTTACTAATTAAATAATTAATTATATTGTTTAATTAATTAATATTTTGAGTAATTTAATTATTTTCTTAATTAATCATCTGACTATTATTAACTAATTTATTTATTAATTTATTATTTTATTAAATTATTTGTAATTAATTAAATTATTAATTACCAATTTATTTATTTATTAATATTAAGGGTTTTTAGCAATATTCATAATTATTTAGTAGATTAAATAAGTTAAATTATCACTTAATTAATATTTCGTCTTAATTAATTAGATAAAATATTATTGTTTAAAATTATAATTATTCTTATCCTCGCAATTCCAATCAAACCATCCAAACACTATTTTCCTTATTCCCGAGAAAAATCTACTTTTCATCCAAACGCAAAATTGATTTAATCCCCGCTTATACCTCAATTTATACCTATCCCTGGAATAGTCACTTTTTGCTTATCCCCGAACCAAACGATACCCTACGTGATTTTATTAGATTTTCTCTCAGCTCAGGAAGAAATGTTGCTCACCCTCTCGACAATCTTACTTTGGCACCACCAACAGAGTAAAAACCAGAGAAATGTGTATCCTGTATTTTCGCTTTTTATAAAGGTTTCAAGCTCTGACATCAAATTCCTAGCTGATGTAACTACATTCACTCCTACACTTACCAAATCATTGAAGCTTCTCCTCCTGTTACTTCTGACTTCACTTCAGTTCAGTTACACACAGAAAAACGAAACCGATGAATCTGACAGAGAACTTAACCGATTTGCTGATGTTTCTCTTGCGAGTGTTGGGTTGTTACCTGTGCTTTGCAAGTTTGCAGAGAAATCAGAATATATATACTGATCTTTCTGTGGCATCGATTGCTATGATTTTGAAGGGCTTTCTTACTCCTAATATTTGGTTGCCTGTCCTACAAAAGCACTTGCGGCTGCAGCTCCTCCTCCAAAAAGTTCGAAGGAACGGCACTGAATCTACAAGTTCAGTGATACTTAATTTCTTGCTATCATTGGCATGCACAAAGGGAGGCGCAAAGATGCTTCATTCAGCCAGCATTTTTTCTTCCTTGAAGCTCCTTTTGCAGTCAACTGCTGACGAGCCTTTTCTATGTAATGGTAGTGTATCACCCATTGGCATCGAAGGAAAGCATGTGCATCTCTGGCGGTTCAGCATAGCTATTATTACCTCGGTGATTTATTCTCTCGGTGATGATATGTCTTGTGCAGATGTTGTTGACAACGCTATCCGTTTTCTTTCAGAGAAGTCCTCCATAATTTCCTTTCTTTTATCTGCTCCAACCTTTCCTATTAATGATCAGAACACTAAAAGAGCACGAAAGGAGAAACAAGCTACATCCCTTGCATCTCTTAATCTAATCGAACAAGTCCTCATGCTTATATGTGTTCTTGTGGGATATCAGGCTTCATGGAGAAAGGGTATGAAACAAGTAGATTCAGAACTAAGAGAGGCTGCAATCCACCTCCTAGCCTTTATTAGCAAGGGAGCACAGAGGATTGGAGATTTATTAAATAGCCCACCAATTGGAAAAGAGGAGTTTGAGCTTGATGACCGCCCGCCGCTCATTAAAAGCAAGAGTGGATGGTTTGCTTCCGTTCTTGATGCAACAATTCCTAAACCCTTTCCTACACCCTTGTCACTTGTGATCAAAGATCAGAAGGCTAATCAAGAGTCAACTAATTTGGTTAATCAGACACTTTTCACGGAGATGGTTGCTGTACAAATCTATAGAATTGCTTTTCTTGCTCTGGAATTCCTTTGCATACAAGCTAAAGCAGCAGTGAATAGGGTGGAAGAAGTTGGGTTTGTTGATCTGGCTCATTTTCCTGAGCTTCCCATGCCTGAAGTTCTGCATGGATTGCAGGTATTATGTAACTATTTATTCTTTGTTTGTGTGCTGAATACTAGAAATAGCATTTTTTGCTTTTTAAATCCTGTAGTTTAATTAGCTAGTACTTCTAACATTATTCATTTTGTATGTCGTTCCATTCTGTATGTAATGCAAAACCACTTCCTGCAAAGGGTTAAATGTAGGAAGCATGCTTGATTTCCAAGTCTTTTTCCTTGAATAGGTCATAGTTTCCAGAATTTGGAATTGATCTGTCCACATCCATGTTCTTCTTATCTGGGATTTATAATCCAGAATTTCCTGCTAGTTGTGTTGGAGATGTCTTATTTAAGAGAAGAAGACACTAAACAATGTAAAAAATTACTGGAAACCAGAGTAAAGAAACAACTACGAGAGGTTCACATGAAGTCGCAATCACTGTGCTTTGTTTTGTTTGATCCCTACACAATTTTAACTTCACTGGTTTACTAACTTGTCATTATTTTTCCTTAGGATCAAGCGATCGCTATTGTCACTGAAGTTTGTGAAGCGAACAAGTCGAAAAGTCTTCAGAAGGAAGTCGAGAGCATGTGTCTCCTTTTGTTACAGACACTGGAGAAATCCTTATACCTTGAACTCTGTGTATCTCACTCTTGTGGGATCCGCCCTGTCTTGGGTCGCGTTGAAGATTTTGCCAAGCAAATTAAAGCAATGTTTCATGGTATTTAGCTTTTTTTCCTCTGTTATCTTTTAAGGTTAAATTACAGATGTTCTAGTCGTCTCGTTCTGGCATTTTGGATCAAAATTTGTTTGCCTTCCCAAACTTTTGTGCATATTTGAGAAAAGTAAAATGGAAGCTTGAAGTTGAAGCAATTTCAATTTATAATGTATGGTGTAATTGAGATAGAGACGAGAGTTCAGGGGTGGCCTTGGTTGTTAAGCCTCTTTCTTAGGTCTTTTGCACTTGGAAAGTTCCTTTTCTATTGATTGATTAATTTTGTGTTCTGTGCCTATTATCTCTAATATGAATTCCAAATTTCCCTTGTGTTACGAAATGTTACAGTGGTTGAACAGCACACAAACCTCAAAGCATCGTTGAGGTCACTGAAGCAGATTATAACTCTTCTATGCCCAGGATTATTGCAAGCTAGCAATCTTATCTGACTCCTTGCATGTACAAATTCTTAACGCCCTTTGTTCTTTTACTGTTTGATCTATATACTTCCGAATTCCATTGTAGTTTGTTATGTCATATCCTCTAATCGTTTCTGCAGATAAGATTCTTTACATGCTACTGCAGAACCTGACAACAGGGGTAGCAACAAAAGCCACAAGATATGGGAGTAGCTGTACTAGCATGCATGCGAAGGTTTCGGATTCTCGTCATCCATGGGTGGTACTACGGTCTGTTGTATAGAGGGTTTACTCTTTTTGTTGTTGTTTACGAAATTAGTTTCACTAATATAGGGGCACTAATGTGATTTTTAACCACCCTGGCGCATTTCTGTTTTGCCTCATGCCGCGTGCATATGAGTACTTTGAAAGAATCAAAACTTGAGCAAATGGTGAGAGTTTTATTAGGACGAATGGAAAGCTTTGTTATTCTGGAGCCAGTGTTGATGGTGAAGATCGGTATCTCATACTCAGACTTGTGAAGAACGAAAATCGAATGATTTCCCCTCTGGATTTTTGCTTGATTATTGGATATCTGTAACTTCTTTTAAGTTTCATTCTGAATTAGCATTTCTTTAGATGTTTTTTTTTGTTTAAATGGTCGAACAACTATTGTATTGGATTCGTGGTTATGGACGGGTTTGTCTATAAGAAGGAAATTAAGCAACGTTAGTTCAATTACAAGATATACTTCATGGGGGGATGTAAAATGCGAATTTCTTATGATTGTGTTTTCTCCATCTAAAATCAAGATGTCATGGATCATCACGGCTACCGTTACCACTTGCCACTGTTGTCGCTTGTTGCTACTGTTCCACTATCAACCGTCGTTACTGCTATTGCCCTCCGGTCAGGATCGACACCACCATCACTACTACGATTGCTGCACCACAAGCACAGGCCACTGCCGCCACTATCGGCGTATGCATTCTGACTGCAAGCGCCAAACTCTATTTGTCATGCTGCCACCGTGGAACACATTATATTCTCTTATTATGTCATTACTAGCCTCGCGTGCATCATTATTGTCATTGTTTGCCATCATGAGTGCAGCTTATGAAATTCTTATGAGCTCAAAAGTATTAACGGTTGGGATTCATCTCATATATGGATGTACACGTGACTGACATATTAAAACTAATAATTAGGCTTAAGTATTTAGAGTTGGCGGTTTAGGCCCAACAAATTAGTAGTGTTAGTAGGCTGGATTATTACAGCTGCCATACTTTCGACTCATTATTATGTACAATTAATATAATTATAAATCAGCACCTATATATTAATACTATTTATACATCATTTTCAATGAGACATATTTTAAGTAATATGACATCTCAGCTAGGTTATGGCTTCAAATCTCTAATACGTCATTTTAATTGGTTATAAATCCCCCTCTATCCTCGGTCCCTCAACAAAGAAGAGATGAAAAGCATACCCACCGGAATTAATAGCAGTAATTACAATAATTAGGTCAAAAACCCTACCTTTCATGATCCGCAATATTACTATACTTTTCATTAAAAAATAGAAAAACTTAGGGTAGCATAAAATGAATATCACAGAATGCATATGAATATTACATAATGCACAAGATAATCTTATTCAATCGGCAATCATTTGCTCCTTCACAGGAGAAAATAATGATGCTCATTCAAAAATAATCGTGCTCACCTGGTGGGTTAATTATAAAAATTTTACCTCCAAGATATTTGTATTAAAAAAAAATTAAATTATAAACCCTACTATATTTTGCCATGTGTCTCAAATATCTTTCTGCATAAATTTTTTTAATAATGTCAATTCTGTATTTTAGTGCTGTCTCAAATAGATTTCTCGTTAGAAATTTTTGTTTATTTTAATAGCACGAGAATAGTAAAAAAAAAAATTACGCACAGCGTCCCCAACTATAGGCCATTTTGAACTAGCCCATTTTCTATATTTATTTTTATCCAAAACCTTGCCTTTCTCTCATTATCTTGTCTCTCTCCCTTCATTCTATCCCCTCCTATCGCAAATCAAAGTCTTCTTCTATTATCTCCACCTGCTAAAGCTTAGAACTTTCTTCCAATAAGAAAAGAGGTGTTTCCAAGTGGGAGGAGAAAGAGAGGTTGTTTTAATGGAGCAATAGCAAAAAAAGAGTTTGATTTATGATGGGAGGAGAGAAGGAGAGAAAGGGAAGGAGAAAGACTAGAGAGATGAAAGCTAGGTAGGATTTTGGATAAAAATAGAAGTTAGGGAAGCAAACCATAACTTAGCAAAATAGAAGGGAGAGAGGGGTTACAAGAAAGATGGTGAATGTTTTTATAAAGACGTTGAATCATTCATCGTCTTTATCTTTTTCCATCACCAAAATTTTAACAACAACAAGAATTTCAACACCAAAATTTCAACAACAATAAGAATTCTCCGGGAAGAAAAAAAACAGCTGGTACAGAACCCAAGGATAACAAGGGTCTTTTTTTTTTTTTTTTCCGAAGGATACTTCCCATGTAATGTCGTTGCATTACTATAGACCATATTGCGCTCTTCAAAGCAAACGTTGCACTAGTTGCCTACGTAATGCATGCATGTTTGAGATGAAAGTTGCACTCTTTGAGATAAAAAAATTACACTCTTTTAGAGAAAAGTTGCACACTTTGGATAAAAGTTGCACTCTTTGAGCGCAATTTATATTGTTTGAGATGAAAATTGCACTCTTTGAATAAAAGTTGCACCATTTAAAACTATTTGAGACTACGTTGCAATGTTTGAGACTAAGTTACAACTAAGCCGTGAGGTTGCTTCATATATAAATGATTCTCTCTACAAACAGAATTAACCTAAAAAAAACACCACAGTGTTTTACTACAAAACAAAGGAAAGAAACTGCTCAAAATGATATAAGAAAGAACAAGAATCCATCTGAGCTTGTTTGCAATCAGGATGGATTCCACTTGTTTGCAATCCCGAGCACATGGCAACGCTATCCTTCGTCGAGGAGGGGAAGGCGACGAAGGGCGTTCCTCGTAAACGCAAGCCCAGCGGCTGCGGCGGCGACAGCGGACGAAGGTCGGCGGCGGCGGCGGCGGCAGCGGCGGAATGGGAGAGAGGAGAAGGAGGGGTTGAGGAGGAGGAGGCTCTTAGAAAGGAGAAGATCGAGCTGATCGGCATTAAGGTTGACTCCCACCATCTTGAGTGCTTCATTTGCTGCGAGCCCTTTGGCCCTCCTCTCTACCAGGTTCGAAATTTTTTTGTGTATTGTATTGTTGCTTCGATTTGATTTGTTACTGATCTTGGAGAGTGTTTCCAAACCTGGTAGAGAGAAGTGCCAAAGGGCTCGCAGCAAATGAAGCACTCAAGGTGGTGGGAGTCGATCTTAATGCCGATCAGCTCGATCTTCACCTTCTCAAGAGTCTCCTCCTCCTCGACCCCTAATTCTCTTCTCTCCTCTTCCGCCGCCGCCGCCGCAGCCGCTGCGCATGTGTTTACGGGGAACGCTCTTCGTCGCCTTCCCCTCCTCGACGAAGGAGAGCGTCACCATGCACTGGGGAAAGCAAACAAGTGGAATCCATCCTAATTGCAAAGAAGCTCAGATGGATTCTTATTCTTCCTTATATCATTTTGAGCAGTTTCTTTCCTTTGTCTAAATGCCATGGTGTTATTTTTTTAGGATAATTTCGTTTGCAGAGAAAATCATTTACATGTGAAGAAACCTCACGGCTTAGTTGTAACTTAGTCTCCAACAGTGCAACTTAGTCTCAAATGATGCAACGTCTGTTTTATATGGTGCAACGTATTTTCAAATAGTTTTAACGAGTACAATTTTCGTCTCAAAATGTGTAACTCTCGCTCAAACAGTTCAACTTTCGCCCAACGAGTGCAACTTTTGTCTAAAAGTGTGCAATTTTCATCTCAAATAGTGCAATTTTTGTCTTTATTTTTGTCTTTTTATTCTTTATTCTTCTTATCTTTTTTTTCTACCCTCTGCATCTTTTTCCGCTATCGCGCCATATCCCTCGCCCTCTCGCTTGCCCGCTTTGAGGATAGGGGGTAATGTTGCACAACTTGTCAACCATATTGTACACATTACAATGTTAAAATCTCCTCCGGTGTAGGATGAAGAAGAAGCAACACGTGATGAAGCAGATGAGAGCTTGGGATGAGCGGAAGAAGAATGATGATAGAGTGTCGTATTGACTAGTTGATTCCACGTTACGGGAAAAACGCACTTTTAGTTTTCGGTGCACTGTTTGACGTGATGTTGCACAACTTGTCCTCTTTGACTGTACACGTTTCATTGTGAACATCTCCTATAAAACTGGAGGAGAAGCAGAACGAGACGAAACAGAGGCGAGCATAGGACGAGGAGTGAGGAGAAGAGCCGAGTTGCACTGGTTGATACCGCGTTGCGCTCTTTAGAGCAACCGTTGAACTAGTATGTCTGCGGGGTTGCACTACGTTGCGGGAATAATGCACTAATTGAGTTTTTATTGCATTGTCTGCCATATGATAGTAGTTTAATTTAAAATTTCTCCTATAAACCTAAGGGAAGAGGGGGAGAGGAAGACGGGACGAAGCAGAAGGGAGGTCGAGATGAGAGAAAGAAAAAAGACTAGGAGGGCCAGGTAGCACTGATTGATCCTGCGTTGCAATTGCATGACTTGTCCTCCTCCTTCCTTTCCTCCCCCCGGTAGCACTAATTATAAATCAGCATTGCTATATTAATACTATTTATACATCATTTCCAATGAGACAAATATTTTAAGTAATATGGCATCTCAGCTAGGTTATGGCTTCAAATCTCTAATATGTCATTTTAATTGGTTATAAAACCCTCTCTATCCTCGGTCCCTCAACAAAGAAGAGATGAAAACCATACCTAGCGGAATTAAAAGTAGCAATTACAATAATCAGGTCAAAACCCTACCTTTCATGATCCGCTATCTCACGATAATATATATCATATTACTATACTTTTCATTAAAAAATAGAAAAACTTACGATAGCATAAAATGAATATCACAGAATGCATATGAATATTACGTAATGCACAAGACAATTATATCCAATTGGTAATCATTTGCTCCTTCATAGGAGAAAATAATGATGCTCCTTCAAAAATAATCGTGCTCACCTGGTAAGTTAATTATAAAAATTTTACCCCCAAGATATTTGTATTAAAAAATTAAATTATAAATCCTACTATATTTTGCCATGTGTCTCACCTTCCTGCATAAAATTTTTTAGGGGCAATTGCTTATATACCCCTGAAAAGTTCCCTACTTTCTGATTTACCCCTCTTAGAAGGCTAATATTGAAAATACCTTTTTTTACGTTCCAACCTATTTTAAATATACACCTAGGGCCCCGTTTGGTTCGGGGGTTAAAGCAGGGATAACGAAGTTATCCCCGCTATTCCGCCAAACGAAACGAAGTTTGGCCGGGATATTTTATCCCGGTCAAACTTCGTTATTCTCGGTTATTCCGGAATAGCTGTGATAAACTATTCCATCGTTTTGACGGAATAGCGCTATTCCAAGCTTAATTCTAAATTTAATTAAGCTTATAAATTTATTTAAACATAAATTATATAAACATAATATATTTAATTAATAATAAAAGAATAAAATATCCAAGCTAGATTTATAATAAATATTATTTAATTAATAATTTATTTATATATTAATTTATTTACTAATTAACTAGATAATTAATTAACTATTTAATTTATTACTTTAATAAATATTTAATTAATTTTTTGAGTAATTAATTCATTATTTTAATTAATTTACTAATTAAATAATTAATTATATTGTTTAATTAATTAAATTTTTTGAGTAATTTAATTATTTTCTTAATTAATCATCTGACTATTATTAACTAATTTATTTATTAATTTATTATTTTATTAAATTATTTGTAATTAATTAAATTATTAATTACCAATTTATTTATTTATTAATATTAAGGGTTTTTAGCAATATTCATAATTATTTAGTAGATTAAATAAGTTAAATTATCACTTAATTAATATTTCGTCTTAATTAATTAGATAAAATATTATTGTTTAAAATTATAATTATTCTTATCCTTATCGCTCGCAATTCCAATCAAACCATCCAAACACTATTTTCCTTATTCCCGAGAAAAATCTACTTTTCATCCAAACGCAAAATTGATTTAATCCCCGCTTATACCTCAATTTATACCTATCCCTGGAATAGTCACTTTTTGCTTATCCCCGAACCAAACGATACCCTACGTGATTTTATTAGATTTTCTCTCAGCTCAGGAAGAAATGTTGCTCACCCTCTCGACAATCTTACTTTTGGCACCACCAACAGAGTAAAAACCAGAGAAATGTGTATCCTGTATTTTCGCTTTTTATAAAGGTTTCAAGCTCTGACATCAAATTCCTAGCTGATGTAACTACATTCACTCCTACACTTACCAAATCATTGAAGCTTCTCCTCCTGTTACTTCTGACTTCACTTCAGTTCAGTTACACACAGAAAAACGAAACCGATGAATCTGACAGAGAACTTAACCGATTTGCTGATGTTTCTCTTGCGAGTGTTGGGTTGTTACCTGTGCTTTGCAAGTTTGCAGAGAAATCAGAATATACTGATCTTTCTGTGGCATCGATTGCTATGATTTTGAAGGGCTTTCTTACTCCTAATATTTGGTTGCCTGTCCTACAAAAGCACTTGCGGCTGCAGCTCCTCCTCCAAAAAGTTCGAAGGAACGGCACTGAATCTACAAGTTCAGTGATACTTAATTTCTTGCTGTCATTGGCATGCACAAAGGGAGGCGCAAAGATGCTTCATTCAGCCAGCATTTTTTCTTCCTTGAAGCTCCTTTTGCAGTCAACTGCTGACGAGCCTTTTCTATGTAATGGTAGTGTATCACCCATTGGCATCGAAGGAAAGCATGTGCATCTCTGGCGGTTCAGCATAGCTATTATTACCTCGGTGATTTATTCTCTCGGTGATGATATGTCTTGTGCAGATGTTGTTGACAACGCTATCCGTTTTCTTTCAGAGAAGTCCTCCATAATTTCCTTTCTTTTATCTGCTCCAACCTTTCCTATTAATGATCAGAACACTAAAAGAGCACGAAAGGAGAAACAAGCTACATCCCTTGCATCTCTTAATCTAATCGAACAAGTCCTCATGCTTATATGTGTTCTTGTGGGATATCAGGCTTCATGGAGAAAGGGTATGAAACAAGTAGATTCAGAACTAAGAGAGGCTGCAATCCACCTCCTAGCCTTTATTAGCAAGGGAGCACAGAGGATTGGAGATTTATTAAATAGCCCACCAATTGGAAAAAAGAGGAGTTTGAGCTTGATGACCGCCCGCCGCTCATTAAAAGCAAGAGTGGATGGTTTGCTTCCGTTCTTGATGCAACAATTCCTAAACCCTTTCCTACACCCTTGTCACTTGTGATCAAAGATCAGAAGGCTAATCAAGAGTCAACTAATTTGGTTAATCAGACACTTTTCACGGAGATGGTTGCTGTACAAATCTATAGAATTGCTTTTCTTGCTCTGGAATTCCTTTGCATACAAGCTAAAGCAGCAGTGAATAGGGTGGAAGAAGTTGGGTTTGTTGATCTGGCTCATTTTCCTGAGCTTCCCATGCCTGAAGTTCTGCATGGATTGCAGGTATTATGTAACTATTTATTCTTTGTTTGTGTGCTGAATACTAGAAATAGCATTTTTTGCTTTTTAAATCCTGTAGTTTAATTAGCTAGTACTTCTAACATTATTCATTTTGTATGTCGTTCCATTCTGTACGTAATGCAAAACCACTTCCTGCAAAGGGTTAAATGTAGGAAGCATGCTTGATTTCCAAGTCTTTTTCCTTGAATAGGTCATAGTTTCCAGAATTTGGAATTGATCTGTCCACATCCATGTTCTTCTTATCTGGGATTTATAATCCAGAATTTCCTGCTAGTTGTGTTGGAGATGTCTTATTTAAGAGAAGAAGACACTAAACAATGTAAAAAATTACTGGAAACCAGAGTAAAGAAACAACTACGAGAGGTTCACATGAAGTCGCAATCACTGTGCTTTGTTTTGTTTGATCCCTACACAATTTTAACTTCACTGGTTTACTAACTTGTCATTATTTTTCCTTAGGATCAAGCGATCGCTATTGTCACTGAAGTTTGTGAAGCGAACAAGTCGAAAAGTCTTCAGAAGGAAGTCGAGAGCATGTGTCTCCTTTTGTTACAGACACTGGAGAAATCCTTATACCTTGAACTCTGTGTATCTCACTCTTGTGGGATCCGCCCTGTCTTGGGTCGCGTTGAAGATTTTGCCAAGCAAATTAAAGCAATGTTTCATGGTATTTAGCTTTTTTCCTCTGTTATCTTTTAAGGTTAAATTACAGATGTTCTAGTCGTCTCGTTCTGGCATTTTGGATCAAAATTTGTTTGCCTTCCCAAACTTTTGTGCATATTTGAGAAAAGTAAAATGGAAGCTTGAAGTTGAAGCAATTTCAATTTATAATGTATGGTGTAATTGAGATAGAGACGAGAGTTCAGGGGTGGCCTTGGTTGTTAAGCCTCTTTCTTAGGTCTTTTGCACTTGGAAAGTTCCTTTTCTATTGATTGATTAATTTTGTGTTCTGTGCCTATTATCTCTAATATGAATTCCAAATTTCCCTTGTGTTACGAAATGTTACAGTGGTTGAACAGCACACAAACCTCAAAGCATCGTTGAGGTCACTGAAGCAGATTATAACTCTTCTATGCCCAGGATTATTGCAAGCTAGCAATCTTATCTGACTCCTTGCATGTACAAATTCTTAACGCCCTTTGTTCTTTTACTGTTTGATCTATATACTTCCGAATTCCATTGTAGTTTGTTATGTCATATCCTCTAATCGTTTCTGCAGATAAGATTCTTTACATGCTACTGCAGAACCTGACAACAGGGGTAGCAACAAAAGCCACAAGATATGGGAGTAGCTGTACTAGCATGCATGCGAAGGTTTCGGATTCTCGTCATCCATGGGTGGTACTACGGTCTGTTGTATAGAGGGTTTACTCTTTTTGTTGTTGTTTACGAAATTAGTTTCACTAATATAGGGGCACTAATGTGATTTTTAACCACCCTGGCGCATTTCTGTTTTGCCTCATGCCGCGTGCATATGAGTACTTTGAAAGAATCAAAACTTGAGCAAATGGTGAGAGTTTTATTAGGACGAATGGAAAGCTTTGTTATTCTGGAGCCAGTGTTGATGGTGAAGATCGGTATCTCATACTCAGACTTGTGAAGAACGAAAATCGAATGATTTCCCCTCTGGATTTTTGCTTGATTATTGGATATCTGTAACTTCTTTTAAGTTTCATTCTGAATTAGCATTTCTTTAGATGGTTTTTGTTTAAATGGTCGAACAACTATTGTATTGGATTCGTGGTTATGGACGGGTTTGTCTATAAGAAGGAAATTAAGCAACGTTAGTTCAATTACAAGATATACTTCATGGGGGGATGTAAAATGCGAATTTCTTATGATTGTGTTTTCTCCATCTAAAATCAAGATGTCATGGATCATCACGGCTACCGTTACCACTTGCCACTGTTGTCGCTTGTTGCTACTGTTCCACTATCAACCGTCGTTACTGCTATTGCCCTCCGGTCAGGATCGACACCACCATCACTACTACGATTGCTGCACCACAAGCACAGGCCACTGCCGCCACTATCGGCGTATGCATTCTGACTGCAAGCGCCAAACTCTATTTGTCATGCTGCCACCGTGGAACACATTATATTCTCTTATTATGTCATTACTAGCCTCGCGTGCATCATTATTGTCATTGTTTGCCATCATGAGTGCAGCTTATGAAATTCTTATGAGCTCAAAAGTATTAACGGTTGGGATTCATCTCATATATGGATGTACACGTGACTGACATATTAAAACTAATAATTAGGCTTAAGTATTTAGAGTTGGCGGTTTAGGCCCAACAAATTAGTAGTGTTAGTAGGCTGGATTATTACAGCTGCCATACTTTCGACTCATTATTATGTACAATTAATATAATTATAAATCAGCACCTATATATTAATACTATTTATACATCATTTTCAATGAGACATATTTTAAGTAATATGACATCTCAGCTAGGTTATGGCTTCAAATCTCTAATACGTCATTTTAATTGGTTATAAATCCCCCTCTATCCTCGGTCCCTCAACAAAGAAGAGATGAAAAGCATACCCACCGGAATTAATAGCAGTAATTACAATAATTAGGTCAAAAACCCTACCTTTCATGATCCGCAATATTACTATACTTTTCATTAAAAAATAGAAAAACTTAGGGTAGCATAAAATGAATATCACAGAATGCATATGAATATTACATAATGCACAAGATAATCTTATTCAATCGGCAATCATTTGCTCCTTCACAGGAGAAAATAATGATGCTCATTCAAAAATAATCGTGCTCACCTGGTGGGTTAATTATAAAAATTTTACCTCCAAGATATTTGTATTAAAAAAATTAAATTATAAACCCTACTATATTTTGCCATGTGTCTCAAATATCTTTCTGCATAAATTTTTTTAATAATGTCAATTCTGTATTTTAGTGCTGTCTCAAATAGATTTCTCGTTAGAAATTTTTGTTTATTTTAATAGCACGAGAATAGTAAAAAAAAAAATTACGCACAGCGTCCCCAACTATAGGCCATTTTGAACTAGCCCATTTTCTATATTTATTTTTATCCAAAACCTTGCCTTTCTCTCATTATCTTGTCTCTCTCCCTTCATTCTATCCCCTCCTATCGCAAATCAAAGTCTTCTTCTATTATTATCTCCACCTGCTAAAGCTTAGAACTTTCTTCCAATAAGAAAAGAGGTGTTTCCAAGTGGGAGGAGAAAGAGAGGTTGTTTTAATGGAGCAATAGCAAAAAAAGAGTTTGATTTATGATGGGAGGAGAGAAGGAGAGAAAGGGAAGGAGAAAGACTAGAGAGATGAAAGCTAGGTAGGATTTTGGATAAAAATAGAAGTTAGGGAAGCAAACCATAACTTAGCAAAATAGAAGGGAGAGGGGTTACAAGAAAGATGGTGAATGTTTTTATAAAGACGTTGAATCATTCATCGTCTTTATCTTTTTCCATCACCAAAATTTTAACAACAACAAGAATTTCAACACCAAAATTTCAACAACAATAAGAATTCTCCGGGAAGAAAAAAAACAGCTGGTACAGAACCCAAGGATAACAAGGGTCTTTTCATTTTTTTCCGAAGGATACTTCCCATGTAATGTCGTTGCATTACTATAGACCATATTGCGCTCTTCAAAGCAAACGTTGCACTAGTTGCCTACGTAATGCATGCATGTTTGAGATGAAAGTTGCACTCTTTGAGATAAAAATTACACTCTTTTAGAGAAAAGTTGCACACTTTGGATAAAAGTTGCACTCTTTGAGCGCAATTTATATTGTTTGAGATGAAAATTGCACTCTTTGAATAAAAGTTGCACCATTTAAAACTATTTGAGACTACGTTGCAATGTTTGAGACTAAGTTACAACTAAGCCGTGAGGTTGCTTCATATATAAATGATTCTCTCTACAAACAGAATTAACCTAAAAAAAACACCACAGTGTTTTACTACAAAACAAAGGAAAGAAACTGCTCAAAATGATATAAGAAAGAACAAGAATCCATCTGAGCTTGTTTGCAATCAGGATGGATTCCACTTGTTTGCAATCCCGAGCACATGGCAACGCTATCCTTCGTCGAGGAGGGGAAGGCGACGAAGGGCGTTCCTCGTAAACGCAAGCCCAGCGGCTGCGGCGGCGGCGACGCGGACGAAGGTCGGCGGCGGCGGCGGCGGCAGCGGCGGAATGGGAGAGAGGAGAAGGAGGGGTTGAGGAGGAGGAGGCTCTTAGAAAGGAGAAGATCGAGCTGATCGGCATTAAGGTTGACTCCCACCATCTTGAGTGCTTCATTTGCTGCGAGCCCTTTGGCCCTCCTCTCTACCAGGTTCGAAATTTTTTTTTGTGTATTGTATTGTTGCTTCGATTTGATTTGTTACTGATCTTGGAGAGTGTTTCCAAACCTGGTAGAGAGAAGTGCCAAAGGGCTCGCAGCAAATGAAGCACTCAAGGTGGTGGGAGTCGATCTTAATGCCGATCAGCTCGATCTTCACCTTCTCAAGAGTCTCCTCCTCCTCGACCCCTAATTCTCTTCTCTCCTCTTCCGCCGCCGCCGCCGCCGCAGCCGCTGCGCATGTGTTTACGGGGAACGCTCTTCGTCGCCTTCCCCTCCTCGACGAAGGAGAGCGTCACCATGCACTGGGGAAAGCAAACAAGTGGAATCCATCCTAATTGCAAAGAAGCTCAGATGGATTCTTATTCTTCCTTATATCATTTTGAGCAGTTTCTTTCCTTTGTCTAAATGCCATGGTGTTATTTTTTTAGGATAATTTCGTTTGCAGAGAAAATCATTTACATGTGAAGAAACCTCACGGCTTAGTTGTAACTTAGTCTCCAACAGTGCAACTTAGTCTCAAATGATGCAACGTCTGTTTTATATGGTGCAACGTATTTTCAAATAGTTTTAACGAGTACAATTTTCGTCTCAAAATGTGTAACTCTCGCTCAAACAGTTCAACTTTCGCCCAACGAGTGCAACTTTTGTCTAAAAGTGTGCAATTTTCATCTCAAATAGTGCAATTTTTGTCTTTATTTTTGTCTTTTTATTCTTTATTCTTCTTATCTTTTTTCTACCCTCTGCATCTTTTTCCGCTATCGCGCCATATCCCTCGCCCTCTCGCTTGCCCGCTTTGAGGATAGGGGGTAATGTTGCACAACTTGTCAACCATATTGTACACATTACAATGTTAAAATCTCCTCCGGTGTAGGATGAAGAAGAAGCAACACGTGATGAAGCAGATGAGAGCTTGGGATGAGCGGAAGAAGAATGATGATAGAGTGTCGTATTGACTAGTTGATTCCACGTTACGGGAAAAACGCACTTTTAGTTTTCGGTGCACTGTTTGACGTGATGTTGCACAACTTGTCCTCTTTGACTGTACACGTTTCATTGTGAACATCTCCTATAAAACTGGAGGAGAAGCAGAACGAGACGAAACAGAGGCGAGCATAGGATAGGACGAGGAGTGAGGAGAAGAGCCGAGTTGCACTGGTTGATACCGCGTTGCGCTCTTTAGAGCAACCGTTGAACTAGTATGTCTGCGGGGTTGCACTACGTTGCGGGAATAATGCACTAATTGAGTTTTTATTGCATTGTCTGCCATATGATAGTAGTTTAATTTAAAATTTCTCCTATAAACCTAAGGGAAGAGGGGGGGGAGAGGAAGACGGGACGAAGCAGAAGGGAGGTCGAGATGAGAGAAAGAAAAAAGACTAGGAGGGCCAGGTAGCACTGATTGATCCTGCGTTGCAATTGCATGACTTGTCCTCCTCCTTCCTTTCCTCCCCCCGGTAGCACTAATTATAAATCAGCATTGCTATATTAATACTATTTATACATCATTTCCAATGAGACAAATATTTTAAGTAATATGGCATCTCAGCTAGGTTATGGCTTCAAATCTCTAATATGTCATTTTAATTGGTTATAAAACCCTCTCTATCCTCGGTCCCTCAACAAAGAAGAGATGAAAACCATACCTAGCGGAATTAAAAGTAGCAATTACAATAATCAGGTCAAAACCCTACCTTTCATGATCCGCTATCTCACGATAATATATATCATATTACTATACTTTTCATTAAAAAATAGAAAAACTTACGATAGCATAAAATGAATATCACAGAATGCATATGAATATTACGTAATGCACAAGACAATTATATCCAATTGGTAATCATTTGCTCCTTCATAGGAGAAAATAATGATGCTCCTTCAAAAATAATCGTGCTCACCTGGTAAGTTAATTATAAAAATTTTACCCCCAAGATATTTGTATTAAAAAATTAAATTATAAATCCTACTATATTTTGCCATGTGTCTCACCTTCCTGCATAAAATTTTTTAGGGGCAATTGCTTATATACCCCTGAAAAGTTCCCTACTTTCTGATTTACCCCTCTTAGAAGGCTAATATTGAAAATACCTTTTTTACGTTCCAACCTATTTTAAATATACACCTAGGGCCCCGTTTGGTTCGGGGGTTAAAGCAGGGATAACGAAGTTATCCCCGCTATTCCGCCAAACGAAACGAAGTTTGGCCGGGATATTTTATCCCGGTCAAACTTCGTTATTCTCGGTTATTCCGGAATAGCTGTGATAAACTATTCCATCGTTTTGACGGAATAGCGCTATTCCAAGCTTAATTCTAAATTTAATTAAGCTTATAAATTTATTTAAACATAAATTATATAAACATAATATATTTAATTAATAATAAAAGAATAAAATATCCAAGCTAGATTTATAATAAATATTATTTAATTAATAATTTATATATTAATTTATTTACTAATTAACTAGATAATTAATTAACTATTTAATTTATTACTTTAATAAATATTTAATTAATTTTTTGAGTAATTAATTCATTATTTTAATTAATTTACTAATTAAATAATTAATTATATTGTTTAATTAATTAATATTTTGAGTAATTTAATTATTTTCTTAATTAATCATCTGACTATTATTAACTAATTTATTTATTAATTTATTATTTTATTAAATTATTTGTAATTAATTAAATTATTAATTACCAATTTATTTATTTATTAATATTAAGGGTTTTTAGCAATATTCATAATTATTTAGTAGATTAAATAAGTTAAATTATCACTTAATTAATATTTCGTCTTAATTAATTAGATAAAATATTATTGTTTAAAATTATAATTATTCTTATCCTCGCAATTCCAATCAAACCATCCAAACACTATTTTCCTTATTCCCGAGAAAAATCTACTTTTCATCCAAACGCAAAATTGATTTAATCCCCGCTTATACCTCAATTTATACCTATCCCTGGAATAGTCACTTTTTGCTTATCCCCGAACCAAACGATACCCTACGTGATTTTATTAGATTTTCTCTCAGCTCAGGAAGAAATGTTGCTCACCCTCTCGACAATCTTACTTTGGCACCACCAACAGAGTAAAAACCAGAGAAATGTGTATCCTGTATTTTCGCTTTTTATAAAGGTTTCAAGCTCTGACATCAAATTCCTAGCTGATGTAACTACATTCACTCCTACACTTACCAAATCATTGAAGCTTCTCCTCCTGTTACTTCTGACTTCACTTCAGTTCAGTTACACACAGAAAAACGAAACCGATGAATCTGACAGAGAACTTAACCGATTTGCTGATGTTTCTCTTGCGAGTGTTGGGTTGTTACCTGTGCTTTGCAAGTTTGCAGAGAAATCAGAATATACTGATCTTTCTGTGGCATCGATTGCTATGATTTTGAAGGGCTTTCTTACTCCTAATATTTGGTTGCCTGTCCTACAAAAGCACTTGCGGCTGCAGCTCCTCCTCCAAAAAGTTCGAAGGAACGGCACTGAATCTACAAGTTCAGTGATACTTAATTTCTTGCTGTCATTGGCATGCACAAAGGGAGGCGCAAAGATGCTTCATTCAGCCAGCATTTTTTCTTCCTTGAAGCTCCTTTTGCAGTCAACTGCTGACGAGCCTTTTCTATGTAATGGTAGTGTATCACCCATTGGCATCGAAGGAAAGCATGTGCATCTCTGGCGGTTCAGCATAGCTATTATTACCTCGGTGATTTATTCTCTCGGTGATGATATGTCTTGTGCAGATGTTGTTGACAACGCTATCCGTTTTCTTTCAGAGAAGTCCTCCATAATTTCCTTTCTTTTATCTGCTCCAACCTTTCCTATTAATGATCAGAACACTAAAAGAGCACGAAAGGAGAAACAAGCTACATCCCTTGCATCTCTTAATCTAATCGAACAAGTCCTCATGCTTATATGTGTTCTTGTGGGATATCAGGCTTCATGGAGAAAGGGTATGAAACAAGTAGATTCAGAACTAAGAGAGGCTGCAATCCACCTCCTAGCCTTTATTAGCAAGGGAGCACAGAGGATTGGAGATTTATTAAATAGCCCACCAATTGGAAAAGAGGAGTTTGAGCTTGATGACCGCCCGCCGCTCATTAAAAGCAAGAGTGGATGGTTTGCTTCCGTTCTTGATGCAACAATTCCTAAACCCTTTCCTACACCCTTGTCACTTGTGATCAAAGATCAGAAGGCTAATCAAGAGTCAACTAATTTGGTTAATCAGACACTTTTCACGGAGATGGTTGCTGTACAAATCTATAGAATTGCTTTTCTTGCTCTGGAATTCCTTTGCATACAAGCTAAAGCAGCAGTGAATAGGGTGGAAGAAGTTGGGTTTGTTGATCTGGCTCATTTTCCTGAGCTTCCCATGCCTGAAGTTCTGCATGGATTGCAGGTATTATGTAACTATTTATTCTTTGTTTGTGTGCTGAATACTAGAAATAGCATTTTTTTGCTTTTTAAATCCTGTAGTTTAATTAGCTAGTACTTCTAACATTATTCATTTTGTATGTCGTTCCATTCTGTACGTAATGCAAAACCACTTCCTGCAAAGGGTTAAATGTAGGAAGCATGCTTGATTTCCAAGTCTTTTTCCTTGAATAGGTCATAGTTTCCAGAATTTGGAATTGATCTGTCCACATCCATGTTCTTCTTATCTGGGATTTATAATCCAGAATTTCCTGCTAGTTGTGTTGGAGATGTCTTATTTAAGAGAAGAAGACACTAAACAATGTAAAAAAATTACTGGAAACCAGAGTAAAGAAACAACTACGAGAGGTTCACATGAAGTCGCAATCACTGTGCTTTGTTTTGTTTGATCCCTACACAATTTTAACTTCACTGGTTTACTAACTTGTCATTATTTTTCCTTAGGATCAAGCGATCGCTATTGTCACTGAAGTTTGTGAAGCGAACAAGTCGAAAAGTCTTCAGAAGGAAGTCGAGAGCATGTGTCTCCTTTTGTTACAGACACTGGAGAAATCCTTATACCTTGAACTCTGTGTATCTCACTCTTGTGGGATCCGCCCTGTCTTGGGTCGCGTTGAAGATTTTGCCAAGCAAATTAAAGCAATGTTTCATGGTATTTAGCTTTTTTCCTCTGTTATCTTTTAAGGTTAAATTACAGATGTTCTAGTCGTCTCGTTCTGGCATTTTGGATCAAAATTTGTTTGCCTTCCCAAACTTTTGTGCATATTTGAGAAAAGTAAAATGGAAGCTTGAAGTTGAAGCAATTTCAATTTATAATGTATGGTGTAATTGAGATAGAGACGAGAGTTTCAGGGGTGGCCTTGGTTGTTAAGCCTCTTTCTTAGGTCTTTTGCACTTGGAAAGTTCCTTTTCTATTGATTGATTAATTTTGTGTTCTGTGCCTATTATCTCTAATATGAATTCCAAATTTCCCTTGTGTTACGAAATGTTACAGTGGTTGAACAGCACACAAACCTCAAAGCATCGTTGAGGTCACTGAAGCAGATTATAACTCTTCTATGCCCAGGATTATTGCAAGCTAGCAATCTTATCTGACTCCTTGCATGTACAAATTCTTAACGCCCTTTGTTCTTTTACTGTTTGATCTATATACTTCCGAATTCCATTGTAGTTTGTTATGTCATATCCTCTAATCGTTTCTGCAGATAAGATTCTTTACATGCTACTGCAGAACCTGACAACAGGGGTAGCAACAAAAGCCACAAGATATGGGAGTAGCTGTACTAGCATGCATGCGAAGGTTTCGGATTCTCGTCATCCATGGGTGGTACTACGGTCTGTTGTATAGAGGGTTACTCTTTTTGTTGTTGTTTACGAAATTAGTTTCACTAATATAGGGGCACTAATGTGATTTTTAACCACCCTGGCGCATTTCTGTTTTGCCTCATGCCGCGTGCATATGAGTACTTTGAAAGAATCAAAACTTGAGCAAATGGTGAGAGTTTTATTAGGACGAATGGAAAGCTTTGTTATTCTGGAGCCAGTGTTGATGGTGAAGATCGGTATCTCATACTCAGACTTGTGAAGAACGAAAATCGAATGATTTCCCCTCTGGATTTTTGCTTGATTATTGGATATCTGTAACTTCTTTTAAGTTTCATTCTGAATTAGCATTTCTTTAGATGGTTTTTGTTTAAATGGTCGAACAACTATTGTATTGGATTCGTGGTTATGGACGGGTTTGTCTATAAGAAGGAAATTAAGCAACGTTAGTTCAATTACAAGATATACTTCATGGGGGGATGTAAAATGCAAATTTCTTATGGTTGTGTTTTCTCCATCTAAAATCAAGATGTCATGGATCATCACGGCTACCGTTACCACTTGCCACTGTTGTCGCTTGTTGCCACTGTTCCACTATCAACCGTCGTTACTGCTATTGCCCTCCAGTCAGGATCGACACCACCATCAGGCCACTGCCGCCACTATCGACGTATGCATTCTGACTGACTGCAAGCGCCAAACTCTATTTGTCATGCTGCCACCGTGGAACGCATTATATTATCTTATTATGTCATCACTAGCCTCGCGTGCATCATTATTGTCATTGTTTGCCATCATGAGTGCAGCTTATGAAATTCTTATGAGCTCAAAGTTTTAACGGTTGGGATTCATCTCATATATGGATGTACACGTGACTGACATATTAAAACTAATAATTAGGCTTAAGTATTTGGAGTTGGCGGTTTAGGCCCAACAAATTAGTAGTGTTAGTAGGCTGGATTATTACAGCTGCCATACTTTCTGCTCATTATTATGTACAATTAATATAATTATAAATCAGCACCGCTATATTAATACTAGTTATACATCATTTTCAATGAGACATATTTTAAGTAATATGACATCTCAGCTAGGTTATGGCTTCAAATCTCTAATACGTCATTTTAATTGGTTATAAATCCCTCTCTATCCTCGGTCCCTCAACAAAGAAGAGATGAAAAGCATACCCACCGGAATTAATAGCAGTAATTACAATAATTAGGTCAAAAACCCTACCTTTCATGATCCGCAATATTACTATACTTTTCATTAAAAAATAGAAAAACTTAGGGTAGCATAAAATGAATATCACAGAATGCATATGAATATTACATAATGCACAAGATAATCTTATTCAATCGGCAATCATTTGCTCCTTCACAGGAGAAAATAATGATGCTCATTCAAAAATAATCGTGCTCACCTGATGAGTTAATTATAAAAATTTTACCTCCAAGACATTTGTATTAAAAAAAATTAAATTATAAACCCTATTATATTTTGCCATGTGTCTCAAATACCTTCCTGCATAAATTTTTTTAATAATGTCAATTCTGTATTGTAGTGCTGTCTCAAATAGATTTCTCGTTAGAAATTTTTGTTTATTTTAATAGCACGAGAATAGTATATAAAAAAAAATACGCACAGCGCCCCCAACTATAGGCCATTTTGAACTAGCCCATTTTCTATATTTATTTTTATCCAAAACCTTGCCTTTCTCTCATTGTCTTGTCTCTCTCCCTCTCTTTCTGTCCCCTCCTATCACAAATCAAAGTCTTCTTCTATTATCTCCACCTGCTAAAGCTTAGAACTTCCTTCCAATAAGAAAAGAGGTGTTTCCAAGTAGGAGGAGAAAGAGAGGTTGTTTTAAACTTAGCAGATGGAGCAATAGCAAAAAAGAGTTTGATTTATGATGGGAGGAGAGAAGGAGAGAAAGGGAAGGAGAAAGACTAGAGAGATGAAAGCTAGGTAGGGTTTTGGATAAAAATAGAAGTTAGGGAAGCAAACCATAACTTAGCAAAATAAAGGGGAGAGAGGTTACAAGAAAGATGGTGAATGATTCACCGTCTTTATAAAGACGTTGAATCATTCATCGTTTTTATCTGTTTCCATCTCCACCAAAATTTTAACAACAACAAGAATTTCAACACCAAAATTTCAACAACAATAAGAATTCCTCGAGAAGAAAAAACAGCTGGTACAGAACCCAAGGATAACAAGGGTCTTTTTCGTTTTTTTCCGAAGGGTACTTCCCATGTAATGTCGTTGCATTACTATAGACCATATTGCGCTCTTCAAAGCAAACGTTGCACTAGTTGCCTACGTAATGCATGCATGTTTGAGATGAAAGTTGCACTCTTTGAGATAAAAATTACACTCTTTTAGAGAAAAGTTGCACACTTTGGGTAAAAGTTGCACTCTTTGAGCGCAATTTACACTGTTTGAGATGAAAATTGCACTCTTTGAATGAAAGTTGCACCATTTAAAACTATTTGAGACTACGTTGCACTGTTTGAGAGTAAGTTACAACTAAGCCGTGAGGCTGCTTCACATATAAATGATTCTCTCTACAAACAGAATTAACCTAAAAAAACACCACAGCGTTTTACTACAAAACAAAGGAAAGAAACTGCTCAAAATGATATAAGAAAGAACAAGAATCCATCTGAGCTTGTTTGCAATCAGGATGGATTCCACTTGTTTGCAATCCCGAGCACATGGCAACGCTATCCTTCGTTGAGGAGGGGAAGGCGACGAAGGGCGTTCCTCGTAAACGCAAGCGCAGCGGCTGCGGCGGCGACAGCGGACGAAGGTCGGCGGCGGCGGCGGCGGCGGCGGCAGCGACGGAATGGGAGAGAGGAGAAAGAGGGGTTGAGGAGGAGGGAGCTCTTAGAAAGGAGAAGATCGAGCTGATCGGCGTTAAGGATGACTCCCACCATCTTGAGTGCTTCCTTTGCTGCGAGCCCTTTGGCCCTCCTCTCTACCAGGTTCGAAATTTTTTTGTGTATTGTATTGTTGCTTCGATTTGATTTGTTACTGATCTTGGAGAGTGTTTCCAAACCTGGTAGAGAGAAGGGCCAAAGGGCTCGCAGCAAATGAAGCACTCAAGGTGGTGGGAGTCGATCTTAACGCCGATCAGCTCGATCTTCTCCTTCTCAAGAGTCTCCTCCTCCTCGACCCCTAATTCTCTTCTCTCCTCTTCCGCCGCCGCCGCCGCAGCCGCTGCGCTTGTGTTTACGGGGAACGCTCTTCGTCGCCTTCCCCTCCTCGACGAAGGAGAGCGTCACCATGCACTGGGGAAAGCAAACAAGTGGAATCCATCCTAATTGCAAAGAAGCTCAGATGGATTCTTATTCGTCCTTATATCATTTTGAGCAGTTTCTTTCCTTTGTTCTGTAGTAAAATGCCATGGTGTTATTTTTTTAGGATAATTTCGTTTGCAGAGAAAATCATTTACATGTGAAGAAACCTCACGGCTTAGTTGTAACTTAGTCTCCAACAGTGCAACTTAGTCTCAAACGATGCAACGTCTGTCTTATATGGTGCAACTTATTCTCAAATAGTTTTAACGAGTACAATTTTCGTCTCAAAATGTGTAACTCTCGCTCAAACAGTTCAACTTTTGATCAACTAGTGCAACTTTTGTCTAAAAGTGTGCAATTTTCATCTCAAATAGTGCAACTTTTGTTTTTACTTTTTTCCTTTTTATTCTTTATTCTTCTTATCTTTTTTCTACCCTCTGCATCTTTTTCCGCTATCGCGCCATATCCCTCGCCCTCTCGCTCGCCCGCTTTGAGGATAGGGGGTAATGTTGCACAACTTGTCAACCATATTGTACACATTACAATGTTAAAATCTCCTCCGGCGTAGGATGAAGAAGAAGCAACACGTGATGAAGCAGATGAGAGCTTGGGATGAGCGGAAGAAGAATGATGATAGAGTGTCGTATTGACTAGTTGATTCCACGTTATGGGAAAAATGCACTTTTAGTTTTCGGTGCACTATTTGAGGTGATGTTGCACAACTTGTCCTCTTTGACTGTACACGTTTCATTG